>JACONQ010000001.1:2451786-3064733 GCA_014281115.1 Laburnicola sp. R22_1 | reverse complement strand
AACTAGACTGGAAATTTCAACAGGATAATTCGAAGATCCACGGAACTCTATAGGTGAAAAGGTGGTTTTCTAGGAATAAAGTCTTTGTTTTTGGGCATCCACCCTATTCACCAGACTTAAATCCTATAGAAAACGTTTGGAGTCTATTAAAAGATAGGCTAGGAAAAAGAAATAGGGTTTCTTTAGGCTTTGGCACTAGTAAATCTAGTGTAGAAGCCTTTAAAAGAGCTATACAAGAGGAGTGGGATTTAATTCCACAGGAGGCTATAGATTATTGTATACTATCTTTGCGTAAGCGTTATAATAACGTTATAGAGGCTAAAGGATAGTATACTAAGTACTAGTTATATATTATTTACTAGTTCTATCTAATTGTTTAATTTTAATTAATTTTTATCTTTTTTTATAATTATTATTTCTATAAATAAACCTATAATAAAAATTAGGTTATATAGTTTTTATGGACTAAACTATAATATACATAAGTTATAGAATTTTATCTACGTAGAAAAAAAGTTATATAGAGTCAAAGTTTTAAGAAAATATTCTCTTAACTTTACTAAAATACCTCTAGTTAGCGCTAATTACTAAGCTCTTACTAACCTTCTATACTAAATCCCCTAAACCTTCTCCTTAAAACAGTATACTTTTTATTTACATAGAATTAAAACTAACCAAGTTATATAACTTTTAAAAAGGTATCTTTTTACTAGACGTTTTTTTTGTGTTACCCTACTATAGTATAGTCTTACTACAAAAACTAAAGTTTTAACTACGCAAAATAACACTGGCTTCTTAGCTATTATTATTATACTACACCAGAACCATTTACTAGGGGCGTAGATCTCCCTAACTTAATTTATAACTACGCTAACAGCTAGGCAATAGGTAATAGTTATATTTATAGTTACTATTTATTACAAGGTTTATAAAATAGAAAGAGAGAAAGTTAGTATTATAAAAAGATTGCAAAGATCCCTAGATCTTAGCGTAAGAAAATAAGCGATATTATCGCTCTAAAGCGTCTACTCCTAGCTTATTAGGTAAGCCACCCTAGGCTGCGCGCGTAGTTAACCATTTGCCCTTAGTTAAATAGGTCAAATCTCTTTGCTACTTATTAGTGTAGTGTTCTTATTATAGAAGGAGGCAGCGCTCGCAGTCTACCTATTTGCTAACTCTAAAGGATAGCCAACCCTTATTAGAATAATTATACTCTATACATAGAGCAGTCTTGGTCTATTAATAGGCCCCTAGTAAGTCTAAGACTCTATTATACTAGTATCTAATAGAGGCACACCTCTACACTTCTACGCAGAAAAATAAGTAACCTTAATATTATAACGCCCCTAGTAAGTGCTTCTATAGGCGCTTTGCTGCCAGCTAGATAATAACCTAAATATAGTTAGAAATCGCAAGTATAGTATAAGGGTCTAATTACCTATTACACATCTAGTTATAAATAAGATAAAAGTAGTTAAATTTAAATATAAGATACTTATAATAGTATATAATTATATATTACGCACTAACTATATACAGCTACTAAGGCGCTAGTCCTAACTAGGTTACCTATCTATAGCTCGCCTAATAACACTATGCTTAATATAGTTATTAATATAGGCTTTAAGGAGTTTAAGATACTCTAAGAATATACTATATAAAGCCGAGGTAGTAAGCATAGATAGATCTTTAGTAAGGTTAATATAGTAATTAACGCCCTTTTAGTAAGGCAAAAGGACGTTAGAATCTAATTTTAAAAAATAGGTAGGCTCCACTCTAGTGTATTCTAGCTAGAGGAGCGCTTATTTTATTTTAGCAAGTAGGTTAGCTTAGAACTTATTTTCTAGACTATATATCTCGCTCTTATAGTTCTTAATAAGTTTGGCTAGCTTATAGAGGCTAGTATAACTAATAATTATATTAGACTTATAGCTGCTATTTAAAGTAAAGACTATAGTACTTACTATATTAATATTAAAGCTAGCAGCGTATAATTATTTCTACGTTAGCGCCTAAATAAGTTCTAGAAGGTTAGCTAGATTCTATAGGACTAGTAGGTCTACTAAACACAATTTATTATTTATTTTCTACAAGTTTTCCTTCTATATTAGTAATTTAGTGAGGTAGAAGGGGGCTATCCTAGGTTATTCTAGCTAGGATAGCTTAAATTAAATAGTTAATTCCTATAAGAGCTGTCTAATCTTTAGATTAGCTTCTTTAGTAGGATTACTATAAGGCCTCCTTATCGCTTAACTGGCCTAATGGGGCCTTATGCCTTCTTTAGGCCTAGTAAAAGTTTAGATAAAAAACCTCCTTACTTTAGATAAGAGCGGGTAGCAATTCGTCTCATTACTACTTACCTCCTAATATTATCCTATTCTATCTTATTAACTATTAGGCGTTCTAGTAGCGCCCTTATGTTTAAATCGCTCTCTTATAGGCAGTAGTAGAATTCTTGTCGCTATAATAGCAATACATAGACCTAGTGGACGCCTTGCTTCTACAAGCTAGGAGCTAGACGGCCTATTTAGAAACACTTAGCAGTAAGCTAGTGCTATTAGGTAGGCAGAAGAATAAGTAGAAGAACTTAGGGAGGCTATCTAATAAGAAAGTAATAATAGCCCTAAGGGTTTACAAGCCTCTTAGGAGAAGCCAAATATAATAGAAGCTAATAGAAGGGCAGCTTATCTTATAGAACTATAGAACTAGACGCATAAGAAATAGGAATAATAGAAAATATAACGCATTAAGGATATTTAACAATAATACAAAGCTAGCGATATAGTAGCTCTTAATAAACTTACTAATATCCTACGCATGGCCACTATGGCCTTATTATTCCTAGTAGCCGCTAAATAAAGTACCTTGCTACGATTACTCCTACTACACATCTATAACTATAAGAGCTATTATAATTATAACTAATAGAAGTAGGATTATAAGTTTTATTTTTATAAACACCTTCTTACTTTATTATAGAAGATTATAAGGTTACCTTTAGTAGATAGTATTTGTCTAAGAATCTTTAAAGTTAATTTAAGTTGTATTCTAATTAACAATAATAAACAGACTCTAAATAGGCTCCTACCTAGCAGACGTTAACAGAACAAATACTTAATACCCTAGGCACTCTATTAGAATGCTAGCAGACAGCATTTAAGGCTATAAAGAACTGCCGCTAAAGGGCAGGCTAGTCTCTAATAGACTTACTTAATCACCTTCTCCCTTTGTGGGATAAAATTAAGGAGTAGAACAAGTATTATAGGGTAGCTAAATTTATAGCTTTTATAGATAATAAGCTATATAGAGAAGTTCTGCATTACCTACCTTTTTAGAGGGAAACCCTTATAGAGGTAGAAGAGATTGCTAATTGCCTTTACTAAGAGGAAGGGCGGTCTACTAATAGTAAAGATAAGTCTAAGGACTTATTAAAGAGATCTAAGTTAATAACGCCCCCCGCTAAGTTGGCTAGGCCGGCTAAATATAGTAGAAAGGAGCGTAAGGACTATAAATAGTCTACCTTAATATAAAAAGAAAAAGATAAAGATAATCTAAAGATTACTTACTAGAACTATCGCGAGAGAGGCTACGTCTCCCCTAATTGTAAGAAGGAGAGAAATCCAGACCTACCTTTTTATCCTAAGGACGCATTAGAGTCTGCGGGAAAAGGCGAGGGCTAGCATAACTAGACTCTATTCTATTGGCCGCAATTATTAAGTATAAGGAGAATAAGTAGCTTAGAAAGCTCTATAATATGCTTTACCTATAGAGGCCAACTGCGATAATAGTATAGGCTATAGTAGGGGATTTAGGCTTAGTTAAGGCACTAGTTAATAGTGGCGCTAAACTTAACGTGATATTTGCTCGCTTTGCGAAGAAGAGAGATCTAATAGTAATGTCCTTACTAGACTTTATAGTAGAGGCGACAAATAGTGCGAATATTACTATATATAGATTTGTAGTTACTAAAGTGCACCTAGTAGATACTAGAGGTTATAGAGAGACCTACTAGGCCCTATTTATAGTAGCAGACCTAAGGAAGTATAAGATATACTTAGGATTACTATAGATTGCCATATATAATCTAAAACTTAACTTTCGCATAGGTTAATTATTATTTTAAGGAAAGTTAGGGCAGAATGCGCCTAACTATGCCAAAGTAGCCCTTAAAGACGCGGAACAGTTTAGTTTAACAATATTAGACTTAACTGCGGAATTATACGCGTGTTATATTAGCTATATAGATAATAGAGCGTTCACAATCTTAGTAGAGGCTATAATACTATAGGTATACTAAAAGTTTACTAATATAGCAAATAGTAATTAATTAGAGGTGCTTATAGAATACTCCGCGACTAACCTAAGTATTAATTTTCTTTCTAGGGAATAACCACCCTATTAGCCCCTCTATAACTTATCTAAGGGTAAGCTAAGTATTTTGCGTAAGTATATCGCAGATTACTTGCAAAGAGGCTGGATATAATATTTAAGATTACTAGCTAGAGTACTAATTCTATTCGCAAAGAAAAATGATAGTATATTAAGGCTATGCATAGATTATTGCGGCCTTAATAAGATTACTATTAAGAATTATTATACGTTACCCTTAATTACTAAGCCTTTAGAAAGATTAGCAAAAGCGAAGTTCTTTACTAAGCTTAATATCTAAGAGGCATATTATAGAATAAGAATTAAGGAAGGTAATAAATAGAAGATAGCTTTTTATACAAAGTATAGACACTATAAGTACTTAGTAATGCTATTTAGTTTGACTAATACTCTGGCACAATTCTAGAAGCATATTAATAAAGTCCTAGTAGGACTAATTAATGTGACATGTATTGTCTATTTAGACAATATACTTATCTTCTCTAATATAAAAGAGGAACATAAATAATATATAAAAGAAGTCCTTTAAAGGCTATATAAGACCAAACTGTATATTAAACTTAGTAAGTGCGAGTTTTATTAGGAAGAGACAGAGTATCTAGACTATATTATTAGCTAAAAGGGAGTTAGGGTGCACGAAGACTATGTAAAAACAATTATAGAGTGGCTACTCTCTCAGATAGTGCGCGATATTAGAGTGTTTATTAGTTTTATAAATTATTACTAGATGTTTATTATAGGGTTTTTAAGAGTGGCTCTACCTCTTACTAAACTTATTTAGAAGGAGTCTAGTGCTGCCTAGGGTAAGCAAGCTTAAAGAAGGGAGGAAAGCCAACTCTTACACCTAGATGCGTAGCCAAGAGCAGCTTTTAAAAAGTTAAAGACCGCATTTATAGTGATGCCTATATTAGTGCACTTTAAGTCTAATAGAGAGATAAGACTTAAGGTAGATATCTTAGATAGCGCGATATCTAGCATATTAAGCCAAAATGTGCCTAAATCTAATAAAACTCTATAATAGCGACCTATTAGTTTCTTTTTACAAAAGCAAGATAGCACACAACTTTAATACAATACATATAATAAGAAATTGCTAGCTATTAATAGAAGTGTTAAATATTAGCAATACTACCTATTAAGTATCCTATTTACTATCCTTACAGATTACAATAACTTGCAATAGTTTATAAACATAAAGAAATTAAACTACTAGTAGGTTAGAATCTATAAGAGGCTAGCAGAGTACGATTTTGTTATTATCTACTAGCTAGAGAAGGAAAACCCAGCGAATAGACTATTAAGACGCCCTAACTATATAAGCGAGGCGCAATACCTAGCAGAGAAAGAAAACAGGGCTTATATAGAGTCTTTGGGAATAATATTAAGCAGGGATACTTTTAATAAACTAACTACCCAATTAATTAGTGCGATTATAAGGTCCTAGTAAGCGGCACCCTAGGGATAAGGACGGCCAAGGAGGCGCGAACCTAGGAGAGTAATTGCAGAAGAGCCAATATCGTTAATAGATAGTAGCTCTAAATCCGACTTAGAGACTAAGGATAAAGTTAAGGCTCTAGAAGAACCTTAGCCCTAATAGTTAGGCGAAGAGTTATTAGAAGAAGGTGTAATAGAGCAAAACGAAATTAAAGTGCTTATAACAAGTGCGGAGAAAGCGAAGGCCCTCTGGACGTGCTATAATAGCCCGATAGGTAGGCATTTTAGGGCGAAGAAGATATTAGAGAAGTTAAGGAGGCATTTCTAATAGAAAGAAATGCGACGCGAAGTTAAGGACTACTATTATAACTATTTAAAGTGCAGGATGTCTCTTGCACCTTAACACTAACTATATAGTCTTTTAAATCCTTTCCCTATGCCAAATAGCCCTTAGGAGGACGTTACCTTAGATTTTATTATAGACTTACCTCCTAGCTAAATACTTAGCCAAGTCTATAATACTATTCTAGTAATAGTAAACTGTCTAATAAAGATAGCTTATTATATACCTACTAGAATAGATTAGAATGCGAAGGACTTAGTAGAAGCCTGGATTTAGGATATTATTAGGTTACACGGCACTTCTAAGACGATCTTATTAGATAGAGGTCTAATAATAAACTCTCGCTATTAGGACTCTTTTTATTATTACCTTAACACTATAAGAGTGTTATTATTAGCCTATTACTCGCAAATAGACGGGTAAACTAAAAGGCAGAATTAGACACTTAAGCAGTATCTTTAGTATTTTTGCTGCCTAGAATAGGATAACTAGGCAAGATAGTTACTAATTGCAGAATTTATATATAACAATAGCGTAAATGTAGCAACTAGAGTAATTCCTTTTTGCGTATACCACAGAGTGGATTCTTATATGCCAGAATGGCCCAGAATGCCGCTTAGCGATAGAGGATCGCCACTAGACATATTAATTACAGTAAGAGTTATTGCACTATAGGCTTAATATAGAATAAAGATTGCAGTAGTAAATAAGTACTAGAAGAAGTACGCTAATAAGAAGAGGAAGCACCTTAGTCTTAAACTAGGAGATTAAGTGTTTATATCTATTAGACATCTAAACTTCGCTTATTCTAAGCGTAAACTTAATTAGAAGTTTATTAGACTAGACACAGTTAAGTATTCTATAAGGAAAGGAGCCTATAGAGTTAACTTTCTAGAATTAAACATACACCTAGTCTTTTATATACTATTATTAGAGCCATATAAATAAAGGGAAGCTATTAAGTCTTAAGTAGATTCTATTATAGACACTCTATACACGTTTAGCAATAACGTGTACTATATAGAGAAAGTGCTAGAGAGTAGGTAGTTATTAGTTAGAATCTAGGAATACCTTATTAAATAGGAGGGTTACCTAGAAGAAGAAAATTTATAGGAGCTAGGTACTAATCTAAGTGCTAACACTATTAAAGAGTTCTAAAAAAAAAATGTTCTAGAATAATATTAAAGAGACTCTCGTTTAGGTTAAACGACTGCAGAAGGGGGATAAAGGAAGAAAAAAATCTTCTTAGAAAATTTTATTTCCTTTTCTATAGACAAGAGGTTAAACTTAGGTTGACTATATAGTTAGAAAACTACTATGGAAAGTACACTTGCTACCTTTACCTATTTTTTCTCTATAGAGAGTTTTTTTTACTATAATTGTAAAGGTGTTTAATAGCGCAAGGTGTTGCAAAGGCAATATAAACTTAGAAAGATTATAGTATTTCTAGGGGTTAGTTAAAAAGGACTATAAAGGACTATAAGAGTACATCATACTTTACTTAGAGCCAAAAGAAGAGAATATTCTAAGAATCTAGGTTTGAGATATTTTAGGGCGTCGCCGTCTGCTAGAAGGCGCTATCTAAGTCCTAACGGACTCCTATATTATAGGGAGCCGTTATTTCTAGGGACCCTAAGGCATAATGGTCCTAGAGGTCCCCCTTACACACACATATTGGCCTAAGGCCCCTAAAGGGGCCAAAAGCACTGCTGAGAAGCTGGAAAGGCACTATCCGCGACTAAGACCGCGAGTAGGACTCTCACTGTTACTCTAGTACTCTTAACGACGTATAAGCCTATATTTATTCTATAATCGCGTTAGTATGCGATATAATGGGACAAAAAGCGGAATTATAGACTTTATCGCGTTTGGGCATTCTACCCTTATAAGTAGCGCGGTTAATTGCCTTTTTATAACGACGTTGCTTTGTCTTACACTTCGTATTAGTCTAAGCACGCTTCTTAGTAAAGTAATAGGTGGATCTATAGACATTGCTGCTGTTATAGACGTATAGATTCTAAGCATAGGGCTTAAATAAGCTAAGAAGTGATTAGTTAATAGAAAGCGCCATAAGGGTAACTACACCCACTTAATGCGGTTCATAAGCCTCTTGGCGGCCTTATAGACACGTTTCTTGTTTTTATTAGAATTACCACCACAGAGGATGACCTGAGCAGTCACAAGGTAGTTAAGCTTAGCGTCGAAGTTAATAGAGCACTGTATTGTCTTAGTTAGCGGCATAATGGCGCCTAATAAGGGCATACGTTACTATAAGACAATGTTTATTTTAAATTAAGCAATCTCCACATCTAGATAGCTAGACTCTATTAATTTTGATTAATAGAACGAGCTTTGTGTCTGGGAAATAATAAGTGTGTAGAAGATCTCCCTTTATAGATGAGTTTAATGCAACAAATATAAGGATTAGCGCTGGCGGGTTAGTTACAAGCTAACTCTACCCGCTGTATAGTGAGCGTCTTCTTAAGGGCTATCTTACTGTAGAGAGGGATATTAGAATGTATTAGGACGATAAAAGCAGGATAGTACATACTAAATTAACTAGTTAAGGCGCGAGGAGCAAGGGTGGTGCGAAGGCAGGCGAAAACCAAAACAACTGCGCCAAGCCTTGCTTAATGGCACCTTTGGCTCCCGAACTAGTCAGATGCCCTAGAGCATCTTAATGGCGTAATAACGCCCAACACAATAACAATTATTGCTATACAGTTATAAGACTGGCGATTATTTACTTTTTAAGCGGAGATAGTAGAACATTATATATTTTAATCTCCTAGGGCAACCTGGGTCGGGTTGATCCTAGAAGGAGGATACTGTAAGGCCTCCTTGTCGCTTAACTGGCCTAATGGGGCCTTATGCCTCCTTTAGGCCTAGTGGAGGTTTAGATAAAAAGTCCCCTTACTTTAGATAAGAGCGGGTAGCAATTTGTCTTATTACTACTTACCTCCTAATATTATTCTATTCTGTCTTATTAACTATTAGGCGTCTTAGTGGCGCCCTTACAATGACAGTCTCTAGGTCTAGGGCTAGAGGTAATACCTAGATCCTACCGCACAATTCCTAGGGGCTAGTCTTACTAGTAGCTTCCTTAGATAGTAGGAACAGAGTAACTAATAGGCAACTTGTTATCTAATAGCTCTTTGTCTAATAAAGATAGCTCTATAGCCTCTATGCTACTATCTTTATTAAAGTTATTCTTTATAGCTTAGTTTCTAGTAAGCCTTTAAGTACGTTCTAATAACTAAAATAGTGGGGTTAGGAAGCTAGATAGAGATTTCCTTAGAGACGCTCTAGTTAGCTTTTAATAAGCGAGTCTTTTAGTAGGTATAGTCCTACTTCTTAAGTAGGCTATCCTATTAAGTGGCGTTGTCTTAGTAGGAAGGATTAGATAGAGGAGAAGTCTATAGTAGAATAAGGTTACTAGTAAAGATTAGATTCTTATTATCTTTCTAATAAAGGCGGCAGTTCTAGGCGTTAACTAGGTAGTTAGCTTGCTTAAAAAATTTCCTACTAATAATAAGATTATAGTCCCCTATATTATAGAAAATAAACTATATAGTAAAGCTGCGTCTATTAATATTAAGCTAGGCTATAAAATAGGTATCTACTTTTACGCTTCTCTTCGTTGCAAAGTTTTTAAGGGGGTTTAGTGTCTTTAGGTAGAGAAGTTTAGCTTTAAGCTATTTTTATACCGCCTTTATATACCTTAAAGTAATAAGGTTATAAGCGCTAGTACTAGTGTCTATTAAGGCTTATAATCTAAGAGCTAATTCTTAGAATATAATTTGCACTAGTATGACTAGCTAGGGGCCTTTAAATAGCTTAGGAATCCTTACTATCTTATTGCCTATAGGTAGTAATTTTAGTTTATTATCTGCGTTTTATAATTAAAATTGTGGCTTATTTAGATTAATTAGTTTAGTGGCTTCTATATAAGCTACTAGGTTGGAGTAGTCTAGTAGCTTATATTTAAAGCCTTATTATCTAATAAATTACCTGCCTCTAAATTAGAGTAGTAGGTAATACTAAGTTTATTTAAATTAAAATTGTTTACTACCTATATATTTGCTTATGTGGCTATCTTTTAGAAATAGTTATAGTGGTCCAAGTGCTTATTCCCTATCTTACTATACTAAAAATAAGTATTATGCTTAATACACTATATTCTATTATAGTTGTAGAGGGGTAAGAAGAGAATAGTAGGTCTAGAGTAGAGTGCTTATTTTTTAGTTTCTGTGTATAAGGACTTTAATTTAGAGAGTAGTACTTTATAAGAGGTCTATATACGTGCCTAAAATAGGCTTGTTATATTATAATCTTAGAGAGTGCGGCTGGCTGTGGCTATCTAGCGTTTAATTCCTAGGTAGTTAATATTAGAATCTTTTATCTCTCTTTAGAGTATTAACTTAAGACTTCTAGTTAACTTAGGTTATAATTTGTCCTTTTAGATCTTTGTTTTTAGTTTACCCTTTCTAGCTAGACTCTTAAAAGTCTATAAAAATATCTAGGCATCTATACTATTAAAGAGGAAGAGCTTATAAAACTTTTTGCGTGTCTATTAGGGAGTAAAAGGATTATAGTAAGTCTCTTCTAGAAATTTAAAAAGTGAGTTGGGTCTATAATCTTTCTAAAGGGCCTAATTTATTTAATGCTAATTTTGTGCAGCCTCTTAAGACGCGCCTCTAAGGCGACTAAGTATAGCTTTTATAAGGTTATTTTAATTTTCTGTGTAGTTATTGCCTTAGTAGTAGTTTATATTTATATAGATCTTATTATGTATATTCTTTAGCTAATTTTTAATACTAGGGCTAGGTTAACCTTTTCTATAGTACTTATTAATGTTAGGTAGCTTTATAGAGTGTTCTGGCTTAGATATATTAGATAGAGCGACTAAAGCATATTTGCTCTAGAGTATATTAATCTAGGCGCTATTAGTAAGCTTAGTTTATATATATCCTAGGACTAGGAAGTAGTAAAGAGTATTATTCTATTATAGAGTGGGCACTATAAGCTAGGGCGGATGTTATAGTGCACGTTAGGGCGCGGCTAGATAGAATAAGCTCTGCTTGGCTGCCTAAGGGCGGCGTGAACTATATAGTAGATTGGGCATTCCTAGACTAGGAGGTTTTAAGAGGACTTAAGTATAGTACTACAGATTATAACTATCTTTAATAGAGGGGAGAACTTTCTTAGGACTAAATAAGTCTTGTCTAATAGCTACTTAATTAGTAATATTAGGCTGGAAGTAGGAATCTTCTAAGACTATATACACTATAGTGTAAGGTATTATTGCCTTAAGTATAGTAAAAGCTTATTTAACTATATTAGCGCGCTTATATAAAGCCTAAATAAGAATTTTTTATTTAGAGTCTTCTTTAGACTTTGTAATAGCCCTAGTTACTAAATCTAGTACTATCTCTAAAAATAGGCCTTAAGAAAAGCGATATTAAGCCTAAAGCTAATAGGTGGCAAGTAACTGTCTTATTTCTAAGCCGTACTAAATTAATTAATCTAGCTTAAATTTTTCTATAAATGCGTTATACTTATTAGTGACTTTAAGTTTAGTTTCGCCTTAGTGCGTAAGCTACTTAAGGTCTACTATTAAAAATTTATTACTTAGCTAGTTTGCTTTAAGTGTAGTAAGATAGTAATTAACGTGGTTCACTAGTGAGTAACTTATACTAGTAAGCGCGCCACCTTTGCTAAGACTCCACTAAACCATTTTATTTATTATTAGACTACGTCGCAACACTACTTAAAAATATATACTAAGTTAATGCATCTAATATAGATTCTTTCTATTTAACTCTCTAGCAGGTTTGCGCATTATGTCTAGATTGCCTACAAATGCCACAACGCTATTAAGTTAATGGTCCTATTGTAGCGCGACTAGTACCTAACAACTATTTACCCTTCTTCTGTCTACTAGCGTTCTTAGAAGTGGCTAGCTAAGATCTCTCTGCTACTATAAGTGATTCCTAATACTGGATATACCTTCTTTTACGCGATTTTTATTTTATAGTCTTCTTAATTATCTTGCAAAGGCCTACAATTTTATCTAACACTAGTACCTAACTATGCATTGTACTTAGAGCGCCTTTTTTAAGCTTCTTAAGCACCTGTATAGTTAAAGTTAGTAATGAATTAAAGTAATCTCTAATTCTCTTGCAAACTAGTATTAATTGCGCCTTAAATTCGCGTAGGTTACTTAGTGTTTTAGACTCCTAGGTGGTAGGCTCTTTAATAGACAGACTAGGTGTATAAATATAGATGTTAAGGTGCTGCAACACCTTCTTTAGATTTAATAGGACTAGCCCAGTACCGCAAAAACTACTCTTAATTATCTCTGTAGAGAAAACCTTTAAAAACGCGATTTTAAAGGCTGGGAGGAACTCGATCTTTATAATATGGGTTATTAGCTAACGCGCTAAGCCTAAGATCTCAGCACTATATGCCTTCTTTAGTGAGGAGAAATAGCCCATATCTAATAGCTATAGTAGATGTGATAAATGTGGCGGCATATAGAGAGTAATAATCTTATATTTCTTGCAATAATTCTAGAACTTAATTAAGTTATAGCTCTTATAACTATTAATAACTAGCAGCTAATAGGTTCCTTTGGCGCGTCCCTTTATATGCGCATTAAAGTGTTTTAACTACGCGATACTAAGCTTATTATTTGTCTAGCTATTCTTGCTAACAGCGATTACCCAATCGCTAGAAATTGACGCGTCTTTGTACTAAGTGGAGATGTGACGCTTGCTAGCATAGATAATAAAGGAAGAGATTGCCTATCTAGCAGTGCAGATACTCTAGATTATTATAATCTACTAGCGGTCGCCTGGCTATATTAATTTGGATTTCGCACGCCTCTCTAATACTATAACTATAAGCTAAGACCCTATAACCCCTATTAGGAAGCCTAATTTATTAAAGTTGTAGGTGTCCTTATCTGTAATGCCGTACTTAACTTTAATGCCCTCCACAAGCTTAAACCACGCGTTTATAACCTTAGAATCTTTCTATTATACCCTCTAGTTATTGTATGACTAAGACTAACGCGTTTTAACTTCATATCTGCGCTTAATAAATCTATCTGTCTAGTTAATGCTAATAGGTGGCTTTCCTTTCTATAAACGTAGTGAATCGGCTATTGTGCGTATTATAAGCTTTATAGAAGGGAATCCACGCGTGTCTAGCTCGATTATATAATTAATAAGCGCCTGGTCCTTAAGGAGAGTAAAATTCTTTAATTTAGATAGGTTATCACATCGTGCAGTTATTCTATTGCGTCTTTAATTAAGCGTTCTACGATTAATATTATATATTCCTGCTGCTGCTTGCTCTGTAAGATTTGGGTCTTGTTCGATAGCTCTGATAGTAATAAGTAACTAAGCTTTATTAGATACCTTAGAAGACATAGTAGGTAGTTGTATTATAATAGTATTGTTAGTGATAGTAGGGTCTTGGCAAAGGTGGCGCGCTCACTAGTGTGGGTTACTCGCTGGTGAACTACGTTATACTATATAGCGGGGTGCAATAAAAAAAAGTTACTTAAAAAGTTATCTTTTCTAACGTCTTATAGCTTCCTTATTAGATTAGCTAAAAATATAACAAATATATTATTTTAAAGAGTAGGTTTAGGGGATTATACCTAGGCTATTAGTAAGCGCTTAGTTAGTCTAGGATAAAAGTAATGTAGGGGTAAAATAGGGGTAAAAAGAAACTCTAATTTTAGAAGAGTATAACTTTCTATCTAAGATACAAAATTAGCTAATACTTATATATAGTATAATATATCCTTTTACTAATCTCTCTATAAATTTTTAGTATAGATTTACTCCTGTTATTATTAATTATCTTAGATTTAAGAAATTTTAATAATCTATTAAGAAACTAGTAATTAAGTAATATTTAATATAATAAATAGTATACTTTAGCTTATGTACAGGCACTAGATCATGTATAAATATTATTATTTTATTAAGTTATTTAATATAGGTGCACTAAAATTAATATTAAAAAGTCTATAGTATTAGGATTATTAATACTTATTACTAATATAATATTATAGAATTACTCTAACTATATAATAGAGTATATATATATATATAACTATATTTATATATATAGTATAGCTTATATAATTAAGTAAATAAATTTTACTTTTTTAATTTGGCTAAAGCGTCTATTACTTTACAGAGTATAGATTATAGATTAATATTACTAATACGATTATTATAGGTTACGAGTACTCTTTATATTATATATATATATATATATATATATATAGTATTTATAAAACTATATATAAAAACACCTCTAGAAAAAGACTAAGTCTACTAGTATAAAAAGGTCTACATTTTAAAACTTAAATATATTCTTTATTATAAGGCCTATTATAATAAGAGAAATTTAGTTTTAACTAGGGTATTAAGGCCTATAAAGTTATAGTTCTAGTTTATACTTATTTAGCTATTAGTGAATATAATTTAGAAGTATAATAGAGATAAGAAAAACCTCTAAGTTTAGAGTAATATAACTTTTTGATTAATGTATAGAAATAGTTATTATCTTAGTACAGTATAGATTTAGGTCTATAACATAGTTCTATGGTTTTATATTATAGGGTTACTATCTATATTAGTTAGTATTTAATAGTTTAGTAATAATATTAAATAGTAATAAAATAGTAATAAAGTAATATATAATACATTACTAATACTTAGTATAATACTCTTTAGCCTCTATAACAGCGTTATAACGCCCAGGTAAAGATAATATACAATTATCTATATCCTTTTAGGGAATTAAAGCCCACTCCTCTAGTATAGTCTTTTTAAAAGCCTTAATACTAGCCTCACTTTTACCTACCCCTAAAGTAGTATTATATCTCTTATTTAGTCTATATTTTAATAGACTCCAGACGTTTTTAATAGGGGCAAGATCGGGACTATAGGGGAGTGGTGAAAGAGATTAATTTTTTCTTTTTCAAAGAAATCCAAAACTAATTTAGTTTTATGAATTTTGGCGTTATTTTGTTATAATTGTCACTCTAGACTAGTATTAATATATAAAACCTTATAAATCATTTAAAAAATAATATAGAGTAATATATATTATATTAAAAATTAAAAAAGAGATAAAAAGGGTATATAAGGACTTACCCCTTTTAACTATAGGTTTAACTATAGGTATAAGGATTTTATTTAAATAATCCTTACTAGTAAAGCTAGTAGGCTGATTAGGAGTTCTAATAAACTCTAACCTAGATCTACCGCCTATCTAAATTGCTCCCTAGATTTGAATAGTAATATCGCGGGCTATTATTAAATTAGTATAATAGTTATTAAAAAATAAAATTATAAAATGATAGAGAAAAGGACGAAGGTTTTTCTAAGTTGGGTGGAATTTTAAAATACTTACTAGAATTTTTAGTAGAAACTATTTCCATTTTTTAATAGTATTTACTTCTACTACCATGCCCCTCTGTATTGCTAACTCATTAGAAAATATAACTTTAGAAAAGTCTATATTTTCTATATTTTTAACTTTTTCTTTAGCAAATAATAATCTCTTATTAGCTTTTTTTATTTAATAAAGGCTTTTTAGTAGCCTTATTAAAAGAATAACCCTCCTCTTTTAAGAAGTACTGTAAAGTTCTTTTAGCTACTTCTAGATTATTTTCTAATAATAATCTTTTATTTTCTTTCTTAGGGCTTTTAATTAAATCCCTATTGATAACTCTTTTAGCCCTAGAGGTTATCTTAGAAATCCTTCCTTTACGAACTCTTTCTATATTATAATTCTCCTTTTCCTTCTCTTTAATACGATAAATAGTATTCTTTATACTTTTTAAGTGTTTATTTAAAGTAGTAGTAATAGTAGAATTAGGCGTTTTAGCCATTAAAAGAAGAAGAATATTAGATTTAAGTGTGGTGAATTTTGGAGCCATTTTAAGAATTTAAGAAAGAAGAATTTAAATCTAGAAAGACAGTAATATAAACTAAAAGCTTACTAAGAAATTATATAAGTAGTGCTTATATAAGCATATTCTAAAATTTTATACCTGAAATATAAAAAAGGTTAGAGAGAAGACTTAGCTTAAAAATTTGCTTACATAATCTACCCTAAACCTAGAAAGGCTAGTTAAAATTTAAAATAAAATTAAATATTAATTAAAAAGTTATAGAGCTCTAAATATAGAGTTAAAAAAGCTTTACATTTAAGATTATATATGCCAAGACCTATGCTTAGTTAGCTAATACTCTATTAATAGTTAAAACCTCCTAAACTTCCTCTTTAAAATAAGCAATTTAGTATATTTTTAGCTAATTTATTAAATAGGTTATAAGACTTTTAAAAAGGTAACTTTCTAAGTAACTTTTTTTTATTGCACCCCACTGTAAGTTATAAAGGATTCTATTGGGATAGACCTTTTTTAGTAGTTTAATAATACTCTTTTTCTTTATAAGGCTAGGGGCAGAGAGACTAGTTGTCTAGAAAGTAGCTATTAGCTGCTTTCTGCGCTGGACAGATAATAGCTTGCTAGTAGAGTTAAGTAGGGGAATCTTTTTAAGGCGAGCGTTGTGTAGACTATTATTAGTAGGGTGTAGACAAATGTCCACCTCTATATTATTAATCCTAGAACTGCCTAGGAGTAGAGAGGATGTAGGAAACGTTGTAGGAGTCTCTTAGATTAAAGAGCAGCGGCTTACTATAGTGTAGATAGTAGTAGAGTTAAGCAAAGTAGGGGTTGTAAAGAGAGTATAGTAAATATACCTAGGGTAGTAGATCTTATATAGCGTACGAACTAGTATATAGTTTAAGCTAAAAAAAGATTAGATAAAAGATAAAGTGTAAAATAAAATGTGTAAAACTTTAACCTTTATATTACTACTATAGCCTAGCTTTAATTCCTCTAGCTTTGTGCCTTGTGCTATTGCTATAATAGTACTAGAAGGTAGTTATTAGGCAAGTTAGTTTAATAGGGTATAGTGTAGTAGTTACTATTTACTATTTATTAATTATTATATATTTTTAGAATATTAGGATTTTAGGGACGGCCTTTTTTAATAGACCTTAGCATACTATAATAACTATCTAGTATAACTAGTAACTAATACAGTTTCTACCTTTGTATAATAAGTAGAGGAGAGATTTAGAAGTAGCCTCTTTTAATAGACCTTAGGGTAGTAAAATATAAACTCTCTAGTACTAGGAATCCTTTCTAGTAACTAATAAAGTTCCTACCCTTTTGCGATATGTAGAGGAGGGACTTAGAAGTAGTCTTTTTTAATAGACCTTAGGGTAGTAAAGTATAAACTCCCTAGTGCCAAGGATCCTTTCGAGTAACTAATAAGGTAAAACTTTTACTAATTTAATTGCCTATAGATAGCATCTTAAGGAAGGAGTAGATATTATATTGTCGTCTACAGCTAAAGAAAATATTAATCTTAGTATAATATAGGGGCGGTATATAGTCTTATAGGGTAAACCTCTTAGAGATAGCTAGTATGGTTAAAAGAGATAACTAAATTAAGACTATACTAAGATAGGGGATAAGGAAGGGACCTAGGAGGCCCTTACTTATATAGTGGGTAGCGTAGGGCATAGGCCCACGCTAACTATACGCTAATACTAACTAGAAAAAGCGCCTTCTATAAGGTAAAAGGCGCTATTAGGGTGTAAAAGGAAAGGTAATAGTAAATAACTAGTAGGGAGGTAGGTATAAACTATTTAAAAACTAAATAAGTAAAGGCAGTTTATACTCTTGCCTAGGAGGAATAAGTAAGACTATATATAATTATTTAATACTAGTATACTTTAGTTAAAAGATTACTTATTATATTAAAAAATAATACTTATTAATTATAATAAGCCTAACTTAATACTATAAATTAGAGTTATTAAGAACTTATTTAAAATTCTAGAATATAAACTACTTAGAACTTAATAATATATAAGTGTATTTGCCATTCTTAATTTTAGTAATAAAATTTTTATTTTTATTTTTACTATTATAAGGTATAGCTTTATACTATCTATCTACTAATTTTAGCTAGCTACTCTTTACCTAACTAGGTTAATAATATAAGCTAAAGTATTATTTTACCTATAAAAATAGTAAAGGTATAAAAAATAAGACTTTTTCTAAATCTAGTATAAGTAATAAACAATATATTACTATTACTAAACACTAGTTATTATAGTGTTTAAGTTTATTTGATATTAAATATCTTTGTTATATAAAGATTTTAACTAAGGTTAAGTCTATACTATACTATAATTAAGAAGACTTTGCGCACTCTTAGTACATAGTATAATGCTATAAGGAAAAGTAGTAGGTGTACTAAAGAACGTAGTAAATTAAATAAAGCAATAAGACTAGTTTAGCAGCTATTTAGGGGCTATTTATAAGTATATACAAATTAGCTCCTTATAGAGTTAATTATAAGCTATACTATAGTACTAAAGTTAATAATAATAATATAACACGTAGTTGCCTACGTAGTACCTTATAAAAATCTGCAACTAAATATAGATTATTATTATCTATTTATTCTTACACATATAATATAACTAGTTATTATATAAGATCTTAAAGTTATAATGTAGTATAGTTATCCTTTGCCCTATAAACACTATTACTACTAGGCGGGTAGTTACACGTCTATACGTATATAATAAGCATAATAATACTAATAATACTAATAAAATTAATAAAATTAATATAGACACTAATAACTAGAACTAGAAATAGTATTATAAAGGGTAAACGCTACTTAATATTACTAATAGTATAGTAGTAAACTATAAGTCCTATAGTATATAAATAGGCCTAACTAATTTAACGCGCTATATTAAAGAGAATCTAGGTACTTTAATCTAGGTACTTTAGGTATTATAAACTTTAAGTTGTAATTTACTTTTTAGTAATTTAGCTATCTAGTGCTTAGCTAAATTAGTAATCCTTAGTACTAGAGCAATTTTAATAAGTAATAGGCTAGGATTGCTAAAGGTTGCTAAAGATAGGGAAAATATAAAAAGTAGCTATATAACCTAGAGAGGCTAGAGGAAAGTTACTATAATAAATAGATAATAGAGACGTAGTAGATATATAAATACGCGCTTATCTTATAGAATTTTTATAGAAGATAGATAGAGTAAGGCTAACACTAGAGAAGTATACTAGAGATTAATAGGTTATTATTAGTAGAGAATAGTAGGGTGCTATTTAGTATTAGAAGTAGAAAGCGCGCGCGTAATACTTATTATATATTATAGTAGTAGAGTAGAAATCTAAGTTATTAACTATCTAGTAAGGCGATAGGGAAAGATAAAGTCTATTATTTAGTAACGTAATAGGTAAGTAAGTTAAATTATTATTATTATTGTAAGTTTATTATCTTAAAAGCTTAGAGAAGAAATATTAGTAAAACTTTAACGTGCTTTAGGTTCTAGGGCTTAGCGCACATAGAATATAATATTATATAATATTATATAGGCGCTAATAACGTAATAAAAAAACGCAGTAAGTAAATATAGTGGACTACTTAAAAACTAATAAGTAAAGGTAGTTTATACTCCTACCTAGGAGGATCTATATTATATATAGAGAGGAGTAAAATAGAAGGCACTAAAACCTAGTACCTAGTATATAGTAGTAGTAATAAAGTATATATAAAATAATAATTTCTTTTTATTAATACCTTAAAACGATTTTCTGTGTATATAATAGTAGGAGAGATATCTACTATTATTATAATATTTTTATTAGAAACCCCTTAGTTGTAAAAAAAAATATAAAATAATAATAATTGTATTATTAACTTTCTTTATAGTAGCATTATTAATAGTAGTTAATAAATAGTCTACTATTTAGCATAACTAAGTTATATATTATCTGTAATAGTTTATACCTGTCTCTCTACTAGTTATTTACTATTACCTTTTCTTTTACACCCTAATAGCGTCTTTTACCTTATAGAAGGCGCCTTTTCTAGTTATTATTAGCGTATAGTTAGCGTGAGCCTATGCCCTATACCACTCACTATATAAGTAAGGGCCCCCTAGGTCTCTTCCTTATCCCCTATCTTAGTATAGTCTTAATTTAGTTATCTCTTTTAACCATACTAGCTATCCCTAAGAGGTTTACTCTCTAAGGCCGTGTACTACTCTTATATTATCTTTTAACTAGTAGACTATTAGAGAGCTATAGTAGACTATAGAGTTGTAACTATAGAAGTAGTATAGGCCATAGAACACTTAACTATAGTTTAGTTATTATATTTATAATCTAGTAGCTATAGTATAACTATAGTTTACTATATACACAGCGTATAAAGTCTGCCTCTTATAATATTAGTAATGTCTAGTATACTAAATCTTTATTTCTAATGCATAACTAATACTACTAGCTTTTAAATTTAGCTCTTTATTTATTATATCTAGAAACATAATAATATTCTAGTAGCTTAACTACACTACTTCTTTTATATAGGGTAGTATAGCTATAGTAGAGTTCTAAGAGTATATAAAAAATTAGCTAGGCAAAGTTAAAGATAATTTCTAGAGATTTAGCAATCTTATATAGTAAGTAGAGTTGTTAGAAAAGCCTTTTAATCTTAATATTTTTAATAACACCTAGCTCTAGCCATTTAGGCCCTATTAGCTAGTTCTATAATTTTAAATTCTAGAGTATAAAGCACTCTTTTAGTATCTAGATAAAAGGTTAGGTTAGGCGTTTATACTATAATAATAAAATAAAGTAAAGACATTACTAAAAAAACTTAAAGATAAGAATTAGTAAAGTAAAGGTATAGAGCAGCAACTAGATAATAAGTAATAGTTTCTTAGGGAGTATAAAAGTTTAAAAGCGCAGCTATAGCATAAAAAGCTTATAGATATAGTAGTAATTATTTAAGATACTATTAAGATAGGGGACTATAACTAAGTAATAAGGGTAAGAATAAGTAGCGGCGGCAGGAGTATAGGGGAGATAGGTAGTAGCAAGATCCTAAGAGGGTAGAATATAGCTTAGTAGTTATAAGGGGAGATTTACTATAGAAGAGAGTTAATAAAATAGTTAGGTTAGTTGCTATTATAATTGTTATTTTCACGCTCTTTTTAATTACGAAGCAGGGGGCTCTGCTTTTTTTATTATATTTTTGAGATAAAAGCCTTTGTCGTTCTACCCCTAGGTAGATAATTTAACAACACATAATTATTATTATTATTATAGCAAAAAATATTATTAAAAAAATTATTAACTACGTAATATAGTAGTTAATTAAACAGCTGGCCAAGTTTACTTTATATATAGTTTGTAAATATTATTTATATTATAAAATAATTTTTTTAAAAAAATCCTTAAATAATCTTTTATTAGTGTTATAATAACTAAATAGACCTAGTATAATTAATAATATCCTTTAGCCTAGTAAGTAGGATAATAAGTATATAATAAAGAACAACTACTAAAGCCTTATTATTTACTATAAACATCTACATAATATAAAGACACTCTTAGATTTAACTTATTTTTATTTTCTAGTCTTATAATATTTCTTTTGTAAAGAAGACTTCGCGCACTCTCGATACACGGTATAACGCTATTATAGAAAGCTGTAGAGGTGCTAGAAAAACACTTTAAAATAAGGTAAAGTAGTAAGATAGGTTTGGCCGTTCGGAGACTGTTCGTATAATATTTCTTTTATATATCTAGTTTCTTTTTTTAACTAGAGCTATATTAATATAAACATAGTAATTCTATACTTTTTAGAACTTTTTAGAACTTTATAGGACTTTTTAAAACTTTATAAAAATTCTTTATAGAAAGTTAAGGCTTTCTAAAACTTTATAGGAATTTCTAGAACTTTCTAAAACTTTCTAGAACTTGCTAGGACTTTCTAGAACTTTTTAAAACTTTTATTAATTTCTTAAAGCCTTATAAAGATATTATACTATATATATAATATATAAAGTCTACCTACTTTTATAATATTAGCGACATCTAGTATACTAAAAAGTTTTTCTCTTTAACGCATAACTATAGCACGTCTTTTAAATCTAGCTTTTTATTTATTATATCTAGTAACGCAACAGTATTCTAGCGCCCTAAGTATACTACTTTTATCTAGGACAATATAGCTATAGTAGAGTTCTAAGAGTATATAAAGAATTAGCTAGGCAAAGTTAAAGATAATTTCTAGAAATTTAGCAATCTTATATAGTAAGTATAGTTATTAGAGGGCCCTCTTAATTTTAATATCTTTAATAATATCTAGTTCTAGCTATTTAGGCCTCATTAGCTAGTTTTATGGTTTTTTTTTTGCGACTAAGGGGTTTCTAATAAAAATATTACAATAATAGCAGTTATTCCTCCTACTGTTGTTAACACAGAAAAGTGTTTTAAGGTAGTATTAATAAAAAGAAGTTAGCGCATTATAAGCGAGCTTAGCTAGTTTTATAACTTTAGATCTTAGAGTGTAAAGCGCTTCTTTAGTATCTAAATAGAGGGTTAGGTTAGGCGTTTATACTATAATAATAGAATAAAGTAGAGATATTACTATAATTAAAAAGGCTTTGCGCACTCTTAGTATATAGTATAATGCTATAAGGAAAAGTAGTAGAAGTGCTAAAGAACGCAGTAAATTAAGTAAAGTAATAAGACTAGTTTAGTAGCTATTAAGAGAAAGTATATATAAATTAGCCCCTTATAGAGTTAATTATAAGCTATACTATAGTACTAAAGTTAATAATAATAATAATATAACGCGTAGTTGCCTATATAGTACCTTATAAAAATTCGCAACTAGAGATTATCTTTATCTATCTATCCTTACACATATAATATAATTAATTATTACATAAGACTTTAAAGTTATAATCTAGTATAGCTATTCCTTAACTTAATAACGCACTTTCTATAGGGCGGGCAATTATGCGCCTATATATATATAATAAGTAGGGATAATAATAAATAACAAGATATATAATAATAAGAAGTATAACCTAAACACTAATAATAGATATATATAAAATAGGTATTTTAAAGTTTAGACGCCTATAGTCTTTATAAAATATATAGTAATATAGTATAAGTTATATAGTAAATAGATTACTACAGCTAGTTTATCTAATTATAGGTAAAACCTAGGTACTCTAGAGACTATAGATTTTAACTTATAGCTCTCTCTCTACTAGTTTAGCTGTCTAGTGCTTAGCTATATTAGTAATAGGCATTACTAGAGCGCTTTTAGAAAGCAAAAGGCAAGATTTAGTTAGATTTAGAAGTAAAAGGTTAGATATATTCTAAACTACTTATAGTTTTACTAGTATAAAGAAATATATAATAAATAGTTACTAGAGGTATAGAGTATATATAGATATACGCTTATACTATAGAATTTTTATAAAAGATAGGTAGAGTAAGACTAACACTAGGAAAGTATACTAGAGATTAATAGGTTAATACGTTAATAGATTATTAGTAAAGAATAGTAGAGTGCTATTTAGTGTTAGAAGTAAAGAGTACGCGCGCGATTTATTATATATTATAGTAGTAGAGTAGGAGTCTAAGTTATTAATTATCTAGTAAGGTAGTAGTAAAAGATAAAAGGTAGAAGTTAATTATTTAGTAAAGTAGTAGATAGATAAGTAAGTTAGGGTATTATTATTATAAGTTTATTATTTTAAAAACTAGAGGAAGAAATATTAGTAAAACTTTAATGCGCTCTAGGTCCTAGGGCTTAGCGCACATAGAATATAATATTATATAATATTATATAGACGCTATAACGTAATAATAAAAGTAGTAATTAAATGTAGTAGGGCTACTTAAAAACTAAATAAGTGAAGATAGTTTATACTCTTGTCTAGAAGAGAGAAATATTACTAAAGAAGCTTAAAGATAAGGACTAGAAAAGTAAAGGCATAGGGCGGCTGCTAGATAATAAGCGACGGTTTCTTAGAGACGATAAAAGTTCGAAAATAAATATAACCTATATATAAACTAGTACTAGATTTTCTTAAACACTCTATAAAAAAATTACTCTAAATTATATAGTTTTTTTTGTGACTAAGGAGTTTCTAATAAAAATATTACAATAATAGCAGTTATTCCTCCTACTATTATTAATATAGAAAAGCGTTTTAAGATAGTATTAATAAAAAGAAGTTCTAAATTATATAATTAACCTTTTATTAGCTATACCTTAGCGCTAATAGTTTATTAGTCTAGAAGTTTCTAGAAGTTTCTAGGACTTTTTAGTGTAAAACTAGCGATTTTTTTGTGGGGCGTCTGATTAATAAGATAAGCATGCACATGGCAGAAGCAATAATGCCGCACGAAGGAATTGAACAGCCAAACGCGCCTGCGATCGTCTAGGTAGCTATGTGCAAGACATTTCACTCTTACCATTGTTGATCTCCGAAATAACCCCAGAGCGAAGCTCCCGCCCCGCAGCCGTCTCCAGGTCGCTGCATCGGACACCTGGGCAAACGTCAACCCACGTGCGTTGAAACGAACCAACGCTCAACAGAACATATGAATGCACACAAGACACTACTGACCGCTCACTGTAGTGACTGTACACACAACGACGTCTCTTCTGCATCACATGACAGTCTTCTACCCACAAACGGTAGTTCTACCCGAACTGCAAGTCAACTGCAGCCAGCAGATCCCACGCCCTGCCGTCAGCAAATCAACGACGAGCCATGGATGCCGCCGTTTGTGTGGGGTGCGGATCGCCGTCGCTCAAAGCGGCAGCGAATGTCACAAGAGCACACACCTCAAGACGAGCCAAGTATCGACATGTAATGCGCTATGTACACGAGCCTGCGCTATGCTAAATGCAACTCCCACCAAGACACAGATTCGGTCTTAGCCACTTTATGTTTCTTAGGTATTCCACATTTAACAGTGCCGCTTGTTGTGGCTAAGCTCTACTCTGTTAGCAATAGTTATATATAGGTATACTAGTTACTTTACTAATATTCTATAGTTAAGCTTAATAAACTATATTAAGCTATTTATATAACATATTCTATCAGTAGCCCGGACAGATCAGTCCGCCGGACAGTTTTTGCCAAGACCACAACACTTCACTATAAATTATAATGTCTTAACAACACAACGCGTTATCATCTAATCAAGAAGGCAGAATTAAGCTTGCCCTTCACGCCTATTAGAATAAGCAAATTTCAAGCCTGCGACGCGCTGCTACAGCATATAATATCCCAAAGTCTACACTAAGCAATCGAATCAACAGAATCACCGCCCAAGCAGATACATAATTAGGTATGGCAAAGCTCACCGCGACCGAAGAGCAGACGCTCATATAGTATATCCTCGACCTAGATTCGCGAGGATTTGCACCCTAGCTAGGTAAGGTGGAAGATATAGCCAACAAACTGCTGGCTGCGCGGCACAGAGACCCTGTAGGACAATGCTGGGCTTAGCGCTTTGTAAAGCGCGTACCTGAGCTTAAAATGGCTTTTAATCGAGCGAAGGACTGATAGAGGATACAACAGGAAGATCTAGAGGTTATAAACGCGTGGTTTTAGCTAGTAGAGGACACAAAAGCCAAGTATAGAGTGCAGGATGAAGACATCTATAACTTCGATGAGACAGGCTTCTAGATGGGAGTTATTGGCTCAATGAAGGTTGTAACTGGTTCAGAAAGACGTTCTCGACCTACGCTTGTTCAGCCAGGCAACCGCGAGTGGGTCACAGTGATTCAGAGTATTTGCGCTGCTGGGTATGCTGCCCCGCCCTTTATTATCTACAAAGGGCGAGTCCATATCTTAGCGTGGTATGAGGAGACCAGTATCCCCCGCGATTGGAAGCTCTCAGTCTCTAAGACTGGCTGGACCAACAACGAGCTTGGAGTCGCGTGGTTGAAGCACTTTGACGCGTATACAAGGCCGCGCATAGTGGGGTCATGGAGGTTACTTATTCTGGACGGCCATGAGAGCCACCACTCCCAGGATTTCAAGGATTATTGCCTGGAACAGAAGATCCTAACACTCTGTATGCCAGCGCACTTATCTCATATCCTCTAGCCGCTTAATGTGGTCTGTTTCGCGCCACTAAAGCTGAAGTACTCCCAGCGCGTGCGGGACTTGGCGCGCCGACGCGTCTTTCATATCGACAAAGAGGGCTTCCTACCGGCCTTTCGCGACGCGTTTTTTAATGTGTTTACACTAGAAAACTATAAGAAAGCCTTTAAGGCCTCTGGGCTTGTTCCTTTAGATGCGTTAGTGGTGGTAGATCGCCTTAATGTGCGTATTCACACTCCACCTCAGGGTACCCCACTGGATACACCATGGCAAGCCAGGACCCTAAGCAATACCCTTGAGTTTGGATCCCAGTCAAAGCTCGTACGCGACTCTTTTATTCGGTCTCCACCCGATGCTAAATCGAGCTACTCACAGCTCATAAAAGGTGCTGAACTTATGCTCTACTATGGTGTACTTCAAGAGACCCGCATTAAGGAACTTAAGGAGCAAATTAAGGTTCTAACGAAGCGAAAAACGCGTAAAAGAAAGCGCATTTAGAAAGGTGGGATGCTAGGCTTTGCTCAGGGAGCAGATTTGGGAGTAGAAAGCCCTTCTATTGGGGTGAAGTTGTCGAAAAGGGCGCGAGGTAGTGGTGAGGGAGAGGCAGGTCCCTCAACACAACGCCGCTGTGGGAGGTGCGGAGAGCCTGGGCACAACGCAAGGACCTGTTAGATAGATAAAGAGATAGAGGAGGAGTCAGATGTTACCCTTAGCGGCTTATTTTCAGATAGTGTTGATAGTAAATCAGAGTGATTTTATTATAGGTTACTATAAGGCCAAAAATGACGGGTTAACTTCATCTTGCAATAGTACGCACTCAGTGACTGAAAATTAGATAAAGTACTACTTAAGATATAGTATGCTTCACTGCGAATCATAATAAGTATACTATATATTGCCTACGTATAGTATGGTAGATAATATATCGTATATTATAGGGAGTCTTGTTGTAAGTTCGTACTGCCAAGAAAGACTCCTTAGCTTTGCGCGGCTGCAGCAGCCGCGCAAAGAGGCTGCACGACGTAAAAGTAGATTAAATAGTAACTTGGTATATTGTAAGTTATAGTAGGTTATTATGAGTCACTATGAAGTAACGTTGGTGGTGTTCTATAATGAGTTATGAGGGACCTCGAAGTTGCCAAGAAAAACTGTCCGGCGGGCTGATCTGTCCGGGCTACTGATAGAATATGTTAGCTATTTATTAAAAGGCTTAAAGTACTAAATGGCTAGTTAGTTTTTAGCCTTTTTATAAGTATTCTTATATCTAGTTTAGATCTTAATTAGTATTAGTATAGTATTTATTTATATAATAAAGTAGTTAGAATAAGTATATGTGTGGCGTTAAATTAACTACCTAGGGATAGCACGACAAAGGCTTTTATCTCAAATAACATAATAAAAAAGCAGAGCCCCTACTTAGTAATTAAAAAAAGCGTAAAAATAAGTATAATAGTAGTTTATTTAGTAGTAGTAAAAGTAAAAAGTAGCTTTAGTAAAGTAGTACTAAAAATAAAAATTAATATTATAAGTAAAGCTAAAGTTATAATTAGTATTAGTAGTATAATTATAGTAAAGTAAAGACTATATAGTAAAGTTAATATTAGTTCTACTATAGGTTATATAATATATATATAATATATAGTAGAAATGCTATTTTTACTAGTAACTAAAATATATAGTAAGTATTTTATACTAGTAAAATTATCTAAGTAGAGAGCTATTAAATTAGCTATTAAAGTTAATTTTAAGTAAGTTTTAGAGGGATAAGAAAAGCTAAGCGAAAACTAATAACCAGGATCTAAGTTTTATTACCTAAGGCTGTGGCTATAACTACTAACTTATAACTATATTAACTATAAGTTACTATTAGTTAAGTAGTTTTTATAACTTTAGCTTTTTTAAAGCTTATTTATTTTATACTATTTTTTTACAAATTATTTTTATATTTTATATACTATTAAAAAATAAAAGTATAAATATTTAGGTCGGCTTACTAAATATCTTTTTTAACCTTTTTTAGTTTAAGATTAAAGTAAATTAAGATAGAAAATTATATATACTATATATAGCATCTAATTTTAATTAAAAACTAATCTTAAATATCTAATAATGCGATAATAGTTTAAATTTTAAACTTACTTACATCTTATCCACACTCTATAAGCTTCTAACCTATATTAGATTTACTTATAGCGTGTATAGCATACTTAGCTTATTATTATTATTATTATTATTATTATTAATTATTTACGCTTACGCTACTATGCGGCGTACTTACTTAAATAAACTAACTTAATAGTATTAATAGCTAGGAGAATTTTACAAATTTATATAACACTTTTACTATATTAGAGCTTATTAATAAAGACTTTATTATTCTTTTTTATATTCCCTACTAAAGAATTCTAGTACTAATAAAGAGGAATTACGTCTACTAAAGTAGAAATATAGTACTACTATTCTTTATAAACTAGACTAGCTACTAGCCTAACTAGTATATAAAGATAGTCTTATAAATAGTTAAGTATATCTATCTCTTACACTAGATAAGTATTTTATAAATAGAATATAACTTTAGCGTAGCTATATTAGTAGTAGTAGCGCAAAACTATAGCGTGTACCCTTTAGTAATAGTAAGTACTTGTTTAGAAATAATATTAATATCTAAATAAATAGTAAAGTATAAAGAGATAGTAGAGAATTTATTAAAAATAACCTTAATATAATAATAAAGTAATAGTGTATATAGTATATATTACCCTTATTTTACTTATAAGAAATAGTACGTATTTATTAATATAGTAAAGATTAACTTGTATTATTTATAATAATTAGAATAGTAGAGAAAGGATAGCTTGTAGTATTACTACGCTAAAGTTTTATCTCTTCTTTAAAGTTCGAACTATAGCCTCTTTATAAAAACTTTATATATAGAAGCTTTGTGCTAAGACTACTAAGCTCGCTTAGTAGTTTAAACGCGCTTT
The DNA here is from genome assembly GCA_014281115.1 of Laburnicola sp. R22_1. Taxonomy (NCBI): domain Eukaryota; kingdom Fungi; phylum Ascomycota; class Dothideomycetes; order Pleosporales; family Didymosphaeriaceae; genus Laburnicola; species Laburnicola sp. R22_1. The sequence goes on along the minus strand of JACONQ010000001.1, from coordinate 3,035,501 downwards.
TTTTTTATAATTACTTTTTTTACGCTCTTTTTAATTACTAAGTAAGGGGCTCTACTTTTTTATTATATTATTTAAGATAAAAGCCTTTATTATTCTACTCCTAGGTAGATAAATTAACGTGTTATATATAAGTCTATATATAGTTAATATATTCTATTAGTAGTCTAGACAGATTAGTCCGCCGAATAGTTTTTGCTAAGACTACAACACTTTACTATAAATTATAATGTCTTAATAACACAATGCGTTATTATCTAATTAAGAAGGCAGAATTAAGCTTACCCTTTACACCTATTAGAATAAGCAAATTTTAAGCCTACAACACGCTACTATAGTATATAATATCTCAAAGTCTATACTAAGTAATTAAATTAACAGAATTACCGCCTAAGTAGATATATAATTAGGCATATCAAATCTTATTGTAACTAAAGAGCAGATGCTTATATAGTATATTCTTAACTTAGATTTGCGAGAATTTACATCCTAGCTAGGTAAAGTAGAAGATATAGCTTATAAACTACTAGCTGCGCGGCACAAAGACCCTATAGAATAATACTAGGCTTAGCGCTTTGTAAAGCGCGTACCTAAGCTTAAAATAGCTTTTAATTAAGTAAAGGACTAATAAAGGATATAATAGAAAGACCTAGAGATTATAAACACGTGATTTTAGCTAGTAAAGGACACAAAAGCCAAGTATAGAGTGTAGGATAAAGATATCTATAACTTTAATAAGATAGGCTTCTAGATAGGAGTTATTAGCTTAATAAAGGTTATAACTAGTTTAGAAAAATATTCTTAATTTACGCTTATTTAGCTAGGCAATTATAAGTAGGTTATAGTAATTTAGAGTATTTGCGCTGCTAGGTATATTACTCTGCCCTTTATTATCTATAAAGGGCAAGTCTATATTTTAGTATAGTATAAGGAGACTAGTATCCCCTATAATTAGAAGCTCTTAGTCTCTAAGACTAACTAGACTAATAATAAGCTTAGAGTTATGTAGTTAAAGCACTTTAATGCGTATATAAGGCCGCGCATAATAGGGTCATAGAGGTTACTTATTCTAGATAGCTATAAGAGCTACTACTCTTAGGATTTTAAGGATTATTATCTAGAATAGAAGATTCTAATACTCTATATACTAGCGCACTTATTTTATATTCTCTAGCTACTTAATATAGTCTATTTTATACTACTAAAACTAAAGTACTCCTAGTGTGTGTAGGACTTAGCACGCTAACGCGTCTTTTATATTAATAAAAAAGGCTTTCTACTAGCCTTTCATAATGCGTTTTTTAATATGTTTATACTAGAAAACTATAAGAAAGCCTTTAAGGCCTCTAGACTTGTTCCTTTAGATATATTAGTAATAGTAGATTGCCTTAATATGCGTATTTACACTCTACCTTAGGGTACTTTACTAGATATACTATAGTAAGCTAGAACTCTAAGTAATACTCTTAAGTTTAAATTCTAGTTAAAGCTTATACGCAACTCTTTTATTTAGTCTTTACCTAATACTAAATTAAGCTACTTATAGCTTATAAAAGATACTAAACTTATACTCTACTATAGTGTACTTTAAAAGACCAATATTAAGAAACTTAAGAAGTAAATTAAGGTTCTAATAAAGTAAAAAACGCATAAAAGAAAGCGTATTTAGAAAGGTAGGACGCTAGGCTTTGCTTAGGGAGCAGATTTAGGAGTAGAAAGCCCTTCTATTAGGGTAAAATTATTAAAAAGAGCGTAAGGTAGTAGTAAGGAAGAGGCAGGTCCCTTAATATAACGCTACTATAGAAGGTATAGAAAGTATAGGCATAATATAAAAATCTATTAGATAAATAAAGAAATAGAAAAGAAGTTAGATATTACTCTTAGTAGCTTATTTTTAGATAGTGTTAATAGTAAATTAGAGTAATTTTATTATAGGTTACTATAAGACTAAAAATAATAGATTAACTTTATCTTATAATAGTATATACTTAGTAACTAAAAATTAGATAAAGTACTACTTAAGATATAGTATACTTTACTATAAATTATAATAAGTATACTATATATTACCTATATATAGTATAATAGATAATATATTATATATTATAGAAAGTCTTATTATAAGTTTGTACTACTAAGAAAGACTCCTTAGCTTTACGCGGCTATAGTAGCCGCGTAAAGAGGTTATATAATATAAAAAGTAGATTAAATAGTAACTTAGTATATTATAAGTTATAGTAGATTATTATAAGTTACTATAAAGTAACGTTAGTAGTGTTCTATAATAAGTTATAAGGGATCTCGAAGTTGCCAAGAAAAACTATTCGGCGGACTAATTTATTCGGGCTACTAATAGAATATATTAAGTAAAAAAACGTTTCTAATAATAATAATTTTTTTAGTATAAAAGTACTTATTTTTAGCCCTTTTATATAGCGTTAAATTAACTACCTAGAGGTAGCACAACAAAGGCTTTTATCTTAAATAATATAATAAAAAAGCAAAGCCCTCTACTTAGTAATTAAAAAGAGCGTAAAAAGATAATTATAAAAAGGCCCTTTTATAGTTTATATAAATTTACTAAAATTAAATTATACCTTTTAATATTTTTACTCTAATAAATTGTATTATATTATATTTAAATTTATTATAACAAAAGCTACTCTAGAAAATAATTTTAGAAATATTATTAAAGATAGTAAATAGATACTAGCTAATATTAGTAATATTATAACTTTAGCTACTTTTATATTTTCTAACTTTTTTATTATAATTATTTACTACACTACTATAATTAGTATAAAATTAACGATTTTGCTAACGGCTTTTAACTTTGTTGCCTTAGTGTATCTGCCACTAAGACACAGATACGGTCTTATTAGCTACTCTGTTTCTTAGGTAGTCCCCAAAACCAACGACCGGGACCCAAGTTCCGTCACAACACCAGGATATACGCGTCAAACGCCCCCAGGACCGTCCCAGATGCGCAACAAAAGAAACTTCTGAGTTGTGCCCGCCCAAGACCCTAACACTCCGAAAACGAAAATTATGTAATGCCGAGCGTTGAAGCAACCATACGTGGCTTGTGTCCGTCTTTTTACATTCCAGTTCATATCGTCGTTAAAGATTGAGAGAGGTCGGCGCATCAACGCCCAACCGGCAACCATGTTCTTCGCTCGTCCATAGACCTAGAGTTGATGCGAGAACCAGGTGTGAGAGGAATCTCCACCCGACTACGTCCGTTGTGACTACTGCTACCACCCGATTCGCCTTCGCTGTCATCATCGTAGGCTGATAACCTGGAGAAATAATCTGCCAGTCCGTGTGTTGGTGAAGCGATTGTTTCGTAAAGTGGAGGGGGCGTTTCCAGTGGCGGCGGGGGCTGTTCTTCTTCAAACGGTGGAGGGTTGAATGAGGGTGCTCGCAAAAGGTGGATCGGTCGCTGCACTTGTGGGTCATTTGGGCCGCCAATATGAGCTGCCTGAGGCCGTGCCAATGCTGGGCTCGGTAAAGATGCATCTGAATCATCGCGTGAGCGTCCCAATGAGCCCAAGGTGGGCACCATTGAAGCCGGTGAGGTGCGGCGAACAGGAGCGCCAGGGCAACCGCATTCAGGCGTTCTCGTAGCTGTATTGTTGGGCTCAGGTGAGGAATACGCCGGAAGAGCCGTGTTTGCTTGGGTTGCCTGACACGAAAGAATGTGAATAGGTGAATCGATGGATATCTCGAAATGCCGCCTCTTGTTCGGATCGTGGTGGTCCGGCTTTGACAGACGGATGACAATCTTGATCCAGTGATGTACCTGTATGTTCTGGTACGTCGTGTCGAAATGGAGCTTGCTGGCCTTGTCTTTGTCCTTCATACTGTGACAACTTGGAAGCTGAACATTGAACTCCATTTCTGTCGGTCCAACGCCTATATCTCCGGCCGCCAGATCACCTAGGAGATTTGTCGGGTCTTGAACCGCCACGTCTTCGCCTCTGGACGCAGCCGCTCTCTGGTCGTACGGAACTCCACCTCCAGAGATAATCCTCATTGAGCTTCCAGGAAATGCGCTAGTTGCTGGTCCATCGGCTCGTTTCTCAAACAGTTGCACTTTCCGGGCCGGCTCCAATCGGTGCACTCGTTTGTTTGAGCAGAAGTATTCAATGTTCTCGGTAACAAAGACCTTGATCCTGTGACACTGCACTTTGGCTAGTGGCGTCAACTTGAAGGCAATGGGTACTTGGGCACCAAGGGGAAACGATTTGCCCGAGATCACAATGTCGTAGTGTAACTGATCTTCCCAACTTCGGCTGATGGCGATCGGCTCAACCTGCTCTAGCGATCCTTCGGCTGGAGTGCGGATCAAAGTCACCTCTTTAGTGCCGACAAGATTAGCTCGGAAAGCTCCAGCGCGTTCGATAATAGCTTCGAGCTCATACTTGACAGAACCCAGCTCGACGTCGATAGTCTCCGGAAGATGGCTGTCGAGTGGCAGTTCGAAGTTGTACATGTACTCGCCAGGGTTGAAACTTCGGTACCCTTTTTGTGCTACCGTGGGACCTCCTGATGGTGATTCCCCCTTCCCAAAACTCCGTGATTGGTTCACTTGAAGCGACAGGCGTTTCGCGTCTTTGGTGCTCAGGTTGGTGGACGAGTTGTTGGAAAAGATGGTATTCCCACCTTTGGGCGCTTGGAGGCTTGTGGTCGAGCTTTTGAACAATTCGACCCGATCAGCACCTGTTCCAGTTTCGGCTGTGGGAAATTGAGCATTGAAAAAGGGCCAAGTGTGGCACATGATGGTGTCGACTTCCTCAAACACGGCCTTTTTGGGAGGAATACCTACAAAACTTAGCAGACGCTCCACAATCTCATGTATGCAGCAGAACATGCTTACCTTCTGGCCACTTTGTGACCGCTTTGCCTCGAAACTTGAGCGTAACGGCCTTGAGCTTTGCTGGCTTTGTCACTCGCAAGTTGAGGGTTCCGCGAAGCATTGCCGTACTGCGCTCCGAGGTCTCAGTGTGCTCGAAGCCCTGGAGGAACAGTATAGGCTCGGTAAGCGAAATCCCAACACTGATGCCATTTCCGGACGCCAGAGGCCGTTCCTCCGAAATGGGCTTTATGCTGCTACTCATCAAGCTTTTCACAGAAGGCCTTGCCGATGACCGGTGGCTTTCAACAAGAGCAGGCCGAGGACCGCCCACCGCACTCAGTGAACTGGCAACGGAAAGCCTCGGATTGGACCTCATCTCGCCTGCTGCAATCGACCACCGCCTACTGTCCGGGGGCGAAGTGTTGGGGGTACTCGCACTGCTCGTCGATAATCGGGGTGACGTACCCGGGGCGGGCGTTGGGAGGGGGGCCGCGAAATGCGAGTCGATGAAGGAGCGCAGGAACCGCTTGACGTTATCGCGTGGGCCTGCCAGCTTTTCGAATATGTAGGACTTGGTCGGGGGTTGTCGTTTGAAGAGACACGGGTCAGGACCGACGCGGGCGATGTGAATGAGGTGGGGTCTGCGATTGCGCCCTTGGAAGATACCACGGCGAGTGCAGTCGGGATCGTGGAGATGGTCGGGTATATACGAAAGACGTCCGCGCTCACTATATACTGTTTGGTACTCTGTCATAGCGAAAGCGTAAGCAAGCGTCAATGGCGAGCGGCTCCGGCAACAGTGCGGTGGTGGAACATGAAGGAGGAAGGCGCGAACGGGGAATAAAGAAAAAAGTAGTGTGGTTGCTGACAACAGGGCTTTGTGCGACAGCTCATCAGAGCGCGGAGCGGTGTACAAAGGGCTTCCGGGCTACGGTTGCAATGCCGTGTCCTGGGGGTGAATGCTTTGGGAAGGGGTTGCAGTCCAGCACTCCTTGCGGAACAAGACCATGGGAAATGAGACAGTGACTCACGTTTGGGAAAACAGCTAGCAAAGCGTCGGGCGCATGAGGAATTATGAATTGTTTATCGAGCACATGCACGACGTATGGCGGTGGCCGCGGTGCAGCGGGCAGCGTGCGGTCGGAAGTGTGCGGGTAGACCCTGCTAGGTGAGCAATGTGTTGGCGACAAAGGAAGACGCCTGCGTTGGGCCCACGCCAGGACAGGGGCTGGAGAGTTTAAAGGCACGGCAAAACAAGGCCGTTGGGGAGGGCTCCCAAATCGAGCGGTCGTCGATGCGCAAGGCCGCAGATGACGCAGTGTGGGGTTGGAACCGCGCGGCGACGGATTGGCAGACGAGGCGATTATGTATGTAGGTGGTGACTAGGGGTTAGTCTACTTGGGTATGTAGTAGGTAACCGCCGCGTTAGGATGCCGTCGCAGGCTTTGCAGCGCCATACAGTCATGATGATACTGTAGTGATGAGGATCGATCGACTCGGCTCGGGCTCGGGCGCGGCGGCATGCAGGCATTGTGCAATTTTCTCTCCGTGGACCGTGAGTGAGGCTGTTGCGACTGCCTGTCGACTCCCATACGTCACAATTTGATTTGAGATTTCAAGGCGCACGCACGTCTCCGCAGCCGGTCTACACTGCCTAGCGGCCAAACGCCGGATTCCTCGGCATCGCATGCCTCTGTCCCTTGCACCGCCGTCGTGGCCGCGTACGAGGGCCACGGCGAGCATCTTGGAGTGTCCTGGCAGTGGCTGAGGGGAGTCCTGCCCGGGCTGGAGCCACCAACCCATGCTCTCCCTGGGTCATGAGATGTCGTTCTTGTTTTCCACCCCCAGCACCCGGCCGGCCCTTGGGACTTGTTCGCGGGCATACCAATAAGCAATCGCGGGCATACTAATAAGCCACCCTTTTCAACCTATAAATCTACTATTATTTCTAAAGGTGAATTAGCTATAAAAGTAGGAATATCTTTGCAAAGATAGTCTCTTCTTTTATAACTTTTTTTTCTAAGAAAAATATAGAGTTTTTAAAGAGAAAATAACTTCTAAAGTTAATATTTTTTAAAGTTTTAGTAAGGTAATATATAGTAGAGACCTCTTTGCCCGAGGCTATTGCCCGAGGCTGTGGCTATAACCATTGACTTACAACTTGCGTTAACTATAGGTGACTATTAGCTAGGTTATTATTATAATTCTAGCCTTTTTAAGACTTGCCTATTTTAGGCTACCCTACTAGCCACCTTTCCACTTTATACACTACTAAGAGACGCTAGCATAGGTACCTAGTTCTTAAAAGTAGAGACTAAGAACTATTTATAGATATTTTACTATATAATCTTATCTTTCTATTTTAACTAAGGCTAACTTAGCTATAGTATAATATCTACCTAGTATATATAGTATAAAAAATAACTATACTAGTATATAAGCTTTAACTACTTTGTCTTTAAAGCTTTAACTACTTTATCTTTAAAGCTAAATTATGCCTACTAATACTATTACTATTAATCTTTCTTTTATACCTAGATTAAATTTATTAAGCTAAAAGTAATAATTACTAAAGTATTTAGAAATTTTACTAAAGAGAATAAGCGTCTTAATAATATAGTTAGTAACCTTAGTTACTATACTATAGTTAACTTTATTATAGTTACTAAGTAGAAGCTACTTAAGAACTATTATAATTAGTATAATTATAATTAACTATTTCGCTAAGAACTTTTAACTTTATTACCTTAGTGCAAAGGTATAGTTAGCTATTTTACTTATATAGACACTTATTAGTATACCTATAATTACTTATTAGTATGTCTACAAATAACCCTCCCCCCTCCGACCCTTTGTGGCCCTTTGCGGGGGAGACTGCATGGCACGCATTAATCTACTACGCGGCACGCATTCCTAACTATATATAGCTAGTGCTTAAAGAATAGCTTACTTACCTAAATTTATATATATAATATATATTTAATAATCTATTTCTAATTACTAAGTAATATATAGTTACTAGGTATCTAGTGTTATTATTATATAGTCCTTAATTTAATGCAATCTACGCACATACTACTAGTAGTATTTTAATACTACCTATTATTATTAGTAGTAGTGTTATATAGTAAACACTACCTATTATTATTAGTAGCACTATATAATTATATAGTAAATATAATGATAATATTATTTTATATACAAATCCCACCTAATAGGGCATCTCTAAGATCTAACTGTATATAGTTAGGAATGCGTGCTGCGCAGCAGATGGATGCGTGCCATGCAGTCTCGCCCCCCTTCGCGGCAGCTGTCACCGCTGCTGTGTAGTTATATCCGGGTTGAGATGCCGCGTTGGGCGGGCGCACGCTGGGTGCAGTGGATGAGAGCCAAATGGCGTAGTGATCGCCCTCTGGGTCTCGACTCTCGAATAGGCCGTCTGCGGGCGGTGATCAAAGGAGTCTGGTAATCCGAAATCGCCATCTCGGCGCGGAATAAGCGCATGTCTTTGGCTCCTTTGAAGTGTTAAGCTTTTTGCTGGCTCCCACGTCGCGTTCCCCGCAACGCGCGTGGGCTTGGCGCGACGCGAAAAGTCGCCCAAGCGGGCGGACGCGCGGCGGGCTCCTCACATGCATCGTCCGCAACCTTACCATGGATACAACCCACGGGGGATATGGTGAGTAGAACACGCTACGTAGAGAAGGTGGCCTCTAAACTCACCCTACGCAGGATCGAGCCACATGCCCCTCGCCGGGGCCCTTCTGTGCTTCACCTCGATTACCCCCGAGCAGCGCGTACGCCTCCGCCTGTGCCGTTTAGTTTCTTGGGACCGCAACTAACACAACAGGACAGACAGAGCTCGGCAACATCGGCGCGCAAATGGGCGCAAAGACCACGCTTGACCTCACTTCGGACGTAACGCATCTCATTGTTGGCAACTCGAACAGTGCCAAATACCGCTATGTCGCAAAGTCGCGTGAGGATGTCAAAGTGCTTCTGCCGCAATGGCTGCATGCCATGCAGACGGTATGGATGACAGGCGGAGAGGTGGATGTAGCCGCCCTCGAGCAGGAGCACAAGCTACCGACCTTCTATGGCTTGAAAATATGCCTGACAGGCTTTGACAATCGTACGACTACAATCCCGACCGAGGAGACTGTGCTAATGGCGCACAGCTGAGCAGCGCAAGTACATACAAGAGACAGCTATGGACTACGGTGCCGAGTACCACGGGGATCTGACCAAAGCGGTCACACATCTCATCGCAGCCACGGCTTCGGGCAGCAAGTACGAGCATGCGGTTAATTGGCGCATGAAGATCGTGACATGGGAATGGTTCGAGCAGAGCCGAGAACGCGGCATGGTGCTGGACGAGGGCTGCTACCATCCTACCATGCCCGTTGAAGAGCGAGGACGAGGAGCATGGGATCGACAATGGACCCCCACGCGCGCACTTGGGAAGCGTAGGCGAGGCGCTGAGCAAAACGAGGTGTTCAACCCCCTACGGCGACAGCTCCGACGTTCGGCAAGTGCTAGAATGGGTAGTCAGATCGAAGCCCTGTGGGCTGGCATCACCGCTGCGGGCTCGGAAAGGAAGCAAGAGGAGGAAGACGATTGGACCGAAGACAAAATTGCTCAGCCAGAACTGCTGCCCGAAAATGAGTCAGCGATGCAGGTCGTTGAAGCACGCGCCGATTTGCGGCCAGCAGAGGGCACTGCCGCGCGTATCCGCGGGCCCTTCGTAGACGAACATGATGGCATATTTGCAGGCCGCGTTGTGTTGCTGCATGGCTTCGACAAGACCAAGGTAATTTATAGCTGGCAGGTAGTTGCAGCAGCGCTGACTCAGAACCAGACGAACATCCTACAGGAGCATCTAGACAGCAACGGAGCAGTTGTGGTCTGTGACGCTGCGCAATTAGACAATTTCACTGCGGATGACCTCGGGCAAGGCTTTTTGCTAGTTCCCCATGATGTTCGGCCCGATCTCACATCACTACCGGAAGCCACGGGAAATATGTCATTGGTGACCAATTGGTGGGTTGAGTGTTGCCTTCATGGAAAATGCCTAGTGGACCCCACAGAGAGCGTTCTGTGCAAGCCTTTCGGTAAACTAAACATTGATGGTGCGGAATTCTATTGTGAGCAATGAGCCATGCGCTGAGGTTATATAGGGTTCAACAGCCTCACCGTCAACTCCACGGGCTTCACTGGTATCGAGTTATTACATGTTACAAAGGCTGTGGCGCTTTTCGGTACACAACCTAGTTCTGAACATACATGACCCTCGACTAACATTCATAGGTGCCACATATGATGAAATTCTCTCATCTAAAGTATCCGTCATGATCTGCCAAAACAGCAAACCGAACCCTGAGAAGCTCAAATTCGCTGCCGAAAAGCGCATACCTGCAGTACGCGCCGCATGGTTATGGGACTGTATAAGCAGGGGCGAGGCACAGCCTTACGATAACTATCTACTCAGTGCTGTCGTGTCTGAAGCACAGAAGCCTAGACGAAACCCTCAAGGTTCTTTGGGCGAAGTGCCCACTGCGCCTCTGTCCAAGGAAGACAGTCTTAAGCTGCGACAAAAGAAGGCGCAATCACAATCTCGGCGCGGGACACGACAACCCGGAGCACTGGAGTTGTCAACAGCTGGGCACCTCACCCTCTCATCGATGACGGGTTCTTCAACCCACCCAAACACGACCGCTAATCAATCCAGCGCAGAACAAGACGCGCAAATTCCTGCGGCCTACGACGGAGCAGGCTCTCTACCTCTGCAAGACGTAGATCCTAGCGTAAACTCTCCACGCAGACCTTCCACTCCACCCACCGGCTCAGCCACACGACCTACCACTGTCCCTCTCAAGCCTGCGCCCGCTCAACGCAGAACCAAGCCCCCCAGACAACCTACCCCCGATTCCGTCATCCCGCCCGACACAGAACCACCGGAAGAGCCGCCGAAACCCCCTCCCCCAGAAAAAGACTACTCAGACATCATGTCCAAACTCCTCGCCAACCGCAAGACGTCGGCCCCCCACGACAAAGAAGACAACATCACCACGGGCCGCCGCAAACGCCGGCCCCTAGGCCGCGCGCAATCCAGCCGCTCCAACCCCTCGACAACGGGCGCCGACGATCTCCTCTCGCGACAAAGCTCTGCGTCTAAAGCTGTAGAAGAAGAAGAAGAAATGAGCGAGAAGGATGGACACGTGCTCGAGGCTTTTAAGCCGCCGGAGCCGAGTCAGCAGTTGGGGTGGGATTCGCCCAAGGCGCAGCGGGCGAGGGAGAAGATGATTAGGGCGGTTGGGGGGAGTGTTGGGGTCGGGGCGCCGGTTATTGAGGAGACAAGGGTGGTGAGGGATGGGAGGGGTGAGGGTGGGGTGGGGAGGGCGAGTAGGAAGAGGAGGGGGTGAGGTGGAGGGCAGGGGAGAGGGTAGAACGTACAGAGTGGATATGTGGAGTTTGTTTTGGTTGGTTTGTTTTTGGGTAGAGAGATGGCTTGTTCGCTTAGGGTAGGTGGTTGGTGCATGGCGGGGCGTTTGTTTGTTCATACGGCATAGCGAGGCGTCGGTCAGTCGGATCTCGATATCAGCTTCCAAGTTGATGATAAAATCGTAGCAAGCAAGCAATCTACTCTCTCTTGGACCAAATGCCATGTAACGTAACCCTACCCCTAACCCCGCAACCAACCCGTTCAACCCCCCAACCCATACGTAACCCTCAACCTCCGATCAAGATGCTCTCTCGCCGTCCAAACCTCCCCACTATCCCCATCCCCATCCCCACCCAACCCCAACCCCAACCTCCCCCTCTGCCTGCTCAACTCCTCCCCCCCGCTCCCCCCAAACTCCCCAATCACCCTCCCCGGCACAGCCTCCAGCCGCACCCCATCCAACGGATGACAAAAATACGCCATGCTGTACCGCTCCTGCCCGCCGCTGAACGTCACGCGGTGCACCGTGCTCTTCAATAGTCCGTTGGTCCAGAACGAGAGCAGGTCGCCGATGTTAACGAGGATGGGGGGGTGCGCGAGGGTGGAGGGGGAGGGGTTGACGGGGACGGGCGTCCATGTTGGGGTCTCGGTGGTTGGGCTTTGGTTGAGGATTTCGAGGCCGGGTTGGCCCGGGAGACGGAAGAGGAGGGTTAGGCTGCCGTAGTCGGAGTGGGCGCCTGCGCGGGTGGTGGGGTGTTGATATTGTTGTGCGGCAGCTGGTGAAGAGGAGGAAGTATCAGTATCAGTATCGGGTGGTGTTTGGGGGTAGTAAAGCATGCGGAAGATGGTGCCTGAGGGGCCTTTTGTGTCGTCGTGGCGGGTGGAGAACCAGGTTTTTCCGCCGGAGGAGGGGGGGATGTCTAGTGCTGTGGCGAGAAGGGTGAGGATGTGGGTGCAGAGGGTGTGGCAGGCGGTTAGGAAGGTGAGGATTTGGGGGGTGGAGGTCGACAGGGGGTGGGAGGGGTTGGAGGGAGGGGTGCGGGGGAGCGATGTTGAATGCTTCTTTGGGGTCACCTTGCTTGGGGGAGAGTTAGTCTTGGGTTGGATGGTTGATTGTAGGAAAGGTGGGGGGTGTACTTTTTGGCCTGGGTCGAGGGATTCGCCGGCCATGGAGACCCAGCCGCGGTTTAGGCCGCCTGCGGCGGGGGTGTGGATGGTGTGGGTGGATTTTTGGGAGGTGGGTTGGTGGAAGAAGCGTTTGGACTGGTTGGGGGTGAGAGGGGGTTACTTGTGGTTGGGAGGGGAATGTACGAGGTTGAACATGTCTGCGATGGATTGCAGGGGGATGATGGCTCCGTCGCTCTTTATGTAGAGGAAGCCATCTGCGGAGATGATGCACGATGAGCGTTTTTGTGCAAGCATCAGATGTTTGGGAGGGACTCACAGATTGAGGCTGCATCAAGAACTTGCTGGGCTATTTCTGGTGACGGGTCTGAGATGTCGATCACGGGTATCTCGACGTCTGTTGTCTCGGAGTGTGGCATCTTAGGTGTGGTAGGAAAGAAGGCAGTGTTGAGGGCAAAGCTAGCGAGTGCGGGCTTGAGATTAAAGCTGGCCTACAGTTTGAACCAGCAGCAGGAGCTCTATCGAGACGCTAGAATAGAAGACTGGGGTCAAGTAAAGGTAGTATGTAGGTTTGAGTAAGCACACACGACATCTGTTTAGGGCTTAGCCGATATGCACGGACCAATAGAGGTGAAGTAGACAGTAGAGCTCACGTTTGCTTGTGGTAAGAGCTGCCAATCACCACAACATTATAAAATCAAACGCCCGTCGCGCCTTCCTCTCCTCCACCCTACTTCACCTCGAGAGAGACCTGTCGCACCTCCCGTCCAACAGCTCTGCATGGGGCGCGCCGCCACAATCTTCCTCCCCGAATTCACGAGACTACAATTCCTCCGCCGCGCCGCCCAGCATGATTCGCGATTTCGAGACGTGGAATAGCACCATCGGCGAAGCGTCGCCGCTCGAGGACCTGCGAAGCGTCCGCGTGGGCATCGAAGCCGCCAATTACCTCGACCGCCGCATTCTTAATCACCCCCGCACCAAAGAGCCGCTCGTCCCTGCGCTGGGCGGCCTACCGCTGGGCTTTCGGCAGCACATCGAGGAGGACCTCAGCAAGTTTGCGAACTTGCAGATCCAGCCGTTCTTCGTCTTCAGCGGGCTCGACATCGCGAAGCAGGACGACCCGTTCCGGCTGAGGCAAGAGGGCGCGGCTGTCAATGCGCTTGCCTGGCATCTGTACGACAACCACGAGGCGGAGAAGTCGGTGCAGAAATTTGGCGAATCGCGTGGGGCTCCCGCACATATGTTTGCTTCTGGGTAGTAGCTGACAACATACAGCATACGTAGCGCCAGAGGATCTGTTCCGTGCACTTCAGTCCATTCTGACAGAGAAGAAGATTCCGTTCTTGGTTGCGCCGTACAGCGCATGGGCGCAGGCGAGTTGCCCGGCCTCGCAGCCACTTCTGTGCTAACAAAACGCAGCTGGCCTATCTCGAGCGACAAAATCAAGTGCAGGCTATATCCGGGTCGTCTGAAATCCTCCTTTTCGATTGCGACCGCGTCATCACCTCTTGGGACATCGAGGAAGGCGTGTTCAAGTGGATAAAGCGGGGGAAATGCGTCGCTGACCTGCGAAAGTATGTGCAGAACGCCGATATCACCGACGAGACGTTTGTGGATGCGTGCATGCTTGCGGGAACGCACTTCCTACCAACCCTACCGAACCTGGATGCGCCAAACAGCAGGAACAAGGCGACGAAGCTCAGCGGAGCCATTGAGATGGTCATGAGCCAGGGCAGGTCAGGCCATCAAGTAGTGATGAGCCACCGGGATGATCCGGTCTTCCAGCGAACGAACTACGTGGATAGGTACCGCAGGGCTCGGCTAGCTGTGAAGCATCATCCCATCCTCACGGTTGAAGGCAAGATCGAACCTTTGCTAGAGGCGCAAACTCCCAACGACTCGCACGAATTTATAGGGCAGAGGTTACCGGACGAGGTTTTCTACTACATGTCGAGAGGCCTGATCAATTCGCGCATACTCAACTGGCGCGCAGCCAGCGAGATTGTGGAGTGCCCGCCCATAGACGGAGGACATGGTTTGGAATACCAGACCCTGGTCAGCACAAAGCTCACCCCGCTACGCACTACGGCTATCAATCTGCTATCCTCGTCGCTCCACAACTGGTACCAGCATAAAGACCTGGAACTGAAGTGTTGGTTCAAGGTGGACCAGTCAGGAAAATGTCAAACGACCACCATCAGCATGGATGGTCTACCTGAGTGGCGTAAGAACGTTGATACATGGAACGTCAAAGAAGCAACCTTCAAGGACGTGGTTTCCAAATTCCAGGTATGTGTCCTGCAAGTATGGTTCACGTTGCATCGCTAATATCCCTAGCCGCGTGGTCGCCTGGGCTCCGCAATCCTAGCTCTTCAAAACTCTGATTTCGTCCCAAAGTCTGTGTCTAAGAAGGATGTCAGCAATGTAAGCACGTGTGTGAAGTACTCCTTAATGTCTGCTTATTTTCATTAGCCTCTGAGTACGACGGATGAAATTTTGTACAACTCTATATGGCGGTTCCTCGCGCTACGAGAGTATGTCGATACCAATCACAACCTTACCACCTGGGGCAAGGTGCTGGCAACCTCCATTGCAGCCCTGAATGGCAATCCTGAACTTGAAGAGGCTGCGCTCGTTGCAGTAGAGCTCATACGTCTCGGTGTCCTCAACTCCGATATCGGAATGTTCCCCTACAAGGGCGCTCCCCAGCGCGGCGAGCGTAAGTGTTTAGCTCTTGACTAGAGACTTAGGCTGACAGTAAGAAGCGAGGGATAAGATGTTCAATCTTCTGGTGTCGCGCGTAGCAGGTCTGGGAAACCTTCGTCACAATGCTATTGGCTTCACAGGGCCGCTCAGCCAACACTTGCTCGCCTACGGTTCTATAATCAACGTCGTCCGACAAACCTTACGCGATCTAGTCGAAGTTGCTGCCACGCATATGTTCATGGGTGCCTTTGCTAAGCGCGAGCGCTCCGACCTTTCAGAAATCGCTATGAAGTCGGTTACTCGCTCATACTACTGCAGGCTTTGCTAACGAGAATAGGTTGCCCTTCCTCCTGCCCAACAACTGCGCGCTCAGCATCGCAGCGAAGTCTTACCTCGACGAGCTGTACACTGACAGCGACCCTACGGCTGCCGAAACCAAAGCCCGCGTGCGAGATACGGCAGTAAACCGGTACTTCCCGCAGTCACAAAACCTTGTGGGCGATCTTTACACGGCTTTTGGACTCTGGGATGCTGTTTTCGACGGCGTCAAGAACTCGGGCAACGTACTGAAAGAGGCAGACAAGAAGGAGTGGGCCGAAGCAAACGAGTGGCTAGCTGCCCGCCGATGAGTGAAGATTTACGCCAAGTTCGAGGATCAGGAAGAGAGTAAGCCGCATGAAGGCGAGCGATTCGGGCGGGCGCTGAGAATGCGTCGCAAAAGGTCATCACAGCTGCATGAGCCTACGTTGAGCGGACGGAGGGAATGTGTAGGATTAGGTAGAGAAAATAGCTGTGTGCAAGGTCTGTTCAGAGGTAGAAGAAGGGAGAATACTGATGCAAGAAACTATGACGGCGATGCTTTTAGTTGCCCTAACGTGCTGTATTTGAAGTCTCCCGTGTTATGTTGTCTTCTCGAACCGCGGGCGACTATGTAGCGTGTACCCCCAAATAGCAAGATGTTTAGAAGGATCAGGACTAATAAGGTGGGCGTGCTTGTACCTGATACGGCTCGCTGGGCGCGGTGGCTTTTTGGTCAGGTGATTCGAACGTAGTCATTGGTTAATGGTTCGCTTGCTGTTTTTGAAAACTGCGTAAAATGTTGAGCGTCTGGCTGGCCGCGTCTCCCAGCACGTGCGCGGCCCCCAGGCACGGGGCCGGCCTTGGCCGCCTCTCTCTGCCAGTCGCGCGCCGAGACGTCGTTGCCGGCCGTGTACGCGGCGACGTGGTCCAGCGCATCCTCCTCGGCAATGTCCTTGCCCGCCTTGCCGATGACGACCACCAGCTCGCCCTCGTAGTCGCACTGCGTCTGCGCCATCGTGGGGATGGGAATGTCTTCGCCCCAGTCTGCCACCGCGGGGCCCGGCTTGGTGAAGACGGTCGCGCAGGTCGGCAGCGGACGGCCCGTCTCGAGAACTACACAGTCAGTCTGTTGGGAAGGCAGGAGACATGTTGAGCCGGTGACTGCGTGGTCGTGCAGGGGATGAGGTGAGATGGGATGGGATACGATTTCGACATTGGCGACTGAAAACGGAGCAGCCTCTTAGCTCATTCATCGTGACTTTGAACAGAAGCAGGCCGTCGCGACTACCCGAGCCTTGCCACTTTACCCGATCTGATGAATCAACACCCAGCACCCTCTTCCTCCTCTTCCTACCTGTTAGCTTCCGGCGTCAGCACTGCCGTATAAGTAAACCGTTCCGGGGAACGACGCATGCCAGGGACTCGCATCTGCACGAGGCAGTCAACGTGAGACGACAACGACAACAACATGCCCACCGCCGAGAACGACAGCCGCATTCGTCTGCTCCAGACGGCGTTTGTCGAGTACTACCACGCCAATCTCTCCCCAGTCAGGGAGTTCCTTAGCGACTTTGGGCTGGAAGTGGCCGAGGACAGAGGCGACGCCATCTTCTACAAGGGCTACGGCACGGAGCCCTTCGTCTACGTCGCCCGTCAAACCAAGGCAGGCAGCGTGAGCTACTTCGGCGGCGGCTCGTACGAGGTCGAGTCCCGTGCCGAGCTCGAGCGGGCTGCGAAAATCCCCTCCGCGTCCAGCATCGCGCCTCTCGACGCGCCCGGCGGCGGAGAGGTGGTCACGCTGACGGACCCGGTCGGCCACAAGGTGCACCTCGTTCACGGCCAGGCCCGCCAGCAGCCCAACGTCAAGGGGAAGCAGCTCGAGAAGCTGACGGTCAACTACGAGGACGACAAGCCACGCAAGGGCCGGTTCCAGCGGTTCGAGCACGGCCCTGCTCCGGTGCACCGATGGGGCCACTACGGCGTCACGTACCCGGACGGCATGTACCAGCACATGTTCGACTGGTACACGCGGAACCTGGCCCTCGCCGTCTCCGACGTCGTGTACAAGCCGGAGGAGGACAAGCCTATCACGTGCTTCTTCCACATTGACCGCGGCCTCGACTTCACCGACCACCACGCCTTCTTCTTCAAGCGCGCCAAGCCCGGCGAGGCGCCGACTGTCGCTCACGCCGCCTTCGAGGTGCACGATTTTGACATACAGCAACTCGGCCACCAGTACCTCGCGAGCAAGGGCCACAAGCTGTGCTGGGGCGTTGGCAGGGTGAGTACTTCGCAACAGGAGTGCGTCGCCTGAGCTGATACCTTTGCGCCTTGGTAACAGCACGTCCTCGGGAGTCAAGTCTTTGACTACTGGTTCGATCCAAGCAACTTTGTGTTGGCAAGTGACTCACTGACGCTCAAGTCTTCTCTCTTCTGACATGGCTGCCTCGCAGGAGCACTACGCCGATGGCGATCTCGTCAACTCGGAAACCAAGGTCGCTCACGTCCCTGCTGGCCCCGACGCGCTTTCGGTCTGGGGCCCACCCGTGCCCGAAGTCTTTTAAGAGCATGTGCCTCGGTATCCGATGTGCCTTGTTGAGGGAAGGGAGACAGCTCCAAGTGGTAGGGTAGGGTAGAGGGACGGATGGAAGGGAGCAGCCTTCCACTTGGTAGTAGCCCTCCACCAAGATTTTCCGAGCTCAATGATAGTTATGTTATATCAGTGTCTTATCAACAATCCGGAGACGTGGCTACCTTCAACTGTTAGAAGGACGGCAATCAAAAGCATGCAGAGTAGGCCATCGACCCTGCGCTTACTGCGCCAAGTCCATGCTTGGTCTTACGAGCACCGTCTATCCGCTCGGAAAAGTCGTCTGTAAGGTCACAGTCACGTAAGCTGTGTCCTCGTCTCGTGCATTGGCTACGCCATCACCGAGGTTGCCTACTTGACGCACGGGGGCAAGGTCACTGCGGTGCGCAAAACCCTCCACTAATTTAGTACCAATTTCGCCGCGGGCAGCTTTTCAGACACGCATGTCTATGGCACGACTCTTATGGATCTCTACGAGTCTCCTGAGGGAGAATGGGCATTGTAACACTGTACGACCCGGTCCAGCGTTCTACATCGTTAGCAAATATCCAAGATACATGTAGATTCTCTCTCGCGGCCTCTAGATATGCAAAGAGGTCTACGATAGTAGACTAGCAACTCCTACTATCTACCGTTCGAATGACATTAATATCCGGGCTGAGCCGTGGCGAACATAGACTGCAAGGAGAATACGAAGCGTAACGGCAGGCTTATGTAACAAAGTTACTACCTACGTTCGTCACAAAGTCTGCTGCGAACAACCCGTACCAAGCAAAGAATTTCCAGTCTCATCCGGCAGGCATCGTTCGCAGGGTGACGATACCAACAAGTCAGCTCACTTTTGCTATGGTAACTGTCCATTCGTTTGTATCGCGATCAAGTCAAACAATCTCATAACCTCGGAAAGCCCGTACCTTGCCGTGACTATCTACAGATCCCGGTTTTATGCCAATCTTCGAACGTTGCTCTCGGCCATCTGTACCTTTTCAACCTCGTTCAGCCTGTCGAAAACATATTGCACAAAACCAGCTTGCGCCTCCGCTTCAGGGTTCATCTCCTTCAAAGCTTGTGAGTGAAGAACAAAAACGCCTACGGCGGTGGAAACACCGTCAAAGATGAACTCCTCAACGGTCTCGTAGGACAAAAAGTCCAGCTGGGAGAATGGACTATCCTCCATCAAGAAATCAGCAGGTTGCTGATTGTGCAGCTCGCTGACCGTTTGTCGATACACGTTCAGCTGCGCGTCAACACCAAGCTTGGAAACGGCTTCAGACCTGGTCTTCAGCTCAGCAGAGGTGAAGCTTTTCTTGTGGAATAGATAGATGGCGACATCTTTGAGAGATTTCGAGGTTTGCTTGAAAATGACCTCGTCATGCGTCTTGCCAATAACGTCAAACGTTCCGGGGCCCGTTCCCGCAAATTGGTGGCCCTTAGTACCGAGAACTGAAATGCTTCTCAGGAATGCCACCATGGCAATAGAAGTCGGCAAAGTTGTCAGTCATTCCATCGAATGGGATCATGGCTTTCAGTGATGGCGGTTGGTGAACAGCCCCGGCCCACTGAAACAAAGCTAGAGCAGAAGCTCCGGCCATACCAACTGAACCATTGCAACCGTCGATCTTGGTCAGCCCCTCAATGGTATCGTACACATCGAGACCGTCGATATCTTTGAGGTAGTACTTGTCGCCATCTGAAGCAAAGGAACCTCTGCAATCAACACAGGCAACGATGTAGCCTCTGCGAGTCCACCAGATAGGATCCAACCCCTCAAAGCTGGCGTGCCGACTGTGCACCGATGGGTCGAGACCACCGTTAGAAGGATAGAAGATGAAATGCCTGAAGGCGTGGCGTTTCCCATACGGGGTATGATTCAGGAGCACGGGCAACGCTTTGGTTGCATTCTCGGGTCGATAGATGTCCGCCCTCAGCTTGATGCCATCCCGCATTTCAAGTTCAACGTCAAACGAGATGACCATGCCATCGACATTCTCAACACGTGGATTTAGGCCGGGAAACGCAAAGCGATACGGGGTAACAGCTGCAATCCGGAGTATATACTTACCTACTTTTTTAAGTACTCTTTAAGGATTTAGCTTAATATACTATTTTGCCCTAATTCTAATTGCCTACTATTTTGTGCCTTATAACATCTTTGATACGTATGTGTTGTTAATTAACTACCTAGGGGTAGAACGACAAAGGCTTTCATCTCAAATAACATGACAAAAAAAGCAGAGCCCCCTGCTTAGTAATCAAAAAGAGCGTAAAAAACGTGATCCTTTTATTATATTAAAGAAGGGCTTAGCGAAACTATCCTCTATTGATTATATACCCTATAACTCCTTGTCTTAGTCTCCTTAGATCTATTATTAACTATATAGTAAAATAATTAACGTATTAGACTACTAAGCTAGTTAGTTTTGCTAAGATTATTACTACTATACTTTTCTAATAACGTTTTAACAATATAACATAGTATTAGCTAATAAAAAAGTTAAAGTTAATTTTACCTTTTGTCTTCCCGGGCGGTCCTCCTCTGAAGGAGAAGAAGGCTCCGACGACGTCCTGCGGGGCTTACGAGGCGTGGGGATAGGCGCGGGCGTGGGTCCCGTCGAGTGTGGGTTCGAGAGTATGTGTCCTGCTGTGCGGGGAGCGTGGGATCTGTGGGGCGCGTATCCGCGGGCGATGGAGGCTTTTTTTTTTTTTTTTGAGCAGGAGTATGTGCCGTTGGCGCGGCGAGGGGGTCATCATGCGGCGCTGCGGGCGCGGCTGGAGAAGGATTTTGGGACCTGGTTTGATGGTGGGGAGATGAGGGTTATTGAGAGAAGTGGGGGGTTGGAGGCTGCTGTTAGGGTGGATGCGCAGGTGGATGCGCAGGGCGCGGGCGCGCATGCGAAGGGGATTGGGGTGAATTTGCGGCCTTGGGGGTTTAGCATCGAGGATGTAAAGGTCAGGGGTGTGAGATTGTGGTATGGTGCTGAGGATGGGGATACTACGCCGATGATGGGGAGGTATACTGCGGAGAGATTGCCGGGCGCGGTGTATAAGGGGTATGCGGGGAAGACGCATTTTAGTATTTGGGATGAGGAGGGGCTGGAGGGGATGGTGAGGGAGCTTGTTGGAGTGGGGAGGGGGTGAGCAGTGGGTTGTTGTATAAGTTGTGGTAAAAGGTCCGCCTACGGAAATATTTCTATTCACTCCCTTGTGGAGTTCTAAATTTTTATGGATTTGCTTTAATATATTTTAAGTTCTCCTGGAAGAAAGTTAATCTGCTTGGCTATTAATAAAAGGTTACTAAAAGCTTTCTTGATAATTTGTAGACACAACGAGCAATTGTGTTCGTATATCCTTTTCCTTCATCAACTTAAGGTCTTATAGATTGTGGGGTTAAAAGTATAGTCATAGTCCAATAGCCAAGTTGAATAAAAATAAGGGCGACAGATAGTATCAACAACGGCGGGGAGCTACAGTACGACGCAATGATTAAGTCTAATTGGTGGCATTGCCTGATTACAGCCCTACCACGGAGGCACCAGACAAGAGATCGCATCCTCGGCCCGCAACTCATCACGATAGCCGAGGAAAACTTGATCAATCACATCCGCAGTCCATCTGACATTATACCGCGCTCCAAAATGGGCCTTGGTATATTCCCAGTACTCAGGGTACCAGCCCGCGCACTCCCAATCAACGATTCCCGAAACCTTGCCATTTTCATCAACCAGAATGTTTCTGAGATTAAGATCAGCATGCGTGAAGACGATATCATGCTGCACACTGTATAACTTTGACAGCAGTTTTTGTGCATTTTCGTCCAGCGGAAGGTCGTCGGCCAAGTACTCGTTGAACTGTGATTCATCTTCGAACTTGAGCTCTTTGCGTTGCGAGTCGGCAATTCGCCAGTCTTGGATGCCTCCACCTAGCGCATTGCATATTCGGTAGCCCGAGCCTGTCTTGTTGGGAATTTGCCGCAGCTCAGCTATGTATCTTTTGAGGTCGCGTGCCACCGAGTCGAACTGCTCGTCGGTCATGGTATGGATCCTTAGTCCAATCATGCCTCCCGGGACACCAGTCATCAGGAGAAACGAAGAATCGGAGTACTGGAGAGTATCAATTGGTCTGGGCGCGGGTATGTGGGTATACCTTTCAACCAGACGAAGTGCTTCGGCTTCCGCTCGATGTTTGGGTGCCCAGTCACTGCTTCCTACTCGTAAATACAGATTGAAAGGAAGGCGAAAGATCCTGTCTGAGCCGGTGGGGCCATAGAGCTTATTTGAAATCCGGGATAAGTACTTGTAGGCAAAGGCTCGAAAGAATACCGGTGTCTGAACCCAGAGACAGCGAAAAGCTCGACGCATAGGTTGGAGGCACCATAGATTCCAAGAGCTTCTGTCCGCCACTGTTTCGGTGGCAGAATCCACGATATTTCCGTTAACTGGCTTATGTGAAGTGTTGGGGTTCCGCTTCATGTATTTCAACACTTCTAGCCACGCTAAAGCCTCCGCACATCGGTGATGGGCTTCCAAAAGCTGCGCATTCGGAAGTGAAGCGATTTCAGCGGCTTTGTTTTCCAAGGTTACCATATGGAAATTTTCGACGTCAACGGTTGGGATGAAATTCCTCGCTTCCGCGGAATATACAGCCTTTTTAATCAGAAAAGGCAGTAGAGCGAATGAATGGGATCTTACCGAGTCACTCGCATCCACAAAGTGCATGCGATCAAGAGAAAGCCTCCCGTTCCTAAAATGCTCGAAAATGGCTGGTGATAATAGTAACAACTGATCGGATCGGTCCCGATCAGAAGAAATAGAGTCTGGGCTAATGAGCGATCGCAGATTCTGTGATTGCGACTTTCCTATAAATGCCCCAAGCATCTTGAAAAGCTTTCCCTAGGAGGAGTCAGAAATTTATGAAACGTAGGGAGCATAGGACACATATACTCACGTTGTTGACCACGTCACTATCACGAAAGAATGAAGGAGGTAACATGTAGGCGACCAGGAGGTTTCCATCATGCTTCGTTTTGCCGTCGGCCTTGGAGACACAGCAGCATCCTCCGTCTCTTTGCCATATGTTTCGCCTCAGTTGCTCAGTCAAATCTGTGCAAACAACAGGGCGCACGATATGGTGGGTTAGCTAGTTCCGATTTAGGTTGTCATCGGTGTACCTTTCCCTAGAAGACATATCCAGTCGTCCAAGAATCCTGACACTGCAAGTTGATCCTGTCCAGAGACCTCGTCAAGGAAGAACTGCGACGCAATTTCTCGGTCGACGGCGTGCTCCACAAAGACACTGAGAAGGGTTCGTTGGGGGTGTGCAAACGAGTCTGCAATTACAGAAAGCGCCCTATATTCAGCGGAATCTTGGTTTTGGAAGAAGATCTGAGAAGCGGAGCCTTTTATATTATAAGGTGAGCCCATGGCTGAGAGGGGGAGTGTGGAAGGTTGTTGATGGACCATTCAATGGTGGCTTTCAATCTCGGCGAGACCCTGTGCGCTATACCGTGGGTCACCACCTCGTGCACGGCCCCACCTCGTGCACGGCCAACACCAAATCTCTCGTACTTTCAGAATCGCTTTACACCACCAATATACACCCAATAGAGGCTGCCCTAGAGTCGTTAAAATTGCTAAAGCTTAGAGAGAAGCCTAATTATACTCAGACTGCGAAAAAGTACGGTGTTGATCGAACGTTGCTGTCGAAGCGTCACCGCGGGGTTATCGGCAGCTATGCGGAGAAAGTCGATAATATGCGCCTTCTCAACTCTGCACAGGAAACTGAGCTCGTACAATATATTGATAAGCTCTATGTACAAGGGCTACCACCTACAAGGGAGATGATACGGAATTTCGCAGCAGAAATAGCAGGAAAAGAGCCAGGAAAAAACTGGGTTGATCGCTTTATTGCGCGGCATCACATTAAGCTTGTATCTTGATAGGCATCCAGCATCGATTCCACACGCCACAGAGCTGACTCTGCCTTTAAATACGCCCTATTTTTTAAGCTCCTGGACCAGAAGATAACTCAGTACGATATCGAGGCTCGCAATATCTACAATATAGATAAGAAAGGCTTCTTAATCAGGGTGCTGTCAAAAATGAAGCGCGTGTTCTCCCGCCATTGATATGATCACGGAGGCGTTAAACAAGCACTCCAGGACAGCAACAGGGAGTAGATAACTACGATAGCCTGTATTTGCGCCAACGGCAGCTATCTCACGCCTGCGCTAATTTATCAGGCTGTTTCTGGCAAGATACAAGACTTATGGCTTCAAGATTTCGACCCTACAGAGCACAAAACCTTCTTTGCCTCATCGCCCAGCGGATAGACTAACAATAAGCTAGGGCTCGCATAGCTTGAACAGGTGTTTAATCGCGAAACAAAAGCAAAGGCAAGACGATTATATCGTCTACTTATCCTTAACAGCCATGGCTCACATATATCGATGGAGTTTATCAAGTTTTACAACAACAATCGGATTCTTCTGGCCGTCTATCCTCCCCACGCTACCCACACCTTGCAGCCGCTCAACGTCTGCCTTTTTAAGCCTCTATCAACTGCCTACTTAAACGAGCTCTCCAAGTTCATGTATAGTTGCCAGGGCATCTCCGCGATTACAAAAAGAGACTTCTTCCGCTTGTTCTATAAAGCCTAGCATACAACGTTCAAGGAAAAGACGATCTTAACGGCTTTTAAAGTCACAGGGCTTTCACCGTTAGACCCAGAGGCTATACTTAAGAAGTTCAAAATAGAGGAGACTAAGAGGCCCTCGTCAAGCGATAGTACTACTTCCGTACTCAGCGCTTCAGATTGGAGAAAGATTAAGCAACTACTGCGCCAGGTAGTGGAGGATATCTACGATCGACGCTCCCAACAGCTAAGCCAGATGATTCACGTGATGGCTGTACAAAAACAGCTCCTCCAGCATGAAAACGAGCGACTCAGAGGCGCCCTTGTCAATGAGAAGAAGCGCCGTCAACGTGGAAAGCCTCTATTACTTAAGGCACCGCAGGAGTATAATAGTGGAGCTATATTCTGGTCGCCATCCAAAGTTAAGGACGCCCGCGATCGCCAAGCACAAAAGGATGCCGACGAGCAGCTACTACAACAACAGAAGTCCGAGGAGATTAAGCGTAGGGAGCAGCAGAAGCAGGAGAAGGCTACCATGCTTGAAGAGAGGCAGCGCATGAGAGAGGTGGCCAAAGAAATACGCCTTCAAGAACAGCGCGAGAAGGCCGTGCAGCGCGAAGAAGCTAGGATCGCGCGCGAAGCCAAAAAGCAACTCCAACAAGACATACAATTCTCCAAAAAGGGTAATAGACGCCGTCCAAAGGCCTTTGCACCACCTCCTCAAGTCGCTAAGGAGACAGAGGATGTTGGTGTGGATATATCATCTGTAGTTGATGTGGTGCCTACACCCGGCCCTGCCACGCGCACCCGCAAAGTACGCCTTCCACAGAGGTATCGCACGTAGTTTATCGTTGCCAATCGATCAAATAGATCCTTAAAAGCCGTCCACTAAAAAATCTCGCGATAATACAATATATATGCGACTCTACAGCTTCAAAAGTTGTGGGTGTGGGCATCTGGAAACCGTGCACCAGGTGGGGCCGTGCACCAGGTGGTGACCCACGGTACCCCATTAGACACTTTGAAACCACGTGAGCTTGGCATAACTTTGAACCGACTCGTGACCCGTGTCCCACCTGGGCATGAACGACCCCTGTTATCGGCCAATTACACTCCTCAACTCTGAATTACAACCACGACGGCGTCCTTCTCTTAGCCTGGATCAGTCGACCCCATTCGCACTCGAACAAGAGAAGGGACTGGCTGTAAGTTCAGCTCTTCCAGGCGCTTGCAATGGCGCAGTGGCGCAGTGACGCCGAAGCGGGTCTCAAAGCACGTATAGTATAGCTGCTCGAACCTTCCGGCTTGGGGGCGTCTTTGGTAGCACTCGTCTACTCTATTGTTCTATCTACCTCCTCACCATACCATGCCCTAGAAGCGCATCTTTTGTACTGCTCTCTCACACCCCGAACAGTAAGACTCCCATACAACGGCGAAGATTAAATCCCCACTCCATGCAAAACCTAGCTGCCCTTACAGATCGTACTTTCACGAATTGAACAACCTCATTATAAAGTGTTTGCATCTAAGATAGTAGCTTTAACTATAGAAATAAGTCGACACGCAACATTGCCCCTTGGCGGATAGTAAAATAGGTGTTTAGTTATTCAATATTCGGAGTATTTCTTACTCAAAAGGTGTTCAGACGAAAACAATTTTAGTTAGAATATTTTGCGACAATATATCTATTGAAAAGGAAGACTTCAGATAGTAAGGTCGAGGTATGATCAGATGAAAAGAGTCTCTTCGACAGAACTAGAGACGATAGGATATCACGTGAATAGCAATTCACCCCCATGTACATGTAACTTCAGACGACAAACTCATTGCTGTTCTAAGTAATCTTCCGTACTCTGCGTTGTACGATGACTCCTGACGCTGATGACTCATATCTAGAACACTCAAACCTAGAAGAGAACCCCCTTACTTCCCTCAGAACACTCACACCCAGAAAAGGATACTGACACCTCATTTTCTACATTCCCAGCGTCTTAGTCAAATAATTATCTGCTTCGAAAATTCAGTGATCTTGCAAATGCCATCGCTACTCAAGGAACGCGTACATTGTCTGCCGAACAACTCACTACCCGCCATGACTACCAATATTATCGAAAGGTATGTCTGACTCAAGTAGCTGTATAAAAGCTGAAATATCACATGCTTGTTCTTCATTTCTCCTTCACCAACATCTTCTACACATAATTGCAACGACGACTCTTACTGCCATCTATCACGAACACTGTTTTTTACGGTTCCTACTTCATTTGCTCCATCCACTTTCCCCGAAAGCTCTCGACCTTCCCAATCGAACATCACCCCATTCGTTCCCGATTCCAGCTACGCGACCACAAACCGCCAGTTTTCACTGTCCGTCCCCAACATGTCCGACACAGCGACCAAGGGCACCACGCCCGAAGCCCAGCCATCGGGCAACATGTCCAACACAGCGACCAGGGGCACCACGCCCGAATCCCAGCCGTCGGACAATATGTCCACCACAGCGACCAAGGGCAGCCCCACGCCCGAACCCCAGCCGTCGGGCACCACGCCTGGAAAACAGCCCACAGGCGCCGTGCCTGCAGCCCCGCAAAAGGGCGAAGTGCCCCCCGAGGAACCGCTCAAGCACTTCGAATGCTGCAAGTGCTTCAGATCCTACGATAACAGCACTACTGGGCAGTGTGAAAACCCGTATTGCGTGCACTTATACGAGTCGGGGAAAAACTGCAAGAAATGCAAAAGGAGAGAAGATCCTTTCGGAAAAAAGAACTTGTGGCAAATCCCACTCTAGTGGCCTAGGGCACTCCAACTTTTCCTTTGGGACACGGTTCTGTCTGTTGTGGTGAACTGGGCTTGGGTTTGGCGGGGAGTTGGGTCTGATTTTCAGGTTATGTTATGCTTTTCCGGCGTTCTGGCCAAGTACACACACTCTTTATGTGCACATCTGGGTCTTCTGTAACTATTAGTTGTTAATGCTACTTGTTTAACACCATCGACTCGCCTTGAGTATATACATCGAGCTCTCATGATCTACAGTAGTACCCTATCCTTCAGTGCCATCTATCCAGCGCCCACCCCTTCCCCCTCACCCATGCAAAACCCCAACATCCCCCACCGTCCACTGAATCCCCAAAACCCACGTCTTAATCCTCCACAACCCCCCCTCCCCCTCCTTCCCCCCATCCCTAACAAGCTCAACATCATACACACAACTCGCCGTATACGCCCTATCCTCCTTCTTCAACGCATCCTCCCCCCTAACATGATACGACAGTGCATGCGCACTCAAGCACGCCGTATCCGCCCCGTCTTCAACCTCAATCCGGATATTGCTCACAATGTGCGTGGTGACGAGGCCGAAGAGGCGCGAGAAGTAATCCCGGATGGCGGGCCAGCCTGCGAGGGTGACGGGGCCGGCGATGACGGTCATGTGCGGGGTTTGGAGGCAGGCGGATTCAAAAAGGGGGATGTTGTTGGTGTCAAGGCCGTGGAGACAGCGGTGGAGGGCGTCGGTTATGGCTTCGCGCGGGGTGAGGGAGGTTAGGGTGGTGGGTGGTGGGGTGGGCATTGTGTTGAGTCGAGTTGGTTTTAGGTAAAAAGTGGGTTTTTGGTTAGAGGAGGGAGGGTTACTGGTTGTTGTTGTCTGGGACTTGGTAGAGTTGTGCTTGTTCCAATGTTGTTGTTGGTTGGTTGGTGTGGTGAGTGGCTGCAGGAAAGAGTAACACGACGGCGTACGCAAACTGCCCAGAGTCTACCTTAGCTATTATCACGTCGATTACTCTGACCTTTGAGCGGCTACTATTTATACTTAATTCTATCCTGAACCCCCTACCGCCTGGGGGTACATGGATTTACCGGATTTAAGATGAAAGCGAACAAAACAAAACTAGGAGTTTATCGGAGTTATACAACAGGAATGAAGGGCCGTTTTGATCCACAGGCAAGCTCTACTTCTAGCTAGGTTAAGTCGCAAGTAGATGGTAAGGAGCGCTAGGCAGTGTTCCGATTTTACGCTTTGAATTAAGAGTTTAATTTTGTGTGTTACTACTACCTTCGACGTACCGCATCACTGTACGGTCTTACCACCCACTTAGTCAGTACCAAACTCCATTTGTTCCGCATACCACACAATGATACTCCCAAAACAATACATGCAACGAACCCTCGTCTCGTTCGGCGCCACATTCCCACAGAAACCTGCAGTCATATCAGTCAGTCAGCCTCCTTTCGCCCCACTCGCCCTACCCTCTCTCCCAAGCAGAAATATCAAATTTTTTTACCTAGGGTAACTCCAACTACCTGAACAAACCCTACGCACAAACCCCACCCCATCCCGCCAGCCCAACCAACCAACCACCCCGCCAGCGCCAGCGCCAGCGCAACCTAACAACCCCCCACCTCAAACCTACAATTCTACCCTCTACGCAGGCCTACCTAGACAGTATCTTATCAGCACACCAATAGCCATCCTTAAAAATAAGAGACGATACAAAGCATTCAACAAGAGAGTAGTGTCTAACACCTTCACACTATGCTATACCTTCACTTCACACAGTCATGTACAGCAAACTTAGTGAGTACCCATCACTCTCTACCACCACTTCACCAGCTCACCAGCTCCCCATCCCAGCACCACCCAATCACACAAAACCAACAATACACGCAATCATACTGCCAAAAAACATCGCATTAAAAATTACCTGCCTACTCACTCCCTCGCCCTCGCCCGCATCATACACACCCACACCCACTGACCCACACCTACCACCATCTCTCAATACCCATATATATCCAAACACATCAAACATCTACAAAAAGAAGAAGAAGAAAAAAATAAAATAAAAGGAGACACGAAAACGTCGCGCACACGCACGCCCTCATCACAAACCAAAACCCCAGAACTCTAGACACACAGCCAGCCCCACCCAGATCCAACGACACGAAAAAAAAAATTTACAACCTGGTATCATCTCACATGCGCCCCATTCGCAAAGCAAAGCCAAAGAGTCCAGCGTCCCGAAAGCAAAAAGAACACAAAAAACCCCAAAGGTAGTCGGTTTTCAGTGCAGTAAGTATATATAACACGATATAAGAAAAATAGTAATGTACATCAATCAATCGTGGCGTGGTGGTGGTGCCTGTGCCTGTGCCTGTGCCTGTGCCTGTGGCAGTGGAGACTCAGGCCGATGACAACCCAGCAGAACAACCGAAGCGCGAACAAACGAATCAACAGACGAGACACGGGAATGGCTAGACGTCGTTGTAGAAGACAGCGTGCGTCTCTGCTTCCTGCGGCGTCTCTCTGCGGGCGCAGACTGCGAGGCAGCAAAACGTGAACTGGGAACTCTACAACAGCAATGTCAGCCTCGGCTACACATGCTCAATTGTTGAGACCAAACACGCGCCTCAACCCTTGGAATTTCTTCTTCTTGCCCGTATGGCCAAAACTCGTCGCCTTGCCAGTCTTCGGGTCGATTTCGGTACGCGCTTGCGATGCGTGGGAAGAATTCCTCTTGAGCAGCGTTGGCCGAGTGGACAGTCTTCGGTTCATGATCCCATCTGCGCTTTGAGGCCGCAGGTCCTCGCCGAAACTCGTAGCTTCGGGAAGCGGCCACGAGGCTGACGTAGAGCGCTCCAGAGGAGGTGCGACCCGACTTGTGGGAGGGCGCCTAGTCGTCTCGCCAACATCAACGTCCGTGTCCTCGCCGATGGGGGTCAGAGGTCGATTCGTATCGCGGTTCCGTTGCTCTGGAGGCATGGGTATCTCGAAAGTCGCCTCGTTTTGGGCGTCCGTTTCCGCATCACGTGCATTCTTCTTTCGGCCCAGACCAAAGAAGCCTCGCTTTGACTTTGACTTTTTGCCGCCCTCGAAAGTCGGCAGTTCAGTGGGGTTTGTGCTTTGACGCAACGAACCGGCGGCAAGGCTTGCGCCTTGTGAATTGGCCAACCCGTTCATAGTCAATTTCCCCTTGCCATTACCATTTGGTACTGGTGCTGGTGATTCAACATCGCTTGTTTCGTCTTCCAAATCTGTAGAGTCACCATCCTCTTCGCCAGCGCGTCTGGGAATTCCTCGCACAGGTGCAAGATCGCGGGGCAATGCAAAGACTTCATCGTCCGAGTCCGAGTCGGCGAATCGGCTCTGGAATCGCCGTGGTTGATCGTCTTCGTCATCACTAGAATCCGTGATACGACTCTTGAAGCGCAGGGCTGATGGTTTCGCGACAGCCGATTTGGGTTTGGACGATTTACCGAATGTCAACTTTTTGTTGGGAGCGGCCTTCGGTGGGGTCAGCTGCGCAGGAGCAGGCATGGGCGGTACGGTGTCGACAGCACTCTTTCGCCTAAATCGACCTGCGGGAGATAACGATCTAATCCTGAATCTGGATGACTTCGGTGCATTCGGTGATTCGGGCGTAGGGGATGAAGGGCGCAAAGACTTCCGGAGCGTTGACGATGGCGGTGACGCCGCTGCTGGTGGTGAGATGGATCGTACAGGTGGTGCTGCCCGCATTGTCGGGGTTGGACCTGATCGCATGGAGCTGCGCATGGTGTATGCACCACCAGTGTTCCGTGATGCACGGGATCGTTGCCGTTCCCGTTGGAAACTGCTGACCGAGGCATCGGAATCGCTGTCGTAGGTAGGTACTGGAGCCATGGGTTTTGTCCTTATGGGGACACCAGAACTGCTCTGGGGTCGAGGTTTGCTTGCCGAAGTAGCTGCCGCTGCTGCTGGAAGATTCCTCTTTTGAAGAGCACCCCTGGGAGGCTTCGTGTCCATTGGGGGCGTGCTGTAGCGCGACGCAGCCATTCCGGTCGGACCTCTGTATGCATCTGCAGAGTCAACCCCACGCATTGACTTCCGCATTTGTGGCTCAGGGGTTGGGTTGACGGCGGGTGCATGGTTACGCATTGATTTCCTAAGCGGATACTCAGCGGCAGCTGCTACCTGCGGTGAGCTGCTAGCTGGTTTCTTCATTGCAGACTTCCGGGGCTGTGGTGATTTTGCCGGCTGCGGAGAGGGTGCTTGTTTGGTTGCGTTGACAGCAAGTTCAGCTTGGACTCTGCGCTCTTGTACTTGTCTGGTCGCCTTCGGAGTGGGTTCTGCTTGAACTCGGCGCACTGGCTCGCGCTTTGTCTGCGCGACAGATGCTGGCCCTAAGCTCCTCTTTGGCTCTTCTCTCGCAGCGAGCTTGTCAAGAAGTAGTCCAGACTGCGGCTGTTGTTGGCGCGAGTTGTTCAACTCGCTCCAATGCTGCTGGGCTGCTTTCCAATCAGCATTAGATTGCCCACTCCGCTGATCCTTGAATCCATTCTCACGTCCACTCTGTGCTTCGATCTTCGTGGACTGTGCGTTGGCAGGCGCCCATCGGGAACTATCCATCATGGAGGGCTGTGGACGGATGTCCGCCTCCTTAGATGTGCTTGTGCTAAAGCGAGAGCTCGACACCGGGCTTTCCATGATTGCATCAATCGAGGCAAACCCTTCGCCTTCTTCTATATCTTCGTAGGCGTCACTGTAGATACTACTGTTGTCGTCCGAGGAAGAATCATCTTCCACCGGACGAACAGGCATCTGGATAGTGATGGAAGGCTGGGCAGGGGTCGAGGCTGGTGCGGTGGGCTGCTTGACTTCGGGCTCAGGCTCGGATACATCTTCATCGTCCCAACCCCCAGGAACGAATGGGCGCGGAATCTTGGATGGGGACACGTCCGCGATTTTCTCCGAAGTGGATGGACTTGCTTTCACGGTCTTCACGGGTTCTTCGGAGAGGAATGGACTGGCTGGTTGAACAGCAATCTTGGGTACTTCGGAACTTGTTGAACGAATCTCTGCTGGGTTAGTCAGCGTTTTAGGCTCCGGCTCCATTGTCGACCCTGTTGCCCCTTTGGTGACGTCTTGAGAACTACTGGTGGGTGGCTCGTTGTTCGAGCCTTCGCTTTGGTCCGAATCTGAGAAGTATCCGCTTCCCTCTACAGATGTAACTTCTGGTGGAAGAGGATCATTAGTCGAAACCTGGTTCGTCTTCCTCGCGGCCAATTCTTGCGCCAAGAGATCACCAATTTTGTGGTCACTGGACACTTCTGCTGACTCTGCTGGAAACGTGGTCGAGTTTGAAAGTGACGAGGAAACAGTTTCGGTGACTTTTTCTGGCGTATCTTCATCTCTCGGCCGGCGATTTTTGTCTCGTATACTGCCGAACGAAGGTAACACCGGGCGAGGCTTCATGAATTCATCCTCTTCCTCTTCATCGTCCATGTCCCATCTAGACGTGCTCGAACCAGCAGCGGGATTTAACACGCTTGTATCATCATACGCAGAAGTCCCGAGCACAGTTGGTTCATCTTCAAAGCTGATGCGAACAGTCTTCTTTTTCTTGCTCCCATCTTCTGATACAACGTCGGATGTCTCGCTTGTTGCTCCTCGATTGACGGTTCGGCCATCGTTGGCGAGGGGCGAATGACTTCGGCGGGACAAGGATGGTGAGGCCTTCAATGCAGACTTGGCAGGTGAGACAGAACGGAGTGGCGGCTGGTGTTTGAGGCTGTTCGAAAAATCCACAGCAACGGGTGCAAAGTGAGCATTGCGTGGAGGACTGAGCGAATTTGTCCGCTCAGACCGTGTGCTTCCCTGACCATGGGTACTAGCAGGACCATTAGTGGCAGGCGGTGGAAGGTGCGGATATGCGCTGTCCTGGTTTAGGGCGAACTTGGGTGATAGAGACTGTTCTGGCACCGCTTGAGGCGCGGAAGACTCTAGCTTCCGGCTTGTGTTCGCATCTGCAGGAAGTCGATCCTCCGCATCAGCAAAGTCTTGCGTCCTATCTTGAGGATAGTACGATTGCCCTCCTTGTCTATCGTTGACGGTCGTAGAAGCTGTCTCGGCCTCATTCCGTCTGGTAAAAGGTACCGGTTGATAAGTCTCTCGCGGGGGAGACTGTTGAACGTGTCTTGTCTGGCTAGGTTGTCGGACTGGTTGGCTGTATCGTGGCGCCTCTTGGGTCCGTGTCATGGCTCGCTCAACCTCGTATTGGGGGGCTGGCTCCTCTGCATCACTCATCGCTCTGTGTAAATCCATTGCATCCTGCTTATGGATGAACTTCCTACTCGACGGGTCATAGACGGCGTAAGGAGACTTGGGATCCACAATGCGCGGCTGTCCTCTAGAAGCTGTGTTGGTTGGTTGTCCCCGTGTCGCCGTACCAGTCGGTCTGGCGCGCATGCTGCCGGCCGCCAAACGGGCACCCTCCACGCCGGTGGACATGTGGGCTGTTCTTGTTGACACAGGCCTATCCGCGGCATTCTGAATATTTTGTTGGGCGCTGTGCATAGCATATGCTGAGACACCATCTGACGTCTTTGGACGTGAGTTTCCCCCTCTAAAAGTCTGCTCTTTGTTGACAACGGGACCACCAAACCAGCCGCTGGGTCCCTGTTGTGGCGATGTTTGCAGGGGCGAAATTGGCCGCGAAAAGTTGACAGACGATCTTAAACCAGCGTCTTGTTCATCTTCGAGGACTCTCGACAGGTTGGACGCTCGTGGTTGCCCTCGCCCAGGATACGCGGGGTTGATTGTGCCTCGATCCAGGCTCAGGCCGCGTCCACCACCTCTCCCAGCAGGCGATCCACCACGAACCGGCGGCTCCAAGCTCGAATTGCGGCGATGCACGACGCTGGCGGCAGGGACATTTTTGGGCACGGCGGGAACCGGGGGTGCGTCGTGGTCAATTGGGCTGCTCCTG
Source organism: Laburnicola sp. R22_1 (assembly GCA_014281115.1). Lineage (NCBI taxonomy): Eukaryota > Fungi > Ascomycota > Dothideomycetes > Pleosporales > Didymosphaeriaceae > Laburnicola > Laburnicola sp. R22_1. The sequence goes on along the minus strand of JACONQ010000001.1, from coordinate 3,001,113 downwards.
CTCGGGGATGGGGCGCGAAAAGTGCGTTCAGTCATAGAACCCGAGCTGGAATGGCGGCGCAGACCCACCCCTAGGTGTTGCTGGCTCCCGCTTCCTTGTGAAGATATCGAGGCTTTCCGCACCATCCGCTTCGTCACTGTCTCGCCGACGGGGGTGGGCGTGGTGGCATGCGTGCGGAGCGCGGCGGCCGCGGCGGCGGAGGACAGGGCGCCATTGGATTCGCGGTCGCGGATGAAAGCCTTTGTGGCAGCGAGGGAGGCAGATGCGCTCGGGGGCCCCGTCGAAGCCTGCATGGCAGCATTAGCAGTCTGCTCATGGCGGCAGTGGAGCGCAAGCCGACATGCGTGTTTGCGCGGAAAAGAAGGCTCGTACCGAGCTCGAAGAGGCCCGTTTCCGACTGCTGCGCAGCATCTTGCTTGCGTGGCTACAGAGGGCGCGACTGCATCCCCTGGCCGGATGAGGTTGCTATGGGCGATGTGGGTAAGTCCAAAAAGTAATTTAGTAGGTAGCTACGCCTGCACGGGTGATGTCATGTAAGGAGCCATGGGGAGTTAGAAACGCCGGCAGCGGCTAGTGAGGTCGTGCGGGACAAGGAGCGCGCGCAGGCTCGAGACGCGTGCGAGCACGAGCAGAACAATGAGGACAATGAGACAGTGCCGCTAGCGCACAGTGCAGAGGTTGGAGATGAGATGCAGAGGTCGTGAAGCGCGACAGGCGATGATACATACGGTAAGCCTTGCCACGAGATTTGACCCGCAGGATTCACCGCCAGGATCAGGTCTTGGCGCTGGCATCGTCATCACCGATCACGATCTGCAGCGCGCGAAACAGGGTCCTCGAATCCGCAGCCTACAGCCATGGCGCACGCATGCGGCGGCATACGTGGGCAATGCTCAGACGTCTGACGTTGTGGTTGCTCACCATGGTGCCCGGGCAGGACACAATCATGTTCACTTGACCATTCAATTGCCTTCTAGTCTACTTCACTCACAGCTATCCCCTCCATCTAGCGAGACAAGCATCGCTAAACGATTACAGACACAGGGATGGCCGTGGCACTACACTACAGCTAAGCTACAGGCGTATCGCGGTTGTATCCCCACGTTTTACCACGGGCAGCGTATTAGATCGTACAATCACGACATCATCTTCAACCTACGTGCACCAACGAATAAAGCAATAAACCCATATAGACTAAATCCACCTCCACTCAATCCACCTTATCTTACACAGATACAAGACTATATATCCCCGGTCAAACCTGTCTCGCTGCTTTACCTTTTTTCAATGCGTTTTCAGCACACCCACTGCTTTCCATCACAGCGTTGTACCGTGTACCGAAAGGTTTGCGATGATTTCACTCCTGACAAGATTATAGTTACTTAAGAAGAAGCAAATAAACCATACATCATATGTATATTCTTCCCCTCCCTTCCGCATAATACCCTACATCTATCTACACCAAACCCAACCTATCCCATCACCGCCCACAACCATCAACAGGACATGCATCCAACCAGCGCGCTCCCAACATATTATGCACACGACAATTCCACCAAACAACCAACCAAAACAACCCTCCCGGCCCTTCAAAAAATACAGAAACACCATAGCAAAAACTCCCTCGCCATGAGCATCTCCCTCAAAATATCCATTTCCCGATATACACAGTATTTCCCAACATCCCCCCGTATACTAGTCCAAACACATCCCCACCCACCACATGGGAACTCAATAGCAGGGACTAGGACAGGGAGCGAAAAAGAGAGAGAACAGAAAAAGGCACACCAACTGGTAGAAAACAAGGGCCACCCAACCGACCATACCAGGCCGCATGTCAAACGCCGCTCCAACGCCAAACTGAATGCAAAACATGCAAACACTCGTTAAATAATCAGAACAATGACGTGATAAATCTATATCGTCTCGCCGTCGCAATCGGGGATATTAACGCCTTTCTTGAGGTTGCGGTTCACGTCCATCAATCCCCACTTGTCTTCCCACTCTTTGCCCTTCTCGTTGTATCGTATCTTCCACGGCTCGTCGAAGCCGGAGAACCTTGGAACATGTTAGGATAAGCTCATCATAAGGGCCAAAGGCGCAAACTTGCCAGAAGTATTCCGTCTGATTCCTCAACCGAGGACATACCCAGTCCTCCATGAATGCATTCAACTCTTTAATACCCGCAACAGACCCTTCGGTGTCAGACGTGCAATCGTGATCGCCGCAATGGTTCCCACCACCAGTGGGCCATCCTACTTCTGCGATGATTTGCTGGATAGATGCATTGCCTGCCGTTAGGGCTACGTCGTGCGTTGTCCAAAATTCCATGGTCCAATCGGCGGCCTTGGATACATCGACACCAGCGAAGAAGGGATGCACGTTCGACATCACAACGTCGACTTTTAAAGCCATGTCTGCGGTCCAGTTGTCGCCAAGATCGGACAAGGCAATGGGCAACTTGATGTCGTCCACGCCCGCCTTCGCCGCAATCTTGGACAAGTTGCTTTTGATGTCGGAAATGTACTTGAGCAACTCTTTCTCGGTCAGGTCTTGGCGGAAAAGAACTTCGTTACCCACAATGACACCTTTAAACCGGTGCTCTTCCTTGTTCTTCAATTTCGGCACCACCCACTTGTCGATGATCTCCCACATAGCAGCGACCTGTCGGTCGTTGGTTGTGTCATTGTTCCCGAGCCAGACGCCGAGCCAGACTTTCATATCCGTAAGCTCCAGCCTGTCAATTGCGTGCAGCACCATCTCGGTCTGGTTGCAGTCGGTTCCGTACAGACGGACGGCGTTCGTCAGCTGCGACATGACGGCCATGTCACGCGTAACGTTGTTCTGTGACGGAGGAAGGTGTATGCATTCGGGGTACTGGGTATTGAGAGGTGTGTAGTCCATGCCGGGAAAGACCTTGTGGAGGTTCTTGTTGTTCATCAGCTTGGAGATTTCGTCCGACTGGATACTCAGGTCTTGTTTGTTGTCTTCTGCGACGGCATTGGCACCGTTGGCGCTACCGCCGTCGCCTCCACCACCACCCCTGTTCAGTACAGTCCCCAAGACACCTCCAACAACGGCACCTATCACAACGATGGCAATGACAACAATTACAATCCACATCATCTTCTTCTTGCCATGTTGCTGAGTCTCCAGCCATTGAGATTTTTCTCCTCTGGCGGGCGCGGGCGAGACCTCGTTGGTGGGTACAGCATCGTACTGACCGCTTCCATCCCGTGAGGCAGCCCCGGCAGCAACCCCGGCAGCAGCTCCGGCGGCGAGTCCTGCAGCAGGCCCCGCTGTGCCGTCGCGGCTGAAGGGCGCGAACGACCGCCGTTTCGTTTGTGCATGTGCCATTCCCCAGTCATCGTCGTCGGCGAGGTCGTTCGGGTTGATGGCGCCCAGCTGCGGCGCGAGGTCGAGGTTCGAGGAGGAGTATCGGTTGTATGGGCTGTCCGAGTAGGGAGCGACATTAGACTGTGCAAGCGGCGCACTATGCTGCGAGCTGTGCATCGAACTGGCACCCGAGTGCATGGCGGCAGACCCGAGACCTCCAGAGGCGAGAGAGGGATTCGAGCCGTTGTAGAGCGAGTGTATCGGCCGCGGGGGCGTGGGCGAGTCGTATGCGTGTGAGTCTGAGAAGGGTGTATGTCGCGGTGGCACTCCGGACGGCGCACCGTTGCCATAATTGTACGCGTCTTGCATGGCCTGCGCGCCGCTCTCTCGCTCGTTTGAGCTGGCGACGCCTATTCCGATGCCGTTGGTTCCTCCACCGGCTGCGCGTGCTCGTAAATTGTCTGCGCCAGGCGTCGCTTCCGGTGTCGAGTAGTCGGAGTAGTTCTTGGGGTCCTGGTACTGATGCTGCCCCTGCATCGGGCTGAGGTTGCTGTGGTCACGGTGCGGCGGCGGTGGCGGGGGTATCATGGAGCTTGAAGGTTCTACAGGCGAGGCATCCCGTTCGTTGTAGAAGCGGTGTGGCGGCTGGTAGGCCATGGCTGCGCAGATGTCCACGAGGGTGCGTCAGTATTCGATCGCCTGAGGAACGGCGTTCGCGGGTGCTTTCTGTGACGGCGCCCAGCCGCGCAAGCGAGGGTGCGGGCGGCGCGAGGTCTGTTTGCGAGAGCGACAGCGGTGGTGAAGCGTGCGTGGGCGAGCGGACGGCGGTCGTGGGAGAACGAGCGACCAAGGACGGGCAATGTTCGGTGGCGTGGGCAGGCGTCGACGTTCGGTAGATACGAGGAGGAACGCGGGTCCAGGTGCGTCCTGCGTCGTGGTAGTAACACCCGGCCGCCGTGCCTTCCTGGTTTGGGTGCTCTAGTGTAGCGCTGCCCCGGGCAACCTGCATCCTGCCCACGGTGCCACCACGCCGTTTCCAGCCCTCACGGTGACGCAAAGAGCCTCACCAGCCCTGGCACAATACAGTCAGGATTTTGACCCGCCATCTGAGCCTGGTCTGATCCATCGCCTTGTTTCACCTGCTTTCTCCCTTTTTTCTTTTCAATCAAGACACTCGAGAAGATGGCTGCGTTTTGCTGCATTGTCCGCCTTCGTGGTGTGCTTTTCAGCGCTCAGCCTCCCAATATACTTCGTGCAGCTGACCCCCCTCGAAGGATCCACCAACGCTGGTCCAGCTAGTTTCAAAGACAACAGCACCCTGCTTCCGCTGCACGTTGCAAGATTGTCCATCTCTCTTCGAATTTGCAGACTGGTCGTTCGTAATAGACGTCTGCCATGTACATGATGTGCTCTCTTCGATACCTAACACGGTTCTCAAATACAACATTTGAACACAACCTTCTCTCAGCTCGTCTTTAGCTCCCTTGGCTGCACCTTTGGCGTGCGTAATCGTGCCACCACGCAGTCAGACAAAGCTCCGTTTCCAGCTCGTGGCTCCGCTCATTGGGCCGCACAAAACCATTCGCATGTTCTATCACCGGCCCTTCGTTCTGCAACAATGGCAAAGTGTTCCGATTCCTTAGTCGCTCGTTGTCCAGGATCAGATCAGCGTTTTCTTTCTTCAGCCGCTCGTTCTCCGGTATCAGAATCTCAAGCTTCTCTTGCAGTGTCAGGACTTGAGCATCACGTCCCGCTCGAGTGCCAGCCGCCGCTTCTAGCTTGCTCTGCAGATCCTCGACCTTTCTTCTCCAACGCCCGAATCCGGTCGCTGGAGTCACGGTCTGCCTTCCCAAGCTCGTCACACTCGTTTTGCAGTTCATCGGTTTGACGGGCTTGCTGTTCGAATTTGCCTGACGTGTCGAGCTCGATTTCCAACGCCCGGATCCGGTCGTTGGATGCATCCATTGCCTTTTTCAGTCGTTCGTTCTCCTCTATCGCCCTCGTGGCGTGACCTTCGACTTTCGCAATGTATTCGGCATTTTCCCTGTTGTCCTGCTGCCACGCCTCGTCCTTCGCCATCGCGAGATGGTATACCTTCTCGTATGCCTCTGCCACCAGTTAGTCTTGCTCCAGTATGTGGAACTGAGTGACCGACCTTTCCATTTTGCCCTGATGCCCGTGGTGGCGTTTGCGATGGTTTCCAACATGCCCTGATGCAGGTCATGATATGCCTTCACCCGACAGATACCCTTCTGCCACTCTCCGTCGGGATCATCCAATTCAGCCTGCTGTTTTGCGAGCGCGTCTAGGGCACGGTTGCCCTCTTCGAGCTTCCTACTCTGCTCGTCCCTCCTCTCCCCGAAGTCTACCTCCAGGGTAACAGCTGCCGCGAGCACGCTCGTCCACTGGTTTGGCCATGATGATGGGGTGTAGGAAGGAAGGCTCGCCCTGCTGGCGGAAATGGTGAGACCTTTCGCGTTTTTCGAAATGGAAGGCGCCTTCCGCGCGCTCCACATCTGCCTCAGCTCGACCAAGAGCGCGACGTCACTCCCAAGTACCCTGCCCGCACCTCATGCTATAGTAAAATTCGCTCGGACGGAGATGGATCCATCTAGCACTGGGATAGAAAAAAGCACGAAAAGAGCTATCAACCCTACATTGGTAGCGTCGACACTAAATGCGAATAGAACCTATAATTTGCTCACTTCAGTCTTTTGCTTATACATGAAGTCCACCCAGACCTCCGTACAATCTACGGCAAGTTACGGGTCTGATCAGGTCACGCACAGACTTCACTTCTTGATTGGCGTGGGATCCGCGCACCATCTGCTTACTGCGTCTCATCGCCACGGCTCAGGTCCGTCTCCTCGACCTTGATATCTGTCCTCTTTCGCATCTGTCCATCGCGATCCGACAGACAGCTCGACGACCTCTTTAGTACCTGTGTCTCCCCGACCAAACCATCCGATGCACAAGTCAAGCCATCATTAGGATTTGACCTGAAGAAGTCCGGTAGGATATTTCGGTCATCACGGCTTGACCTGAAGAAATCCGGTATGATATATCGGTCCTGATACCGTTTAGTATCTGCACGTTTGCGCGGTGGGGTTTCGCCCTATTAGGCTCTTGTACACTGTTGTAGTCACCGCTTCCTTGGCCATTATTAGGGCTTGACCTGAAGAAATCCGGTATAATATTTCGGCCCTAATACCGATTAGCATCTGCACATTCGCGCGGTGGGGGTTACGCTTTATTAGGCTTTTGTACACTGTTGTAGTCACCTCTTCCTTGGAAAAGCAGCATGCCCGAGTCTCTAGCGGGGCGTCCTCCAAAGTTGGTGTTGATGCCTGGGTCTTCGCCAATGATCCTGCCAAGCTGTGACACAACCCGACTTAAGTTTTGCTGGACCTCACGTAATTTCGTGTTGATTTCGCTTATGGTGGTCTCAAGCTTATGGATTAGGCGCCTTAGCGATGCGACTTCGGATTCGTCTGTATAATAAGCGCGTTCGGAAGCGCTTGATTGCGAATCCATCTGTATTATATGTGAGTGCTAATGAGTATATGAAAAGTTAAGGTTTAACTTACAATGCTGAACTGGATGGGTTGCTACCCGAATCGTGGGTGCGTGTTAGAGGCATGGCAGCGCACACTGCAAGCAGCTTTTAAATATTGCGATCTATGGGTCCCCTTACTAGTAAAGTACTAAGAGTTTACATGTGATGGAAGTATAGTTGTGTTACTAGAACTTTGGTTCGGCTGCTTGTGACTTATATATCGCCCGGAAAAAAATCTGGCCCCGTCCTTTACGGGTCGCTTACTAGTTAGTGATGCTGCCTCTGTACGAGGCGTCTACCTCTGACTAGCGAGGATCGGATCGTGTGTAGTTTTCACGCCGATCAGATCCACGGTATACCCCACTTGCACGTGCAGGTGCTTGGAAGTGTGTATCTCTACTACAAGAAGGTGTTTCGTAATATGCGTCTCTGCTATGGGCAAATACTCCAAAGTATACGTCTCCATCGTGTGATTGCGCTCGAAAATGAGGTCCTCCGCCCTTAAAAATAGGGTACTCGAGGGTCCGCATCTCCACCATATGAAGGCGCTCCAAAATGAGGCGCTTGAAAATGGGGCGCTCGAGGGACAGCATCTCCACCACATTGAGGCGCCCTAGCACGAGTATCTCCACAGCCAGAAGGCGCTGCATAATATCCAGAACTGCTACGTGGATAAGGGGACCGTGGACGAGCCTCTGCTTTGGGTGCGTAGGCACAATTGTCAACAAACAAATCCAGTCCAAAATCCACCCGTTGACTTGATTTGATGTGCCTCAACAGCGCTAGAGGACTTGATTGGGAGGTCTTAGCAGCAGTTTGTACTTAATTTAGAAGTCAGATTTGCAAATATTAATCTAAAATTATAGTGTTGTACTGCAGTTTGGCAGCTAATTGTCCTATTTAGATACACTATACAGAGTCTCAATTGCTGCGTTAGTAAGATTGCTCTTATCAACCTCATTGTCGCTGCTTATAAAACCAGCCTTTAGCCAGCTCCGCACACACTGCAGAGCAGCTAGTAACTGTGAGCTCATTTTGCGCCGCTTTGGCTCTAATAAGTCTCTAAGTTCGCTAAATAAGCGCTCACACTCCGCGCTGGAGGCTAGAATACTCATTATATTAAGCGCAAACTGCGCCAACGCTGGGTACTTGTTGCGTAACCCAAGCCAATAGCGGACTGGGTTACCTTCTCGATCGAAGTCGGCGCGGCTCCAACGCGGCTCACAAGCCCGCCAGCGCTTGTACTTATTGCCAGTTTCTTCATTAGAGTTGCTCTCCGCCTTGATAATCGCGTTAACGGCGTTGTTAATAGTGTTGGACCGCTTAACCAGCGGGCGTGGAGGCGGCTGGGGAGCAACAGTACCGCTATAGAGGCGCCAAAGTTGCTGAAAGGCAGCGTCGGCAGCCGCCAATTAAGCTGGGTCACCCGCCCAAGCGACTTTATAGTAGTTACGATAGTGTGGGTGGAGTACAATTGCAGCGTAATAGGTAGTACTGTTGCTTAGTTTGCTGTAATAGAGCTTTACCGGTAGTTTGGCGATAGCGCCGCGCAGGTTGATGGCCAAATGGTCTTCTAGAGCGTCTTTTTGCTCAAAGTCAACATCGCGATAGGTAATTAAGCGCTCTTTATAAGCGCTTATAAGCTGCTTAAAGGTAGGGATAACCTTATAAATGGCGCCAAAGCGCCCATTAAGCTTGCGATCGCCTGGCTGCTTGCTTTTGCCGCGACCTTCTAGCCACTCTGTGGCTGCTTTGAGCGGCTTTAACACATCTATATACTTAGTGATAACTGCCCAGTCTGCTGCTTGTAGACTGGTTGATCGTATTTACGCTAGAGCAGCTAGTGGCTTATTAGTTTTTTAATTAAGCGCTTTGATTTGTGAGATGTGGTGTTTGGCGTAGTTAGTAATAGGACGTTAGAGGATAAGCCCACGCTTAAAGGCAGCATAATAGCTGTTCTAGTGTGTAACACACGCCTTAATAACAGCTAATAATAAGGCCTTGTTTGTGGGGTCTTTAGCTAACGCAAGGTGCTGGAAAGTAGAGAAACTAGAGTACTATTTTGGCGTACTAATAAAGTTAATAATATCTAGAAACACTCCTAAAGGCTCTAGCCGCCGCCACTTATTTATAAACTTCTCCTTATTCTTCTTATGCTTTGGGTTATTATTATAGGCGTCTTTATTCTTGCTAAATATAACAGTTTGGCCAATGAGGTTAATAGTGTAGCAACTGTAATAAAGACGATGTTAAGCGGTAGTAAATTCATACTATTTACTTAAGTACTCTACTACTATATTATTACTTATAGCGTTATCTAATATAAAGTAATCTAGCTTCTTTACTATTATATTAAACGCCTGCAACGCTTTATTAATATATTTACCTATTCCCTTATTGCTATAGACGCTAGCGAGCTGCAGTAACATAATAGGTAAGTCTTAAATTCTGCCTATAGTGTTAACGTAGTAAGTAACGACACTAAAGAAGCTATGCTTACTACCTTTTGTAGTCTAGCTATTAAAGCTAATATACACCTTACTACTTATAGTTACTAATTCTACTTTAATAATAGGAATAAGGTAGTTATAAAGCTATAGTACAAACCTTAATACGCTATTATGGCTTATCTATAGCGCTTAAACTGCTATAGAATTAGCGAACTATAGTATGCGCTAAAAGCTCTTAGTCTTAAATTTGCGCAGTGGATAGTTATTTTTAATAAGCTATTATATAGTGGCGAGCTAGAAGTCTTAAATATTAAAGTTACTTAGCTTATTAACCACAGCTTACGTAATAGGTACGCCCTTTTTTATTGCGTTAAAGATAGTTAACTAACTACCTAGCAGTTGTGGCAGTTGCTTCTTACGCGTAGTTAGGTAATGGCTACGCCTTTAATAATCTAGGTACTTTGCTATAGAGCTTATAGTATTTATTACCTTAATTATACTACTTATTAGCGCGTTATAGTAGTAGAAGCGGTATATAAAGAAGGTACGCTTAGGCTTATTAGCTATAATTTATATAGGACTTTGCTTTAATATAACGCGATAGCTGTACTAAAAGACCTAGCTCTTTTTACTAATACGAATACGCCGCGGCACTTAGTACTAAGCTAGCTTCTTCTAATTAATACTATTATAATTGTCCGCAAAGCGCTTGTTAAAGCTGCCGCTAATAATATTATTATTCTCTATAGTTAAAGCCTTTGTGGCTGCCTTTAACGCTAATAATAGTATTAATAACGTCTGCGACTCTAGCAACTGTAGCTCCTACAGCTGCTGTGAGGCATTTATAACCTAGCTAACAAGCGGGTATTTAGCAGGCATGGCTAGCTGGCTGGCTTTCTATAATGGCAATAATTAAGGCGATGGCGGCGTAGTTAGCTGCGTTTTGGGCAGCTCTATTAGCTAACTAGTAGTGCTGGCTGGCAGCGAGTTGCCTTTAATAGCCCGCTAGGTGCGTACTTTCTAATACTTGCCACAACCTCTACCTTTATTAGTCACCTCTACAGTGCTGTTAGGGCGTACTCTAGCGCGTGCATTACTATTAATAGCGCGTTTAGGGGGTATCTTAGGCTATTAGCAAGCCTATAAGATAAGTAAAGGTAGTGAAAAGTATATAATAAGTTAACTGTAATAGCTAAAACACTAATAAAAGTACGCTAATAGATAGGCAATAGTAATAAAATAGCGCGTTAAGTGCGCGCATTAGGAAAGTTTTTTTAAAAAGGCTACTTAGATGTGCGTAGATATACGTAAAGTTACGCATTTGTGCACATTTTTGCACAAGCAATTTGTTAGTATAAAAATGCTTAAAGATACGCAAAGGTGCGTAGAGGTGCACAGATATGCATATTAAAAGAGTTTTTTTTTAGAAAAGTTGCTTAGACGTGCACAGACGTGCGCAGAGTTACGCATTTATGCGTATTTTTGTATAAGCAATTTGTTAGCACAAAAATGCTTAAAGATGCGCAGACTTGCGTAGACTCAAATAGTCTAAATAAGTAATTTTTTTAAAGCTTTATAACTTTTTAACTAGTAAAGCTATAAATTTAATTTTTTAATAAATTTATAAAGAGAATACTAGTCTTTAATTATTTAATTTAAAAATACTATTTTTATTACGTAATTAGTTAGTAATTAATAAAAAACTCTTTATTTTACTAGTTATTATATATATTACGTAATAATATTATATATATATATATATATAGTACTAATAATATAATATATAAATATTAAAAAGTTTTAATAAAAGTAAAGTAGTTAAAAAGTTATTAAAGTTTAAACTTTTTTAAATAGTGTTCTTTGTCAAGCCACTAATTTTCGTCTAATCTAATTCTTTTAAATATTTATAAAACTACATTTTTTCTATTTTTAAACCTATAAAACTTAGAATTTAGGGTTAGGTAGAAGCTCTATATAATACGCTAGTAATTAATATAATAGTATTAATTACTAATTACTATTTAGTAAAGGACTTTATACTTTAAAAAAATCTAATTTTTTAAAAGCTTACTAAGCAGATTACTAAGTAGATTACTAAGTTTTTTTTAAAATTTTAGCCAATTAAAGAGCTTCATTTGCTGATTAATCAGCATTATTTTAATAGCCTAGGTGCTATAGGTGCCCTATAAGCACTAGGTGCCCTAGGTGCCCTAGGTGCCCTGGCGGCATAGGTGCGCATCCTTGCGCAACCTTGCGCATGCGCACGCTAAAAAAAAAGTAGTATCGCGGGTGCGCTTGGAGCGCTTTTGGTGCGCAAGCGTGCGCAGAGCCGCCCAGGTGCCACAGGTGCGCACGCACGCTCAAAATTTTTCCTGATGCGATAAGATGGCTAGGGGGCCTGGGCGTGATGCCGGCAGTAAGTTGTGGCCAATTAACAACTCCAAATAAGCCAACTTTTATAGTAACACCTGCTCGCTTCTATAGCTAAACAACACTATTAAATCTATTAAATCTCCAAGTTAAATCTTTATTTTGGACTTGATTTCCGCCTCAATTTATACGGCAAAGACTTGATTTACTTGATTTGGCAACTTGGCTGTTCGAAGCTTGAGATTTGGAAGTATATTTGATTGTTGACAATTGTGTGCGTAGGGAGCTGTCACGTCGCCTTGCGTACCCGACATCTGCTGTGCATTTGGAAACGGCCAGCAGGCTGGTAACCGTGGGCATGCCGGTACTGTCAAAGTTTGGCAACGCTCTGAGGACCGACAGGCCCACAAATTTTGCTGGCGGCAGGTACCGCTCTACAGGGAAGCGGGGCACTGTGACCGTATTAGCAGAGTAAGTGAAGCTATGTAATATACTTTACCACTGGATTCTGCCATGTTTCCTGACTGTAGCACCCGGGCAAGAGCGAGCGCAGATGACTGTGAGGTGCGAGGCCCGGGGCCCCGGGGTAATCGACGTCACGTGCCTTGGCCTTGCTCCGGACTCCAGACCTCGGGAGGCAGGTGCCCAAGTGCCCCAATCACAGCCTGCCCAGGCGGCAGTTGCACCACATAAGGGTAGTAAAAGCTCACTACTAGAACAACAAAATACTCACAAGGCGTCGCGTGGGCGCAACGCATATGCTAAGAACATTAAGGATCATATAACTACCTTTCACTCGGACGTTTTCAACACATCAGCAAACATAGCGCTACTAGATAAGCATCCCACCAGTACCATTAAATATTCTGCGAAGAAAGACTCTAAACGGAAGGCCGCAAAGGATGTCCATAAGAGCTCAGATCAGGAGGGGCTTCTAGTGGACGCATCGATGCACACAAAGATGTTTCCTGCGCTTAGTAATTATCCCAGATTCGTAGGTATATGTTAGCTGTGGAAGTTGAGTGTAGTAGATCACCTTTATACAGTACTAGGACAAAAAGTTTGAGTAAAATGCGTTACCCCAGGATTAGCAATACCAAGGTCAACTGTGCTCAAACTTTTGTCCTATGACTGTACCATATATTGACACGCTCGGAGTCAGTTCATTTTAGAATTCCTACTCACTGTCATTCTCCAAATTCCGCCGTTAATGACTCCTGCACAGAGTGCTCCTTTGACTGTCGCACAAGCCTATGAGTCAGCCCTGGATGACACGTGCTTTCGTGTGAGCGTTATCACCTCTCGAAAAACGGAAGCATAAATTTCGATTAAATCCTCTCTGCACTTCTCTCTTCATATCTTCACTTACATCCACCAAATCCACTGCTACTACTTGTTCCAACAGCGATTTCCAAACCATCCACGAACTTCAAGCACACACCAGAACCAACCTATCCACGACGAGAGAAGCGGGATCGATTCAGCATGTCTACTACAGAGTGCGTATATTTCCCAGTAGCCGAAAAGCGAATGCTAACAGTACAAAGCGTGTACACTACCTCCACACCAACCCTGTACATGGGGGTCCAGGAGATAGCCTTCGGGGCTTTCTGCACAGGCGCATTGATCGTACTGCTCGGGCACCCGGGGTACTTGATCTGGATCCATTTCCGACAGAAGCGCAAGAACAACAGGCTCAGAGAGGCCACCACAAGGCTTGAAGGTCAGCCGGGGTCACCAAGGGGGTGAGATCGGAACGTCCCTGATGGGGTATACACGACTCAGCGGGAGTCCTCATTCGGTTGGCTGGGGATTTGTGGTTTCTTATCTTGTATTTAATTGAGTCATTCTATTAGTGCTGTTGCTTGCTGTTGCATAATCAGTGATGGTCATGTTGTCCTGAACGACAACATATGAGTGTACTCCTCTTGCAACGCCACAGCTTCACTGTGTGACTGGGCTGTTGCAGTCATTCTACGACTCATTAGCCCTATAATAGGGGTTTCTGAGACCAGGGAACCTTCTTTCTTCTTCACATACTTTGCTCGAGACATCTGCAAGGAACAAACTTCTCTTCTTCACCATTGCGACAAGCACCCTGCTCTACATTACCAGACCCATCGATTTCCCATCTCCACCAGTCGATCTTACCTATCCTTCATTGTCCAGCGAATCCACACCAGTAAGCATCCCGGGTTATCTCAACCATGTGTCAGAGATGTTTGCTGACAGATATAGCAAACCGGAGAAACCAAAGTCTCGATCCTCCCGCAATCACGATGGCCAGGCTCGTGAAATTCGAACAGGGGTTGCTTTTGGTAATTGCCTACGAGGCTCTTGGGGGATTTGCCGGGGTACTAGCCGGGTTTATCATCACGATCGGTTTGATCAAGGGACCCAAGATGCTCAAGAAGCACTTGAATGCAGGGGGTGGAAGGACGGTGGCTCGGGCTGTGGTTTAAGGCTTTCGATAGTTGTCAATTGATCTTTAATTCTTTCACTAGATGAACATGGTCGAACTCGGTGAACGTGATTGAACAGAAATCCGCATGATGGAAAGGAGGCTACGAGGATGTGACACATGGGACTCACTGGAACTCATTATACAACTGGTAGAGTCATTAGTCGGGCGACATTTGGTACACCTGACTCCCACTATGATCCACCCCTCCTCGCGTTAAGCCTCTAGAAATGTTCGCCAGCCAAGCAGATTGGGGCTGTCGACCCTGTATCAAGATATCGGCACGCAGGTGTAGTGGAAAAACCTGCGTTCTGCTAGCCCACGTGTGGGAACAAGGTTGCGACGCGGTGGGTGTGCTCTTGCCCTGCACAGGGCGGCTCTTGCTGTTTGTGCTCGCGTGCTGGCTCAACCAACAAGTTGAGCCACACCAAACATCAGCACCATACATACCAACCGCTCATTATATATGCTCTGCCCATACACCTGGGCATTACACACAACCGCTCGCCGTTTCCGCTCGACACAGTTGTCCATGGCAACGAACCGATATGGCGTCTCACCCAGTCTCCAAGAAGTGTCCCGTTCTGGGAAAGAGCGGCCAGGCAGGTAAGCAAGACATCAAAGCGACTCTGGAGTTGCAAAATATGATGCTCATGACCTTGTAGGCGATTCCGAAGGTATCGCACTGCCCGCGGGCGGTGAACCAGCTTCTCCGATGGCGGCTGAGGACAAGCAGAGCGAGCGAGCGACGGTCCCGCAGAACGATGGCGTAGCCAATGCAGAGCTAACAGAGACGAATGGGGTGACCAAACGCAAGCGTTCCTTGTCCTTGTCTCCAGAGCCGACTTTGTCTCAAGATGCCATACTCCTTACCGCCCCGACGAAGCAGTTGCGAGCTTCAAAGAAGGCAAGGACTCAGAAGACGGGGCTGGGTACGATCGAAGAGGATGCTTCAGACGACGAGGAGAAGGAAACGAAGGCCATCGATAAGAAGGCACAGGCAGCGGAGAAGAAAGCCAAAGCCGCCGCCGCCAAATCCGGAAAGGCGAACGAGCGCAAGTTGAAGCACGGCTGGAAGAGCTGGATCAATGCTCCTGAGAACAAGACGCGCGCGCAGTTTCAGCGTACTAGCGGCGACAACCTGATCAATGTCAAGGAGAGCGACAAAGTCTACAGCATCAAGAGAGAGGAACTCAACTGCCTGCCCCACTGTTCGGTGCCAAACCCACACGGACAAGGCTTTACGCCCATGAAGCTCTTCAAGGTAGCTGAGGTGCAGCGTCTTGCATATCGAAAGGAGGCGATGTTGGCAGGCGTATTGCATCATGATGATGATGAAGAGTTGCTTGCGCAAGGCAAGGAGATGCACGAGGAGAAGCATGGGTGAGTCAATCAATCCAGCTGGCTGGCTGAGTCAACGAGACTAGTACTAGCACGTGCCAGCCCGGTTCACAAGCTGTACGCGAAGAAAATGGGCGACGTCGAGCCTGCGATGAACCGTTAGTCACCGTCTACGTTCGCTTCCTGGGGCCACAAGTGGACTCACGCCACGAGGGGAGGTAGCTCGATGCCTGTATGCTATCTAGGTGGATGCTGTTGATGAGATGAAGGGTGATGCGTCATATCAAGTGTTGCTGGGTGTTTACACGGGCCTGGTTGCGATCAAGGCTATGAGTATGATCATTCTACGCTATGGGCGGCGCATATGGGGATTATCTGCGGCGCTTGTTGCGAAAGTCGAAATTTTGGAATTACGGATAGCAAACTATTCACGAAATATATCTTGTGTCTGGTTTAAGGAGAGAATACATAGGCGGGAGAGAGTCGCAGTGTGGTGACACTGCAGTGTGTCCAATGAGGTGTTGTGAGGCTAATCTTACTGTTTTCGGTCTAGCTCAGATTTTATCCGCTACCAGTGACGTAATACCCATCTCTTCACGCATGGCTCTCCTTCCAAGTTTTGCGACAGTCATTCTTTACAAGCTGCCCTGTACTGATGACTTGTATACTTTTGTTTCAACCCCTTTTTGTCAACACCACCTTGAAACGCTTTTCTGTGTCAACAACAGCAGGAGGGATAACTGCTATTATTGTAATATTTTTATTAGAAACCCCTTAGTCGCAAAAAAAAAAAAACCCCCCATACTTTTGTTTAGCTAATCTAACGCTCTAATCGCAACAATCGCGCACTACTAGAGAAGAGCTCAATCGCATGCGAGAACGAAGACAAGATACAGCTACTGGACAAAAGCTTGAGTACTAGTCCGGTACCAACCGTATAAATTGAAGACGCTGCTGGTCATAGCAGAAAAAAAGAAGTGGGACCCGAGCATACCAAGAGAGTAGCACTAGGCAAAAGGAGGCTGCCCGATAGGAAGCATGGGATCAGCAAAACGAGCGAAAAAGAAAGATTATTCATACTCAGAGGCTTCCTATTCTAAGGTACTCAAGCTAACATCTCATCGTATATAAACCCCACGTGCTACGCCCAATATCCGCCTGTCCTCTGATGCCTCTGAAACGTATCCATCAACCACCCCCAAACTGCCGAGACCGCCGCTCAAACCCGACTGATATCCTTTACGGGCTCTCGCCAACTTCGCTCTCGAAGGCACTTGCGAAGTCGAGCATACCATCTCGCATGTGCACCAATCGCTATCCAAGGACCCGTCCTGGGCACAGCCACCTTGTTCCGAGGCAAACGAATGCGCACCGAGTCGTGATTACCCACCAGAGAAGAATGCCATGCCACCATGTCCATAGCTTCGAGGTCATAGTCGTCCCATTCATAACTCCAATCCTGACTGCGGTGCGTGAGGGTGACTTGAATGCCACAGTTGCTCTTCAGTCTTTCCTCTACCACGTTCGGTCGATGCACGAAAGCAAATTGCTCGAAACTGTCGTTGTGTATGTTGGAGCAATGCAGTCGAATTTCCCGGAGGCGTGGTAACTTCTCTATACCGAACGCAAGCGGACGTAGCCATTCGTATATTCGGAGCTTCGGATAGAACACCGTCAGGCTCTCTAGCGTGGGTGGCAATAGAGCAGAGATTGGCGTGATATTCTGCACGTGGATCAAGCCGCTTGCCTCCAAAAGACCCCCGTATGGGATTTGCAACTTCCGCAAGGAGGAGAAGTTGTTGAAGTCGTGCATTGGGAAACAAAAGTAAAGGTATTCCTGCTTCTCAAGGTGGTCATTTCGATCGTCCGGTACGATGTTGAGGCTCTCCAGTGATGCATGAGCAGGTTCGAGCGCACGGGCAAGAGTTTGGTAACTGCCATACACGATTTCTTGGCTCGAAAGATGACCCAGTGCCTCAAAATCCCAATGTTGGCCAGAAGTTCGATCGGAGATGGAAATGGTAACGCTTCTGAGAGATATCAAATGCTCCACGAAGCTCACGTAAGCTTTGCATGATTCGGACTCAGGATTGAGGACTCCACTCGGCTTTGTCAGGATAAGATTCTGTAGAGCGTCTGGTACATGGTTTTGTTGCTTGGCTGGAGCTAGACGAGAACCTCTCTTCAACGAGAGCTTCTTTAGGGCTGGCAGATTGACCAAACTCCATCCAAACTGCGAGCCGGTGAAGTCCAAAGTTTCCACTTTCGGGAGTTCCAAGACCTTAGAACCGTCAGCGTCCTCTAGGTCTAAATCGCGTCCAAAGACTTCCAGGCTTGCTCGATCGAATAATCCTGCATCGAGAACGAGATGTTGTAAGTTGGCCAGAATGCCGCAAATCAACGAATTAGCTAACAACGACTCCGTTACGAGGATGCTAACTTGTCGAGTAATCGGATATGCGTATGGCAGGATGTTCGAGACAGGAACATTGACCTCGGTTTCCTCCTGCCGTATCGTAAGTCGCAAGCGTCTCACTTGTGCGGCCAAGTCTGGATTGTTGGACAGTGTTCGATAGAGAAGCATTAATGAATCTTCCGGAGAAGGAAGATATAGGTCCTCATACTCCTCAGTGTCGGAATTGTCGGCGTCGGAATATCCGGCATCATATACCTGATTGTGGTTGTCGAGGTCGATAGAAGCATACAATCGACCTTGTCCGATACCTCGAAGGTCCTCAGCAACACAGGCGAGTGAAACCAGTTCATGGCGTCGAAGGTAAGAGCTGACATGTGATAGGAGCTCGGCGGGAAGCTTGCCAAAGTCCGTCTCGCGGAATGGTCGAATGGATCCCATGGGTATTACCGCAATCGAGGGTGTCTCCTCCGCCGATGTGGACACTCGAGCATTCGGGTCCCCACCACGTCCACCTCTGGCCGGAGCTCCTACCCAACCAAGACCACTGTGACCACCGCGACCACCGCGACCACCGCGACCACCACGACCACCACGACCACCACGTATCATGACTGATGGAGATTCGGATTGCTGGTTGCACACGACTCGGTTCTGACGGTGGAGGTATTCGCCGTAGAACGTTGAAGGATGATGCTGATTGAAGATCGAAGATTTGTTGAAACGATGGCAGTGGAATCCGCAGGAGAGGTGGGTATAGAAAGTGTATTTAGAGCAGGGCGAAGGGTTTATAT
Organism: Laburnicola sp. R22_1; assembly: GCA_014281115.1. Lineage (NCBI taxonomy): Eukaryota > Fungi > Ascomycota > Dothideomycetes > Pleosporales > Didymosphaeriaceae > Laburnicola > Laburnicola sp. R22_1. The sequence continues at coordinate 2,982,392 of JACONQ010000001.1, read as the reverse complement.
AAGAGGGAGAGCGTTTGCAAAGGCGTGTTTCCAAGATAACCGTGTGCACGGACTCGCAGTGCACGTGGGCAACGGTCAGGTGTCCGTGCATGTCGAGTTTCTCTCACCCTGTCGTGAGAAGCCGAGCCTTATCTTTCCAACAAGGTCATACATACCCAGCCGCTGGATCCAGGTTCTGAAGAAGTGGAGTGTAAGATTGAGGGAGGATCCTGATGTGAGAGCCGCGAGGTCTGACTATGGAGACGAGCTTATATAATCGCGTGGGTAAACAATGAGTGGGTAAGCACCTGCCAGGTGCGAAAGGTGCTCCTTCCCACAGGCTTGCGTATATTCGGCCTCTGTATTACGTATCCTGGGGTAACACACGGTAATTAGACTTCTGTCCTAGACCTCTGTTTGTCGGAGCAGTCCGGCTATCCCTCTGGTGGGAGCCAAGTCTTCCATCCGGGGTATAACAGAAACTGACCAAAAAGTCGAAATATGTTCTACCATACAAAGACAAGGCAAAGCCATCTAAATACCCAGAAAGCTTGCTCCAGCTACAGGACAAATGTTTGAGCACAGTTGGCCTTGGTATTGTTTATCCCGGGATAACACATTGCATTCATTCAGACTTTATCTACTCTAGTAAACTCTAGCAAACATACGAGTACAACACAATCTGATTGTGACTATGTTGAATAGTTGGATTGTTGGAAGCATCAGATCAGATGAAGCTTTCTTACCGTGGTTGCTTGGACGAAGACATTAGTGCAGCGTTTTGTAGTGAGTTGCCACAGGATATGTATTACAAACACAGAATGTACTAATATTCACTAAGTATAGATATCCGCGCACTTAGAGAGCACCTGCCGTGATACCCACGTGATACGGACCAAGCCCATACCAAGCCCTCTTCAACATCCATCGTCCTACCTAAATCAAGCGCACCCACCGCGAAACCCCAGCGCCAATATACACTTATCATCTTCGTAGACCTTCCAGACCCAGACACAGCGTTGACAACGTACCGTAGCGAGTACGGCCGCAAGTACGGCCGTACTCGCTACGGTACGTTGTCAACGCTGCCCAGACAACCTCCATACGATGTTTTTAATACTCGCCCACAACCGCAAACATGCGCATCACGACAAACCCATCCTTCCATCTATCTATCCCCTCCCGCCCGCCCGATCACTCGCTACCCATAATGGTGTTGGAGACTAGTTCCATAAAAGTCATGATGTTAATTAGAGCTATCCTTTCAAAAACAACCCTCAATCATACGATGAATGCACCCATCAAGCATCTCTCCTCCAATCCCCCCATTCTCTCTCCTGTCCATCCCTCTCACTCGTCACTTCATACCTCGTCTCCTTCACAATCTCCAGCCCATCCCCTCCCCCATCCCCTCCCCCATCCCCTCCCCCATCCCCTCCCAAAATCCTCCTCTGACTCCCTGCATCGTCCCCCACTTCCTCCTTCCCGTCCTCCCTCCCCGCTTTAACATGAAACGAATGCCCCATGTACGTGATATTCTCCACGTCCGTTTTCCTCTTAAAATTCGCTTTGAGATGCGGCGCAGATTTCGGGTCCGAGCTGGATCCGTTACGCCCCATGTCGCGCAGAGCGTGCGAGCGTGACCTCGCAGTGAAGGAAGAGGACAGTGGGCTGGGGAGGTAGCGCAGGAGGGGCCGTAAGGTGGCGAGGGAGCCGGCTATCATGCCGAGGGAGCACTCCATTTCGGACCAGAGGGCAATGGGGACGAGGTTGTAGAGGGTGTCTTTGGGGTCCCCGTAGTGAGTTAGGTATTTCATTCGGATGATTGTGGCGATTGATGCACTGTGTGAGTATTAGCATGTGTGACCAGATCGCTTTCTATGTCTTTCTCCAAGCTCGCTGACAGTCCATGTTAGAGTACGCTTTTGGAACGAGAGAGTGAGTGTGTTAGACCAAAGGTAGTGAGGCCTGCCGCGACCCAGCAACCTGTACTAGCGCGGCGTCCGTATGAAGTGCCTAAGGATAGCAGGATATAATATGAACAAGCAACCACAAGAAACAATTCAACTCACAGGAACCCCAAAGCCAGAATAATCCCAAGATACCACTTAATCCTCCTCTCAAGCCGCATATGCCAAACCACGAGGGCGGGAAAAATAGCACAAACGCCATCCGTCAGGATACACGTCGCGCCAAAGAAGTACGACGTATTGGTGAGTATCGTCGCAGAACTACACGTCCCTACCGAGGGATCCCACGCCGCAGCGAACGGCTTGCACCGTGTCGTGTATGCCACGGCGCGCACGAGTGTGCCGACGCACGCCAGAAAGATGTTCCCATACAGGATGTATTTGTAGAGAACTCTGATTTTGGCCGTGATGCGCAGCAAGAGTACGCAGATGGAGGCTTTGATCGGCGCAGTGGAGATGGTGTATCCTATGCCAGCGAAGAGGAACCACTGTGTGTGGAGCAAAACTTAGTATCTAGGACGGAATTGAGGGTCGCTCGCGGCCATGGGTAATAAAAGGTTGTGTTTACCTTTGTTGCGATCTTCTTGTCCGCCTCTGATATGCGATCAGCGTGGGCGCCGATGCCGTGGTTGATGAAGATGAAGTCACAGATGAAGACGAACGTTAGGCAGACCCAACCCAAAATCATCAGCCCTGCGTTGCTGTGAGTAGCGCGCATAATGTATATAACATGGTATAACTCACAATCATCTATTACTAGAGGTTAGCTGTGCCTAGAAGCTCTACTTGCAGAGAATGTTGCATACCTAGCCCGATTGCTCTGATCATAAGCCGCGCGCACACTCTCAACGCAACCACAATAGTCGAAAGCGCTAAACACACACTCATAACAATCAAGAGCGTAAGCCCTGGCCCCGTGGGCTGAACAGTCATTCTGGCAACCCAGGATGCGTAAAGAACATCAAGTGGGAAGATGGAGTCTCACATGGCTGAAAAAGCTTCGCAAAGAGGCAGCAGATAAGCGCTCTTTTGTACAGACGCCGCCGTATTTGTAAATTACCCTTGCAACCAACGGCTGACCACCCCATCACAGCCTTGTGTAACCTGCAAGATAAAGGGTCGTCTCACTGGTCTGACGTGCAGCCACCGAACGCACAAGAAAATGCACACACCGGTGGTTTGAGCCCACCGCTCTTCATCAGCAGAAGCCCCGGCATGGTCGACTGAATACACGCAATATGCTCCGCAGACCCCGAGACTGAGCGGTGAGGGTTCTTTCTGGAAACCGAGCCAAAGACCGAGCAAAGCCTCCTAGTAACACGGTGCAGCGAAGGCTTTGAGCCTGTTCCGCCTGAAAACCAACGACAGTCCGCTTCCCAAACATAGCGTGGGATGGGCACGGGAGGGGGCGAGGCTGCATGGCACGCATCCATCTGCTGCAGCACGCATTCCTAACTATATACAGCTAGATCCTAGAGATGCCTTGCTAGGTGGGATTTGCACGTAAAATAATATTATTGTTATCTAGCTATCTTATTTACTAGATACTTACTATACAATTATATAGTATCGCTGCCGCTAATAATAATAGATGGTGTTAAAATACGTGCGCAGATCGCATTGAATTAAGGATAGCGACAACACTACTAAAAGGCAGCGCACGTATTACTTAGTAATTAGAAATAAGTTGTTAAATATGTATTATATATACAAATTTGGGTGAGTAAGCTATTCTCTGAGCCCTAGCTGTATATAGTTAGGAATGCGTGCTGCAGCAGATGGATGCGTGCCATGCAGTCTCGCCCGGGAGGGGTCCCTCGAAGTTCGGAGAGGCGGAGCTGTTAGTGGCGGCTGCGCCAAAGCGAGGAGCCTTGATTCGATGCGCTCAACGCGCCTTTCCGCCTTTTCTTTTCCCCAGTCGTCAATGCAATGCCAGCAATCTGTAGCATGTGCCAAGACTGCCCCATCAATAGCGACTTCATAGAATCGCCATATCGCAACACACAGTGATATATCTCCTTCGGCACAGATAATTCGAGCAAATGCGACTCGAAAACCGGCCCAGCCATAGTTAAAATTCCCTTATAAGTCTACCAGGTAGATCCCCCGTATAGCTTCCCAGCGCAGCCTCTCCGCCATCGTCTACTCTGTGGGTATCCGTAGATCGGATGCGGTGCGTTCCTCGTGCAGCTCCCCGTTTTAGGTGTCCCGTTTGAATTATGTACACTCGCTCTAGCTTATGCCTCCTGTTCACTGTGGCACTGTCCACAGCGAGTTGATCTGCTTCCTCCGAACCTGGATGGAGTGAGTCAACGTCAATGTCATCGGACTGAAGTATAACTTACCAGTGGCGCTACGAATAATACCCCCACGAACAACGCTGCGACTGTAAGCAGCATTTGTATTTTGTTGAATCCCTTGCCCAAAACGTCGAAAGCAAAACTGGGAGCGACCCTTGTGCCGAAAATGTCCAATCCATATGCAAAGACCAAGCTGGTGCTCTCAAGGCCGCTCTCGCTGGTGATTACGTCCTTGATGCCCATGACTTCGTATCTGTGGTTAAGATGCCACTTCGGGTCGAAGATGATCATAGGTGCGTATCTTACAAGACCTTCAGACTGTTCCTGAGCTGTAGGATCGCGACCAACCGGGCGACGGGGGTCGATGACGCCACGTGGAATACCGACAATTGAATTTGAAGAAGGAAGTGTAACGAGAAGCTCGCGGCTGGTAATGCCTTGTCGGGTCTGTGTGACTGTCATATGTGAGATCTCTTCTGGGATCTGGAAGCTTTGGGACAGAACATAGGGCTTTGTAGCCTCGCCTTTCGGTTGCACAGTCGAAGAATTAGCCGACGCGCCCAATGGTCCCCTGTCATCTGGGAGAGGGGATTCATAGAGTTCGGATACGACTAGCTGATAACCGCGCGACGTTGCGGATGAGCTAGAGTCGAGAGTTAGGGAGTAACTGAACCAATTCTCAGACAAGGTGGAAGGTATGGGTCGGGAAATATCCACTCCGTAGTGGGAGGCTGTATGGAGCAACTGTCCCGAGGCGGAATCTAAGAGATAGACTGAAGCACGACGTCCGCTTTGGCTAACAGCAGTGACAAGGACAAGATTGGGATTCAGGTACTTATAGAGGACCCTACGATCGCCCAGAACTTTTCCGATCGAAGCTACAGGGTCTTTGGCTGGTCGGGCAGTGTAACTGACAACCTTCTCCCCTGAAGGTGGAACAAAAGTCCACACGGGTTGCGTACGGGGATCGACACCTAGGAAGCCCTTGAGTTCGCCTTCCGACAGCTCATAGGTGATTATAACTTCTGCGTCTAGGTTCGACGATGCCCAAGTCTGAACATTTTGCGAGGAGAGTGGTCCACCAGTTGTCGAATTGATGAACAAAGATCCAACGAAGCCGGGATCTTTGACCTCGACAAAACCACGGAATGCTTTTAATGAAGGGCTCGAAAAGGTAGTATCCGGTGCTAGTTGATGAAGGTCAATACTCCACACGATCTTGCCTTTCGAGCCTACATCGAGAGCTGACAAACGTCCCTTCTGAGTTGCGGAAATGACTAGCTTATGAAAGCCAAAAGTATCATGCTGGATATCTTGAATCGTGGTGTCGTCCGATTTGCCGGCAACACTTCCCAAAATTCTGTTGGGAAGACTCTGTAGCCAAGCCGGAAGGTGCTCGAGGTCGCGCATATGCCTTTGGACACGGTGAATATAAGCACTGATAGGGTCTTGATGGCCTTCCTCTTCAAGTTGGTGAGCGAGAGACTCTTCTTCCGGAAGCTGCGCCCAAACGGCCGAAACAGTTCCAGAGAGAAATTCTGGTCGAGCCCATGCTATTTCGCTGTTCCGGATAAGAACCCACTGCCCATTGCAGAATAGTACGGCGGATCGCACGGCGGAGGCAGAATTGCCCTTGACTACCACTTCAGAGACACCGTGGACGGGGTAAGCTCCGGCAAGCGCAGGTGAGCCTTGGACAGGCCAGCGCCCAAGGATACCGTGAGACACGGACGCGACGACAGTCACTTCCTCAGAAGTGATACGTGTGAAGTACACGTTGGCGTCCAAAGTGCTAGTCGCAAATGTGCCCCTGCCTTGTAGCTGCGGAAGACTGTAAGCCTTGGAAACAACCCTCTTCTTCAGGTCTACATGGTAAACTTCGGCTGAGTGTCCCGTAGCCGTCTGATATTCGACGAGGATGTGTGGAAGCGAATTGGCCTTCTTGGGCGCATGGAGGACGATCGAGGTCACTGGCTCACTCGACGGTGTGTTGAAACTTGACACGGCTTTGGTCCCAATGATGTTCACTTTGAGCACCTTGTTGGCCTTGTCGGTCCATGCCAGAAGAGGCGCTGCCGTGTTGGCGCCCGCGAAGAGGATGTTGTCCTTTGTGTGCACCTCCCCTTCCGAGTTCAGCGTGTACGAATCGAGCTTCTTGCCGGTGATGGGGCTCAGCGACGTGACCCTGAGCTTGGAGCCGCCTCCGAGCAGTGGCGCGTGCAGGGCGACGTAGTAGATGGTCGTGGGCGAGGAAGAAACTTGGAAGGGTGTGTCGCCGCTGCTTGTGTCAATGATTACTCGCTTGCGCCCTGTTCCCTGTGACCTACCTGGTATCCTCGAATGCCCACTTGACGCGCCCGGTCTTGCCATCGAGCCTCTTCACGCCGGGGCTGCCGTGGCCGAGCAGCACGATGGCATCCTTGGCGTCGTTGTTGGAAATCCCGTCCTCTTGTTCCAGAATCTCCAGGTCTTCCGCGGTTGCGCCGTCGACCCTGGTCTCCCAAACAATCCTGCCGTCCGACGCACTCCACGCGGTAATGCGGTCCTCGACTGCGCTGATGACAGTGTCCTGCTCTTCGCCCGCCCTGAGCAGGCCCTTTGCGCTCGCGCCGGGAGCAGAGCGCCAGACCAGGGCTCCGTCCTTGGGGTTGACGGCGCCCACCGTGCCGTTCTCGGATACCGTGTACAGAAGGGAGGCTTTGCTGGCGGGATAAGGCTTGTGGAAGAAGGTGGTCTCCTGCTTCGGGTAGCCTAGCAGGGCATAATGGAAGTCGATGTGGAATGCATCATCCTCGAAGACGGCCGCAGCCGGGGCCAGGAAGGCTGCCAGGGCCAGCGCAGCATGAAGACGCATCGTGGAGGGGGCTGCTCTGGCGTTGGGGGGACTGCTGCGGCGCTTCCACACTGCAGGCGGTGCGAGTCCGGCGCGTGCGGTGCCAGGCCGGCCCGAAGGTCGGCCCGAAGGTCGGCCCACGTGACCGCACTCGGCCCGGCCGACGTCCCGGGCTCCGCGTCTGACGCCATGGCCGGCCGCATCTTGATAACTTGTGCAAGCAATGCCATGTTTATTCCCGCACCCATCTGCCCCGTCAGCTGAGGAGGGCAGGGCCCCGGGGAACAAGACCCACTGAATCTCGGGGATCCTTTGCCGCATCCGCTGGGCCATGCCAACGTCCACAAGCGCGCCCTGTCCTGGCCGTGGTCGATCCAAGATTGCGCATATTCGAGATGGCTGTCGACGGTGACTTGTGCGAAGACGCAACGAGATGGCGAGATGGCCTGACTGCAAGCAGGTCGAAGCAGCCCGCGAGCGCCGGCGCCATGGCGGTAAAGGTCCTGGCTGATGCTGCCCTGCGGTAGCACGACACGGCCAGTCACGACTCTCACGCCCTCACCGCGGTACGACGTCACAGCTTGGGCCGGGGGGCAGCCGTTCGTTTGCGCTCTGCCGCAGGAGCCTGTGCCGCCCAGCGACGCTTCATTGGACCAGCGCTCCACGCAGACGAGGGAACGCGTACATGGCGCGACACCCTTTGTGTGCAGACACTGCCCACACGCCGAGCACCACCGCACTACCTGCGCCCAATCCGCAACGGCAGCATCCAACGACGGTTCTGACAGCAGCATCGCGAGCCACGCACGGCCTGATGCGGCATGGTTTCTCCCGATGCGCCGGCTACGGCACAGAGCCGGGCCCAAAGACGTGGACGGGGGTAGCGCCGTCTCGCCGGTGGGCATGGCCATGCCAAAACCAATGCCCTCCGCCTTGATGTGGACGCGCCGAGCGCTGCCCAACCCAGCCCGCCCGGCCATTCGCCAGGTGCCGCGCGCATTGTACCTATGCCTGCCTGTCGTACACGGACAGCTGCGCGGACGGACTGGACGCTGTCAAGCATTCGGTTCGCGCTCCCCTGTGCCCAGCCTGTACTTGACTTATGTCAGGCCAGACCAGCCAGGGCTAACATTTAATCATGCACGTCGCCCTAACTGTGTCCACGAAGCCTTTGACGCATCTCCTCCGAATTCTCCCAACCGTGTCGTGTGGGGTCACAATCTCAGATTCGCGGCAGCCCTGCCTTCCCTAATCGATAAGCCTCACGAAAAAGTATTTTCACCTGCAGCCACCAACAGTCCTTTTGGAAGACCAGTCTGGCGTTCGTTTACGGTAACATTCTACGACCAGCCTTGGCCACAACATTTCCTGTTTATCTGCCGTCGGATCGTCTAGCTGTTTACCGTTGCACCCGATTTCAAGGCCAGCGCGCGCCGTCCCAGTTCGACCCACCCACGTACACCGAAGCGGCATACACCTACTTATTTATCAGCCTGCGATATTTGCGATTCTAGCTTCAAATTCTGTGCTTCTATTATAGAGTCGCAATTTGCGAGGCGACGTGGCCGTGTGGAGCAGGACGTTGGTCGCGCCAGTTTTCTCGGTAGCATTCGGTGCTGAGGCGGCATGAACCAAAGGGAGTATCACATAGTAGTCTTGGGGGCAAGTACTCCCGAAGCATGCAACAAGGCTGAACTAACGAACCAAGTCCGGCGGTGTGGGCAAGAGCTGTCTCACAGGTAAGCGCTGCGGGTGATGCCCACGATGACCGGCGCTGACTTTTCAAAGCACAATTTGTACAAAATGTTTGGATTGAGGCTTACGACCCTACAATCGAGGACTCGTACCGGAAAGCGATTGAAGTCGATGTTAGTCGCACTTTTGGATGAATGGACAGTGAGGCTGACTTGTGATCTCAGGGTCGACATGTCATGCTGGAAATCCTTGATACTGCCGGAACAGAGCAATTTACCGCCATGAGGGAACTTTACATGAAGAGCGGACAGGGCTTTCTGCTTGTCTTCTCCATAACAAGCCTGTCGTCCCTATACGAACTCCAGGAGCTACGCGAACAAATACGGCGAATCAAAGAAGACGACAACGTTCCCATAGTTTTGGTTGGCAACAAATCCGATCTAGAAGACGACCGAGCAGTGCAGAGAGCGCGGGCTTTCAAGCTGTCTCAAGATTGGGGTGGAGTTCCATATTATGAAGCAAGCGCTCGTCACCGTGCCAACGTGGACGAAGTGTTTGTCGATCTTTGTCGACAGATCATACACAAAGATCGCGACCAGAGGGAAAGACCTCGACAACCCCGACAACGCGAACGACATGGAAGAAGAGCCCACAGACCACGGTGCACAATACTTTAACGTGCAGCACCCGACGAACAGTTGTTTTCTTGGCACTTTGTATTCCCCGGGTATTCAATCCTCCATTAGAGGCATTAGATTTTGGCTCGCCGCAAAATACAACATTCCGACAGCTATTCCGGCTGTCATCGTATCCTACTTATAATCCAACCACATAGCTGTGTCCTCTTTCCAAAGCTGGTGCGATAAACTGTCCAGCCGTATCCGTTTCCGTCCTTCGTCGTCGGTCAGAAGAGGACTGTGCTGTCTTCCACAACGGTCGGTTCTTCTCTTGGTTAACCAAAACCCATGGCGAGATGCGCAACAATACGAATAATGAGCTGCATAAAGTTGGCAGGCGGCATCTAATCTCGTATGCAGTCAGACTTTGCTCCCATCTTTTATCACTGTGCATCGGCCAGCCAATATTTTTGCAGTGGGAATTCTGCGAGTTGCTTATCCGCAGCCCTGTCAACATATTCAGCAGGCTTGGCGACCAACCGAGACAGACGCACACGCGCATTTTGCCGTTCGGAAAGATTTGGTGGCCTCTAAAAAGACCAAGGATTACGCTGACGTTTCCTCCACCGTTCATTTCGTCAATGTTGCTTGCCAATGTCACCTCATGACGACGCCCGAGTTTATCGGCGTGGAACAGCAGTTCATTTTGCACTGTCGTAATCAGTGTCCGCCCACGCAGGATTTATTGCGTGGGGGGAATTAGGTGCGACCCGTGCTACGGACTAATCCGCTTCAAATGGCTACAGAAAGACTGCAAACGTGTCTTGACGAGGGTCCTGAAAATCTTGTCCACAACAAGCTGCGCTTACGTCCGTTCGTATTCTGTTCACGGCTTCGGCGTCAAAGGGCAGAAGAGATATGCAGGAAGCTGAGCTAGTGGCAGATTCCCGCATACAGATTTGGCAGGGAACCTGCATGGCTCGTCTCGCCTTGGCCACTCACCAACGGGGGGCCCGGCGGATGCAAGAGTGGGCTCATGTATGCAGCGAGAAACGGACATTTACCCCCTGCCATTCTTTTCAGTGGACGCCGTGGGCAAAATGTGTGGTTTACATTTTTCAAAGGGCTGAGCGATGCGCATTGCACAGCAGCTGCGGTGCGATGTCCGCGGCACCGCCGCATTCACGAATCAAAAGATGCATGTCCGATGGATCATTTGCCCGGTACATAGCCAAGAGGTGAGTACGGTTTAGCAGATCAAGAAAGAATCGCCGACGCAGCGGTCAACACTGTCTCTTCGACTACGTTCGCTATATCGGCCATGGCTTTGGGGTCGCAAACCCGTCCGACCGTGGTACTGGGAACATTCCGCCTCATCTCCAGCCCCCATTTTTGGCGCCAGACAACGGATCGAGCACGCGGGAAAGAGTTGGAGCCATGGATAGATGGGTCACGGGTACATACGTGACAGTGCGGGACGAGCCGGCAGAGTGGGACCTAGAGCATGTCGTCAGCACGGTGGCGTCTGCGTGTCGGACCCGGTCGTCCCGCGCGAGTCTTGTACAGGTAGATGCGTGGTGATGACTGGGGATGATATAATGCTCATTCTTTGCGCTTTTGCGCACGCTTTGGTTATACGTTTGCCTGTTGGGGGAGTCGCACTTGGTTGCGCTGTAGTGCTTGTAGGGGTTGGTAGATGTCTGATCTGGGGATTTTGCGTTCAGTATCCTACCTAGAGATGAACAGGCGGGTGGCTGGAGCTGGAGTTGGAGGTGGGAGCGTAGCTCTGCCTCTTTTTTTTTTTTGCTTGCTTGCTTGGAGGAAGTGTAGAAGAGTGACGTGAACGTCTTTAATTCTTGTAATTTTTCTTGGTTGCTACTTTGTGTGGAGACGCGATGGATACCTAGGATGGAGGGAATACGTAGCTGGTTCGTACCTACATGTACGTAGGATAGGCTAACTCATTCTGCTGCTACTTCATAGTGGTAGTAAGTAGGACTGTGAGTGCCTTTGTTTTATTATTGTTTATTTATTTATTTATTTATTTATTTATTTATTTATTTATTTATTTATTTATTTATTTATTTATTTATTTATTTATTTATTTATTTATTTATTTATTTATTTATTTATTTATTTATTTATTTATTTATTTATTTATTTATTTATTTATTTATTTATTTATTTATTTATTTATTTATTTATTTATTTATTTATTTATTTATTTATTTATTTATTTATTTATTTATTTATTTATTTATTTATTTATTTATTTATTTATTTATTTATTTATTTATTTATTTATTTATTTATTTATTTATTTATTTATTTATTTATTTATTTATTTATTTATTTATTTATTTATTTATTTATTTATTTATTTATTTATTTATTTATTTATTTATTTATTTATTTATTTATTTATTTATTTATTTATTTATTTATTTATTTATTTATTTATTTATTTATTTATTTATTTATTTATTTATTTATTTATTTATTTATTTATTTATTTATTTATTTATTTATTTATTTGTTTGTTTGTTTGTTTGTTTGTTTTATTTTAACATATTCTATCAGTAGCCCGGACAGATCAGTCCGCCGGACAGTTTTTGCCAAGACCACAACACTTCACTATGAATCATAATGTCTCAACAACACGACGCGTTATCATCTAATTAAGAAGGCAGAATTGAGCTTGCCCTTCACGCCTATTAGAATAAGCAAATTTCAAGCCTGCGACGCGCTGCTGCAGTATATAATATCCTAAAGTCTACACTAAGCAATTAAATTAACGAAATCACCGCCTAAGCAGATACACAATCAGGCATGGCAAAGCTTACCGCGACCAAAGAGCAGACGCTCATACAGTATATCCTCGACCTAGATTCGCGAGGATTTGCACCCTGGCTAGGTAAGGTGGAAGATATGGCCAACAAACTGCTAGCTGCGCGGCACAGAGACCCTATAGGATAATGCTAGGCTTAGCGCTTTGTAAAGCGCGTACCTAAGCTTAAAATAGCTTTTAATTAAGCGAAGGACCGACAGAGGATACAATAGGAAGACCTAGAGGTTATAAACGCGTAGTTTCAGCTAGTGGAGGACATAAAAGCTAAGTATAGAGTGCAGGATAAAGATATCTATAACTTTAATAAGACAGGCTTCTAGATAGGAGTTATTAGCTTAATAAAGGTTGTAACTAGTTTAGAAAGACGTTCTTAACCTACGCTTGTTTAGCTAGGCAACCGCAAGTGGGTTATAGTAATTCAGAGTATTTGCGCTGCTAAGTATGCTGCCCCGCCCTTCATTATCTACAAAGGGCGAGTCCACATCTTAGCGTAGTATGAGGAGACCAGTATCCCCCGCGATTAAAAGCTCTTAGTCTCTAAGACTGGCTGGACTAACAGCGAGCTTAGAGTCGCGTGGTTAAAGCACTTTAACGCGTATACAAGGCCGCGCATAGTGGGGTTATGGAGGTTACTTATTCTAGACGGCTATAAGAGCCACCACTCCTAGGATTTCAAGGATTATTGCCTGGAATAGAAGATCCTAACACTCTGTATGCCAGCGCACTCATCTCATATCCTCCAGCCGCTTAATGTGGTCTGTTTCGCGCCACTAAAGCTGAAGTACTCCCAGCGCGTGCGGGACTTGGCGCGCCAATGCGTCTTTTATATTAACAAAAAGGGCTTCCTACTGGCCTTTTGCGACGCGTTTTTTAATGTGTTTACACTAGAAAACTGTAAGAAAACCTTTAAGGCCTCTGGGCTTGTTCCTTTAGATGCGTTAGTAGTAGTAGATCGCCTTAATGTGCGTATTCACACTCCACCTCAGGGTACCCCACCGGATACACCATGGCAAGCCAGGACCCCAAGCAATACCCTTGAGTTTGGATCCCAGTCAAAGCTCGTACGCGACTCTTTTATTCGGTCTCCACCCAATACTAAATCGAGCTACTCACAGCTCATAAAAGGTGCTGAACTCATGCTCTACCATAGTGTACTTCAAGAGACCCGTATTAAGGAACTTAAGGAGCAAATTAAGGTTCTAACAAAGCGAAAAACGCGTAAAAGAAAGCGCATTCAGAAAGGTGGGACGCTAGGCTTTGCTCAGGAGCAGATTTGGGAGTAGAAAGCCCTTCTATTGGGGTAAAGTTGTCGAAAAGGGCGCGAGGTAGTGGTGAGGGAGAGGCAGGTCCCTTAACACAACGCCGCTGTGGGAGGTGCGGAGAGCTTGGGCACAACTCAAGGACCTGTCAGATAGATAAAGAGATAGAGAAGGAGTCAGATGTTACCCTTAGCGGCTTATTTTCAGATAGTTTTGATAGTAAATTAGAGTGATTTTATTATAGGTTACTATAAGGCCAAAAATGACGGGTTAACTTCATCTTGCAATAGTACGCACTCAGTGACTGAAAATCAGATAAAGTACTACTTAAGATATAGTATGCTTCACTGCAAATCACAATAAGTATACTATATATTGCCTACGTATAGTATGGTAGATAATATATCGTATATTATAGGGAGTCTTGTTGTAAGTTCGTATTGCCAAGAAAGACTCCTTAGCTTTGCGCGGCTGCACGACGTAAAAAGTAGATTAAATAGTAACTTGGTATATTGTAAGTTATAGTAGGTTATTATGAGTCACTATGAAGTAACGTTGGTGGTGTTCTATAATGAGTTATGAGGGACCTCGAAGTTGCCAAGAAAAACTGTCCGGGCTACTGATCTGTCCGGGCTACTGATAGAATATGTTATTCGTTTTATTTGTTTTGTTTGTTTTGTTTATTTTATTCGTTTTGTTTATTTTATTCGTTTTATTTGTTTTGTTTGTACCCGAGACTGCATGTGTGTGATGTCCTGTAGGTATTTCCGCGGTCCTGTCGCGGCACGCTGGGTTTCGCGATGCTTGTCTACTTTGAGAGTGAGCATATGTGTACCCTGGGGTTGGATTGGGCTTTGGTGGCTCTTTCGGGTGAGGAAGGCAGGTAAGGTGTAGGGTCTTGGGCCGAAAACGGTGTAAAATGTGCTTGGTATAGATGCATGTGGATGGATGGATGGATGGATGGATGGATGGATAATTGCCATGTGAGAAGAGCTAGGTCCTGGGGTTTGATTGGTTGTATTACTGTGTAGACTGACTTGTTCTATTCAGAGGAACCTTGGAACCGAATTCTTCACGTGACGATTGTTCTACAAGCCGGTGAGGCAGTAAACATGCTTCGCGTACGAAACGCGACGCTTTAAAATTTCAAAATCGCCGCATGAGGGTGCTCCATCTTCTACTACGGCGAAACACTGCCCCAAGCCATGTCCACCCAGACAGTGAGGCGATGAGGCATACGGATGGGGCTGTGCAACCCGCAGGCAGCCAGAACATCTTCGCCGCCTCCCTATAGTAGCACAACACCCATCAACTTCTACATGCGCACCACACCTCCATGTCCGGTGCACTTGAAACGGCAGCTGGCGCCTTCGCCGTCGTAGGAGTCGCCGACGTCGTCGTCCGAACCGGCCGAGAGTTCTATCGCTTCCTGGGCGACATTTCCGATGCCCCCAATGGGATCAAGAGACTGGGCGAATGCATCCGCGATACCGTTCTTTTGGTCGACGCTCTGGGGAATTGCAAGCAGGGCGATGTTGGTGCGGATATCGTCGCGTCGTTTCAGGCGGCTGTTAAGGCTTTGAATCGCGAGTTACAGAGGTTGAAGCTGCTTGTGGCGAAGTTCAAGGGGGGGAAGACGACTTGGACGAGGGTTAAGTATGCGTTGGATGAGAAGAAGGTGGGTAAGGCGGTGGGGGGTCTGGAGCGGGCGAAGGCGCTGCTGGAGAATGTGTTGATGCTTGTTTATGGGTATGTATTGATCTTTGCTTGTCTACTGCCCAAAGTCAGAAGTTTGGAGACTGTACTGTGTATCCTGGGGAAACTTAGCCGGCGATGAGTCTCTGGGGTTTGGATTTGGTACTGCAGGCTACTTGTTCATGCTTTACTTTCTTCGTTGCGCTTCATCTTCCCAAGCTGACAATTAGCATCCAGGGAGTCAGCAGCACGGGAAATCCGCAAGATCTCGGCTCTCGTTACCCAAATCGAGAGTAAAACTGATGCTGGTGTTCAAGCATTGATATCGTCACTGGATGCGCACAAACAATCAATCGATTCCAGATTGGATTTACACGAACAAGAGAGCTCGGATAGACAAGATGCTCATTATCGTGCATTACAATGCAATCAAGCAAAAAATTCATCTCGGCAAGATCGCTTGCTCCGAGTGTCAACACAGACCGAAAAGCGGGTGGTTCTGCTCTCGGGACAAGTTCGAAGGGCGGCTCAATCCTCTGCAGAAAACCATCAAGAAACAAGAGACCTTTTAATTGAAAAACTCGAAGGACTTCATATCGCGCTGGACCAGGGAATCCCATGTGCTAAAAAGTCCGGAAATGAAGTATACTTCGTCGGCGAGCGGCCGGACATGGTCATGGCATATCTGCTCTCAATTAAGGATGTGTTCGATGCAATGGTCGATCATGTTCTTACGCACTTCCACGATGGCGTACCGGTTCAGGATGTCCTTGCTCTTCGCGACGAGTTCCGCCAGCTCTTGAGCTCGGCCGCGCAGGAAGAAGCGGCACGATACTCAAGCTCTACAGCTACTTCATTTGATACGTGGCATTTTCCCAACAACACTTTTGGACCCGCGGAGGAGAGCAAGCACGGTGGTACACAACAACCCGCACAGAATGCCCCTCCTGAGAGCGAAGGCAAAACACCACACAAATCAAAGAAACGAGCTCGATCGAAGCTACAGAGCGTGTGGTTCAGGACGCCGACTGCAAAACTTCAACTTTTTATACCACGAAAAGGAAGCGGTAGTTATACCCGGGACATCAGTGGCTTTGGTATGTCCTTTGCCAGTTGCTCACAGTCATTTGCTGTTATCGACATACGATTCTCGCAATCGCTGCCCCACCAAACGCGTCCTCGCATATCCACCCATCTGAACATATTCACACCAGCTAGTGATTCCCAGAGGGAAGCGTATTTGAAGGTTTTCCAGAAGGAGCCCAGCGTCGAAGAGATTGATCGTGCGATTCGAGGGGGCTCGATATCTCCCTATCACATCGACCATGAAGGACACAATCTTCTCCTACTTGTAAGCCTGGATTGTATAGACTTGCTAAAAGAAAAGCTAACGCTCGAGTTGCAGGAAGCAGCAGCAGAGTATGGTCGTGCTGACGTATTGCAATACCTCGAGAGCGAGGGTATAGGAATATCCGGTCTTCGGTATGGTCACTTATGCATATTTTGTAGCCGCGCTCACCATCTATAGACAAGATAATAGTATTTATCGCGGGCTTATTAGCGCCCACGATGTACCCATGAGGGCATTTGTCGAGTCGGTTCTGGGATACGTTCGACCCAAACTGTACGACTCGGCTGCTATACTTGCAGACTTAACCTTGGAGTCGATCTTTCTCAACTACGGGCGATCTCCGTTCTATTTGGAGTCCGTGGTTATCCTAGACGGCTATCTTGCGAACTTGCAGGAGGAAGGATACGATTGTGCAAAGTACAGGTTGAAAGACGTTGAAAGTCTGGAGGACTTTAGGTGGGTAAGTTACGCCACGCGGTCTTTCTGTAACTCAAGTATCATCTTACATCAACTATACATGATCGAAAGACACTTTGGGAACTGGTGTCATTGCTTGTTGACGCGGGCGCCAATATACGCACCACAGTTGATGGCACGGGCCATATACCGCGCTTGAACACAGTCTGTTTTAGTATGTCAAACTTGTCCTCGCTTGAATTATGGGCATTTGATGATCTCTTGTACGCTTTTGTGAAAGCTGGGGCTGATATCCATGCTCTTGATGAGGAGCAGTGGACGCCTTCGATGTCGGCTCGGTATATTGGCTTTTGGGAAGAGTGGTGCGAGGCTCTCCGGGATAGTGGCAAGGCTATCGAGGATGTGTTGAAGGTGGAGGGAAATGAGTGGCTGCTAGCTGACGATTGGGAAAATGTCTGGTTTGAAAAGACTGGATATGGAAACGTTGAATCTGATGGCTAGGAAGAGGATGGTGAGGAAGAAAACGATGAGTCCGACGCAGAAGACGACGATTCGGGTAGTGGAGTTGATCGGGAGGGAGAGCGACACGCAAAGCGCCAAAGAACCGAGTGACGACGATGATTCAGTAATGCATAGGAGACTTGTGCTTATTACGCACCGGTTCTACGCGTGATGTAACCAGAAAAGGCGGGCTGCAGTAGTCCTTCGTTTACTATTCAGGTGTGCCCATTAATATAGCGCACCAATGATGAGCCGATGCTTGACGCTTCAGGCGGTGCCCGCATGTTGTCCGGTGGGGGCTGCCATGAGTTCAGCCTTCTGAAACCATGGGCGGCCTGTTCTTCCTCAATCTCTTTCGTCCACCACTACCTACACCACCAGTTCCTTCCAATTCACTTCAACCTCTGACTACCAAGGAACGCGCCGCGATCTTTATACTTCTCGAAGATGGCTGGGGAGGCCGCAGCTGTGACCCGCGAGGCTGGAAGGACCCGTAACGACTATACTGTTGGCTGGGTTTGTGCGCTACCGAAGGAGCAGACAGCTGCGATTGCCATGCTAGACCAGAGACACGACCGTCTGCCGAATCCACCTAACGATTCCAACACATATACTCTAGGGTCGATCGGCAAGCACAACGTTGTCATCGCTTGTCTCCCTAAAGGCAGCTATGGCACAAACAGCGCGGCGACCCTCGCAGCTGCCATGGTCATTGCTTTCCCGTCCATCAAGGTCGGCTTGATTGTCGGTATCGGGGTGGCATCCCGTCTAACAAAGTTAGACTGGGCGATGTCGTGGTTAGTACACCGAGTGGTCAACATCCTGGGGTGATACAATGGGATCTGGGCAAAGCAGGCAAGAACGGCAAATTTACACGAACCGGTGCGCTCAACAACCCGCCTATGTCACTTCGCACAGCTTTGACGGCATTGGAGTCGGACTATGAAATGGTGGGTTCAAAGATTCCTCAATACCTTGAACAATTGGGACAGCAATTTCCAAAACTGGCATCGAAATATTTGAAATCCGAGGCACTCGAGGATGTGTTATTCAGAGCGAACTACGATCATGTCGACAAGGATAAGAGTGCTGGCCAGATCTCGGAAACAGAAAGAGGGATTGGAGAGGATGATGATGATGAAGAAGAAGAGGAGAGCTGTCGATTCTGTGATAAGACTAGGACCGTAAAGAGGAAGCCTAGAGATATGCGTGTGCATCACGGTCTGATTGCCTCCGGTAACCAGGTTATCAAGGACTCTACTTTCCGAGATCAACTCAACAAAGCCTTAGGTGGCAACATTCTTTGCGTAGAGATGGAAGCAGCGGGATTAATGAACAACTTCCCATGTGTTGTAATTCGACGCATTTGTGACTACGCAGACTCTCACAAAAACAAGAATTGGCAGGAGCATGCCGCGGCCGTGGCTTCAGCATTCGCGAAGGGGCTGTTGGAGATCGTGCAGCCCAGAAATGTTGAAGCGGAGCGCCCAGTGAGGCATGTCTTGGAACAGCGTTAGTCCCCCTTAGCCTATCTCGCCTTTTGTCGCAATTCTCTGATCAGGCTCATTATAGTTTCTAGTGATGTTGTTGCAGTCAAGTCTTCGTTAAGAAAGCGTGAGGAGCATGCCATACTTGACTGGCTCACGAAAATCGATTACGGCCCGCAACAAAGCGACTTTCTCCCAAGGCGGCAACCTGGAACTGGCCAATGGCTCTTAGAGTCGAACAAATTTCAGACCTGGTTGCAAACTCCCAAGCAGACACTGTTTTGTCCAGGCATGCCCGGAACAGGGAAGACAATTCTCACATCGGTAGTGGTAGATTACCTGATCGACCAATTTGGGGAGGACCGTAATATGGGCATAGCATACTTCTATTTCAACTACCAGCTACAGAACAACAACAGGATCGAAGATTTGCTGCTAAGTTTGCTGAAACAATTAGCCGGTAGTCAGTCCAATCTACCACAGAAGGTGAAAGAACTCCATGAACGCCACAGGAAGTGGAACACACAGCCATCATTGAAAAAAATCGTAGCAACGCTCCGTTTGGTGGCTGAAATGTTTTATCGGGTATGTTGTATCAGATTAATGCCATTCTTGCCGCTAATGATTGGCTTGTCACAGGTATTAATTGTCTGACGGCTGCCGAACAAGGTTCATAACCGAACTCTTCAACCTTCAGGGAAAATACGACGTCAATATATTTGCTACTTCAAGAAAAATACAGGACATTACCGAATGATTCTCCGGGTGCGTCTCACAAGAGATTCGCGCACATGCCCAGGACATTCAGACCTATTTAGAACGTCGAATATCAATGTCTGATTCGAATATCTTGAAAAACATGATCGAGGATATTCAGACAAAAATAACAGATGCTGTAGATGGCATGTACATTATCGGCTATATTACAGGAGAGCAAGAAGCTGACCTTCAACTCAGGTTTCTCCTCGCCCAGCTCCATTTCGCATCTATAAAAGATTCGAAAACGCACAGGCAACTGTGGAACGCATTGGACAGCTTATCAATGGATTACGACGATGCATACGGAAAAGTCGTACACAGAATTCAAGCGCAAGACGAGAACTCTCAAAAACTGGCGAAGAAAACACTTAGATGGATTGTGTACGCAAGAGAACGTCTAACAGCGTCAAGGCTTCAACATTTCCTTGCAGTTGAAGTGGGAGATAGCGAGTTCGACACTGACAACATCCCCACGATTGAAGATATTATCGCAGTTTGCGCTGGATTAGTTACACTCGAGCACTATCATTGGATCCGTTTAGTCCATCATACAACGCAGGAATATTTAGAGAATTCACAACGTAATGGAATTCTGTACGAGGAGACTGTTTTGGCGAAAGTCTGTCTTACTTACCTTTCGTTTGACACCTTTGCAAGCGGGCCCTGCCAAACCGAGGACCTTCTTGAGAGACGACACCGATTACACGGCTCCTTTTACGGCTACGCTGTAGTCAACTTGGGGCATCACGTCCAAGATTTGTCTACGATTATCGGGCAGATGATAGAGCTCCTGGATTGCAATTCTAAGGCCGCGGCAGCACTCCAAGCGTTGAATTACTTCTACATATGTGATGAATGGAGCAAGAGAAAGAGAGCATCCTTTATTAACACAAGCCGCTTTTCTTGGCAAAACATATGTTGTCAAGTTACTCCTGGCATCCAAAGAGTTGGAAGTCAACGCGCCAAATGTCTATGGCGAAACTCCCATCTGGCTTGCCATTCGCGCAACTTGTTTTTGTCCAGATAATAGGCTGGAATTGTATATGGAAATTATCCAGTTGCTCCTAGCGACGGGAAAAGTGGATGTCAGTTTTGCAGACAGGCGCTACGGACACACGCCATTATCGCTGGCTGCTGCGTACGGGCACGAGAGTATCGTGCGGCTGCTCCTGGAGACAGTTGCCATCGATGTTGATTGTACAGATGTACACCAGCGAACACCCTTATGCTATGCCGCTAAAATGGGACACGAAGCTATTGTCCACATGCTCTTCAAGATGCAGTCAATCGATGTCAATTATGCGGATAAGAAACAGCGAACACCCTTATCATATGCAGTTGAAAGAGAACACACATCTATCCTCAAGCTACTACTAGCAAGGAACGATATTGACATCAACAAAGCAGATGTCGGGGGGCGACCACCAATTCTTCTGGCAGCTCTTTATCATAATGATACTATTGTAAAGTTGCTTTTGGACACAGGAAGATGTGAGTTGGACGAGAACCTATCGAGCAAAGCTGCCGAAAATGTTGTGGGACTGTCGTTAGGTTCTTTGTCGAAACTGCTAATGTGCAGGTGGTCTTTGAACGATGGGAACTAAGGGAGATTGTCAAAGGTAACAATGAAGCCATGGTCAAGTTGGCGATAAAGAGTCTAGCCATCCATGGGATCGTAGCGGCTCTGCATCGTGAGGATCCTGAAAAGCGGGTGGAACTGCCTAAGTTTCCCGCTAAAAAAAAGGTATTTCGTAAACTTCTTACCTTGTTGGCTTGTGGCCTGCTCGTTTTGATATCAGCGCATGTGGCGTTGAGAATCAATTCGGTGTAGTGGCATCCATGGGTTAGGTAGATAGCCAATAGTCTTCATATTGCCACAATCATCGCGATATCTCCTAGAATATGTGATGCTCATGACTGTTGAACCACGCTGCACATATCTACTATCTGTTTTCCATCTCCATACTAACTGATAGACCTCAACATGCAAATCCTGGTGAAGTGATCACCGCATACACGCCTTGGACTCGGTTTACCACAAGTACCAAAGCACAAACCCCAAACCAAGGAAAAAACACTCCGAATCCCACACCCATACCCCCACCCGAATGCACCACGCCTCTCCAACACCACCACCCCCCGCGCGGCAACGCGCCTACCCAGGCGCCACCCACGCCTCCCCCTCTCATATTAGGCCTCCCTCCCGCACAGAGCGACAGACGCACGACATGCGAGATCGTGGCTCTGCGTAGGTAGCCCTACGCACGGCACGTACATCAATCATCGGCATTACGTATGTATCTCCTCTCAGAATAGCATCACACAATACATCATCCCGCTCCGTTTATACGTTTAACTTCTGGCATTAAGCTCAATCAAGAGGGGGAGAGTGGGTGGCTATCTACAACAAACCCCTGTCCGAGAGAACCCCACCCATCCACACAGCACTGTGCAAATATACAACTGTAGCCGCTGTATGGGAGTAGTGGACCTCGCGCATATTCATCTCCATCTCCAGGCCCATGGCCATCTCCATCCACCCCCTTCCCCCTTGCTCCAAGACCAGCATCAACGACGGACATTCGATAGACCGGCCTTGCAGCAAAGGCCGGACTCGGAACCAAAGACCGAGAATCCACGCATTGGATTAGAAGGGGTACTGCATCCCCAAAGCCGCAGCAAAAAAAGATGGAACCGAATCATGTACACACACACACGCACACACATGCGCGCGCGCGTAACATTAGCCTAGCCTGGCAACCGGATATCATGCGCCGCCCCTACGCCCGCTGTGAGAAGTAAAAAAACGACTCAGGCTCAGATGGAACCCGAACAAAACGACCGACCGACCTCGCTTCGCGCAATTTTAAAAAAAAGAGCATAAGCGCAGTGCAGTCTCACAGCCAAGTCAGCCAGCTCGCGGCCCCCAGCATGAGCGGCACGAAAACGGCGGCATAAGCGTTGAGCGTGACGGTAAGCGACGGCGTTGCGGCCGAGGACATGGTGTACACGAGCTGGAAGCCGATTTTTTGCTCTTCCTCGGTCGAGTTGAAGCAGTTTGTTTGATTGACTTCGGGGATGGAGGGGTCGCCTGGCTCGGCGAAGGTGATGTCTGCGCACTGTTTTGGAATCAGCAAAGCTCTTCGAGGTCAGATAGAAAAGAAAATAGTTGGGAACATACGTTGAACAACGAAGCGCCGTGCTGCGCCAACTCGATGACTTGAATGGTCGCGTTGTCGCCCACCTTGGGCGTGTAGTTTAATGGCAGCGGCACCTGCGGCAGACAAAAGGTGCCGTTGTACTGCTGGTTGGTCGGGCCTACGATGGAGAAGCCGTTGACCATGGCGTGCGAGTAGTTGAGCGGCTCGTTGCCGAAGCCCATGTTGATGTAGATTTGGGCCATGGAGTGGCCGGGGAACCAGCCGGGCTGGATGGCCACCGCGCCGCCTGTTAGGGGCCATTTTGTGCGGTTCTTGGACGTGGGCATGCCGCCGCCTAGTTTGTCAGTCAGTCGCTGCGAGATGGAAGGAAGGTGGTGGAGGGGGGGAGGGAACGTACATGGGTACATCCATTGCATGCCAAAGGGAAATCCGTAGGTGTCTTTGTCTTTGTCGTAGTTTATGCCCAGGCTGCCTGGTATTATGGAGGGGTCGTCGTCGGAGACGGTGCCGTTGGTGTGGATGTTGTTTCCTCTCCAGCCTGGGTATGTGATGATTGTGTGGGCGGCGGTGAGCGAAGCGCACGCGGCGAAACACACAATCTGCGCGAAACGAAACATGGTGGCGGCGCAGCTCTTGCTCCTCTTCACAGACACCTGTCCGATCTCTTCTCTAGGCTATCAGGCGTGCGGTCGCCAGCGTGGATGGGTAGCTCGAGGGTCCTTTTCGTCCGACGGGCGTGGCGACTCACGATGGCTCGGTGTCGCAGAAGCTTTCCAGACAGGCCAGACGGGAAGACAAGCACAAGCGCACGGGTAGGTAGCGGGGGGCATATCGGCACTTAAGACGAGCTCGCACAGCTGCCCAAGCCAGATCCTCGTGCAACGCACCATCTGCGGCCTCCCACCACCTTGGCTCTGCCATCGAATGCGCAGCCAGCAGCACGCATGTCAGCGCCGACCCGCCAATAGCAGGACCTTAGCAGATTGGGCCGGCAGGGGTCCGGAGCCAACGAGCGGACGGGACGGGATCGCCAGGGCACTGACTGGTGTGATGGGCGGTGCAGGCTCGGTAGCAGTCGAAGGCGTTGGCGGTTAAGCGCCGAGAGTCCACGCCGCGAACACGCAGAGACGCCTTTGAAGATGCGCTGCCGACGCCGACGAAAGGGAAGGAAAAGGGAAGGTCGCAGAGGCGAAGCGCTGCGCTGATGTGATGGCAGCGTGATGGACAGACATGCCGCGAAGATCGCGTCACGGCTTTTCCTTTCCGCGCGCTCGCCACGCACCTCTGTCGCCCCCTCGAGCCTCCGCCCCCATTCACTGCACTACCTCCCAAGAAGACTACCACACAGTCAGCCGCCTATCGCTGCAGCATGGCCTTGGAAACCCCTCTGCCTTTTCCGCCTTCTTCGTAAATGTATGTAATGCAGATGGTGCTCAGCCCTGGGGAACGGCAACACCATATCTGCGCATAATGGGTGCTATTTGCGGTCGCTTGTGCAGCGCATATGATTGGGAGCTGGTTCGCTGCCCCTGGCAGTGCGATGGAGTCGAGAACGTGCGCCCTTCATTCCCGATTCGCTGGTAAAGGCTTGTTGAGCGTTATGGTATGTGACGCGGGTTGCAATTCGCTATTTTCATGGCCGTCTCATGCGAGCCATCTGTTTAGAGTTATCCGAGGTCACTGCATCGGCCTCGAGAATATTCGTCGGCCAATCATGCTGCTGCGATAGAGAGTTTTGCACGCTCCCAACAAGACTCGGGTCAAAGTTTGATGATTCAAGATGCAATTCAGTGCTTGGTATCGTGCTACTGTATTCCATGTTGTACTCCAGCGCCAAAATGCTTAGTACGGGTCCAATATCGTGACAATGCTTGTTTCCCCAGACACCACGGGCAACATATGCTTAGCAACAGCTGCACCCCGTTCCCCTCGTCACACGTCCGACAGCCTCAGCTGCCGCCCTCCATTGCTACCGACGGTATCGAGGCACCCATATTACGGAGACGACTCATCGTGGCTTCCAGCAGATCAGTTTGGTGCTGCAACATCGTGTGTATCTGCTCGTGCTCCTGGCGGCGTGTGTGCAATGGCACATTCATACTTGGGACGGGACGCTCTTCGCTACGCGCCCCCGCCCCTTCCCCAACCTCCTTGCAATACCTGTCCTTCATTTGCTTGATCTTCTCAATCTTCTCCCATGCGGGCACTTCACTACCACCCACATCATCCGTCAACCTGCGCGCTGTTCGGTCCAGGCTGCTTTCCATGACTTGAAGTTCTTGGGCAAAGGCCGCTTCTTTCTTGCTGAGCTGGGTGGTATTGACAGAGGCCATTTTTCGGCGGAGAGCCTGATATCTCGCATTCATCTCTTCTTGTCTAGCCTTCACCCTCTCCATTCGTTCTTCAATTTTCGCGCTACCGTGAGCGTCGGAGCCGCCATCTCCTTCATCGTTTCCTGTTATCGCATCAATCTTGGGCACAAGGATGGCAGCTTTCGTTATCTGATCACGATATTCCTCCTGAAGACGTTGGCAGCGATTGAACAAATCGGATACCTTGTGCTGAAGCGTCTCGGTATACTCAGCGAGGACACGGTGTGCCCTCATTAGCACCACGAGGTTTGCAGGTGAGAGCCGGATCTCCTCGTGCAAGAAAGCTCTGTGGCGACTTGGGATGCTGAGAGACGCATAGAGGTCAAAGGGCTCCCAAAACTCCTTCGGCGGTTGCCACGGCTCGCGAACATCCCTAATCGGGCCATCAACCGTCATGTACTCGGCAAGCTCTTCCGCAGTAGGTATACCCTCCTCGGGTGCATCGAGCATGACAGCTTGAGGTTCGTTGTCGAATGTCGTCAGCACCAAATAGCCGACATTCCCGTCTTCAATTACAACGCATGATGTGACATCCTTCTTGCTGTCTATCGGGTTGCGGCGCATGCATTGCTCCACCGATGTATTCGCAGATTCCAGTAGACGTTTCAGCCGAAAGTCCGCTCCTTCGGTTTGTGCATGTGACAACTCATTCTCCAGTTTACGAATCCACGGCTCCAACGACACGTAGAAAACACCACTGGCGTGGGAGACAAAGAAGGAAAAGTCGGTGTGGACGTCGGACGTTATGCTTTGGTTTGGAGAAGACACCACCTCCTTAGTCAGAGTGATGGTTTCGGCGACAACAAGGGCATGCTCCGCGGGTTCCGGCGGGTTCTCGACCTGTCAAAGTAAATTACTCAAATTGAAAAAAGGTATTGTCACGCTTGCCTCTCGGCGAGACAGCTCTAGGGAAATGAATGAAAAAAGTATTGTCACGCTTACCTCAAAAGAAGGGAGCCATTTGCCCACAATACCCTCCAGATCGAGACACACATGTACTTGGCAGGTATCGGTGAGGAGACACACCACGGCCGCAGGCGAGCCCTCGGCCACCTCATCTTCATTCGCATCAGACAAGGTTTTCAATGAATACACCACCATGTCGCTGAGCTCATAGTCCCCCACCTCAGGTACCACAGAGAATGGGCCTTGCAACAAGGGAATGGCAGGGACGCTGTCAGGTCGAACGTAGACAGTAATGGTGTCCCCTTGTGGAAGCTCCTCTTGGAAGGGCTCTTTGTCGATGATGTCACTGAGCCATTGCAGCTGCTTATCCGCTGTCGCCTTGTCTGCTTCCGGCGCGGCGTCATCTTCTGTGACTTGAACATGGTTGATTTTTACGGATGAGACCAGTGTCTGCATGAACGTATCGGCACCGGGAGATTCGACTAGCTGCCATTTTGCCGGGAGCAGAGGACATAACGCGTACACATCTCCTGCAATGGTTGCTATCCACAGCGTCATTGGCGCCCATCCATGCACACCCTCCTGGTCCGGTGAATCTCCAAAACATGCGGAGGCTACCTCCAGGTCCACAGAATCAGGAGAAAAGCCTTTGGTGGCTCCGTACGTTGAGGCGCTCAGATCTTCCTGGTCGTTTGTAGCGTTTGCAAGCTTCTCCAGATCGATGGACAATGACGGTTCGCTGAAGCTTGACCGGTCCGCGCGGTTGATCTCCCAGAGCCGCACCACGCCTGAGCGTGAAATGGTGACCAAACAGCGCCCATGGTATCCTAAAGGGTGCCAGAGCACTGAAGCTACCGACGACTCCTCTAACACATGCGCAGTAGGACCGACCTGGAAGGTCTTGGGTTTGATGAGGGCGTCGTCGTCAGACGTGAGTAGCGAGGAATCGGGGAGGACGACAACGTGCACGGTGTGAGATGTAGAGACGGCTAGATAGTCGCCGTTGGGGGATATCGTGAGGCGTTCAATCGGCAGCGGTATCGAGACTTTGAGCGTGCGGTAAACGGGCGAGTCGTCCTCCTTCAATTGCGCTAGGTCGGCCCATCGTATCTCGTGTCCGACAGCAACAAATATTTCAGAATCTCTCGTGGCAATGGTCTTCCGCAACCCGGGCGCCTTCTCTTTCGTGACCCAAGCTTTGCTGGTGGATGGCGTCGGCGCAAACAGCTGGTAGCCGGGGCTCGGGCGCTGGAGCCAGCGCGGAGTGTGCTTGAGAACCTTGGGCATTTCAAGTCCTCTTGCTGGTCAGGGCGGAGGCGAAAGAGGCAGAGGTGGGTGTTTTGTTGTGCGGCAAGATCAGGTAGAAACAACGGCGCGGATCGTGAAAGCGCGCGCTAGCGAGCTTGGCGCGTCTTTTTGGGGAAGCTACGACAGAGCTCCGCCGTTCCCTCAACAACTCCCCGCCTTGACAATATCAAATACACACTCCTTGTGTCGCTCTCTAATCGCCCTCTCAAGTTAAAGACTAGCCACCTGCCACAATGCCTGCAGTCAGGAAGAGCACCGTCGAGCGCATGGACAAGGCGAGCTCCTATGCTTCCTCCAAGGTTTGATCTACGCTGCGCATATATTGCAACTTCAACTGACACCCGTGTAGAACAGGCGCCGCAACCAGAACCGCAACCGCGACGGGCCCCCGCGCGAGGAATCCCCCGAGGATGAGAAGCTAAAGGACGCGACCACCCTCTACGTGGGCAACCTATCGTTCTACACCACCGAGGAGCAGATACACGAGCTCTTCTCCAAGTGCGGCGAAATCAAGCGACTCGTCATGGGCCTCGATCGTTTCCAAAAGACACCTTGCGGTTTCTGCTTCGTCGAATACTACACGCACCAGGACGCGCTAGATTGCATGAAGTACATTGGAGGCACCAAGCTGGACGAGCGCATCATTCGTACGGATCTGGACGAGGGCTTCGCTGAGGGCAGGCAATACGGGTATGTTAGATGGACGCATTATGCGGTGCATCAACTAACGTGCGCAGTCGAGGAAAGTCTGGCGGTCAAGTGCGCGACGAATACCGGGACGAATTCGACCCTGGCCGAGGAGGATATGGCCGAAACTATGCAGACGAGTACGACTAAACTACAGGACCGGCGGCGTACGGCGATGTATATCATACCAGGCATGGGTGGAGCACGGCGTTATATGGTTGCTTTACTTGGGGGCAATTCAAGGCTTGGGGTGACCAGTACCCTTTCGATGCAGATTTGATTCTCCCCTTCAAGAGTGGGTATGTCATATCTGGATGCAAGCTCGGAACCCTCTTGGTACAGATGCTCTATTAGCAGAGCCGAATTTAATGGTCAAACGAGTCAGTTACCTCTGTGTCAATGGCTTTCTAAACTCCGACCATGCAACTGTGTGCTATTATTCTTACAAGACTTATAGAACCCCAGGACCGGATCGATCGACGACTTCAAACTGCCGTCTGCGCTCCACCGCCTTCAGCACCTCTTGCAACCACCACACATGAATGCGGGGATCGGCTGTCAGTTCCGGATGGAAGCTGGTCCCGAAGACGTTGCCTTGTCGCACGGCGATGATGTCCTCCGTACCAGCATGTCCATGTTCTTGGTTGTTCTGTAGGGCAGGCGTCTGGGTGGGCAACTTGGCCATGACTTCGACCTCCGCCGTCACTTCTTTCTCAGCAAGCTCGTCTGCCGGAGCCTTGGATGGTGCGACGACAGTTTCCTCGCGAGATGCTTCCTCGATCTGAACACCGTCCCTGTGCGGAAGTATCCTCTCGACAACGGGTGCCCGGATGAAGACGCATCGATACGGATCGTTGGCGGACTTGTCTGCAGTATCGCCAAGAAAGGAAAACTGGAGATTTGCCTGGAAGCTTTCTACTTGCCGTCCAAAGTGGTTCCGGTTGACTCGTACATCGAGTCCCCCAATGAGGTCCTGGCCGCCCTTCTTCGTCCTGTTTGCAGACTCGGCCAGCAGTATAAGTCCGGCGCATGTCCCCCACGTGGGTTTCCGGAGCACTCTACGCACGGTCAGTGTCCTGTGTGCATAGCAAGCGCGTGGATTGAAGTACTTGACGAAGTCCCTCAACGGCTCCAGCAGGCCAGAGCGGGCGGCCACGAGCGAAATGGCGGTGCTCTCTCCCCCCGGCAGGATGAGTCCGTCACAGCGGGCTAGCTCAGCCAGCGTCCTGACCTCGATGAAGCTCCACTTCACCTGCGCACTGGAACCCTTGAGCGAGTCCGCGGCGGACCGCAGCAGCTGCACATGCTCGCTGAAGGCGCCCTGCAGCGCCAGCACCCCAACGGTAACGTCCGGCATTATCACGGTCATGACGCAAGTGCAGCGCGACGTGGGCAGCCACAACGCGTGGGTTACCCGGCCAAAGTCAGAATGTGTAAAGTCCGAACGCCGCTCTCCTGGTGCTGATATAAAAAGTTGCGGGCGCCGTTATCGATAGAATGAGCGACGCACCCCACCGCCTTTGTTCAACACTAGCACGCAGCAGCACGGCCGGCAATAGCCACGCTCCACCACGCCATGACCCGACCAGAGCGCCCGCTGGACATCACCTTTTGGCTGCTCGACACTCGCGTGCTGTGGCCCGGCGACAAGATCGCTGAGGCGGTTCGTATTTCCTGACATTGCCCGCGAGTGCACTCTGACACCTCCGCACAGGCCGCCGATGAGCTCCAGCTGATCAGCCCCGAGGAGCGCGAGGCCTGTAAGCGAAAATACCACATCGCGGATGCCCGCATGAGCCTGGCCTCGGCCCTTCTCAAGCGCCTTTTTGTGTCCAGGACGCTCGGCATACCGTGGAAGGCGGTGCGCTATGGCAGGATACGCGACCCGCAGCATGGGAAGCCATGCGCGCTGCTTCCCGACGGCACCCGGGCGCCCATAGAGTTCAACGTGTCGCACCAGAACGGCCTCGTCGCGCTCGTCGGCAGCAGCAGCAGCGAGGCCGAGCTCGGCGTCGACATTGTGTGCGCCAACGAGCGCACCGAGTACACGTACAAGCTCATCGACCGCGAAGGGCTCGACGGCTGGGTCGACATCTACGACGAGATCTTCGGCGCCGAGGAGAGCTGGGACATGAAGTACAATGTCGACCCGTTCCAGCTGCACGACGGCACCGAGATCACGGCCGAGATGTTGGGCCGCTATGACCGCGTCTGCAAGCGCAACCAACAAATCACCGCCATACTGCCCTCGGGCGAGAAGAAGACGTTCAGCAGCAACGTTCTCGTCGACGCAAAGCTACGCAAGTTCTACGTATACTGGTGCTTCAAGGAGGCCTATATCAAGCTGGACGGCGAGGCATTGCTTGCCAGGTGGATCAAAGAGCTGGAATTCAAAAATGTACGAGCACCGCGCTCCGCCGCGCAGACACAGACGCGATGTGCTACATACGGGACGTGGGGTGAGCGTATCTGCGACAGCGAGGCATGGTTAAAACGGAAGCGACTGAGCGACGTGCGTCTGGAGATACAGTCTTTCGAGGACAACTTCATGATCGGCGTCGCGTTGAAACCAACAGACCGTCTGCCCGAGTACCTGCCGGACTTTGAGAGTTTGCATCTACAACATGACATTTTGGACTTTGCGACGCCATTCTAGGCTGGGCTTTTTTGAACTACATGTGCGCTACGGAGATATGACCAGCGAGGATGGCATCACTGGACCAAACCTTGCAGCATCGATATGACGTATTAATAATAGAAGCATATGTTCGACCTGAAAAGTAGCGTAGCTCATGTCCGATGTTTTCTGACCTGCCCGCAGTTCTGATCTCGATCGCGTGCATCTGTCTCCTCTACACCACGGACCACCTCTCCGCAAACCGATCTCCGCCCGCATCCCGATTCCTCTCATACTCACTGCTATCCGCTAACTCGCTCGCCGTCTCCTCCCCCCAGATCTCCCCCACCCACGCATAGATCATATCTATCCCCGCCGCGACCCCCGAACTCGTCCATATATTCCCATCTACAACCCACCGCGCCTTAGCCACCCATTCCACCTTGTCATTCTGCTCCTTGACCTACGCCACGCATTAGCCATGTAAACGAACACAAGCAGATAACAGACAGACAGACATGTAGGAAGCTTTAACAAAAAAAAGGATAGACAAAACTTCTTCCTCCACTTACCCAAGCAAAAGCCTTCTTATTACTCGTCGCCCTCCTCCCCTCCAAAACCCCCGCCTTGGCCACAACCGCACTCCCCGTACAAACAGTCAACAGCCACCTCACGCCGCCCTTCGCCCAGTAGCCCCGCACAAACTCCACCACGCCCTCGATGTTGTCTTCGGCGCGGCTGCCGAAACCCCCGGGCACGAGGAGGACGTCGAGGTCGGGCGGGGCGGTGGCGAAGGTGTGCGTTGGGAGGATGGATTGCGAGAAGTGGGGGGAGGAGGTGGGGAGGTGGGG
The DNA here is from genome assembly GCA_014281115.1 of Laburnicola sp. R22_1. Lineage (NCBI taxonomy): Eukaryota > Fungi > Ascomycota > Dothideomycetes > Pleosporales > Didymosphaeriaceae > Laburnicola > Laburnicola sp. R22_1. The sequence goes on along the minus strand of JACONQ010000001.1, from coordinate 2,950,779 downwards.
TGGGGAGGTGGAGACGGGGGCGAGGGTGGTGGAGATGAGAGCGAGGGTTAGGGGGTGGGTGCAGGAGAGGGTGTTGAGGACGTCGAGGGGGCCGGTTAGGTCGAGGAGTTGGAAGCCGGGGAAGAGGAGGGCGCCGATTTTGGCGGGGGGTCGGGGTGGAGAGGACGGCGAGGTCGACATGGCTGTGGGATTTTTTTCAATTGCGTTCTTTTGCTCTTGTTTTGTGGTGTGGTGTGTTGTGTTGTCCGGGGCGCTTTGAATTGAACTGGACTGGACTGATCCGATCTAATCCGGCCTGCTTTCTTGTCTCCGCGCTCCTCCGTTCTTGTTTATATACACATAATCACTCTTATCCTTAGTCTCACCCTCCAATTAAACATCTCACACGCAGCCCCTTCCTATGAACCCAACCCCATCTTACAACTAAAAAAAAAAGCCACACTAACCACACCCCTCCAACTCCAACAACCCGCTCACACGCCCTCCCTCCCCTCCAAGCATTATGCCCGCAACGAGCAAATTTAGTCAGCACCTATGAATGCATGCGGAGAAGGTAAAACGATTGGTCAAGTGCGGGGACGACGGGCGCGAATCTAGTCTAGTCTAGCGGTGTGGAGGATGCGGATGTGGAGATATTCTGACATCGCACGGACGGACGCATATGGATGTGACTCTGCAGGGCTGGTGCATTCGGATGAGCAGGAACATGGGCCCGGAGTTTGCGGTTTGCGGTTTTGCGTTTCCACGGCCGGGAAAAGGGTGAGACTGGTGGGAATGGGGTGAGAGGTAGAGAGGTGCTGGATTGGGGCAGGGGGAGAGGGGGGAGATACCTTCCAGAGACGCTATTTCTACGTGAAGCTTGGATATTGCAGAAGCATTGAGTGATGGAACGAGACACACATTCGCGATAGCTGTCTGTGCAGCCATTGCGGAGCGACAGAGGCTTTCAAACATTTAGATACAGCTGTCCTAAACCAAACCATTCATATGCACGCCGCCCTTATCCTGTGCTTCTACGGTCGGCCACAGCCTCGCCTTGGCAAGCCTCTCTTCCGTAATCAGATAGCTTCTTGGAACCTCTCCCTTCTGCACCATACTCTCTTGTACCTCGGCGATATTAGCCCCACCTGCTTCCCCAAGCATCATGTCGACGACAGCTTTACCGCATAACGTTCCGTTCGGCATACCGTGACCAGTGTACCCGCCAGATAACCACAGGCCTTCACGGTCAGGTACCTTGCCCACCCAGGGGTGATCGTCTCGCGAGTAGCCCATGATACCCGTCCACTCCGCGGCGGCCGGGAGCTCCTTCAACCCTTCTGTCTTACCATCTAGCTCGAGAATCTTCAAAAGCGAGGCGCGCAGATATGCGGCCGTATCCGGGTCGATAGCAGCGTCGTCTGACACACCAATAGTAGGTAGCTTTCCCGCTCCGCGGCCGCCGCCGAACATGAGGTGCCCAGCTGGATTCGGCACGCCGCTGTAGGGCCGCTGGATCAAGTAGTCGTCACTGTTGGCGGGCTGGCCGAGCGCGCCGACCATGCCGTAGGAATTGGGAATGATGGACGAGTTCTCCGGCGGGAAGAGGGCACTCATTTCGCCGCGGACGGGGACGATGAGGTCGGCGAAGGGAGGGAGAAGGGCAGAGGTGTAGCCGTTTGTTGCAAGAATGACTGTCGGTGCGGTGATTGTGCCGCGCGGCGTGTGCAGCGTGTGCTTCGAGTCTGCGGATGTGATTTCTGTGACGGGGGTCTTGGTCTGCAGATTCAGCCTGCCCTCCTTGACCAACTTCTCCAACACGAAGGTTACGAGCTTGTAGGGCCATAAACTGCCAGCTCCTGCTGTCAGGGTGGCCCCGATGCAGTCGTCTGGATTCACACGGTGCTTCTTCAACTCCTTCTTGTCTGTGATGAGTGTGACGCGCGCAGCAATCTCAGGGGCTATATTCTGGAGATGGGAAATTTCCTTCTCAGCTTCTCGCATTTCATCCTCGGTGTAGAAGAGGCGACAGCCGGATACGGTACGCCATTCGCAGGGGACGTTGTGTTCTTCGATGTACGATCTTACTGTGGAGACGTTCTTGAGCTCGAAATCAGCGACATCAGCGCCGCGATCCAAGAGGAGAGGCTGGCAATGCCCGCCGTTCTGATAGGTGTCAGTATTGGGTCTATAAGGTTTTCACACGTCATGCGAAAGCACAGTCCCCATTGCGCCATAGAGTATGAGCTTACCCTGCCTGTAGCGCCCCAACATGCCTCCCTCGCCTCTAGCATCACAATGCTCTTGCCCTTCGCTCTTTCATCCTCGGCTAGGAATCTCGCTGCAGATGTCCCTGTAATTCCACTCCCCACGATGACTACATCTGCCTCGGCTGGCAACTCTTCGGTGGTGTGGTGGCCGATGAGGAACTCGTTGGGCTCGCTATGCCAGAATGAGTTTGTGGACGTGAACGTCGGGAGCGTAGCGCGTGGGTGCCGCATAATTAAGATCAGTGGACTGTAGGTATGGTGGGGCGATAGCCGTTGCAGAGGGGCAGGAGGGGCGCTTTCTAGGCGTATCGCAGCGGTGTAGAAACCCGGCTGTTGGCGTGATGGCCTGGAAAGGCGTGTCTCGTGTGACGGCGCTGGATGTTGTGCTCTAGATGTCGTGTACTCGACAGGTACCTCAGTGTAAACGCGGGTGAAGCATGGAGGCTCCACTAGAGCTTACGCAGCTATGTCATTCCGACCTCGGGAACATCGGCGTCCTGACAAGGATTTAGACTGCCTAGTATCTGTACCAAAAGGCGGCTGCATCTTCCGACGCGCTCGAAGGATCGTGCAGGCTGTCGATGGCGTGGGGCAAGTGATGGCTTTGGTAAACACGAGATGACCTGGAGTTTGCTACACGGCCCGGCTTAGTAAGGCGATGTTGACGACAACTCGGCGACTGGCAGGGCAGCATCGACATCACGCTCTCTTGTCGGACTTCAGCACCACGAACACTTGTGAAGAGAGTTTCCAGCAGTGCTGTACTAGCCCTTGCTGCGTGTGGTGTACCATGATGGGCAGCTGCCGAACGGGCGCCGGTTCAAGGTAGCAGAGTGACACCAAAACGCTTTCGTGCAGTTGACAACGGATCAAGACATCATGGATGGCTGCAATACTCTCTCACTAATCGTTATCTAGCCTTCTGCAGGTCGAGCCGCATGCTGCCACGTAACCCAGAGTCGTGTCCAGCTGGTCCTGCTTTCCTTGGATGACTTGGTGAGCCCTAGCCCGAACAGAAGGAGCTCCGTGTCCCCCCAGCCACCTGTTCAGTATAGCAGGGTAGAAAGCCTTCTGCTCATCCACAGTACACTCGTACCATCACAAATCCATCAATACACCCGCTTCCATTCTGATACTTTCAGCTAATACAAACGACGGAACATCTACTTCCTCCACACAACGCCTCGTTATCGGCTTGCCGCAATGGGCCAATATTTAAGGAATGGCAGTTCGGACGCTCCCGGTTCAGAGGGCGACATTCCCGCGACTCACAATTCCACCTCGAAGCCCGCGAACCGCATATACTACGGAGTTAAAGTCGGCCGTTCACCTGGCGTCTACACCAACCACGCAACAGTCCAGCAACAAGTCCATGGTCTCGTAGGCGGGATTTCCAAGACATCCGCGACTTAGGAGGAAGCGCACACCTTTGTGGAAGAAGACCAGAGGGAGGAACTAGCTGTGGTATTACTACCCATCTGCAAACAGTCACAGCATGCAAACTTCCAAGACCTAATACCCGCCATAACCGTCGATATCACAACCCCCAAGCTGACCTACCGTTTCGACCGCGATACCGCGATAACCGTTAAGCTCACCCTCCGGCTCCAACCCTGGATCACGGCGATCACTTTCGAAAAGAGCTCTGCAAGCCTTTTTGATGGGAAGCCCTTGCGTGAGGGCGGCCTCACCTTCACTCACAAATCCAGGCGTAACGGTGGCCTGCCCTTCGCTTGGGTCATGGAAGAACGGACCCTTGAACCGGCACGCGCGACTATTCACTGGCTACCCAGCCGCGCGCAACCGGCACCAAATATTGGCAACGGCCAAGATGATACTGGATTGATGGCAATTCCACACAATGTGATCACTTTGCAGAACCACTCCCCGCTTGTGCTGGTAGCTACTCTGGAACCTATCATGTTGCAGGAGCATGTACCGGACGGGAGCGACATCTTTTCCATGCCGAATGCGTCTTACGAGCTCGGGCTGGGTGACAAGGAGATACTTCCTGTATTTGTACAATTCCGGGGTCCATATACGGCACAGAAACAACATCCTGTGAAGCTTGTCGTTGGCAGCACGAAGAGAATTGTAATCAGCGACCTCGACTCGAGGCGGCAGTTTTGGAAAACATCGGTTCGCATAGCTGATCCTACTTCTGTTAGGAACTGAGGGTGTTTACAGCCGTGCAGCAGTGCGGTCGAGGAGGAACAGAGTAGCTAGAAAATTCTAAGATCCCCGAGTCAAAGTCCCGCGCTGTGTGATACCATGTTAATCAATATGAGATGCAGGATGCACAGTATGTTGTTTGCGCTCTGGATTACGGTGGAGTGTGGTCCTTTCCTGCGGGAAAGTTGTGCTAGATTAGTAAGGGGGCAGTGCAAAGGCGGACTTGAGATCACGCACCGCTCGCAACCTCAGCTCTTTCCTCCTCATTCCTCCTGGAGGACACTCTTTGTGTGATGCGACAGGGCAAGGTGGCCGCGCATCACTGGTACTAACTCGAAACGCGCAGGCAAGCAACATGATCAGTAGGCTTGGTTCACTGTGGAAGACACATCTAGGTTCAGGCAACAGGATGCAATTCCTTTCGCACCAGACATCTTACTCTGTGCTAATATACATGGTACAGGAAACGAAAGTTCAGACTATGCATGCTCGGATATGGGATGAAGGAAAGAAGAAAGAGACCACTGCCCTGCATCTAGCGGGCATTATTCGCACCAGCGACACACTATCCAATCTGGTTACCACATCGTCATCATTCGTTGCCGTCAAAAAAGTCGTAAAAGGGCCACCGGACACCCAACGAGTGTGAAGCTTGCCAGCAGCTATCTGGCCGGAGTCGCAGGACAGAGTCGCAGACAGTCCCGCCTCAGCGCGCGTTCACGACTTCCGTGTGAAAAACTTCGTCGCCGTGTCAGTGACTGAGAAGTCGTTGAAGAGCCACGAGTTGGAATGTCGCCCGCGCCACATGTCGCTGTTGCTTGACCTGCGGCGCTCTGGAGCCTGCATGCTGGGCCTCGTGGCTTTAGTCGCCGCCGACTTGGTCGAGCTTTGGCTGGGCGTCGAAACGTGTCGAGATTGTTGGGGGCGAGGTGGGGCGGCGTATGTTGGGCTGGCGGGGTGCGCGTTGGAAGTCGGTGGGACGTGCTCGGGCGGCATCACCATCGGGGACTTGGACCGCTTGCGGATCGGCGGCCTGCGAGACCGGCTGCGCGACCTACCACGCATGCGCGAAGTGATGGCGCCGAAGAAGGACTCTTCAGCAGGAGAGGTTGGTGAGCGGAGCCCGCGTGAGAAGGTGGAGGTGGGCGACGGCGCATCTGGAGAGGCCGTGCCCGATGACTGCGAGCCCGAGCCGCTTGTCGCAGTGCGGAGCGGCGGCAGGGGCTGGAACTCGTTATCGTAGGCCGGCATTGCTGGCATTGTGTAGGGCAGATAGTGGACGGGTATCTTTCCGTCTCCAGCTGTTGAAAGACGGGCTGGGCGCGTGTTGAATTAAGTACGGTTATCGACGAGGCGAGGATTCAGAACAGGAGCAGGACAGATATGCGGCACGCAAGCCCACCATGCATGCGGCCGCCTCGTCGCCTTATGTATCAATCCTTCGTCCACGAGCAAGCACACAAAAGACACAGTCCCACGCTTGGCGGCATCTCCCGCCCGCAAAAGCATGTCGGTGAGACAGACACGCACCAGCCAATCACGCGCCCCGCAGCGCATTCCAACCCACCGAAACAGCTCGCAGACCGCGTGTCCACAACCCTCGTACACCGACTCGCCCCGCTCGCGGGCGGCGCCGCTCGGCGGGTCCATCGCCGTCTCGTCTACGTGGTAGATACCGCCTGTGTTGCGCTGCCACGACAGCGCATCCCTAGGCTCCATCATGATCCAGCCAGCCTGCCGACCTGCCGACCTGATGCCTGGAGCCGAGAAACGAGAAACGAGAAAGCTAGAACGCGATGGGCCCCGCGGTCAGATACCACAGGGCTGATGACCACACACATGCACACACACACTCCAATCAGCACACCGCAAGCGGGGCTGTTGCCTTATCACCAAGGCGTTTTTCTGTGCGACCTTCGGGCGGGAAGCCCATACATATGCATACATACATGCACATGATACATCCATACGTATGCATATTCGTGCCTCGCTCGCTTCGTCATTGCCGCTTGAAACGGTTGGCCGTGCCCCTGACGGCAGGCCATGTACATATACATACATGCATGCCACCCAGGTACTCTCGTGGTTTGAAACGAGACATGCGTGCGTGTGCGCGGTCGGTCGGTCTGGTAGATAGGACAGATAGGATACCGTGTCGCGTGATGCTTTCTCGGTGGTGGATAGAGGCACCGGTGAGCTCCATAGGGAAAGATGCGTGTCCCCGACGTAGCGGTCTTGGTCGTTCCGAGGCGTTGTAGAGGGCAGTCGATCGATCATGTGTATGTAGTACAGTATGTCCATGCGTAGATCTACCTACCTAGTGCGGGGATATATCTGTATGGACATGTGCAAAAATATTATTGTTTTGCGCAGATGCGGTGGCACTGTCGAGTTGAGGCGTCGCAACATCTCAGCAGTCGACCACCATGGAACGAACAACGAACAACTTTTGACTTAAAAAAATGACGACCAGCGACAGACACCAAACAACTCCAAAAAAAAAAGAGTAGTGCATCCAACGGGAATCGAACCCGTGCCAATTGCTCACTCAGAATGGAAGGCAATTATCCTACCACTGGACCATAGATGCATTGGTTTGGTAGTAGAAGATGACATTTTCAGAGTTTAAAAATATATATAGACAAGCAAAAACACATCACGCAAAGAGCAGCAGCGGGACGTGTAAATTTATCAATCGCTACGCTGTGGGGGCGCGGTGGCGGCTCAGTATCTGGACAAACCCCTGGTTGGCACTGCAGCCGAGTCGTTCTAACGCGTTTCCGGCAAACCTTCCGCGCCTCTTCGGGTGGTATCGAGTCGAGCGTCTTTCATTTGCGGTTGAATAGCATCACATTTGCTTTTTAATCATTTTCCCTTCCGAACAATTGCTTTGTTGATGGTAGGTAGGTAGACGTTGGGTTGAGTGTAGCTAGACGCTAACGCATCCACAGCCTACCTACCATAGGTACCATAGGTAGGTATCAATACGACGTTTGCCTTCCATCGAGCAAGCCATCGAGCAAATGCGCTTCCGCTCGAATAAGTACAACAAACAAATACCGTAGAAAGATGCAGGATTATTACTATGGCATATGGATATACGTTCATGTTCCGCATGTTTCCCCATGTGGCTCAAAACGCAGAGCTTCCTCCAACCTCCATGTCTCAGAGTAGCGCAGAGTGCTGGCTAGATTCTACTCCATTGCTCGGCCGCAGAGAACAGCGCAGATGCAGTCGTCTCTGTATTCTACGCACTCTTGTGGCATGCGTTGTTCAACCAACCCCATCCAGCAGTCGCCCGCTTTGCGAGGAGCAATACAGTTCCCACGCCGTATACCTTACCAGCACGCCTTCGAGAGACAAAGTCACTCTGCAAAGATGTGATAGAGAACCCCTATTGATCGGACGCGTGTTACTATCCAATACAGAATATTTCTATTTGAAGCCTGGTCCTCAATTTGCTGTGGCCGTGTTCACCAGTCCAGATTCGTTGTCGGGTTATCGAGACGACGAAGGCTATTTCACAGCAATGGCAGTGGTCAGTGCACTTCAAATGAACATTTGTTAACTATGGCAAAGAGATAGAATGATTGATTGAAATCCTGTAGAATCGGGGTATAATACAACCTACGATCTTTGTAGGAATTGAAGTGGCCAGAAACCCATCCCTCCAGATATACCTATACCCGGTATAAGCAGTCTAAACAAGGAAAAACGTGTGAATCATAAAGCAGAGGTAAAAGATAAGAAAAAGGACCCTAGAACCGAATGACCTCTGCAGACACTCCAATGGGAACTTTCAGAACTTTCAGAACTAAAGTGAGGACGTGTTTCGTGTGAACAGCAGTTGGATGCGGGTTGATCGAGAAGCTCACTTGACACAAGCGACCATCAACTTCTCCTACAGAATTCGTTAGCAAATCTCGCACTTGGGTTGCCACAGTTTTACTTACAAAGTCTCCTCTCAGCTCGCCCTCAATCCGTTTGACGAGCGTCTTGCCGTACTTGCGCTGGTACGCGTCGGACACAGCGCGCATGAAGTTCTGGTCCCAGTGACACCTCACAACGCGCTGTAGCAATAGCTCGTTCTTCGTTCCAATGCCGGCCATGGACTCTTCCAGCCGTACTGCCTCAGCTTCGGCGCGATTGTTCGCTCGAGCGAGAAGCAAAAGGAGAGCATCCTCCATATGACCTGAGAACCTCGACTTGATAACCTGTTCCAGGGGCTTGAAGAATCGCTGCTGATAGTTCTGGCATATGGCGCGGATCTGGGCATCATTACGACTGAAGAGGAGGTCGCAGACAGAGCTGGGATTCTTGGTTATCATATTTCCCATTGCGCCCTGCAGCTCGGCCACGTCCTTGTCAATGTTGTCTTTTATGACTGGTGCAGAATCTTCTGCTCGACGTGCACCGATGATCATCATATCTGGCCAGCATCCATTAGCTCATGTCACGTCGTGTACAGCCCTAGAGATCACTTACACATCTGTTCTGTTCCGGCCGAAAGATCCCCCCTTAGGTCAGCCTCGAGGCTCTTACCAAAGATGCGCTGGTATTCGGTCTTGATCGCATTAACGTCGGCGTTGGAACGTCCGACGAGCACATCATCGAGAGCAGCTTCATTGGTCCCGAGGCCCTTCATGGCTCCATACAGCGTGTAGCAGTCTCCGATGAGCGGACCGCGGGCGATCTGAACCAAGCCTTTCTCAAAATTGCCAGAGGTCTCCTTCTCAAGCTGCTGGATCAAATCCCTGTGCTGATCATAGGCCATGCGGATAGTGTTGATCTGGAGCGGGTCCTTCTTGGCTAATACCTTTATCAACATTGTCTCATCGGTGCCGAACCCTTTCATGGCTTTTTGAAGCGCTTGAACATCCTGTGTGACATCGATATTAGCAGTTTGCACGGGGCCATAACCTAGCGAGGGCTGGGTCGGTGGTCCGAAATTCTGCGGAGGAGCGTGCGTTCCATATTGCTGGCCTGGAGGAGCGGGAGCTCCATATTGCTGAGGTGGTGGAGCTCCATATCCGGGCTGCTGATATTGTCCTGGCGGCGGCTGACCCCATTGGCCTTGTGGTGAAGGTGACGAGTATTGGTTCGGCGCCGGTGCTCCATATCCCGAGTGCCCGCCGTAGGCTTGCTGCCCTGGGGGTGCTCTATATCCTGGCTGCCCACCATAGCCTTGCTGGCCTGCGGGAGCTCCATAACCTTGCTGCGGAGGAGGAGGCTGTTGATACCCTGCTTGGCCCCCGTAGCCTTGCTGATCTGGAGGTGGATAGTTGGCTGGTGGCGGGGCGCCCCATGGCGTGTTATACTGACCAGGCGGGGGCTGGTTCCATCCTCCTTGTTGACCGTATCCTCGCTGTCCTTGCCCGTACATCAGCGTATGCGGTTGTGTGGTGGATTTGTATTCGACTTTGTGAAGTTGAAAGTTGCTGTAGACTAGGGGGTTTGTTAAAGTGAGATCGAGAGGAGGGCGACTTGGGGGCTGAAGAGTAGTAGTAGGTGACTCTTATAGCGAGGCAGCCGACAGATATGACGACTTTGCCTTCGGCCTGAGCTTCACAGCCACAAGATGGCTTAGCAACGTTAGCGTCACTTGGCGCGACCCTGCTTGTACCGTTCTTTCTACTTCTGTTGCCTTGCACTCGGTGAAGAGCGATGCGCAATTGAATTCAACCAGGCTGATATTTCGACTGCAGCCAGCTGCATATTATGTGGTGCCTGGACACCTTCGTTCGAATTAATCGATAATCGATCGTATTCCTATCACTACCCCTCTAGTTGCCCAACCGTACCGAACTCTCACCCCGGACCCAATGTGTGGCTGGAGCTAGCATTCTTCGTGTTCGCGTCAGGCGTCGGCCCCCCTCGCCGCAGTCACGGCACTGCGTCAGAAAGGTTCCAAGAGCATTTTCGCTAAGCCTTGCTTGCGTACGTGACTTACGTCTACATAGTCACATGAATTAAAAGAGGACGAGGACGATCTCTGGGACTGGAGTCCTGCGCTGCGCTGGCGATTCACGTGTGATGAGACATGGGCAGTGGAGACCCGAGCAACAACATGTGCAGACTCACAAAGTAGTCTATGACATGCTCTTCGTTGGTATGCGATAGACTCATAGATTTCTAGCACTCTTCACCACAGGCAGGCTATCGTAACCGCGATAATTAAAACGCTCGACGACGGCGTACAAGCATAAAGCAAGACAACGCTTGAGAAGCAAACCGACATTCAAAAGACAAACATGGGTGTGAAACTCAATTTCTATTATACAAAACCATGCTTGCATGGCCGCCAAAACACAGCGCAGGGTATCGATGCTGAAACAATGGGAAAAATATAGGTGGTATTGGTAACCAGTCGGACAAAATGATGACATGGCGAGATGGTGAGATGGCTAGAAGGTAACTTCGAGCTTGATGGTGATCAAAGTCCTCTAGTATCTCGGATTAGCCTATTGTGCAACTCATCATCATGGACGGGTCATGTGGGATTAGACGGAGGACATCTGGGGGTGCGCAGGGGCACGGCCAGTGAAAGTTGTACGTCCTAATCGCAGTACCGTTAGCGGATAGCTCAAACACTCTCAATATGAGCAGTCTTACCCTTCCAGTACTTCACAAAAACGACGCAGCCATACACCGAAGTGATAAGCCACAGGAACATGTTGACAAGCAGAATCCACACGGCGTTCTTCATGCGGATAATGCCACCGTTGCCCTCCGGGTCTTCATTGATGTACATCTTCCCGAAGATGCCGAAAGCCGCGACATAGAGGATGAAGAGGACAAAGTCGACTCCGAAAAGGAACCACGCCTTGACAAGCGGGAGCATGCAGACGATGGCCCAGAAGGATGCGAGGGTGCCGGTGATGGTGGCGTACATCCACTTGGAGTCGTAGTAGACGCCTGCTTTATGGGCGCGACGGAGGTCCTGGGCGTAGAGGCCGATGACAACGATGCCCATGATGAGCTGGAAGAAGCGCATGACGATGCGGAAGATGGAGCCAACCGACATGCTGGCCTTGAGGTTACTAACCGCACCGCCTTTCTCGCCCTTCATAGAGCCGCGAGATAGGAATTTGAGAGCCATGAGGACGACTTGGATCATATTAGGATCTGGTGGTCGTGGTAGGGATCCAGAGCGCTTACGTAGGTAAGTATCGCTTTAGGTGTGTGTGGAAGTTGGTGCTTTCTCCGAGAACGAGAAAGTGGAAAGGACGGCGAGTTTGCTGGTGTGCGGGATGTGATGTGATGTGTATACGTCGGGTATGCAGATTTATGGCGCGAAGGGGCGGGCGTGGTGGTTATAAAGACGGTCGACTCTCACACAATGAAAGGCGTCGCAGCGCACAATGCTATTGTGTGTCCGGAAGTGTATTGTTGGAGAACAAGCGCGCGGGCTCAAAGGAAATGGTAGTGAGCAGGGGTGCTTCGAGCACCTGTGAGTGTGACGTCGATTAAGCGGAAGTATGTGTTGGAAGCGGCAGTTGGCGTTCTTGTCCTCGTGGGTTGCTCTTTTCGTACAATGATCGACAAAGAAACTTGATAAGGAAAGTACAAAGAAAGGGCGCCGAAAGGGAAAACTTATAGCAACGAAACAATGCAGAATGGCAGCGCAGCTGCGGGGTGAAGGTACAGTCGGAAGGAGAGAGCGCAAAGAGGTGATGCTGAGAGGGTGACTCCCCGCTGGAATACTTATATGTACACGGGTGCGAAGCACAGTCAAAGCGGCCAGCAACGAGCCGCGATCAGAAACTCTGAAGAAAGCCTGTCGCGCTGCATGTCCAATCGCTTAGCCGGCGCCTATGACCTACGCCAAGGGCAGATGCTGACAGGGGTGAGCAACGCCTCCATTGGTGTTTGTCATCCTGGAGGCAAGCCGCCGTTGGGTATTTCCGGCTCGGTTTCAGCGCCAGAACGGATGCACAAGCGGTTCAAGAGTCAACATTGAACGAGATGCCGCCGAATGCTGAAACGTAGCGGGTTAGGTGGGTCTGTGTGAGTTACTCATGGCTAAGACGGCACAACGTGAAGAGCAAGAATGAATGTATGCGTGCAACTGGAAGAGTCACCCGTCACCCAAGCTCTTCTGAGTCACTGGATGCGCGCCTTCACATCTACTCTACATCTTGCTCAGCGTTGTCTCGGACAACTGTACCCGAGCGCTTCAAGGAGAAGTATACTTGTACCCGTACTGTTCCTTCGCAGCCTTGATCTGTTCCTTCAATTTGGTCTCCTTCTCCGCAAACTCCTTGTCGTCCTGGAGCCTCTGCCGGTACGTTTCGTTTCCGAACGGCGACTCGGAGGGCACAGCTAGGCCCTTCTTCACTGCGGGACGCGCAAGGATACGCTCCCACCAAGCCTTCACATTCGGGAAGTCGTCGATCTCTATCCCGGCGAACCGCAACCCATTGATCCAGCCAAAAGAGCTGATGTCGGCAATGGAATATTTGTTGCCCACGAGGTAGTCTGTTCCGTCGAGTGCCTTGTCGAGGACGCCAACGAGGCGCTCCGTCTCGCCAGTGACTAATGGAAGATACAGTAAGCCCATGTCCATGGCTGTTCATGCCACGCCCTGACTTACAACGCTGCATGCCATAGTAGATCCTCTCCTTGGCGAACCTGTTGAAGTGGTTTGCTTGGCCTTGCATCGGCCCCAGACCACCATGCTGCCATGCCATCCACTGCTCCGCGCGACTGACATCCAGGGGGTCTGCGAAAGAAAATTTATGGTCCTTGTCGTACGTCCGTGTCAAGTAGGTGAGGATGGCGAGGCCTTCCATGACAGCAAAGCCGCCATTGTCGTGGTCTACGATGACGGGAATGCGGCCGTTGGGATTCAGCTTCGTGAACCCTAAACATAGGTGTACCGTCAGCACATGCGGCCTACATCGCCAGGGCGTGTGCCGTGAGATCGCTTACAGGGCTCCTTCTGGATGTTCTGGCCGATGTTGATTCCTTGCCTAGACGCCAGATGCCATAAGCATGTGTTTCCAAGCTCCACTGACACGAGGCTATTCACCATGTGTAGTCCTTTCCGTAGGCCTCCTTGAGCTCCTCCAATATGATGGACGCCTTGACGCCGTTCGATGTTCCAAACGTGAGCAGCTCGATGCCCTTGTTCGCCTTGAGGCCGGTCGGTCGGTCCGCCATGTCGTCGTTTTGTAGCTGTCGCGGGGACACGTGGAAAGCAGCTTGAGGTCGCGATGGAATGAGGATTGGAGGCTGGAATCGTGGGCGCGCGAGGCAGAGAAGACGTCTAGAGGTGCTCCGGAGCTGCGTCGAGGTGAGGGGTCGAGCGAGTGACATGGATGTGAGCGGGCAGTGAGGGGTTATATGGGGAAGCTGCGTATGCCTTTCTTTGTACAACGCCGGTAGGTGCTTAGAAATCGGCGTCTGTTCCGCCATGTCCGCCGTCCATGACTGCGATGATTAATCGAAACACTGCTGGAAAGCATACTGCCGCTGTCCGCTTGCTTCCTCCTCTTCACTGGGTAACATTACCAATCCTGGTGTGGTTGCTTCTAGGAAGTACCTACTTCGTAGTAGATTCGTTCGCTTTTGCGCATATGCCGCCAAGCATCACGGCATCACACAAGCGACCTCGAATGTCCTCAATCGAACGAGGTCCTCTTCAAGCAGCGCCGCGTACAAGGTCCACGCAAGCGCACAACTGGGAGCAGCCTAAAGGTTTCTTCCCACTTTGGACATCGTCCAGATCGAAATGCAGTTCGCGCAGGACCGAACCGCTGAGTCCGACACCGATATCAGGAGACGAGGCACCGAGCCGCCTCAATAGTGCCAGGCGGCTGTTAAGAATAAAGTCCCGTCGTCGACGTAGAGGCTAGAGCTTCGGTTTTATGAACATGTTGCTGACCGCAGCACTGAACCGCCGTTTACGGTCGAATTACCAAAGCTTACCGCTCCGCCTCGACGATAATAATAAACATCAGCCTCGGATGCGAAATCAGTGCCCGCATAACTAATGACAGCCTACCAGTACTCTGGATCCGCCGTTGACAGCATGAGAGACGTATGTCGAAGAGCGGCAAGCAGTGAAGATTGAGCATCATTGGTCATCTTCAACCATAAATCACGAGCAGCTGGCTGAAGTCAATTGGTCGGTCATTTGCACACAGCTAAACATCGATTGCAGATGTGTCGCCGTTCTCACCAAGTTCAGCCACGAGCAATATATCATACACTTTCCTCGCTATACCACACTGGTGCAGGAGCGACTGCATTCATGGCGTTTGTGCCTCTTCGTAGCTGTGGCTATTTATAAACTGCCGTGGATGCAGCCTCAGTGTGTATGCTTTTCGTCAGCAACAAGACCGGACGCCTTGCATCCATGACAATGTGTCAAGTAGACCGCCCACGCCCTTCATTTCCTATGGCTCCTCTCCCGTCTGGTGTGATCTCCGAAAACGTTGCATTGCGAAAGTTTCACGATACCCATTTGCTTTTCCACAGCGTTCCTAGCAACGACAATCATCGATTGACATAATGAGAACGCAATGGTTCCCGCTTATTGCACTGCTTGCGCATTTGGCCTACGGCCTCGAGGTCGCGCCCAATTCACCATGCGCAAAGAAATGCCTGGACGATCCGAAGAACGGTAACCCGGTGTGGTCAAATGCGTCACAGACATTGGATCATGATCTAGCATGCGTGGACTCAGAGTACATTGGACGCAACGCGACGAAGGTTGGAAAGAAGTTCGCAGATTGCCAGACCTGCATGCAGTCAAGTGGGTGGGAGGACTCGGGAAGCGACGAAAGAGATACAACATGGTTTCTGTGTAGGTCTAAACCTGACGCTGGCGACAGCAGACTGGCAGCCTACTTCGTCCCGCTGCATTGAAGGAAGCGAGTGCTTTTCCTGGGGAGCCTAGCTAACTAGACTCACAAGTCAATAACCGCGGAGCAGCCGATTGGTGTCTGTTCGGACGATTCGCAAAAGAACGCAACGACGACGTGTCCGTGACCGAACCATACAAGCAATGCTATTCAGCATGCAAGCCGATATACGCTGCCTCAAACTACCGCATCGAAAAAGACCCAAAAAGTTACGATTTCTGCGACCGCGATGGGAACTACACTTCCGATGCTGAAGACTGCATATCCTGCCTCTACAACGGCAAAGGGCTGACAATACTGGGCAACAGTAAGTCTAGAATCAATTATATTATTGGGCACAATGGAGGCTAACTACTTTCTACGTAGTCGTCTCAACCATCGTAGAACTATGCAAAACACAACCCAGCAAAAACATAACCTTCGACGCAGAAATCTACAACACCACGCGCATCAAGCTCTCAGACTCCACTCCGACCCCCTCCCATTCATCGAGCCCCCCAAAGTTTTCATCGTCAGCCTCGTCCGACGACTCCTCCGACCTATCCAAAGGCGCAATCGCGGGTATCGTTCTGGGAGGCCTCGTCGCCATCGCGTTTGTTCTTGGAGGGATTCTCTTCTTCCTCAGCCGTCTGAAGAAGCGGAACAAGACCGTCGACCCGCATAGTAGCGGGGCTTCTGCGATATCTGATTCGTCGTACCAGTATACGCCGGTGCAGGGACACAGTTATGCCCATCATCCTGAGCCGAGGAGTAACAGTGAGCTTGGGGCGGCAGAGAGGGCTGGGCTAGAGCATGGGAGCTCAGGAAATGGGGACGCTGAGCTGAGGACGAGCGATCCAATGAGACGGTATTAAGAGGAGTATTGTCTGTGGTAATCACGGTTCACCTTTGCAGCCTAGGAGATTGTGGTCCACCTTGTCGGTGTCTCCTTTCGACGACCGTACAGTACTCTCAATGGATCAGGCCGTCTATTTGAGAATAATCCCGCCATCTTCCAAAAGAATCTGTTAATCGTCGCGCCGTCCGGTCTTGCGGACCTCCTCATTCTGTTTCAGCTTTCATAAGCGGCTCGCTTTATGGACGCCACTTATTGGATTCTCCACACAAGCAGCCTGAGTCCTTGATACAATGTCGTTGTGTGCCGGCTCCCACTGACCCGTGCCGTAAAGCGGTCTCGCTTCCAAGCATCCAGCAACATGTGAGTGACACTGGACACGCACTGCGCTACGGCTACTATGATTGCAAGCTCAACTCATTGTGTCAGAGCAGCTGGTTGGCAAGGACTCGAATAGTATGGGCACGTAGGTACAAAGGTAACCATATGGCCTGATCGCCCCGTCCACCAAACGTCATATCCCTAGAACTCGACATCCTATCTCCTCCCTATCCCCTCCCCACCCCCGAACCCCCTCAAAACCTCCTCCACCGTATCCCTAGCCTCACCCTCCAACCTCGCACCTCCAACCGCGTACCACTCACCCGCACCCTGTATTACACGCTCTGGATCGTCTCCTTTGTGTGTCCGCATATTAATATTTTTCATCGTGTCGACTAGATGCTGTACTTTTGTGACTTCGCGCAGGAGGACGTTGCGGATGATTATGGCTTCGTCTTGGGGGGTGATGTCGAAGGTGCCGATGCGGATTGTTTTTGTTGGTGGGGTGGGCGTGATGGAGGTGGCGGTGTGGGATACGGGGGAAACGGGGGTAGATTGCGCGTGCACGTGCAAGTGCGACAATGGAGGTTGGTGTTGATGTTGGTGTTGATGTTGGTGTTGCGATTGCGATTGGGATGGGGAAGACGGAGTGGCGGTTTCAAAGGACAGGCTTATGGCGAGACGGTACCAGAAGAGGGTTTTGGAGATGATCGCCATGCAGAGGAGGGCGAGGTGTGGCTGTTGTGCACAAGGGCAATCGATCAATATTCGCACGGTACTGATGGCGACACGGTTGAGATAGAGGATTCTATCGAGCGGTGGTAATCGAGGTGGTGATGAGCTTGCGGAAGTTGGAGGATCTGCAGGTGTTTGATTAGACTGTCCTATTGCGTTGTGGTGTAATGACTGCATTGTAGCGAGGGCGTTCATTTCGCAATCGTGTACTGGTCGTGGTGGGGGTGGTCCTAGGCGGGGCGACATGCTGGCTGTGCTGGTGGACCATGGTGCACCGACGCTTGAGCTCGCTGTCCATGGATTGGCAAACTTTGCATCTTGGCCAACGTCGAAGCCGTAGACTGAGGGCGTTTCCAACGGCCCATTCGTCATGA
Organism: Laburnicola sp. R22_1; assembly: GCA_014281115.1. NCBI lineage: Eukaryota > Fungi > Ascomycota > Dothideomycetes > Pleosporales > Didymosphaeriaceae > Laburnicola > Laburnicola sp. R22_1. The sequence goes on along the minus strand of JACONQ010000001.1, from coordinate 2,933,225 downwards.
CAGAATCTATTCTCTGGTTTGCGCGCATGACGGGTGATATCCTTGTCGGCGCCGCGAGCCCTGGAGATCCATACTGCGGATGATCCTGTGGGAAGGAGCCCATCATTGTTGCCGGGACCTGCGGACCATAGTCGTACATGGTTGCTTGCAAGTACTGCTGATGTTGCTTACCCACTCTCCTGGCCCAGTACTGCTTTCCGTGGCGTCTGGAAGGACTGTACAAGCAAGTGAGAGCACTGAGCTGGCATCTCTCACACGGCACCTTTCTGTTATATTTCACCTTGGCTACCGAGTAAGCTAGGCACAATGAGTGTGTGTCTTGGATTATCGTACGAGTGGTGCAGGCTTTTACCATCGCAGGCGGATCGTAGTTTGCCGCGCTCTTCTCCTGGGTCGGATGTGAACCATTGCTCCGGGGATCGTTGTCCTGTACTTGACATGTCGGTCAGGGGTCAAACAATATGTAGGATTAGGGCCTTTGTTATATTGAAATGGAAAGAGGTCGGACAGGAGAAACAGATTTGGTGTGAGCAGAGCAAGTTGAACAGTGAAGTCCAAAGTGGATGTCAATTAGCGATTCCGCACCACAGAATGATGTGCAGCAACCCACCCGAAGTGTACGCGTCCACGCTGGTATGCATGCGCAATCCTTGTCCCTTCAACGCCACCGATAAGTACGGGGATGTATCGTTTGCTGGATAGCTTCGCCCAAGTGACGAAAACGCCACTACATCCGTTCTCCTGGCGGTCCCGAGGAGCATCCCCTGGCACGTGGCAGCCCTGAGGTTCACTTAGGTACCTCACCAATAGCTGTGCCGAGCCATAACTATGCTCAACCGGGAGAGGAACGGGTAAGTAGCGCACATGGGGCGTCGAACCTTTTAGGAAACCTTTCGAAGAGAAAGATTCCCTGCAAAGGATTCACACTAGTCAGCCCGTGCATGTGCTCGCTGCTTGACGAGTCTACATCCAGGAGATGTCTCATGGACCCCATGCGATAAACAAAGTACCTGGCGAATACTCGCATAACCAAAAGCGGCTAATTTCGACACACCACGTTGGTCTCGACCAATGAAAGCTCCACGCGATGATGCGGCATACCCGATTAAGCTATCGCTTGTTCGTTAGCGCTTCACACAGCACCTGCTTCGAAGAAAAAGAAAAACTCCTGCAGGGCGATTCAGAACGCCGACATACGTATAACCATCGTTGCCACCTTCCAATCTGGCTCCGCGAGCACCACTGGCATACTGCAATAACCGTCATCCGCCGCCTTGCTTGTGGACTACTTTCTCCACAGCTTCCCGAACTCCGTACGCTAATGCAGTAGTCGCTCTCTAGGATCCGGGCGTATCCCTGGACAAGGTCTCCGAGTTTTTAATCTCTTGGAATGTAGTCGGCTGTAGAAATGAACAAATTGGCACTCTTCTCTGGAATTGCTTGACGCGTATGGAAGGAGCTTGTACCTACGCTGTGTGGCGTCAAGAACTTGATGGATTTGCGATTTCCGACCACTAAACTCCACAGTTAGTTTTCCTCTTGCGCGAACTATAGCAGAGGGAAAGGTCAGATCATCACGAAGAATACATATCCTAAGCCACGCCATGGAACATACTGCTAGCAGGGAAGCATGAGATTCTAAGAAGCGGCCCCCATGATAAGGATCATCAGGCAAATGATTACCGAAACAGTGAAGGTTCTCCAACAGTCCAGAACGGGTCTCTAGTAACGGGCCAAAACGAATCCCAGCTGGGTTCGGTTCATCGAAGAAGACAAGAAGAAGATGGCGAAGATAGCTGGAGTACAGTTCGAAGCCTTCGACGACTATGACAGTTTTTTCCAGGCCGTGTTTGAGGATGTAGAGTGTTTTGTCCGCTTAAAAGCTGATTCTTTTTCCATCGAGCTTGTTGGGTCAGATCATGAGAAGTGTGCTGACACGAAGAGGTCGCGGTAAGTATGAGCCCTCGTGGAGCAGGGACCAGAGTTGACGAGGCGAGGCATTCGGTCGGATGGCTGGAGGATCATGTATTTGATGGAAAGGGTGGTAGAACAGATGAAGATGGATACGTAGGCTAGTTATAGAGGGGATGGCGCTGCCAAGACGACTAGCTTCGTCGGCTTCTTCGACCCTCGGCTTTCCTGCACTTCCTTCTTTGAAGTCTCTAATATTTACCTTTTCCACGATTCCCCTGACATCTGGTTCCTCGCAGGATGCTGCTCGCACACACCAACCGTTGATTGCACATGCTCCAGCAGGCATTGCACATAGTGCATTAGCACCTCCGCGTAACCTACCGACTTACGGAAGACGGTGGAACATGCCGAGCGTGGTTTAACACTCGGTCGCCCATGCGAGTGAGACTGGCTATCGGTAGCGTAATGAATTGGAAATAATTCATTCTCCCTTTTGGTCCTGAAAACGTCACTACTAAGCATCTCAGCTGTCGTGACCGGTTGGAGAGCGACGAGGTCGTATCCTTCATGGACGAGCAACTCAGTACCAGCCAAAGAATTTCTTGACTTCTACAGATTCTTCCTTCATAGCGTCAGATTATGGCGGCCTGCGGATGCATGGTCATACGGACTTACGTGTGGATCTTCAGCATCCCACCAGCGAATACGATATCGTTCAGTGCGCTCAGTTAACAATACAAAGAGGGATTAGGCAATGGAGTATAGCCAGGTCAGTGGTTCCAGAGTCCACATACATTGCTATGAATTGAATGATAGCTCTATACAAGAACCGTCTAGAACCCACGATACTCTCCGAATGCAAGAGGTAGCCAAGCCGCGCCGAAGGTCAGAAAGCCGGGAGATCATCCACGGCTGAGCTTGATCCGACTGCGTTTCAGCCGCTTCTTTAGCCGCTATTCGTCATTCTTCAACCAGACTCGGCGTTCGGTGCTGGGTTCGCATGTCCGAGCACACTGCACGATGCCTGCTGCTCCAGTGCCATGGCGCCACATCCATGCATCGCGTGGCATAGACAGATTTAGAAGCCAACCAGATTGTACGCTACAACTAACGACAATCACGGAGGGGTGTGGTCTACGGGTCATACAAAGTCCGGTCATGTTCTTTCGGCACGGGCCTCTGAAGTCTCACGCTGACCCAACACCATTCACCCCATGCGGCAGCCAGCTGCTTGTCTGCAGTAAACCATATCTATCCATGCGTCATATTTAACAAGATGGTAGCTGCAGTATCACTACACGCTGGTACTGTACCTGGCCCGATCGTCTGGAAGAGCCTGCACGCCAAGGACCAATATGGCTGCTTTCATGCTCACAACATTGTTGCTTGCAGCCCTTGCATCTGCAGCAGGAATCGGTAACATATGCAAGGAGCTCACACCCAAACTTGCTCGGACAGCTGAAATATTTACGCCTGGGACTCAGGGATTCGAAGATGCGAAGACGAGATGGGCCGCCAATATCAATCCTACTTTTGATGCCATTGTGAAGGTGACTTCGGAGCAGGACGTACAAGCTACTGTATGTATATCTGCCCAGATCCGCATAGAGCCGTGATTTCGATTAACTCTATCAGGTAACATATGCAAATGCAAAGCACGTACCCTTCCTCGTCTTCAATGGCGGCCACGGATTCACCAAGACTCTTAACAACTTCAAGGGTGGAATTGGTATCTATATGCGTGGCATGAAAAATGTTACCATAAGTAACACGTACACCAAAAAAGGCCCTATTGCACACATTCAGGGCGGTGCTAAGTCTGGCGAGGTGCTTGGTGCTGCTTGGGCTGCAGGCAAAACGCTGGTTGTCGGTGGTTGCGACTGCACTGGCTTTACGGGGTAAGCAAGCCTGAGGGAGTAATATCATCGGAGACACCTGCTGATCGTACCTCCACTCTTAGAGTCGCACTGGGCGGTGGTCATGGATGGCTACAAGGTCAATACGGCCTCGCCATCGACAATGTAGTTTCCTATCGCGTAGTGCTTGCCGACGCTACCGCCATTACTGTCTCCAAGACGGAGAACTCGGATCTGTTCTGGGGCATGCGCGGCGCAGGGCACAATTTCGGCATCGTCACTCAAGTCGACTATCAGGTATACGATCGTAAAACAGCAGCAGACGAGGGCTTCTCGACCAAAGTGTATATCTTCAAGCAAGACAAGCTCGAGCCAGTGTTCGACATCATGAACGAATGGATCAAAGCAAAGAACCGACCAGTCGAGCTTACGCACTTTGGCGTTATTCTGAACCTCCCTGAAATCGATCCAAAGCCCGTCATCCAGTTGCTCGTCTTCTGGCAGGGCCCTTCCTTCCCAAAGGAGTACAGCGACCCGCTCGATGCCCTCCAGCCCGCCAGCGTCACATCAGGATACGCCGACCCGGCTGGGGCCAACAAGCTCTCCGGCTCTGACCCCGATGGCGTAAATTGCGCAAAGGGCTACGCTCGCACGACTTGGCCTGTCGATCTTGTGGAGTGGAACACGACCAACCTGCGCTCGGTACTCGACATGTTCGCTGAATTGCCCGGCACCGGGCTGGAACTTAGTGGCATGCTGCTCGAAGGCTACGCGCAGAACGGCGTCAAGTCTGTCCCTGCGCGCAGCACAGCCTTTCCTCTGCGCGAGGGCAATATCCTCGCAGCGCCGACTTTTACCTACGCAGCGGGCAATGCTACGCTCGACGCGCTTGCAGACTCGTACGCCAAGAAGGTCCGGAGCTCGATGTTGGCGGGCACGGGACTGAAGTTGGGGGCCTATGTCAACTATGCGATTGGAGACGAGACCAACGAGGCAGTGTATGGGTATGAGAAGTGGCGGTTGCGGAGGCTGAGGGCGCTGAAGAAGAAGTATGATCCCAAGGGGAGGTTTGGATTCTTTGAGCCGATCAAAGTGTAGGCTAAGCCTAAGCGTAATTCGAAATTACACAATTCGAGAGTTGATGAAGACAATTTGGGATGTTTGTGGTGTGATGTGTTCGATGCCAGTCAGGGTTGGCATTGGTGTTGGTGTTGCGCGAGGGTCCGTGCGCCGTCGCCGGTCGCAACGGCTTGTTTGTTGCATGGCGTCACCCCAGCCGCCTTCCCAGCCTCCCCGTCTGCATTTTCCAGCCACGCACCTCCAAAGACAAGTCCGCGAGCAACAGCTGCGTCTCCCCCCAAACCCACCCCATATTGCTACAGACCATTACACCTGACCAATTCGACAGTTGACACTCGCTGCACCGCCTTCTCCCACCCGCCCACCATGGCGCCCGCACCACTCACCATCACCTCGCGGATGCTTGGCTTCTCGCCCATGGCCGTCCACGACGTCCACCTGGCCAAGCGCGAGGTCCGCATTGTCAACCCAGCGGCGGGCTCCAAGCCTCCGCAGGCCTACAACAACCTGTGGTTCCAGCTGCTGTTCGCCTTCATCGGCATCGGCATGTGCCTCACCGCCCTGTGGTTCTTCTTTAGGGCGAAGAACGGCGGCTTCAAGTGGCGCGGCAAAGCGGACTGGGAGGACTACAAGTCGACGGTGCTGCGCCGCAAGGGTCCGGACGGAAAGACGCTGAGTAACGCGACCAAGAGCACGCGGCTGGGCGGCGGCAGTGTCGTGCATGGCGGCAGCTATGGCGTCGAGAGCAGCGCTGGATACACGGACGAGACGGGCACGAGCGCCGACATGAGCGAGATGCGCGAAGTGGAGGAGGGCAACGGCCGCCACCACTTTGGCATCCGCGGCGGTGACGCCGAGAAGAAAAAGAAGAAGCGCCGCCACGAGCACGACAACGACTACAAGGACAACGATCTCCGCGAGTACCGTGGCGAGCGCCCTGCCCGTGTCGGTGGCCTCAACCGTGAAGCGGATGGCATGTACACCGACTACTCGGCCACTGGCACCGAACCGTCTGAGCTCGGCTCCAATGTCTCCAGCCGCCCGCTCGTCAAGGACAAGGACAAGGCCAAGGGCAAAGGCAAGGACAAGCCCATCGACAAGAAGGAAGCCAAAGCCAAAGAGCAGCGCGCAAAGGAGCGCATGAGGAAAGCTAAGCTCGCCGAGAAGGAAGCCGCTAAGATCGCCGCCGCCGAAGCAAAAGCCCAAAAGGAAGCCGAGAAACTTGCCGCCAAGGAGAAGAAAATCGAGCAGAAGAAGGCAAAGAAGGCTAAGACTGAAGCCGCACCGTCTGAAGTCGGAGGTCCCGCTATGACAGAGTACACCGCCCTCGAGAGCGAATACACCGCCGCGACGACCGAGTACACTGCACCCTCTGTAGCCCCAGCCCGCGGCCCATCTGCTCGCCGTGCTCCCCCGTCTGCCGCATACTCCTTCACCACCGGCGACGACCAGACCGTCTACACGGGCGTCTACACCAACGACAGCCCTACCCACGCCGCCCCCTCCGCCATCCCAGAGTCCTCCTACTACTCCGACTACCGCCCCAACGCCGAGCGCTCGCAACACCGCAGCCGCTCGCGTCCTCGCCAGGAAACCCGCTCTCGACCTAGCTCCCAGTCGCCCCGCAAACACCACCGTCCGTCCCGCCAGTCCGACGCCTCAGACATCTTCACAGCGGCCAACGGCGACGTGCGTGGAACCATTGCGTACCCGTGCCACATCCCTGGCCTGAGCTCCGCTGGCAGTGTCGGCGTGAGCGAGAGCGTGAGCCAGGTCGGTGGACCTAGGGAGCCTAAGCGTTCGGAGCAGGGACGCGGAAGGGATGTCATGGCGGGGTATCGACGCGGTGGAGTGAGGGCTGTGAATCGGCGCGATTCGCTGAGTGATAGCGATGCGTGAAGGGTCGATGTGAAAATGATGGTGAGGGAATTTGCATTTTCGGGCGTTTTGGGGGGGTTTGAGCGACACTTCAGTTGGTGGCGTTTGAGATTGTGTGCTTTTGATTGATGGAGTGTATGATGATGAGATGGATGGATGGATGGATGGATGGATCGAATTGGATTGGAGTAGTTAGTCAGTCTGTCTGTCAGCAGCGAGATACCACAGCAAGCAATTCGTTCGAGGAGTAGCGATTGATTGGATTGGATCGGACATGGATATAGACATGGAATGACGGACGAACGGATTGTATGTAGTACCAACAAACAAACACAGACACAATCACGGACACCGAATCAATGAATGAATCAATGCAACACGTTAACGACTATGCATATATATATACCTCTCACCTACATATATATAATCTGATATAGATCGTGGGTGAGATCCCTCTCCTCTTTTATGAGTCCTATCCAGCCCCCACCTGCGGCCTCTTTCCCGTGAGATAGATAGACCTCCCTCTCTCTCTCCCTTCCACACACACACACACATAGACCAAAAGGCACAAAGGGTATATTCACTATTCACTATCCATTATTCGGAACCTTCTTCACAGCCCAGCGCAGAGAGAGACGGAAACAACCACTCGCAAAGAAAAAGAAAAACGAAGAAATACAAAAATCATACACAGCATAATATCGTCGTCGTCTTCTTTTTTCCCTTTCCTCATCTCCTCTTCCTCTCCGCGGAACAACTTCCACTTCCACTTCCACTCTCAATCAGTCCTGTCCAGTCCAGTCCAGCTGATATATGGATTGGATCAACTACAACTAACTGCCTTTGGGGGAAGTACCGATACAAATCAATCATTCAAGCCAAGATAAATGGCAGGAATACGCGCTCGCTAGAGAAAAAATTATACTGCCAAGGTCATGGTGTGCTTGTGGGTATGTGTGTGTGCGCGCAGGTGTAGTGAGGGTGACGAGTTCGGCGATGAGTCGGGTGGCGTAGCAAAGTTGGTTGGTCGGCTGATAGAGAGTATTGGTGAGGCGGTATCGAGTACAGTGGGGAGGTATACATGGCCAGGTAGTAGAATCTTGTGGGCCAGCTGGATACGAGGCATGCTCATGGCGGCTTTGCCTTGTTCCATCTGGTACCCCAAAAGTTGATCCAACGATGCGATAAATTTACAACTCGTCCTTCACACGCCGTGTCGCATAGTCGCTTGCTGCTTCGTAACTCTCGCCAGCATAGGAGCTAGCAGCTTCACAGTTCTCGGATGCGAGAGAGCTGACAGAAGACACGGCAGCTGGGACTCCGATGTAATACGCAGAAGAAAACCGCTTCATGACGCTCTCGGTGAAGTCGGGCTCTTTTCCAACAACCAGTTCAGAGATCAGGGCTTGGACCGCGGCAGCTTGCTCCGCAGCTTGCGCAGTAGCTTGGGCAGCGTAAGCCCCAGCTTGGGAGTACACTGATTCAGCCCAAGGAGTTGGCGCGCCGTACACCTGGTCGCTGGCCTTGGCGATGAGAGCATCCCAATTTTGACTTGCTTGGGAGGCAACAGACTCTGTCCATGGAGTTTCGGATCCGATGACGCCGGAGCTAACCTGTGAAGCCAGTGATTCAGCAGTCTCTTGGGCGTTAGCTGCAGCTGAACCTGAAGCTACCGAAGCAAGGGATTCAAAAGTCCCTTTCTCGGGGCCATAGACGGCGCTGGACGCGGCATCGAGGAACTCGGAGTATCGTGCATGGGCCAATCCGACTGCTTCGTAGTATTGTCGGCGTGCACCATCGAGAGCAGGAGTTGGCTTAGTCGAGAATTGCGCGGATGCTTGACTCAATCCTTCTGATAGCCTGGAGGATGCAATGGAAGAGACCGACTCAAAGTAACCTTGCGTAGGTCCAGCTGCGTAACTCTTCACGGTCTCCGTGTATTGCAGAGCAGCATCCAGCTCATTGCTAGCGGCCGCGAGCGAATCAGAATACGCCTTCTCAATCATCGAAAGCATGGTCTCGTGGGCAGGCTTAGTTGTACCAGACACCAATACGGAGAGCTGAGATTTTGCGTTCTCGAATTGCTCATTCGCCAGACTGACAGCCTCATTATAGCGGGAGCTGGCGTGCGTCCGTACAGTCTGTATGACTGCCGTTGGCATTGGTGTACCGTAGATGGCGTAAGATGCCCTAGTATACTGTCAGTTACTGTCCACTTTAACAAGGAGCCAACTCACGCAGTAACAGCCTGTGCGAACTTCTCGGAGGCGCCGCTAGAAGCGCTCTCAAGAGGTGATTTTTCGGTCCAATAGAGAACGCTCGAGGCAGCAGCTACGGCCTTCGCATACTGCTCGCTTGCTAGCGAAGTGACGGACTCAGCGGTGCCTTGGGCTTTCGTGGGCCCAAGAAGAGCCTCGCTGACAGCTCTACTCAGATCAGACGCCCGATCTCCGGCATCCGCGACCATGCTCTGAGCCTTGCTGGAGTATGTCTCGTCGTCGTCATCATCAAGTTCGTCATCGAAAATGATCTGCTTGGCTTCCGCAATAACTTGCGCATTCGCTCCACCCCAGACCTTCTTAGGAGCTTCAGAAGCCGCGGTCGCTGCCTCTTCTGCGTTCTGTTTTGCCACTTTAGTTGCCGTGTCGATTTTCTCTGCGATGTTGGAAGCACCATTGTCGACGTTGGCTTGACGTGCTGCGGCGGCCTGGGAAGCTTTATAAGAAGCCTTGGAGACTTCAGACTTCACCAACGGCGCTAATTTCTCAGTAGTAGGAGTCTCTGAGCCCACGATGGTCTCAGAGAGTTTGGACGAGACATCTGCAACAGATTGCTTGACAGTGGATGCGATGCTTTCCGTAGCTGGGGTCTCTGAACCTACAATGCTCTCGGAAAGCTTGGACGAGACATCGGACACGGATTCCTTGACAGCAGATGCAATACTCTTGGTAGCCGGGGTCTGCGAACCCAGGATGGCTTCGGAAGCCTTCGAGGGGACGTCTTGTGCGTTGTCGACGACTTGCTTCGACGCTTTGATTGCCCTGGCTGGCATCTCCCCGTCGGAATAGTCATCAGTGGTATCTCCAGCCCATATTTTCCATCTAGACACCTCCTTCAAGCGCACGAGCTCGTTAACCATCGTGGACGCGATTGACATGGCCTTGTCTTCGAGTTTCGCAGCCTCCTCGTGCGCAAGACGAAGACCATCGTGTTTTGATCCGACAGCTTCAACCTCCTCTTGCCACTCTGTAAGAGTGTTTCTCAGCTTGTGATAGTTTTTCCAGTCTCTGTATTCAACTCCATCAGTCCAGGCCCAGCGCATGCCAACCTCCTGAAGCCCCAAGCCATGTATTTTATCAAGAACTTCGACAGTGCTGGCAACGGCGGCACGAACCAGATTATCAGTTTGCTGATCATACGTAACCTTCCAGCTTCGGATGGCTTGAGCCTTATCTTTGACAGAGAGTCCAAGCTCCCGTGTCTTGGCGACACATTTTTCGTAAGCCTGCTGGAGCTGCTCTTCAGACGCATCCTCAGGTAGCGCTTTTACCGTCTGCTTAATGAACTTCTTGAACGAAGAGACGGCCGACTCTACCGTCTCTTCTAGCTGAACAACCATTGCGGCGCCATGTCCCTGAACACCAATTTCGATCTGTCGCTTGGTGATTTCCACCACACGAGTGTCTAGGTCCTCGGCGCCCTTGTCGGCAGCAGTTGCAAACTTGGTCTGCCAGTCTCGAAGATCTTGATTAAGCTTTTCCCTAAGCTCAGCACCAGCGAGCTTAGGCCTTTTCGGCTGACTGGGCGTCTTGGTCTCAATTTCACTCTCAGGCGCTGTTGCACTTGATTCGGATGCAAAAAAATCATCTAGCACGCCCCAACCAGACTTGGGAGTCTCTGTAGAGGCAAGAATTGAGGAAGAAATGGCAGCAGTGGACGCGACTTGATCAGTCTCCGAAGACGCGATTCTGCTTGCAATTTAGCAAAGACGACATAGAAAAGGTTGGTTGTACGTACGATTTTGACTCGACGACGTCGGCTACGGACTCAACTTTTTGCTGGTCCTTATATCGGCCGAGCCTTTCGCGAATGCGCACCAGCTGAGGCTCGACATTGTCACCGTAGAGGACACGCACGTACGGCCAAATGGTGCGAGATACAAATTTCCAAGTTGCATCCCTGGCAGACTGAACACCGGGGAAAATAATACGGGTTGTGACATGTTGGCCTTGAGCGTATGCCTGACGAGCATATGGTAGGAGTATTTCGTAAGTCGGAAGAATGCTCAAGTGGTATATCTCCACCAGGCTGTCTTTTGTCTGCTCGTAGAATGGAGTCACGGCATCCGAAGCTGTCTTGACATGTGGGCCGAGGTGCTGTTCGTATTGGGCATAGGCTTTGTTCTGGACGTTCAGAAGCCGGGGGCGCGCCGTCCGGGCCCATTCGGCCTCAGCGTACTTCTGCGCTTGCTCGACACGGTGGGCCCCATACGTTGCGTATTGGGTCTTTGCAAAGGACCAAACAGGGGCGTATACACGCTCATCCAAAGTGTCGACATAAGGTTTAACCTTGTCGACCTGCGGGGCGACATATGTTTGGTAGTAAGGATCTAGGTATGGAGCGGCATACGATCGGGCGTGGAGGTAGGGTTTGCAGACTTGCGGGGAGCTCTCGGAGAGCTGCAGGAGCGAAGAAGGGCATCTGAAAAGGACAGTGGCGATGAGATACCAAGATAGCAGCCTGAGGGGAAGTCAGCACGATGGTGGGACACAGCAGAGTCTGGTTGGGATCTGGCGACGGGGATTTCTTCGCTCCGACAATTGTTTGAGCATGTTGAAGAAGTGACTAACCTTCCAACCACATTCGTCAGGCTGCCCGTCCATGTTTTCCGCGACGTTGGCTTGTTTGTCTTGTTTGGTCGCGTGGCAGGTTTTGGTACCTTTGACTTGTCGGCGTGTCCTTTCTGATGGCTGTTCGTCTGCCCGTTGGGGGTGGCTTTGTTGGGCTTCTTCGCCCGGCCATTGTTCTGGGCAGCCATGCTGCGGCACTGAAGCGTGTGTGTAGAGCCTGCGCGATAGTCCGGCGGCTGGCGGTGTTCACGTGCGGATGGTTAGGGCTGGGGGAGGTAGAGCTGAGCCGACGAGCCTCTGGGGGTGGATTAGCAGGCGGCCGTGGGAAGTAGCGATGCACAGGCAAGATACGTACATGAGCTGGGGCAGTCGTCGCGGGTGATGGACGTGTGAAATGTGAGGGATGATGGCAGGGCTAGGATGCGAGCTTCCCAACACCGGGCAGGGATGATGTCAGAGCACGTGCGGTCGCGTATGCCTAGGTAGATGGTAGAAGCCACCGGCGTTGGCGTTCGCGGTGCGATGGCCAGATGTGTTTTGTGAGAAGGGACTCAAGGGAGTATTTATGATGGAAGCGTGGTGGGAGACATGTGCGACGCTGAGACGGCGGCTTTCCCTGGGCCTTGGGCGGCATCAGACCATGCAGCGGGAATCCCACATGCATGCTGACACTCGCTGTCTTTGTCTCTCTCGAACACATTCACACGGGACAATCACCATGACGCCATTGCTAGCTGCTGGAGACGGGCTCTGTTTCCGGCCTGTGTGGTGGGTGATAGACTGCTCACCTGGGCACAGGATGGCAAAGTCGCAAGCCAGGCAGGCCTTTTGGTTAATAACAAACGGACGCGCATTGCTATCGCTTTGGGAACTCAACCATGTATGACGTGCAGTGAATCAAGCCATGGACGCCTGCTGGGTATACTGCAGCGTTTGCATCGATAGGGACACGTACTATTTGCAGGGCTGCAGGCCACATCGCCCAGAGTCCCAGACCGACCACACCGACCGCCTTGGAAGGCGGCCGTCACGCTCCCGCAGCCCATCCCATCCCCATCATCCATCTCCACCTGCTGCGCCCTAGCCCCTCGCTCCAACGCTGTCCACAAGTCTTCTCCAGCGCCCTTGCACGGCCATTCTGTCCTTGTTACGGCAGGCTCGGCGCACCCCCCGCCGCCGCTCCCCCAAAGCCTCGCCCGATGCCCTCATGAGCGCCCCCAGCGCCAGCGGCCGCCCGCTATAGCCAGAACCCACGCCCGCACTCAGCCGCACACTCCCCGCTCGTAGCACTGCCGCCCTCGCTGCATCATGGCCGCCGCCGACCACAGCGACCCATTGCCGCGGCCCTCGCACGCGCCGCAGCCGGACAGCCACTCGCCAGACAAGGACGATGCCGACACATGCCGCATATGTCGCGGGGAAAGCACGCCCGATGAGCCGCTGTTCTACCCGTGCAAGTGCAGCGGCAGCATCAAATACGTGCACCAGGAATGCCTGATGGAGTGGCTCTCGCACTCGCAGAAGAAGTACTGCGAGCTGTGCAAGACGTCGTTCCGCTTCACCAAGCTGTACCATCCCGGCATGCCCAGCACCATACCCACCTCCGTCTTCCTCCGCCGCGCTGCCGTACACATCCTCAAGCTGCTCATGACCTGGTGCCGCGCCCTCTTGGTCGCCTCCGTCTGGCTGCTCCTGCTGCCCTGGTGCATGCGCGTGGTCTGGCGGAGTCTGTTCTGGGTCGGGGACGGCGGCTGGAATCGGGACCATTACTTGGAGTCCCGCGGCCCCGGAAATGACTCCTCTACACCGTCTGTCTACGATTTGAATGCTGTTCATTCTGCCGTCCAGTCTGCCAAGGCCGCCAACAGGACGGTTGACCTCCCGGCTCCGAGCCTGTTGATGCCCTTTTCCCAGACGCTTAACATGAGTAGCGGCGAGCCTACCCTCTGGACCTTTGCGAAACGCCTCCTTTTTGGGTTTGCACATCCACTCCACACGCAGACACCTCTCCCCGCCCCAACTGGGACAGAGGTGAATGCCACTGCAGACTATCTAGGCCCACGGAATCCCTCTCTCCTATCCGACGTGACCTTCTTCAACTGGTTCCCATCGCACGCTGCCAACAGATTCGTAATCGACGTGCTCGAGGGTCAAATCATCACTCTTGCTGTTGTAGTCGCATTCATCCTACTATTTCTGATTCGCGAATGGGTTGTGCAACAGCAGCCTGTTATTAATATGAATATGGTAGCATTGCGCGAAGAAGACGCTGCGGCCGCAGCGAACCAAGTGCATGAGCACCAGGAGAATGAGGCTGAAGATGAAGCTGCTCATGTGCAAGTAAACGAGCTAGTTGAGGAGGCCGCCCCTCCCGACGCCGGGAGAGAGGATGATGACGACGACACTCCCATACGACCCACGATTAGACCACGACGTTCTTCGTCTGTGGAGCGGACAGAATCAATCGTAAAAGCCTGGCGGGACAGTGGCAAACTTCCAGAAGCGCTCGTACAAGGCATTAGGAACGGTACAATAAACAAAGACGACGTGCAACGGATCCTCCAGCAAATACCGAAAGAAGAGCTAATGAAGTTGACCGAAACTATTATAGAGGAAGAATCAGAATCATCAAACTCACGAGGGCGGAGTGCTACTAGGCATTCAAGCAGTCATGCGGACAACTCGGACAGGGAACATGAAAAGCCGACGAGATCGCATTCATCATCTACATCGCCTTCACAGAGACCACACATGCCAGAGAGAGGCCGATCGTCTATCGCAACGGAGATTCAACGGCGCTTAGAAGAAGATCATCCATGGTCATTCACAAATGTTCCCGAGACGGAAAAGAAAAAGGCAAAAAAGTCTGTTGCATTTCTGGTACCAGAATCATGGGAGGATGAGATGGCCGAGGAGGTGCCGGACTCGTCGATGGTTGATCAGGAACAAGGCAGTGATCATAGTAGTGAGAGCTGGCAACAGATTCCGGACATTGTTGTCGAGAACAGCGGCCAAGAGGCTTCGGGGGACAAAGGCAAAGGCAAAGCAAAGGATACCGTCCCTGGTGATGCTTACGACTTGGGAATCACGTCTACTAGTATTGAGAGGGATTTTCTCGAAGCAAACACTGTCTCTTATGGCGAAACTGGAGAAGTCGGCGATGCTGCCTCGAACGTGTCTACCTGCGGATCGGATTCGTATAGAGATGGCTTTGAAAATGATAGCGACGACCCATCTGTCGACGCAGCACCATCGTTGCCGCAAGTGCAAGAACGGGAGGCGGAACCAGAACGCGCCCCTGAGACGGAGCCCGCTGCCGCTGTACAACCGCCCCAACGCTTTCTGGACCGTATTTTGAATTGGATTTTTGACGGTGTTGCTCCTGGGGTGCAAGCAGCTGAGGATGGCGCCAACGATATCCACCTTGTACACGACTTGGCCGCCGGAGCACCCTTTGTGCCTGTTGCGGCCAACGCGCCGCGCGAGCCAGCTATCCAAGACCCTGAAGTCGCAGCTGCAGCTGCTCAAGCCGGCATCGATGTCAACGAGCAAGACGCCATTGACGATGCAGAAGATCTCGAAGGGATCTTGGAGCTTATTGGCATGCAAGGCCCGCTTACCGGTCTTGTCCAGAATGTCATGTTCAGTGCTGTCCTGATATCCGCCACTCTAGCCTGTGCTGTCTGGCTGCCCTACTTGTGGGGCAAGGTCGTTATCCTATTCCTGGGCAGCCCCCTTGCGCTTTTCGTCAAACTCCCACTGCAGATTACTGCTACTCTGGCAGATCTTCTTGTTGACGGTGCTCTTGTCATCGCTGCTGGTGCAGTATATTGGACGCTGGAGATAATGCGCCTGGTCCTTCATTATAGCAGTTTGGGTATCATCAGCAAGAGTGGTTTCCGCCTAGTCGACCTTGTCACCGGACCGGCATATGCGATTGCAGCCAGTGCAGCAGGCCGCGTCGCAAAACTCGTGGTGGAGTCGCCTCTATTACCACCACCGACCTATTTCCGTCTATCTGTTAACTCACATGTGGCTCTACGGACAATCCAAAATACCACGTCGCATGCACTAAACCAGACAAGCACCATGATAACCACTTTCTTGGAAGATGCCGCGAGCACCTCGTCTTTAACCATTGTCTTCTCGGCCTTCCGCGTGCTACCGGAAGCCTTGAAGACGTGCTTGACTAATGTCTATAAAGGGTCCGCATATTTCCTATCATGGTTGTTGACCACGAAATCTTATAAGATTACGTTCGATTTTGACCTCGGTGGCAATTTCAACGCTGCTTCTGTAGCTGTGGAACAATGGACAGCAACCGACCGCTTGATTGCGGTCTTCGCTGGCTATGCCTTCTTTGCCGCTGCTGGTGCCGTATATCTCAAACGAGGTTCTCCGTTCAGCACTTCTCCGCAAGGCCGAAAGATTGAACGGATCATTTCTGAGATACTCCAGCAGGCAGGCGGTATATTGAAGGTTATCTTGATCATATCCATTGAGATGCTCGTCTTTCCGCTCTACTGTGGTCTTCTACTCGATATGGCACTGCTACCCCTTTTCCAGGATGCGAATTCGTATACACGATGGCAATTCACCCGGGACAGTCCATGGACCTCAGGATTTGTGCACTGGTTCATTGGCACATGCTACATGTTCCATTTCGCACTGTTCGTCTCCATGTGTCGCAAGATCATGCGCAGGGGCGTGCTCTACTTCATCCGCGATCCAGATGACCCGCAGTTTCATCCCGTTCGCGATGTGCTTGAGCGGAGTGTTACCACCCAACTAAGGAAAATCGCCTTCAGTGCGCTAGTGTATGGTGCGTTGGTGATCGTCTGCCTTGGTGGTGTTGTCTGGGGTCTGGATCGGCTTACTACGGGCGTCCTACCGATCCACTGGGTTTCACATGCACCGTCTCTAGAGTTCCCGCTCGATCTGCTATTCTACAACTTCCTCACTCCTGTCATCATCAAGTTGTATAAACCGAGCGATGGGCTGCACGACATATCGCGATGGTGGTTCAAGCACTGCGCTCGGTTTCTTCGATTGTCCAACTTCCTTTTCGGAGAAAAATTCGAAGAACAAGAAGGTCCCAAGGTCGACGGCGAGGTCGTACTACCGGGCAGATACGTTCGTGCTCCGGCGTCCGACCAGGTCCGCATTCCCAAAGGCGATCCCGTCTTCGTGGAAGTAGATGCAAAGAATGTACGCAAGGACGGCAAACACGAAGGGGGCGTACATAATTCCAACCTGGTGACTATGGTCTACATCCCGCCCTGGTTTCGTCTCCGCATCGCCATCTTCGTCTTGGCGATCTGGGTCTTTGCCGCTGTCAGCGGTGTCAGTGCGACCATTCTGCCCCTCGTCTTTGGTCGTTGTATTTTCTCCCTCATCCTACCTCATAACATGGAGATGAACGACATTCATTCATTCTCACTCGGCGTATACAGCCTTGGTAGCTTGTGTTACACCATCTATCACGCCTACAAGTTCTTCCGCGGCATCAACAGACCTGCCACCAACACCGTCACTACGCTATACAACATAGCCGCATCCGCCTCTCGTCTCAGCCTGCATGTGCTCCGATTTGCATACGTGTGGTCGAGTCTCATACTCGTAATCCCCTTTCTCTTTGCGGTGCTCATTGAGCTGTATGGTCTCATGCCTCTGCATGCGTACATTGGCCCCGCAGAACCGCACGTCGTCCACCTCATTCAGGATTGGACCCTCGGTTTCTTATACGCACGCTTGGTCGGCCGCATCATCTTCAAAGACCGCGCGTCCCGCCCCGCGCGTGCCTTCGCTGCCGTCACCCAGCAAGGCTATCTCAACCCGAATGCAAAAATCGCCACGCGCTGCTTCTTGCTTCCCGCACTCACGCTCTTCACAATCGCCATCGCCATCCCGTCAGTGTTCGCGCTCACCATGAATTGGACGGTGTGCAAGGGTGCCGAGGCATTGACGAAGAACCAGGTGTGGCGGTTCAGTTATCCAGCTGTGGGATGCGCTGTTGGTATTGTCTGGGCTGCTAAGGAGGGCTTGAGCGTGTTGCAGAGGTGGCGGATGGTTGTGAGAGATGAGGTATATCTCATTGGGGAAAGGCTACATAATTTTGGGGACCGGAGGGCACGAGCTCCTGTGCCACTTCGAGAGGAACACGTTTCTGAGATTGGAGGAGCCGGAGCGTGAGGTGGTTACGTGATTCAAATCTTGGGACGGAAATGGCGTTTGAGAAGGAACATGGCTTCTAAACGGCTGGGTAGGGACCCGGCATGGTGTATTTGTAGATTGGACGATGGAGTTCTTCTGTCTATTACTAGTTCATATGTGGCATAGTACAGAATTGTAATAGATTAGCCATTGTGTGGTATATAGGATGCAATGATAATGTGTATCCAATCCTTCATCGTCTTGGTTCTGCTCCTGCTGTCTATTGGGTATGTCTTCGTCACAAACGCCACGCTTTGAATCCTCTGATCGACGGGGGCATTGCTCGGTGTGAGCAAGGCATGTCCTAGCCATCGTTGCCATTTCTTCATCACTCACAGCCCCGGGATTGATTTCCAACCCTGGAGTAAAGGCCATGCGGGGGCATGCAGCCTGGCCAAACCAACATCCGCGTCTCTTCCTCCACGTCTATTACGAACAGCGCCTAGCTCTGGCCACGCATCTTCAGAGATACTTCTTGGCCGCCGCCGCCACCCTCTGCCTAAACACCGGACTCTTAACCACATGGCCACTCGCGACGCGAAAAAAAGGATTCATCACCGTCTTCACCCAACTCTCATAGACATCGAGCATGAAATTCTTGACCGCCTCCTCCGTCGCCGGCGCACTCGGATTATACAGTCCCGCCTGCGCGCCGCCCATGCCCAGCCTCCCGCCCGCAAGACTGCCTCTCTGTCCACCACCGCCGCCGCCGGCAAGCACCTCGTCGCGCGGGCGGGTGAGCAGCAGGAAGCGCACGTTGGCTCCCGTGATCCAGCACGAGACGTAGTTGTTTGCGTACTTGTCGATGTGTTTGAGGTACATGGGGGCGGAGCCTGCGCTGGAGGAGGGGCCCCATTGGACTTCTTCGACGATGTCGAGGGATGAGTGCAGGATGAAGGGGGCGAGGTGGCGGTCGGTGGTGGTGAAGTGGGGGGTGCCGTCGCCGGAGGAGCGGGAGGTGCCGAATTCGTGCGTGAAGAGGGGGGTATCGGTGGGGGAGAAGATGGTGAAGTAGTAGGACATTGTGGTGGGGGTGGTATGCGCGGGCGGTTGCGGGAGTTGCTGTGGGTGCTGGGTAGTTGTGCGCACTTGGAGAGCGGGGGGGTTGCTTGGTTTTTGGTAGCTTGTCGTGAAATGGTGGTATTAGGTATTCGGTATTTGTTGTTCAATGTCGAATTCGGAGGTGATGCGGAGGTGGAGCTCAGCTTGGAGCTAGCAGGGATCTCAGCCAAGACGTCCCCAAGCGCGACTTTTCAGAACATGCTCATGGCGACGACGACGACGCAAGCCCCTCGGTCCAGTCCACAACCCACCACACGCCCACAATGTTCGGTCCCTTCCGTCTCACGAACCCGCTCTCGGGCGGTCTCCTCTGGTGCGCCATGCCGCGATTACCTGGCTAGCTTTCCCGTCTACCATCCCACCCTACGCCCTCCCTGAACCACACACCCCATCTCGCAAGTCCACATCTAACACGAGTGTCTGGCAGGAAAATCCCATGGCGAATGTCCCGTCACCAGAAGTACCGTCAGCGCCTGCGCCTCCGCGGCGTCGACAACGTCATATCCACGCTCGACACCGCGCTCGCGCGCATGGGCCAGGGCTTGAAGAAGATGGACCGGTGGAAGAAGGAAATGCCGACTGAGGCGGAGATGCTGCCCAAGGACAAGTACACTGTCTTTGATCGGAAAGTTAAGAGATATAGGAAGGGCCTTCATAGTAAGTTATACTAGGGTCTTGAGGGGTGGAGAAGAGGCCGAGGAGGGGGAGGGAGGAAGTGAGTGTGGATAGGAGTGCTGACGTGTGCGTAGAAGTACCCAAGTGGACGAGGGTGAGCCAGAGACTGAACCCGCCTGGTTTCTAGGCGGAGATGGGATGGGGATGGAGGCGTGTACATTATGTGGTATTATATGGCTTGCATTCTGAGGCGCTCTTAGGAATTGGCTTGGCTAGCAGGAGATGTATTTGTTAGACTGTGTGTCTTCTATGCTCTATTCTCTTGGTTTTCACTTACCTATGTCTCTAGAGCATGCTCTCTAGACAGGTTGCTTGTCTTGCTAACATCTATTACCGCAATTTCTTTCTGCTAATCTCTCTCACCTCACTTCTTCCTACTGATCTCTCTTACCTTGCTTCTTGCTGGTCTCTCTTACCTTGCTTCTTGCTAGTTTCTCTTACCTTGCTTCTTGCTGGTCTCTCTTACCCTAGTCCTTTTTCGCCTTCACCTTCACCTTCACCTTCACTTTAGCATGTCTCCCTTGCCGTCACCTTCACCACCACTCCTCTAACAGCTATTTAAACGCCCTCACGCCCTCACCCCTCTCTCTTTCATCCCTTTTACTTTACTACTCTTTAATCCCTTCTACCTTACTACTCTTTAATCCCTTCTACCTTACTACCCTTACACCACTCACTACAACAAGACCGCAATCGGTGCGCCTATCACCATGGCAACGCGCCATGGGCCCGGTCCTTTATCAAAGGGCACTCTACTACCAGCTGTCGTGAGCGCATACCAGAAGCTAATCGACAAACCTAAGGTCGACGAAAGCGAGTTCACAGCGAGGGTAGCAAACGCGAAAACGCAGTTATTCGAGAAGCATGCGAGCGAACAACATGACTTTTGGGCGAGATCTTCTCAGACTCAGCAAGGTCCATCGAAGGGCACCCTACCTCCAGCTGTCGTGACCGCATACCAGAAACTGATCGACAAACATAAAGACCAAGAAAAGGAGTTCACAGCAAGGGTAGCAGACGCAAAGGCGCAGTTGTTCGAGAGGCACGCGAGCGAACAGCATGACTTTTGGGCGACATTACCTTATACCCAACCGGCTCCGAGTCCAACTCCGGCTCTCGCTCCGGCTGCAAATAACTATGGACCACAGCCAACGTTCGGAAACCTGGGCAACCGACATCATCTGACGTACCAGAACAACGGGCTTACGTCGAATCAGCATTATGCTGCAAACGCAAACCCACCGAATCTGCCTTCGAACAGCTTGCAGGATGGGGCTACAAACGCGACGCAATTTCCCGCCAACCGTGCAGTTTCCAATCAAGAAACAGTCTCTGCTTCAGATAAGCGGCCTCCTAATGCCTTTGGTGCTCCGCTTGTTGCGAGCAAGATACCAGGAGTATCTACAACAGAGACGGCGAACGCGCCTATTATGGCTCCAAAGACTGCGACGAAAGCCCCACCAAAGCCGGCGAGGAAAGCTCGGCCCAAGCCCGCTGCCAAAGCTCAATCACAGCGTACAGCTGCCCCGCGGACTGCAGAGGTCATAGACTTGTGCTCGTCGGAAGATGAGTCTGTGCCGCAATTGCAGCCTAAGGAGAAAGCTACGCATGGAAAACCTGCAGCAACTATACAGAAGGGAACGTCGATTGCTCCAGTACCTAGTGCATCGCTGTCGTACTTTGGGAGTGGTACCGCTAGCAGTAACACTGTCGTGGTGAGTTATACAATCCAGCCAATAGTATGGTACTTTAACACTTACTAATAATTCCATGTGTAGCCATCTCAAGCCATAGTCAAGCCCGAGAAATGCCAAGACAGCGATCACGATCCTACCTGCTTCACCTCGAACATACTGCCGCTAAGCCCAGTATCAATTCAAAGCGGTGCGGACAGCCACACACTGCCACCAATCGCAGCAGCCGCCCGTCCTCTTCTGCCAGACCCACGAACTGAATTCAGCCACAAGACGCTCGTCCAGCAACGAAACGACCGCTCGAGTATCTTAAGGGAACCTACAAAACTACCAAAGGATCCTCTTCTACATTCGTTGCAGCAGCAGCAGAAACGCGGGACTTTCGTCAACAACATCCTGCGCAATGGTAGGGCTCAGAATTGGGCCCCAAATCTAGGCAAAGCTTTTGAGCCTAGACAAGATGTCGCCATGACGGACGCCCTTACTGGGGAGCAGCAGCCCACAAAAGATTTGAGATCGGAACCCGCTCTGGTTCCTTCCGCGACCCTACCATCCACCACCCAGTTCAAGATTCCGGCTCTCCCAAACCGCGCTCCCTCGTGCAATCTAGCACCAGCAGCTACCAAATCCATTCAACAAGAGCGCCCCATCACGTCCTTCGTGTCGAGCGAGACTCTTCCAAGCTCAGTCGCCGCCCTCAACAAGCGTCGCTCCGATCGAGACCCCTCGGCAACACCAACGCAGACATCTATCACTGCATCACAAATTTCGCCCACCCGCAAGCGTAGGCAATTCAACGTAAGCGATGATAGCAACAGTGATGACGGTGGTTCGGACGAGTACGCGCCTTCTTCAGATGATGACATACCATTGTCTGTCCTCGCCACAAAGCGAGCTGCTGCTGTGCGAAAGAAAGGGAAAGGTTCGACTAGCTGGGGCTCCTCCGCCAAACCGCCAACCAAGAAGAAGAAGAAGAAGAATGAGCCCGTTACTCCGTAAGTTCCTCCGTACACAGCACCTTCACGTGGATGTCACTAATCTCCGTATAGGAAAAAGCCACCAACTCAAGCTACCACGCCCACCACCATCCACCTAAAACGCACTCCCTCCACCCCCAAAAAACTCCAACCCCCCACCTCGCCACAATCCCCCTCCGCCCGCGCCGCATCTACCCACCACTCCAAACGCATCCCCACGACCCCGACCCCCATCCGACAAGCTCCCCCCTCCACCCAGCAGCGCAACGCCACCGCCCGCCGCGCCAAACTCCAAGCAAAATGTCGCATCGACTCCCTCGCCCAAGAAGCCGCCCAGCAGCACACAAGCAAAGACATCCGCGCGGCAGACGCCATAGACCACCGCCTCACGAGCAACAACAACAACAACAACGCACATGCATCTACCGCTCTACCACCACCACCATCCGAGGAGCAGGAGCTACAAACGCGTCTCAGAAGCATGAGCATGACGCCTGCTGTTGAACCACGGATGCGCACTGGTCCTACACAACGGCCGGCGACGCGGTGTCCCGCCCCCGTCGGCGGTGGCGGTGGCGCAGGGGCTACCGACGAGCGTGCCGCCAGCGGCGTGTATACCCGTGCGCAGTGGACGCGAGATAGGATGGGTGGGGATCGGTGTGTTGCGCGGGGTTTGGGTGGAGCGGGGCGTGGGCGTGGCGATGAGGAGGATGAGGGCGAGTTGGATTTGGGCATGTGGGAGGTGGTGGATGGGAGGATTTATTCGCGGATTGAGGAGGTGGATCTTACGGAGAGGTAGGCTACGTTTGGTCGGACGACGGATGCTTGCTTTGTCTGGTGGAGTTTGGCTCAGCGGACGGGGTGGTTGAGTTGCGTTGCGTTGCTGCGTTGGGATGCCGAGTAGGTACGGCGTTGCGCACCCATGGTGGTTCTTTGCTCTTCGCAGCATCTGAGTAAAGGTTGCCGGTATTGGGGATGCATTGCGTTGCGTTGCGTCGCGCACCATTACATCACACGTGGGATGTCGTAATCTCTGACCTGTAGGGAGATCTCTCGCGGATTGACAGATATGCTCATTGTGGATACGGTGGTCAGATAGTGTTCGAGATACCCAAGGCGACTGTGGTCTTGCTAACGACATCTGAATTTTGGAATAGCTTGTCGCACAAGACACTTAGTATACAAATCCGATAACTGTAGAAGTTAGTAACCATGTCTGCTTGAAAAGTATCGTTGAACATATGACCTGCGCACTTATAAAGCTGACCTTTTTATTTTTCCTGAATGGGCTGATATAACCGCGCTGAATAAGAGAGCAGTGGGCGGATTGGACCGAATAGAGTAGGAAGGCTAATAGAGTAAGAAGGTCATTGCGACACACGTGAAAGCTACAAAGATCAGGTAAGTATCAGACCGAGACGAAAGAACAGAGTAAACACGTATCGCGTTGATATCGGTACTGAATTGGTCCAGTTAACATGTAACGCGCCTGCCAGCTATTTAGTCTCTTCCCGAAACTCCACCAACGCTGTGCCAGCTTTACAAAGATCCTGTTCACCGTATTAGTGCTTGCTAAATCAGAACAGAGTCTTCTTCGCTTACCCCAGCTCTATGCACAACCCTGGCTATCACGCCGTCGTGCGGACTCCGGATCACAGTCTCCATTTTCATGCTCTCAATCACCACAAGTGGCTGGTCTTTCTTCACTTCGTCGCCCTCGTCGACTTCGACCCGCAGCACCTTACAGGGCATCGGCGTCAACACGCTGTTTGTTACATCCTTCACGCCTAACGCTTTCTCCACCCACTTTGGCATGGCGAGTTTTAGGCGATACTGCTTTCCCTGTTGGAAAAGCGTAAGGCGGTCTTCGTCGCGGATGAACGTTGTCGATAGACGCGTATGCGGGTAGAATGTCGTGAGCGTGTTACTCGAAGCTGCGAAAGTAGAGACTACGTTGTTGTATGTGTGATCACCGACAGTGATGTCAAATTTTGAAGGAGCTGTCTGAACGATTTGAACAGCCGTGGATGTCGAGTCGCCCTTTCCATCAGCAGGAATTTCGACGAGACTGAATTCACGGCCTTGGAAGCCGGCGCCGAAACCTACGGATGTGACTGGAGGACCAGAAAATAGATCACAGTGAGCGACAGAGATCTCTTGGAGAGCAAGACCCAGGGCCGCTTGTCCGTAGACTTCAGGCGCGGGAGGTTCGGGCGTGAAGAGCTCAGCATGATGTTTCTGGATATATCCCGTCTCCACGTCACCAGCAATGAAATCCGGACTAATACATATCTTCTTGAGAAACTCTATGTTGGTGATAGGTCCTGCAACTTCGTACTCCTCTAATGCAGCACGCAGCTTTTGGATCGCAGCTTCTCGGGTCGGCCCTTGTACAATGAGCTTCGCAATCATAGGATCGTAATGGGAAGAGACCTCGTCGCCAGCAACGAAACCTGCATCTATCCGCACGGTGGATGTGGGCTTTGGTGTTCGTAAGTGAAGCAATAGTCCAGAGTCCGGTATGAAGTTCATATCAGGGTTCTCGGCGTATATTCGGGCTTCAATTGCCGCGCCTCTCTCCTTGATTCTCTGTTCGATTTCTTGCTGTGTCAATGGCAATTGGCCACCTTCTGCCACGATCAGCTGCCACCGTACGAGGTCTTCGCCTGTTACCATCTCGGTGACGGGGTGTTCAACCTGCAATCGCGTGTTCATCTCCATGAAGAAGAATTCGCCAGTGTCATTATCGAATATGAATTCAACAGTGCCGGCTCCTTCGTATTGAACCGCTAGTGCGGCAGCCCGGGCCTTTTCCCAGATGTCCTGTCGAATATCCTCTTTTAGATGTGGCGCTGGCGATTCTTCCAGGATTTTCTGATGTCTACGTTGTATGCTGCAATCGCGCTCACCCAGTGCAACACAGTTGCCGTGTTTGTCCGCAAACACTTGGACCTCAATATGTCTGGGCGTTGTGATGTACTTCTCGACTAGCATCACTTCATCACCAAACGAGCTCCTGGCTTCAGATTTGGCTGAGTTCAACTGATCGAAAAATTCTTCCGGTTTGTTGACTATTCTCATGCCCTTGCCGCCTCCACCTTTGACAGCTTTCAGCAGCACCGGGTATCCGATTTTTGCGGCCTCGCTCTTCAGATGTTCGGGGTCTTGGTTCGAGCCATGGTAACCAGGTATGCAAGGTACACCGGCGGCTGTCATGATGTTCTTAGACTCGCTATGTCGATTGAGTCAGTTCTGGGCTGGCACTGAAGCAAGCGCGCATACCTCTTGCTTCCCATAGCTTCAATTGCGTGATGTGGCGGGCCTATGAAGGTTATGCCTGCTTCTGTGCATTTCCGTGCAAATGTCGGGTTCTCGCTCAACTGCACAGCTGTTAGTTTCGACATGGGCTCAGTCCAGCCTCTATAATCTTACGAAACCATAGCCTGGGTGTATGCCCTGGCACCCTTGTTCCTTTGCGATTTGAATGATACGGTCGCCGTCGAGATAGGCGGATGCCTCGCCGAGGTTTAGGGCATAGGGCGAACTCAGGGCATGCTGCGATCGCGCATCGGGGTCGGTGTAGAGGGTCGTGGTCCGGATGCCATACTCGGAGGCGGTCCGACCGACTCGTCTTGGATGCATTTAGCCATGTTTTAACAGATACACGTTGCGCAGGTCCTCACAGAGCAATTTCCCCACGATTCGCTATGAGCACCGACGTGAGTGGCTTGACAGACGGAGGGGCGGTAGAGCTATGGCGGACAGCATTGGCAGCAAGAAGCCTGCGGGAGAGATGTGTAGACTTGTGGACAGCGCGCATGGTCACATATGGGTAAGCAAGAATGGACAGCAAGAGCAAGAAAGGCAGACTTGACTACACGACGTTTTGTTTGCTTGGAGAGGAGCCTCGGCTTAGCACAAGCGCAAAGCCGTGGCCAGCCGGAGAAAGTCTCGGCGTACCTCATCGCAATCTATCCCCTTGTACCATCTCAACCTCAACACCAAATCTTAGCTTTGGTTTGTTTCCAATAAGAGGGAATGGACCAACTACATCTAAACACATCTCACTTCTTCAACTATATTCTGACGACCGGAGAAAACTTGGGCATTCGTTTTGCCATATTTTCAAATGGTGTAACTCGGACAACAACGAACCTTGAGGATTACCTAACAGGATGGTCACGGGGAGCAGGCAACGCTAGGGCTCATGTGAAGGCGAGTTCGCAAGCCTAATCTGTTGGCAAAGAAAGAGAGAGGAGGCTGTAAAATTGAAATGAGTGGATGCACGTCGGCATCACACTCATTCACACCACAATAGATGCACCATAGCTTAAAATTACAGTATTTTGAACATACCGAGTGTCCACAACGAGTTGTACGCATGAATCAATCACGGCACCTTTCGTGGCTTATGATCAATAAGCCATATCGGTGAACTGGGGAAGAGACGGGCTCGGTGGCGCATTTGGTGGGCGGACATGATGTGCAAAAAGAACGCGTATTTCTCCCATGAGAGTTGAGGGAAGGATGAGATTGAGCGGCTTTCTCCAGTTTCCCTCGGCAATGGCGCGATAGTAGACCACCATGGTAGAGGTTTGGCAGTTGGGTGGATTGGATTCTAAGATGGTCGAAGTGGGGAGAAGTCGCCCGTCAACAAAGTCAGCGAGCCGTGCCAAGACCAGATCACATGACTACGGCCGGTTTGGTCCCGCGCCTTCTCCACGCTGTGCGTCCCTCGTAACTTGGTCGACCTCGCACGAACAGGCGACCAGTGCTTACCTTCCACGTCAATCCTCGCCGTTGTGTGCCTCCAAATCTGCTGCTCCCCGTCGTCACCTCCTCCTCACCCGCACTCTCGTCCTTACCCAGGTGTCTGCTTTGGCACCAACGCGCACGCGACAGTCCCGAGATAGTCTTGACAAGCCACCGCCAGTATTTTACCGACGTTGCGGACAAAGCGCCCTTTCTCGCCTGCGCCGCACCGCTGCGCCGTCGCGAATTACGCCAGGATGAGCGACTACGGCGACGACTACTACTCGGACGAGGGCGACGACTTCATCTATGTCGAAGACGAGTACATGCTCGCCGATGACCTGGCCGAGCACGCCGTTCAATCGCCGCCTCCAACCGTGTATGATGAAGACAAAGTTGAGGAGTGGGATCGCTTCGACTACTTCAATGACATCGAGTATGCTTCTGACGGTTACGACCACGCGACTTTTGCGCCCCACAACCAGAAGAAAGACATGCCCAAGATTGCCCAGAAGAGGAAGCGTGGAACTACAGTGGGCCGCAGCAAAAAGAGGCCGAAGGCCATCAAGGACCACGGAGCGCCCGCCATGGATGTTTCGCGGCTGACCAATTCACCCATCGTATGGCGCGCACAAACTGACCGAGGCGTCAAGCCGAAGCTGTTGACAGACCATGCCCAGTCCTTTGCGCTCCTGAAGGACTGGAGGGAGAAGATGGAAGAAGCGCCCCTCTGGGCTCAGAAAAGGCCGACATCATCTTCAAACGAGATCCTTGGCCAACCTGCCTCAGCCTCCGAGTCTATATCGCCCGTCCCCGAGCCTGCTATCGATGAGCAAGAAGGAGGAGGAGGGGGAGAGGAGGAAGATGAAGATGCCGGCATTGGCCCCGCCGCGTTGATGGCTGCCCTGCAATCTCGTCTCGCCGCTGCAGGCGGTCCACTCAGTGGCATGGACCCGCAGCAGCTGTTGCAATTCGCCATGCGCATGGCGAATGATCAAGACGCCGGCGATGACATAGCTGGTGAAATGGCCGACGAGATGCTGAATCAGGGCGAGGAGGACGAGGACGATGAAGCCGAGGCGGACCTGTTATCGTGGGTCACGCAACAGCGAGACGTCAACAAAATTGCACCAGGCAACGGAACCCCCTCTGCAGTGGTCTCGACACCAACATCTGAAGATGCCAACCGCAGCAAACGTCCACCTACCCCACCATCCTCCGAGGCCAATCGAAGCGTGCGTGTTACGGACGAGAGCATGACTGATGCAGGCGCAAAGGCAACAAACAATGCTACATCTGAGCAGACCTCTCGCAAGCGGAAGGCAGAGACGTCTGCGGATACTGAAGCATCTTCCAATGCATCCAAGAGACGCGCCACTCGGTCGTTGGATGCGTCAACTGCAGCAAGTCCGACCACTACCGTTCCCGCAAAGACGACCCGGAGCGGGCGCGTTCGGCGCTGACGAGAAGAAGTGTAGAGGCATACACCGTCGTATATATATCTTGTTTATGTGTGTCGACTGCCGGATACCATGCGCCGACAGCATATGCCTGTTGGATCGATGGTACCTCTGCCATCTTCCCATTTCACTGCCTCAGGCTGCGGTTCATTGCGTATCCCGAGGGATTGTGTGATGAATATAATCTCACGATTATCAGCACACACCTGCCCCAGGTGCGCTAATACCGGCCAAAAATATCGGCCATTCCGAACTTGAGCCTTGAGGACCACTGGGCATTACGTAACAAGAGCACCGTCCACCTGCACCAGTTTCTCCGTCGGATAAGTTCCATTCCGGGCGGAACAGCAGAGTGGGTACCTAGCTTGGATAGAGTATTGCAACCGCAGCTATATGTACTATATACCCATCCAACGCTTCAACCAACAAATCATACCACCACTTGCGTTATGTTGTGATGTGCCCTGTTTGAACTCACGGTGACGCACGCATGCGACAGCCCTCCGATGATGACCCATGATGTCTTTTCATTTTCAACCCCCCGCTAGGTACGCCATCTAGCACGAACCCTGAAGTCGTTGACCGTGCCGTCCCGTGCTCTGTCTGCCTTGCCTATTCCATCCCGCACGCCCGGACATGCAATTTCAAAACTCCCCACAGGCTTATTCATGTCATGGCAAGTCTGCGACGCGGACCCCACTCTTGCGGCGCGTACAGCGCTTTTTTTTTTTTCCTTCCGGCAAAATGCATAGGGTAATAGGTACGTACCTACGGAGGGAATATGCGCTTCGTGTGTACTTTGCTTCGCTTTGCTTTTCCTAGGATGCGGATGCGGATGCGATGCGATGCGATATACAGTACGAGCACCTGCAGTGCAGCCCCTCGGTTGAGAGCTCCTTCGAAAAAAATCAAGCCCCACCATTCTGGCGGACCCGATTACGTTACACGCACGTTTCTGACAGCTCTTGGCGCGCGTGCGTGCGTGCGTGCGAAAAAAAAAAAAGAAAGCAGAAGCAAAAGCCATGCGGGGCCGCGTCGTGCACGAGCTTGAGCACGAGCACCACGAGACGGGAGCGAGACGAATGAGACAGGTTGGAGTGGGTAGGAGGCGAGTCGCGGGATGCGAGGTGATTGGCGGTTTGGGACTTCGAAGGTACGCGGTGCGATGCAATAATGCGGTCAGGTGTGTTTTGAGGATGGATTTGGGTGGTTGATTGATTGATGGTTTATGGTTGATATCTACCACTGCCTGGCTGGTTTGTATATTCTGTACGTACCCTACCTAGGTGAGGTGGTACCTTAATGGCTGAGCTGACTGATGGCATTGCGATGCTATACTCCTCCACTCTCGGTTGACTTGCTTGCTTCAGAGTTCCGCCTCCACCGTCCAGAGACGAGATGAACAAGTACGGTATATCTACGTGCCGGTGCATTGCAGTAGCACGCATTACATATACAGGACAGCATAGAATAGTAGAATATAGTATAATATAGTACACCAGTCTATAGCCCAGGTAGGTCAGGTCTGGTCTACCCGTGCCATACTCCTCCGACCAATATCACAAACGCAACAACAAGCAAGGAAAAGGTACCTTTTCCGTATGCACCTAAACAAACTCCATCAACAGCACCAACCAACCATACGAATAAAATAACTAACCAGCATCATGCCATCACATCACATTGCTATCCCCCTCCCCCTCTCATCTAACACCACTACTATTATGTGACTACCTACCTACCCATCGCTCACTCGGTCGGACCCTCCGCCCACCCCCACCCACCTAGCACCACAACAGCATCACCAAAGCACGCACGGCCACGCAAAAAACCCTCCCCGCGCATCACCCGTCAGGTACCCGAGGCCGTGCCCCATCCCCATCCCGTCCGCCCGACAAGGACCACCCTGCACCCAACCTCTAAGCGACGCGCCCGCCAACGCGCGAACTCCCTCATCGAGAAACCGCACTTACCCTGCCTTGCCTCTTGTATGCGTCGTGGAGGGTAGGTAATCACTGGCGACTTGGATGGTGTGAACTGCATGCATCCAGCTTTCCAGTCTGGCTCGTAGCCTCTCGAGTTTTGTCCAGGGGACGGATGGATGCGTGTATTGGGCATGGTCCATTCACCTGCCCCACGCCGTCAAAACGAAAGACGAATCATCACATCACATCACACCCATGAATGAAACGACGAGCACGGCATGCATTACCAAAGATGATATTATAATCTATAGACTCATGTCTGGACCCAGCCCCCTTTTGACCAGATAGTTGAACACCCTGCTGCCTACAGAAGCCCCCGGAAGAAAAAAACACCACCGTCGTATCGCCATCATATACGTTCATCAATCAAACAACACTTTTGCCGTCGTGCAATGCACCACTCCCCGATACTCCGTCGCCATCTTCTAAAAAAAAAAAGAGAAACAATCGCTTGCTTGCAAACTGCTCGCTCTAAAGCCTTGCTAACATGGATATAGAACAGAAAAATGCACGTCAGTATATATCTTCAGGGCAGAACAAGACGGCCGGTACAATCTCCTGCAAGGATACATTACTTGCAGAACAGGGTATCAAATGCTGGCCCAAGGTTGCGTGCCCCATATTATGGTCGTCGTCGCAGAGTCGTCAACGATAGTGCGTGTGCTGTAGGAGTATCGGTAGTGGCGGTGATATGGACCCTGGACCTGAAACCGGACGAGAGGGGCAGCAACGAGGTTCAGGATGCCCGCTGCATGCAATCATTGCCGTTACCCAAAACGTTAATAACCCCGGTCGTTGGGTTAGGGGCCCTTGCAAGCTCCTCGGAAAAGCGGGACCGGGTGCGGATGCAGACCAGGGACTATCGAACGCCCGCATCCTCTTAAGGCGAAGACTCGCGCCCCCTCTTCTTGTTCTTCTCGATCCTCTCGTTCCACCTGCGCTTTCCAACGCGCGTCTCGAAGTGTGGCGCCACTGCAGCGACATCTTGCCCATGGCCCATCATGCTACTTCGCATCTTGTTGCGATAGGCATCGACTGGTCAAGGTTAGTATCCTTCTCGTCTCTCTCTGATGGCAATTACTTACGAGATTTCTGCAGGAACAGAGTGCGACCAGCGAAGACACGACTCTGACTCCAGCTCATACGATAACCGAGGTCGTTGAGCGTGATCTCTTTCGAACGCTTTGCTCGCGTCAAGCGCGGTTTAGGAACGGTAGTCTCGCCATCTAGGGTAGGCACTGGCACCGTAGTACGACCTCCCAATGGGAAGCTCGGGTCGCTCTCATCATCAGGCTCGTCGCTGAAGACTTTGCTACCCCGAGGGCTTGCCGGAGGCGATGTCATTTGCATGGCAAAGTAGCTACGCGGGAACACAGAGTTGATCTTGCGATAGGAGTCTGGCATCTCTTCCATCTTGACGCTGTCAAGAGTAACTCGCACGCGTACGCGCGTTCCCCGCTGCGCATCGTCGACGAGAATGAACTTACGGCGCTTGGCCTCTGGTAGATCGCCAAACATGGCCAGCTTGCGCTCCTCTTCATCGTGGTCCAGCTTCGACACGGAAACCGTGGAAGCGAGCGGTGGAGGCGGGTGTAGGCCCATCGGGTCGTGCATCGGAGGCAGGCCGCTCGAGCCGGCGACCGACTCGCTCGGGGGATATTGAGGGTAGAAGCTGTGAGCCGGACGTACGTCACTGGGTGACTGCTGTCCGTTGGGTGCCTGGTGATGATGCGTGTTCGCTTCTGGGCCATGATTAGCTATGAACATAAGAAATAGGGTCGCACATTCAAACGATGCATGGGACTCCTCCTGCGCGGGCAAAAAAGCAGACATGTATAACGATGTGCAGTGTGTGCTTTCTGCATATGTTCGTGTATGTGCATGGGGTGTGGTATCAAGGGGGTATTACATGCAAGGAGCGTAATGTACATGCTGTGCAGAAACGACAGGTGGTATCTTCAACGTCCAACAAACAAACAGGTGCGCGAGGCGCATCATCACATCTGGTGAAACATACCGCTAACATCATTACTTCCTCCTTGGGGGCCTCCAGGGTGTTCGTGGTGGTGGTGCATCTGACCTCCACCCATGCCCATGCTGGGCTGTTGCGGTGGGGCAGGCATTCCGGCCGGGTTGGGAACGCCAGGTGCAGCAGGTCCACCCGGACCTGCCATGTGGTTACCGTGTGTTGCGCTGACTGCCTTTCGATTGTTCATTTTGGCCATCCTCCGAACTCGCCGGCTCCTGAGGCGCGGGTCTTGGTTGCTGTTACGCCAGCTGTCGACTGCTCGCTGGATCAAACCACGCTTGCCTCGCAGGCAAGGGTTCAGCTGCGCCAACGCCCAGCCAACTGTGTTGCACTCTGTCTCGTAGTGCAGCCGGTTACCCTTGTACTGATCCTTGTTGCAGCATGCGCGCGGGTAAACGCAATTTTCGGTCTTGAAATCCTGGGGCAGTTCGTCCACATTGACCGACTCGACGTCGCAGCGGATGGTATACTCCATCTTCACTCGGTCGCGTGAGTATTCGAAGGCGATCCACTGCACTCCATTCTGGTCTTGCCTAACTACCAAGGGTGTAGTCGCGGGAATTGGGCCAGGTGCTGCATTGGGATTTACATTGGCTGCCGACGGTGGACCATTGTGCATGCCGGGAGTACCAACCGGGGGTGCTTGGGGAGGAGCCTGTGGCTGACCCAACCCTGATGGTGGTCGCTGGAGAGGCGTCTGTGACATGCGCGATTTCGGGCTTCCCGTCATGCCGGGCGTCTGGGGGTGGGGTTGGTGAGGGTGAGGGTGGTGCATCTGCTGACCTTGCTGGTGGGACATCAGGAGCGAGTTGGTTGGCATTGGCTGCTGCTGTTGTTGCTGCGTCGAGGGGTGCTGGGGATACGGCGACTGTTGTGGAACGCCTGTCGACGCATACGGCGTGTAGTACATGGACTGCGCCATCTGGGCGGGCGGCTGCCCGTAGATGGGCCGCCCATGCTGGTCATGCTGTGGTGACTGCACCGATGCTGGCGAGTTGGACTGTGGCGTGTGGTAAGAGATTGGCGGGAATCCCGACCGGTTCATAGTCGCTGCGGCCATGAGCTCTGGTGTTTCTGCAGCCAAGTCAGCCGTGGTCTTCTGGCGCGTGATGGCGCGAAAAACGGGGCGCGTTCGATGGTCCATGGGGGTGAGGAGTCGGGAGCGCGTCCGGGCCAAAGACGTACCTGAAGAAGAGTAGT
Source organism: Laburnicola sp. R22_1 (assembly GCA_014281115.1). NCBI lineage: Eukaryota > Fungi > Ascomycota > Dothideomycetes > Pleosporales > Didymosphaeriaceae > Laburnicola > Laburnicola sp. R22_1. Next base: position 2,899,600 of record JACONQ010000001.1, on the reverse strand, counting down.
TGCTGGGAGCGCTGTTGGTGCTATATGGGCTGGGATGCGCAGGGTAGTAGGGCACTTCCTGCTGCTGCGGGCCTGGCGGTCCTTGAATCTGCTGCTGCGCGTACGGCGACGGGTGGGGTGGCGGCGGCTGGTGGTTGGAGGGGTGCGGCGACGGATAGTGCGATGTGGCCGGGGACTGCGCGGGTTGCGACTGGTGCGGCGAGTCGGGGTGCTGTTGTTGGTGATGCTGGTGGTGGACGGCGGCGGGGCGCGGGTGGTGTTGAGGATGCGGATGGTGGGTTGGCGGTGGCAAGCCCTGCTGCGGGTGGGGGTGATGCTGGAGGGGGGCAGAGTCAGCACGCGGGCGAGGAGCGTAGTCCAAAGGTACAGAGGAGGACGCGACGGGAGCAACAAGACGGGCAGGAGCAGGGGAGCATTGGGGTAGGCGGGGGTGCGGGGTGCAAGTTGCGGTCAAGTAGCGTGCAAGCGTGCAGCGGCGACAGGCGACGGGCGCGACCTGGGGCGGGCAGGGGCTGGGCGAGGGGGGGACGCGGAGGGCTTGCGGGCGGGAAGGGGACTGGACGGCGTGGAATGGAGTCGAGGTAGTGGTTTATAGGGCGGGCAGGGCGCGACGTTGGGCGACGCGACGGCCAGAGCGACGACACAGGGCGGGCTCGGGCAGGCCATGGGCGGGCAAGGATGCGCCTGCGGGCGGCGGGAGCAGAGGCAGCGTCGAGTACGACCGTGTGCAGGGGCGGGCGCTGGGAGTCGGGGACGGGGGAGCAGAGCAGGGCGCTTGGCGGGAGGGCCTACCATGTAGCCAGCAGCGCGGCGGCTGGGGGGACAGACGAGCGAGGGTGCGGCTTGCAGAGGCTGCAGCTGCAACAGGCGTCGACAGTATACCGCTGGCGATGTGCAGCGGCGGGCGAGGCGACGACGGGCGCGGGAGGGCGGCGGGGGGCGTGGACAGGACGACAGGGAGCAGAGAGTCGATGCAGAACGGGGAAGCAACTCAACTCACCATGGTGTGCGCCGCGCCTGGAGCCGGCTCTTCCTTATACCTGCGGGGCCTCTCCGGCGCATGCGACTGCGACATTGTTATAATAATGGCAGCGTGTGGTGTCGACGAGCCGGCTGCAGAGGTCCGGGCGCATGGGCGGGCGACGAGGGGGCAAGGGTGCGCGGGTGCCGTGGGTGCGCTGGGGATGCAGTAGCGCCGCCTGCGCAATTTCACGCGCGCACAGGCAGACCCAGTCCAGCGTGGAATAAACGTCAAACCGCTAACGCCTCCCGGAGCCGGCCCCGTCCCTGCTCGCCCTGCTGCACGCCCTGCTGCACGCCCTGCTGCACGTCCGGACGAGGTGCCTGTTTCGGCGCCGCGCACGGGTTCGCCTTGGTGTGACCAGACCAGGACGACGCGCCGCCGCCGATGACGAGTGAAACGTGGACAGCACGCGACGCCATGCCCGCCGTGAATGCACCGACACCGCCTGCTCTCCCCAGCGCGCACCAGGCCGCCGCTCCAGCAGCATCAGCAGAATCGCACAGCCAACTAATCGCACAGCCAACCTCGTCCATCAGCCGCATGTACACATACTAAATACACATCATCCTCGCGGGTAAATCCGCCCGCTGCCGGCCTGAAGCTCTCTTATCCCCGTTTGCAAATACCCTCTGCTGCTAGCTACTCACCATGCCTCGCCCGGCCCGCCATGCGCCCCGTCCGCCGCCTCTCTCGCACGCTGCGCGCCACACTCAGATCCATGGCCGCGACATCTCGCACAAAGCCTGCCTCCTCGAGTCCGGCACCCACTCCCTACTAGTCGACCGTTGTGAACGCCGGCCCACCCCGTCTGTCCATCTTCGTATTGCGCCCAACGCTCCCTTCAATAATGGGCTGCTTCAGCGCCGCCCCAGCCCGCAACGGCCGCCCGCACCTCGTCAGTCGTCCACCCCAGCCATGCCGCAGTAGGCATCGCCCTGGGCCTGGAGATTCGCGTGCTGATCGCCTGCCTGGAGCTGTCAAGATCGCGAGGCGGCGTGTGCACGTCGAGTTATGTATGTATCATGCTGGGAGCGCACGTCCCCGTCCAGCTTCATGCCATGAGGTCACCGCCGCCATGACTCGATTCGCCGGCGCCAACTCGGCAGATGTGAATGTCTACAGTACAGCGCTGCCCTCCAGCGGTATGGCCATCATCAGGGAAATTGGCCTCATGCCGACGCCGTTCAGGGCTGCGCCCATCCGAGACTGTGTACTGTGTACACAGCAAGCGTCTGTCGCGAGCCTTGTCTTCGCCGACCTGCGTCTCGAGCGCATAATTTGCCCACTCGTTGGCAAGCTGCTCGAAACAGGCCGCGCGTTCGGCTCCAGTTCCTGCCGTTGTGCCGTTGGGACGACAGCGGGACGACAGCGTTCCAGAAATTCCTGTGACAGAAACACGCTGCGCGAGACATGCCGTTGGTTCGCACTCCTGGGCGCGATCGAGGCATGGTACGGAGGTGCCTTTCAAAAGTTTTTGCCCACCTTGGCGAGCAGGGGTATGCGCCACATTCCAGATCGGGAAGCATCTCCGAGTTGACGTGGCCACTTCTCAACCTCAGGCCTTACCCTCTGTAACTACTACTCTCTGTCAATTGATCTATCTAGTACTGTCGCTATGGTTCATCACGATAACTCTACTCGTGCCACGGTAGTCGTTCTTAAGGCTATAGGCAAGTCAAACAATGAGATCACCGGACTCACTGGAATCGAGAAGCGTACGATCAACTCTATATACGCGCGAGCAATCGAGCGAGGTTTCGATCCAGGCCAGCGGCCGCTGAAGCTTGAAGATAAGCATCTTGAAAACGCCTATCGATCTGGCCGGCCATCAAAGCAATCTGAAGTCTCCGAGAAAGTAGTCAACACCGTACGCACTGATCGATATGGGCGAGAGAAGTCTTGCGCTGACGTTGCTGGCGCACTTAGCCAAGAAGGATTCAATATCTCAGCTGCCACAGTCTGGCGAATCTTAAGGAAGGCAGGCTTCAAGAAGACGAAGCCAACGAGGAAGCCTGGGTTAACAAAGCAGATGAAGGAGGATCGATATAAGTGGTGCCAGGCCCATCAAGACTGGACGCTTGAAGATTGGAAGAATGTTATCTGGTCAGACGAAACGTCTGTTGTTCTCAACCATAGGCGTGGAGGATATCGAGTATGGAGGAAAGCAGATGAGGCCTTCGTACGGAGCTGTATTCGTGAGAGATGGAAAGGCTACTCTGAATTTATGTTTTGGGGCTGTTTCTCGTACGACAAGAAGGGCCCCTGTCACTGCTGGACGCCAGAAACAAAGAAAGAGAAGGAGGCTGCTGCTGCTCAAATTGATGAACTGAACAAGGAGCTTGAGCCTATCAAAAAGGCTGAGTAGGAGCTTGAGAATGGCATGCGTCGCCTAGGTCTCCGTACCAAGCCTGGACGGCTGCCCCAGTGGAGATGGAACCAGAGGACTGGAAAGCTCAGCCGAGGCAGTGGCTCAGGAATTGACTGGTACCGGTACCAGACAACAATTCTGCTGCCAAAGCTTATTCCTTTTGCAAAGCAGTGTAAGGCTACGCAGCCTAGAACAGTTGTACAGGAAGACAAGGCGCCTTCTCACAACCACTACGTTCAAAGCTATATATATAGCATTCATGATGTTAAGAGGATTATCTGGTGTGGTAACTCTCCTGATTTGAATTCTATTGAGCCTTGCTGGCCATGGATGAAAAGGGCTACTACGAAGAAAGGAGCTCCTAAGAATAGAGCAGAGGCAGTACGGGCATGGGAGCAGTGCTGGAGAGAGCTGCCTCAGGAGAAAATACAGGCTTGGATTGAGCGGATTCCATACCATATAGAACAGATCCTTGAGCTCAATGGAGGCAACGAGTATAAGGAGGGTCGGAGGCTCAGGAAGCCAGAGCTAGAGCCAGCCGGAGAACGCTCTTAATTAGGAATAGCACAGAACCCCCTGCTCGCCAAGGTGGGCAAAAACTTTTGAAAGGCACCTCCGTACATGATTAAGCAATGTTCCGAGCGCGCTGGACTGCGGAGAAGCCCCTGAAGCATCGCGTTGCCCTGTCCAGCGACAAGGGCGACAAGCCAGGTACCGAGCGACCATCAACAACTCTAAACCAACGCCTGCCCGACACCCATCCATGGATCCGATCGCAATCCATACTGTCAGCAGCTGCCGAGTACAAGACGCGGCACTCGGCAAGGCCACGATAATGCCTTCCCGAACGTTGCGCAACGCCTTCGCTCCCACCCACCCAGACCGCCCACGCCTGAACACAGCTTGGGTGCCACACGATGCGAAAGAACATGGAACCGCCGCTACTGCCACGGCTTCTTGCAGCAGCGCGTCACTTGATGTCCACGCCGGTGACCACTCGCATCTCATAGTGTTTCTCTCCACCGCGTGCCTACAGACTCCATCCTAACCTTTGTACCAAACTTGGTGTCAGAGAGACGTTATTGACAGTTCGCGGCCAGGCCTTTCGTACGGCGGGAGGCAGGGATGCGTTCACGCCAGCAAACGGTGAGTCATCGCATACCATGCCTTGTGGCTGCCGTGCTCCCGACTCGTCCCGCAACTCCCACTCAGCAACGGTAGCAACCCCCGCCGACGTTTACTGACGGGCCCCTCAACCCGGAAAAGCCCCTGTCGTCTGCTCATCTTCGCCTACAAACAGCCAAAACACACGACCACATTTCCCTGATTGGGTCTTGGACTGGTATTTCGCACCTTCAAGCCCCAGCGCAATCAACTCGCATGACTATTGCCGGAGCCTTTGCATGCTGGCCGAATTAGGCAGACTAGGGCCCCGGCTGAAGTCTGGCTAGTGATCGACATGCCAGTTCGAGAAGGCCACCGTTTCTGCTACTTTCGGCATGCCTTCATCCGCGCTGGCCGACGTGAGATCGCTAGCAGTGAGCAAGACACGTACGCGGCCAATATTTCTAATGTTGCGCTGTGGATTTGCAATATTCGCTGTATATCGAGCAGCACGTTCGAATACTCGTCTGCACGCTGACAGGCTTCAAGATCGCCCTCAGGGCCCCTCGACCTTGCTTCCCGCCAGCCCTTGAGGGTTGCTGCCGTGGCGACGTGGGATCGAGCGCAATCGCCAGCATCCTCACGAGAGTTCCCACAAGGCGAACTAGGCGATGCGAGGGGTCTGTTGCTTAACCGAGGCCTGCTCTAGACCACGCAAAAGCGACCATCAGCTCAATACCCATCTCCGATCGTGACTGCAGCACACCTTGGCCGCGATGAGCGGCGACAACGCCTGCTTTGAAATCGTCCTGCTCTCTAACCGAGCCTTCAAAAGTCAACGCCTCTGCATAAGCGTCGAATGGGCAACCCGGGCACCGCGCCCATTGGATGCAGGAACGTGTTTTCTCTCTGCCGGCTTTTATCGCGGCAATGGGCCGTGCCATCCCAGTCGATATCAGAGGATTAGTACATGGATAGCCTAGCTTCCCGTGTTTTCCTGGTCAATGGACAGGCCTGCTGACTTGATGATTCGCGCGGACACTTGGGCAATGGGTTCTGACATGGGCTGGTATCTGCAGCTTCGGCAACACCCTTCCTCCTTTTCTGCCCCCATGATGTCAGCACTCAGGAGAAGCGGGCTGATCTTCTCGGGGCGCGACCCAGATCCGAACATGGCTTGCCGTGTATGTTCCAAACCACTTTATTTACCTTTCCCCCGCCCTCAAGTTCCCCTTGATTGGCTAATATGGTATTTCAGGCCATGTTTTGTGCCGGATCCGGACGGTCGGGTCTTCGCCCTCCGCCCCAAGGCACCTACCGACTTGACCAGGGTTGTATCGCGTTCCTACAAACAGGGCACGCGCGAAAGCATATTTGAGATATCGGAACCTCATATTCATTGTGACAAACAGCACGTCATGCATGAAACCGCAATGTTTCTTCAAACCCTCAGGCGGAGCATCCGGGACCTGGTGTGCTAGCAATCCACTCTAGGGAGCCTCCTTATTAGGCAAGAATCGACACACGTCTAGACGCGTCCGTACGCTGAGTACGCTTGATAGACGGATTACTCCCCTTGCGGCTATAGTTTAGGCAATAAGTCAAGGACATGCTACCCAGCTGACGTGGCGTACTCGATAAAGAAGACCTCGATTAGGTAGAGAAAGAGATAGGCTCTGCTACGCTTAGTGACGCACCTTTCTCCCGCCGGCGCAGATATATGAGTGTCGTGGAGTGGTTGCGCGCGTAGCAACATCGGGGGCTAGTGGCCTCGTATTCGTGGAGCGTGCAATGTCAGTGTGAAGGCCCGTAACTGGAGATTATGATTTATGGGCAAGGCGGAGGGCTACCATTTTCGTGGCAAGACCGAAAGCTGAGTCCTCGATGGATCATAGCCGCGCAGGATTTCAGGAAAAGAAAAGAAGAAGATGGACTGGTGGATGCCGTGTTTGACATCGTGACTCACCGTGGTCGAGTTTCAATGCGGTAACCCGGAAGTTGTTCCTAGTAGCATTTTCTGTTCATGAAGTGTTACACACGTTCAGCGCGATTGAAGAATCCTGTGGTTTTTACCTCTTGCAGGAGTGCGCCACAGAGTCAGTACGGAGTCAGCCAGCAAGCCTTGACACGGTACACGATGGAAACATTATTTGGAAGCGACACGACATGGAAACACAAGGCATGAAGTCTGACAAGACTTCTATGCCCGCCATGCACCGAAACAGCTCCAAGTGGAAGAAGCACCGAGCAACCTCTCATCCATTACTTTACAATCGAGCATTTTTCCTTTCCTGGTCGTTTATTGCTTCTTCCATGTTACATTTTCCCATAGCGTCTCATTATTGGCACCTACATAGTCTATTGGCCATGGCGGGGCAAGCTGCTGCTGGTGTCGGCAGGACGTACGCAATAGCTAGTAGGTAGCATGATGCACAGAATAGGAGACGTCAAAGTCGCCGATAGAGTACCGTAGCCACAGCGCAGCTATCTCCAGAGCCACCGGTAGGTATGCGTCGCATCTATTTTGGGCCAGGGGGGTTACGCGTCCACGGCCCACGTTTCTACTTAGTACTTCGTAAATAAGCCGTTGGTGGGGTTCGCGCTTTTCGTACGGCATATTCACATCCGCAGCCCAATGTACCGGTACGCATGATGGCGCGTGAGATGGCAGAGTCGCGAGTGCAAGACTGGGCAGTGGGTAGGTCGTGTGGGTGTGCACACTGCAAACGACGCGTCTTGCCATGCAATGCTCGCTGGACTGGACGCGCCGGTCGCGTACAGGATCATGTGTAAGGCCCGCCAGCCCTACCCCGACTCGCCCATGCCCTGTTCATCTCGCTACCCGTCTGCTACCTCGCACAGCACGACGCCATACCACCTCTGCGGTCCGAACGTCTCGACCTCTCCTTTATTTCGGGGGAGAAAAAGCAAAGATTGTCCTTCCTTCGACCTATCTAACCCAACGACACGCACGGTGATTTGCGCCATTGACTCGCCGGCCGCAACCGAGCCTCGGATGCGCGACCTGCTGGATCGGCACACCGAACAGGGATTCTATCGGCGCCCGGTGGTATTCTACACCACTACACACTACCTATGTAGTACGTGTGTACGGTGTACCCACAGATACACCGGCCGGTCAATGGGATGCATTCGGGGCGGCTTGTTCCACGAATGCTTTCCTGAAGGGCACCGACACGATGGGAAGACTTCGCCCAGTATTGGCGTACGATTTTTTTCCATCATTCTCTCGAGTCTACGCGTGTCGGCAGCTAGCTAGCTCTTCTTCATCATTCATCAGAGCCAAGCGCACTGCATCAGCCACAACGTCGTGAGATGACAAAACATATTTCTACAACTGTGCGAACTCTCAGGCAAAAGAGTCCCCCTAGGAGGAATTGCATCCTTCCGAGTTTCTACCAAGAGTGTTTATCCTATGCGCCCCGGGAACAAGAATAAAGCCGTGATGTAGCGCCGTCTACATCTGTTTCACCACCAGCCGTCAACCGTCTCTAATTCTAGCCTCTTTCCCGTTTCAGACATACAGCTCAGCGCATAACGAAACGAACACAGGTTGGAGGTTGGCAGCTTGGATGCGGTTCAGCCAGCCATGAATCCGGCTGCTTCGGCAAGGTGGGCTTGCTTTGTCAAACGTCGACGATAGTGCGACGTGACGTTGGCAGGTTCAGGCCTGCGGGCATTGCTCTGGATGCCCTGGTCCGTCAAGGATGTCAACGAGGGTTCGAGGAGCGCTTGTGCCAACGGTCGAGGCTCGTTGGAGGAAAGCCTGGTTTGGGGTATGGTGAAGGCTGAAGGCTCAAGGGGGGAAGGGGGCGTGACCGCTTCCCCGGGTGATGGAATCTATGGTGAGGGTGAGGCTGGGGGGTGGACGCTGACTGTGGCCGGGGTATTCTCCTCGGTCGATGGAGGAGCATTCATGATCATGATCACTTCATGAGTCATTCCCTCCTGTCACCCCCCGGAGGCGTGATTCCTTAGGCTGTCGATCTCGGTGTGGTGTGGGTGGTGCTCGGACCGTGCGTGCTCGGTCCAGACAGGAGTCGAGGTGGTGGACGCAGCACCATCCATCGGTGCAGTGAAGCCGACAGCCGCACGGCGCTCGCAGAAACACCTCACCACGCCGATGATACATTATAACGCCCCCCACCACCCGGCCAATAGACCGCGTAGCATAGTCCTTTGGTCAATTCGCCCGCGCCCAACATACTCCACAGTTACAGCAACAAACTTTCGCACATACGCAAAGCGGATAGTTGTCCTGCTAACAACACGCCTACTACCCCAGATCAGCAGGTCGATCAAGCAAGTATGGTACGATATGATGTGGTTTGAAAACGGCGGGGAGGAACGTGCAGTTACATGAGTGGGTGTGCGGCGTTGTTGGCCGACGAGGGCCGTTGCCCGGAGCAGGGAGATCCTGGCATGAGAGCGAGAACAGAGGATGAGAGATCGCCTCATTCTCCGATGGCCCGTGGGTGCGGAGGAGCTAGGGGACGCTGCTGGAGGGTGGGACTCGGAGATCGGAGGAGGTGGCGGGTCTTTTTTTTCTTCGATTTATTGAGATGAACCCTATTGTTCTGCTGGCGATGGGGACTATGATTTTTTTCCTTTCGAATAGAGTTGTTGGGTGGTGGAGTTTTTGATAAAGTTTTGGTAGTGGGTATGTATTCCTTTTACGGGGATGATTGCGAGGGTGCCTTTTGCGGGCATGACTGCGAGACATGCGCGCAATGCGTATTTGGCATTAGTACCAAGACTTCTCCGAAGTTTGGGGCGTGTTTTGGGGAGCACGTGTCTTTGTAGGGGGTTGTCGTTATGCCATCTCCATCCCATCTGTGGACGTCTTCGGTCCTCCTCGCCTTTCTGTTGCCTGCCGACTTCCTGCCCTCGACACCTAGAGACTGGATACTTGGAGCTGGCAAATCGACTATTGCTGCATCTCCCAACGACTTAACCTTCTTATTACATTGGAAGGAGCGACGTACGTACTACTCTGGATGCGTAGCGCCCATACATTTGTACACTTCGGTTTTTCGTTGCCATTTGCCCATCCAGAACAGTTGAACGACAACACGCACATGGAAACTACATACACAGGTACCTTACCAGGTCAACGCCTACCAGTTGACTCAACCTATCACCATCACCCTCCACTCTTTATAATGTGCAATTCACTACCCACTCACTCACCACAGCATATCCTCCCCTCTTACGGAGACGAGACTATGGAGTCACCGCAAGGGTGTCTGGTGGCGGCGGAAACTTTTTCTAACTTGCGCGGTCCGCGCTCATAACCTATTAGACAGTAACAGTGGCTGATACGTATTCAAGCCATCTAATCTCCTATCTTAGGGATAGGAGCTACTTGAGTATCTAATAGCTAATTGCTGTCTACTTAGGGAACACACCCCCTTAGCCATCCTCGCTTCCTACTCGCGCAACCGCCGTGCATCTGCCTCGCATAATACACCGCCTAATAAGCGTATCGCCTCCTTCCCGTCCACTTGCAGCTTTCCCGAGCGCGCGAGTATGGCCTGCAGAGCTCTGCCCAGGCGAGGAGGGTGCCGGAAAGGGATCTGTACTGCGGTCGTGTGTGCAGTTTTAGCGCGTAGGCGTAGGTTGAGAACGGTATGCAGCCACAGAGGGTGTAGGTGTAGTTGCAGTGTTTTGTGGTGTGGGGGGTGTGTTTGTGTTGTGCTTGTTTTTGGCTCGGGGACTGGTGAATCGAACATGGTATTCAACGCTGCTACCTACAGCTACCGAATACATTTGAGTGCATTCGGCCTTGGCATCGCCTATCCTGGAGTAAAACACAGTACTCCAGCTCCTTTTTCCTGACCTTCGTATCGCCTAGTGGTGGTGGCTATGGTTTTGTGCGCTGGAGATATAGGTTGGCATGCTGTGTGGCCTTTTTTTTCCTTCCTTGCGTTGACATGGATATTACATGGTTTTTTTTTTTTTACTGCGTGTGGTGCTATTTTGCAAGGTTGTCGGTTGCTCGTTGCATAGCAGGAGGAGCATAATATCGACGTCGCGTCCGAGGCCAGCGTTGATGTATCTGCCGCCCGATGGATGCGCATGCCCCTGCACAGAGCCAGAGTACCCAGCAGGGCGGGAATGTGCAGCTGAGTGGGCCGTGGTTTCGGGGCGTGAGGCTGGTGAGCTTTTTGCGGGCTCTAGCGAGGAGTTTCGAGACCACGGGGGAAGAAAGCAAAGGGGCGATGGTCGTGAAAGAGAGGGACTAGTGAGCAGAATGTAATGAGTTTACTTGGTGTGTGGTGCTGGACTGTGGAATGGGTGGGGGAGAAAGATAGTGCCGTTATACATCTCCTTAGGCATACGGTAGGCGCGAATGTTTGTAGATCGGCGTGGCGTTGATGACTCCGGCATGTATTTACATTATAAGTGTCGTCATCTGTTGGGGCCAGTGAGTTCTTTTTTTCGTTGATTAGATGTTGAGTTGGAAATCTTCCGGAGCGTCGTGACATGTTTAGATACACACGCTTACTCGTTTCTTTGAACGCTGATTATTATTTTTTGGGAACTCTGCATGCTATCTCCTCTAAAAGCTTGAATATTCCTAGGAGAACACCCCTATCGTATCATGGACCAGCAGCTCCATGCTGTCGTGTCGTACTACACTAGACACGTGTCGGACCATCCTAGACCTTCATGACGTTCTGCGGTTTTGGACCGTCTTTAATAGCACCCCCAGCCCGCCATCTCCGGGTCTGCCTTACATGTAAATATTTCATCCCAGTTGTTGTTCTTGTTCATAAACTGATCGGTGACGGCAGCCACACCTTGTTTCACCGCCTTCCAGAATACTTCGTTTTCAGTCGGCATGATTGTTTCCAGGTCTACAACATGTTCCCAGGTCCTACCGTCCAGCCTCACATCCTTATCTCGCTTGCCATGCGTATGGCACAACGCCGACCAACCGAAGAGAGCGCCAACATGCCATCCTAGAAGATGAACCAAATGTATCAGTCAATGTCGTCCACATTCACATGGGGTTACGTACCAGCATTCAAGGGGCTTCTGGGGTCTTTGACATTCCACAAGTACAAGACTTCGTCCCAAAACAACTTCCCTTCATCGAAAGCTGCGCGCTCATCTTCCGCCTTCATGGAGTCGAACCATCCTTTGTAATAGTCGTGTCGTCTAAGCAGTTGTATCTCCACAGTTTGCATATCTTCCGAACTGAGAAAGCCCTCGTACTCATCTAGATGAGAGAAGTCTTCGCGCTCGAACAAGTCGCGGGATCCGATAAGGGTGTGCATAGCGACGGACCAAGTGGTCCTGGTATGCAATGGGGAAACCGCCTTCTTCGTCTCGTGCTCGATGCTCGCCATGTACAGGTTCGCAAGCTCCTTCTTTTCTTGGAGGTGTCTATAGAAGATCACCTGCTGCTCGTTCAGCTCTTCCTTCTTGACACGTAAGCGCCCTTCCACAGTTTCCAGATGCGCCTCTTTCTTGTTCAGCTTGACTTGCTTGTGAGCAAGCTGCTGCTCTTTCTCCTGAAGCTTGGCGAGTAGGTCCTTAACTTTATTCTCCCGCTCGAGGCAATGTGCCAGTTTCGATTCGACATCTTCCATGCGTTGCTTCAACTTCGCGTTAGCCCGCAAAGGGATATCTTCATGGTACCGCTTCCTGTCGAGCTTCAGCTGCGCTTCTTGTTCTTGCAGCTCAAGCTCCTTCGCTCTCAGCTCGCCCGCTTTCTTGGCCATCTCTTCCTTCTTCTCATAGGTCTGTACAAACACAGCTTGAATAGCGCCTTCGCGTTTGAGGCACTGTTCAAGCGCTTTCTTGACATTCGTATTCTCCCTCTTCAGGTCGCAACAGGCTGGCTGTGGCTTGGCGTTCAGAGTGTTGCGAGGAGTGTCGCGAGAAAGGGAGCCTGTCTACGTCAGACGTCGAAGGCATCTTACCGGTGTGGTGAAGGACATACCGAGGACCAAGTCCGCGATTTCTTCCCTGCTGAGGGTGACATCCTCGGATTTGACAATGACGGCGGGGCTGCTCCAAGGGAACTGCGAGCGACTGACCTGCGGCACCATCTCAAAGGCTGAGGTACCGAAGACGAAGCGTATATAGTAGAATAGCGCGTGAATGATAGGGTGAAGCGGCGACGGTTTTGAGTATAAAAACGGCGGATAGTTGTTCCGGAGTACGGCGCTTCAGTTTGGGAAGGAGCGCGAGCAAATCACGGAAGGTGCGCTATTAAGCAGCGCCTAGTGTTAGACGCGAGGAGAGTGAAGACGAAGCAGTGCGACGAATAATGAGGCGAAGTAGGAAGAAGCACATCACAAGAGACTAGTAGGAGATAGGATAGGAACCGAAGTAATTAAAGCTGGAAAGTAAGACCTTTTGAAAACATCGGCTACCCTACTGACTCATTGACTCATTTTACCTTTCTTAAAATATCGAGCGAAGATATAACTCATGTGATGCTATGCACGCACGATGTTGAGCTAGGTTTGTGCACTATACCTCCTACTTCACACCTTGGCGCGAAGTCAGACCTGGGGGTATTATACAGATCATGCGGACCGGAAGACTCGTCAGATGCCAGTCGAAGAATGCGGAAGCCTCGGCTTTGATTGCGTTCGGCCAGAAGGCATTGGGCATTGCAAGTGTACATGGTCTGACGCTAGTAAGTATATAGCATGATGTATTCAGCTGGCTAAACATACGTTTGCTTGTTTTCCTTATGCTTCTTAGCTCCGTTGATGTCTTAAGCTCTAAGAATCGTTAGCCATATCTATACCGGAAGTGACATCGAACTATACCTTAGACCAGGTAACAGATACCATCCCATCTCTCGTGTAGGTTTAGTAAGCAATCCGCAGGCACATCCCTAATTCGACACGCACGCAGATTGCCGTCATCCCCCCTCACTCATCCTCATGTTCTTTCCAACAAATCATCAACCCTGCCAACGCATTCCCATGTTCCTCAAACGCAGGAACTTTCCTCCTCTCCCTGCCCTCTACAAATCTCTTGCCCAGCGCATCACACTCCCGAAGCACATCCTTCTTCTCTCTTGTATTCGCAAACGTTCCATAACTGTCCAGTATTTCATTCCCAATGTATAGTTCTGGGTCTTTGTCCTTCAAAAACAGCGGGAGAAGGAGGTACCAATCGACAAAAGGCGCGAAGACGAAGGACGACGGCGAGATGTGGGATTCGATGGATGAGGCAAGAACATTGATACCGAGGTGCGAAAGTAAGGCAGCGTCGAGAGGCGTGAAGGCCGGTTCTTGCGCATAGAGCGTGAGGGGCGACGAGGCATGTTGCTTTACTATTCGAACATCAGACCGAGGATGACGGGTACAAGATAGCGAGGCATACACAGCTTGACCGCTGCTCTAAAGAGTACAAGCTGCCACATTGAACGATAACGATGGTCCCAGTCCAAACTGAAGCTTCCAATGCCTATGCAAACCGCCTCTTTGACCGTCCAATCTCTCAAGCCGAGCATTCGATCGAGGCTCTTCGCACACGACGTCTTCTCCCACTTGCGCTGCATCGTGTCTACTTCGCCCAGGAGCTTCTCGACAGTCAGCCCATCTACTGTTCTGGTCGGTCTCGCATGCTGCAGCTGCTCGGTCTTGTCCGCATCTTTCGCGCTTGCTGACCCCGCCACGACAGTCCACCCGTCGCTCGCCTGAACCTGCCTTCTCTTTCCACGCCTCCGGTTTGCTTTTGGTTCGCTCATGGTGCCCACAATCTCCTGTTCACGTTGGCGTTGTGAGCTTCGCATAGCTCTTCGTTCGGTCGGCTGGGAGGTATGCAGTTCATAAGCGCATTACGGTGAGAATCCAATGGGGCTTGAGAGCGATTGCAGTTTCTATGACACTTATGCAGATAGACACAATTCAACAAAAGCGTGGTGACATGACAGTGCAGACGTGGGGAATGCGGGATGAGCATGTTTGAGTTCGGGGCTTCCCAGGGTTAGAGCGTCGGAAAGAGCTCGGAATTTCGGAACTAACCTGGTTCACTGACGCACATGTACACGTCTCCGAACGCAGGAAACTAAACATCAATAATTGGAGCTATATGTATACATCAAAGACAAACCAAGAAAAAACGTCGTTACACGAAACACACCCCGAAAAAAGCGCCCCCATCTCTACCCCTTAAACCCATCCAACAACCCCCGCAACCACACACCCGCCGCATAAGCACCCGGATCCGGAATCTTCGACCTCTCGCTCCCGTCATCGCCGATATACGTCGCACGGCCAAACTTGGCCTTCATCGACGCCGTCTTGTCCGCACTGTCCTGCGCTACTTGCACGCTCTTGGCCAAGTCTTTCGACTCGCTCAGCGTGATGATGAACGGGATGAGCACATCCATGACCGTCCTGTCGCCCTCCCTCGCTGACGTGTAGTTCTTCAAATTATCCAGCGCTTGCGCCGCAGCTTCCGCCACGGTATTGATGTCGAGCGGGTTGTTCGCTTTGACCGTCGACGTGGCGAGTGCGTTGATGAAGGCTGTGAGAAGAATGGATAGTATAGCGCCGAGGGAACCGCCTACGTCTTCGACGTTTTCGCCAATGTGCTCGAAGAGGGTGAGGAGCGGGGGTGGACTTGAACCCACGTTGTCGATGTTGCTGAGAATGGCTTTGCATACGCCTGCAACGGCTTCGCCGCAGTCACCGTCGCCCATTTGCAGGTCGTATTGCGTGATTGTGGGTTCGGCTTGTAACCCGGCGTTACACGCACTCTTTAACGCGGTGATGAGCTCAGGGGGCGTGGCAGGGCCTGCATTGCTGCTGCTCGCTTCTTCGGCGGCTGTGTTGGCTTTTTGTCTGCGCTCCTCCATCTCTTTCGATACGGCTACGGGGACGTAGTTATTCTTGGGCCATGCAGGCGCGTTGGTCGGCGCATCCAGCAAGCTGAAGATCTCTTCGTCGCTAACGTCCATGCCCTTTGCCATACCGCTCATATTGCCCAGAGTAATGCTAAAGCCCTGGCCATTGAGGGAGGTCTCCATGATCCCGGCGTAAATGCGCGATGGTACAATGTTCCAGTCAGATTTGAGGACTACCAGAGCAAGATCTGTGAGGGCTTCGAGCTCGAGGCTAGAGAGGCCGCCAAAGTTGTTGACGAGCATGACGACGTTGTCGTCTGGCTTGAACTGAACGAAGGCACGGTCCGAGTCGTTGGGGTCGAGGAGGTATTTGAGCATTTCTTTGATGATGTCTTCGGCGGAGGGCATGGGCGATACTTGCTTGAGGCCCTGCTTGGGGTTAGAGTTCAGAAGAAGTGTTGATGCAATTGCCTTACGGGTTCGTTGTGGATACCCATTCCCACTACACATGTGTCGACTGGTACCTGCTCGAACGCCTCGCGACCGGGTACGTGGCAGTGATCTAGGCTTGTTCCGATAGTGACGAGTTGTGAATTGCCCAGTTCGCCAATTTGTCTGCATTTCTCAAAGGCCCAGCCCTTCTGTGATGCCGCGCCGATGAGCTTTATCACTGTGGAAGGATATGTGAGCAAACGCCGAGCAAAGGTCTTGATGACCGCTCACCTATCAAATTACCAGCTAATCCTCTTCGTCCAACCTTCCCGCTCTTCGCTCTTCCCAAGGCTGCATCTTCTGCCATACACACAACGTCTACGTTGTATCCCAACGCCTGTCCCTTTTCTCTTGCTAACCCAAAGTGGAGCATGTCTCCGGTGTAATTCGTGATGCAGAGAATAATACCCTCATCACTGGGCACATTTCTTATGCCCGACATGATTTGTTTTGTACTGGGAGAAGCAAATATGTCACCGCAAATAGCTGCTGAAAGCATGCCATCTCCCACATATCCAGACCATGCCGGCTCGTGACCAGAGCCACCACCAGATATGATGGTGACTTGTTCCGGTTTATGTGCAGTGTTGTAGACTACTCGTTGTGCGGCGTCGAGACCCATGTGCTTGTTCCGCGTAACGAGGGAAGTGAGGGCGTGGACCACGACGCCGTCGGGGCTCTGAAAAAAGTGTTTTCGAGACATGGTGGATGAGGGAGAGCTGAGATTCAACTCTTTTCTAGAGATATAGAAACTGATGCAACTGACTTCGAACTCTCATAAACCGGCGGTTTGGTCAATAATAAGGTATCTGTAATCGTCAACGGCATTGCTCGGTAGTTGGGAGCCTTTACGGCCAAGAGGACACCTACGTACTAGAGAATCCAGCAATGGCTCCAAATATATTTAAATAGTTGACTCGTCATACAAAACTCAAGATGTGTACCGAAAGGTTTGCGATGATTTTCACTCCTGATCGAATTGTCGGAACGAGAAGGGAGAAATGGCATACGGGTCCGGGCAACGGCTATAGACAGTACATAAAGCTCACCCTGCCCCGCCTTGATCATCCACCCCGCCTCCGCGATGGCGCGGCAAGACGCATTCATCCTCGCAACTACGAAATAGGGCACCGGCAAAGAGCGCATAACGACGCCCACTCTAGAACGCGTCCGATATACTAAAAGCAGAAAGGTTCGAAGGCATCATCGTGAGAAACGCATGGTGTTTGCGCCGGCTTTGCCGTAATAGGACATGCCGGTGGGTGCCTGCCCCAAGAATCCATATATGTGGGCTCGCCACGAGGCGTTCAGATACCCTCATTATCCGCGCGATATATGCCGCGGCCACGACACGAATTTCGCCTGTTGAGCTGCTTGCGACCAGGCGACATCGTCGAACATGCTCTTTCGCAGGGACGACTTGATAGTGGATGGCTCGTCTCGAGGCCTCAGCAGTGCTGCGATGAGTCATTAATTCGAAAGTACGTTGGGCATTCGTTCAAGCCTATGTACTTGATTTGACTACCACGTAGCGGGATTGAAGGAGGAATCTGCTGTGGAGATTAGATTTAACTACTATTACTATATACGAGCTATCAATATCATTCGTTTCCTGTCCAAATACCTTGGCAGTCCTGCTATACACAGCCCCAGACCCTTTGCTTCCCATATCAAACGCTAACACCTGAAGGACAATGACGGTTCCATAAACGTTCCGTATTGCTGATTATGCGATCTTATTGCGCCAAACTCCGTACCATGCAAGCGCATCATCAGAAGGGATATTTTCGAACCGCCAAATAACAAAAAATTGAAGATAAAAGGATCAGTGTCCCACAGATGAGTAGTGCGAGGCGCGGTGGTGAGGTTGGTGGTAGACCGAAGGGGTGTATTCCGACTCATTGTACACGGTACCTCGCTTGTCTTCCTCGGGCAGGAGCTCCTTGACTTCCCAGTTATGCGCCTTAACGCCTACGGAGAACTCGAGATCCTCGCGGGTGATGGAATCCCAGTACTGTATAGAGTAAGCGATTGAGTATGCGGTATGCGTACGAGGAGAAGCCCACCTTGTAGACCATCATGACGCCTAGCAGGTTGCAAATGGTGGCAAAGAAGAGACCGTCCAAATAGTGCTGCACGCCGTTGCAGATGGTGTCGCTGAAGACGTAGAGTATCACCTGGCCAATGACGAAGAAGAAGACACCAAAAGTAATGTCGCCTATCGGCCAGCGGTCCTCGAGCGTTCCCATGACCAGCAGGATCTGGCTGCAGACGTAGACAAAAAGACAGATGGCGTTTACGATGTAGGTAACCACAAAGACACCGACCGGGTTCTTGGCGCTCATGCCAGCCCAGTTCTTGAAGGTGAGCAGAGACACGGCACCGCCGGCGATGAACATGGCGAGCGAACAGAGTCGCAGCAGCCAGACGGAGAGTGTAGTCCCATCCTCGTACAGCTGGAAGCCGACAAAGCCGTTGATCAACAGGCAGGTGCAGAGGGCGGATACGAGCCCGTTCTGGGCGGCGGCGAAGTAGGGGTATGAAGCGGAGCCGGGCGCGCTGACGCCGGCGTCGAGGATGAGCGACACGATGGTCAGGGCCATGTAGATGTAGAAGAAGGACGTGATCTCTTTGCGGCCTGGCGCGTGTCAGTGCCTGGCTGCCGCTGGCCACGCTCGAAGCACGGCATACGTACCGACAGCAGTGAACTTGGAGCGCACGTGGATGATCATGATGACGGTCATGACGAGGGCGAGGATGTGCATGAAGTCGTTGGCGACCTGGAAAATGAGCGTGTTGGCCAGCTCAATGGTGCGCGAGTAGCAGTCGGCCTGGATGCCGCGGCCGCCGCTGATGTCCTGGTGGCCGACGAGGGCGCATAGCGGTATGGCCGTCTTCTTGCATATCGAGGTGAAGTCGCCGAAGCCCATCTTGTCGCGGATGAGAGAGAACGGCCGTGGCTAACGGAGGACTGAGTAAGTGAGTGTGCAGACTGGGAAGCGGCCGCGGGGGAGTGGGCCGTGGTTCGTGGTTGTCAAGGAGATGGCCAGGCGCAGGGTGTTTGTTTCAGGAGCGCCAGGTCCGCGCCCAGCCAAGCACGGCCGCTGCGGCGCCGAGTGGGGGCCTCAACTCCATGCCACGAACCACATCGACATGGCGCTCCCGAATATGTGCGCGACGCACAGCGACATTGGTACCATGGTACTGTCCGCACGTTGAACCGGACGATGTATCGGTGGTAGTTTGCATGGCGGGATGAGACGCAGCGGCAGGCCGTCGGATCGAGGAGGAGAGTCCTGGTAAGCAAGTGTCCATGATCACATACGGCCAAGATTGACGTGTATTTGGCCTCCGTATTGCCCATCCTGGGCTAACACGCGGTGTGATGATTGACCAGGCTTTCGTCCTGATACAGCAGGCTGCATTGCCTCACCCTCACTACAGAGACAGGATCGAGGAGGAGCAGTCCTGGCATCGCGAGGAAGGAGCAAGACTCCACCATCACATACGGCTAAGATCAAAGTGTATTTGGCCTTCGTATTGCCCATCCTGGGGTAACACGCGGTGTGCTGATTGACCAGGCTTTCGTCCTGATACAGCAGGCTGCATTGCCTCACCTTCACTACAGAGACAGGATCGTGGCTGGCATCGCGAGGAAAGAGCAAGACTCTACAATCACATACGGCTGCAGGACCAGATTTAAAATACATCTAGCCTTTGTATTGCCTACCCTAGGGTAACACGCGGTGTGATAATTGATTAGGACTATAGGCTTGATTGCTTCACTTCACTTTCACCTTTCCCTTCACCCTTTACTTTCACCTTTACTTCTACCTTCACTTTCACCTTCACTCCTACCTTCACTTTCACCTTGCTACTCTCTCCTCCACTTTCCTAGCGTTTGTTGCTCTTTCCCTTTGGTCTAGTGTCTGCAACGCGCCTTGCCCTCCGTATAAATATCACCTCGCCCCTTCCTCCAACTACCTGCTCACCCACAACATGGAGCGAGGAGCCGCCCACTACGATGGGCTACAGTTGCGACTCTGTAAGTAAGGACTGGAAGTTGCTTGCAGCAGCTTCATCCATGGCATCTACCCTACTACTCTCCCTCGCCCACGTTGCACGCAGCATGCTAACAACAAATCTGCCATCAGGCAACTGGCTCGAGGTCCCGACCACCCTCCACCCCACGGAAGTCGAATCACTGATCAGTAAGTACACCCATGAACCCCATCACAATTCTCCCCATCAACGTACTTTGAGCGGACCATATTTACTGTCTAGACAATATTACTTTCTTCCTCCGTCGCCTCCAGTCCAAGAGTATCAAGGATCCGACCGCCTACCCAGCTTTCAACTTCGCGGTCGTCCCTGATGACGATGTGTCCATCGTTACAGGTAGCGTCGACGATGGCGAGGGCTTCATCATGAGTGTCTATTTCGGACAGCGCCAGGTCATTGTGGGGCAATTGTCGCGCCACCGCGAGACGGCAATGAATGGGCTGAGGAAGAGCTGTGAAAAGCTGATTGGCTCTTTGATCCTCGAAGACGCCGAAGATGAGGAAGCTCTTCGAGACGCCATGCACCAGTCTGACGAGCACTTCACGGGCGGTACGCCTGCGAATCCCAACGGTGCAGGATCGGCTAGTGCGGCTGTGAACGGAAACTCCAATCCGACTCACCCTCGCAACTATGGTGGCTCGAGCAACATCCACTCGGCGGGTCACTGAGGCTTCCGCACACGGTTAGGTGCCGCTCGATGGGATTTTGTTCGACCATCCCTGGGCCCCCTCAATTGGACAGCCTTAGCTGCGTGCAAGTTCGGATAGGAAGACGGCGGTTTGGTCAAGCGGAGCTGGCATGGGCGCTCGGTTTTCTATGGTATGACTTGGACTTAAAACATTGCCTCTTTCCTCTTTTTTGGGCCTCGTGTCCTACTAACACTTCCCTGGCGGTCGGTTTGGCTAGTTTCATAGTCCGCGTTAGGAGACTTTGAATATCAAAAATTCTACATACTGAGGTCGCACGTCCCATCATAACCGAGCTACCGCAAGCGATTTGAGGGGCATACCCCATTTAACCTGTGTTAATGTTGTCCCGTGTATCTGATGGAACATGCCAGGTTGAGGTATTCAGCTTAGGGTAAGCCTGCACTCACCTGGTACCATCCCGGTATGACATGAGGCCAATTGTTAAACTTACTACACATGTCAAGCTTCGAAAGGTCAGTACATCACTCCAATGTGTTTTAGAGGCGCATGTCCGATTCATCTGAGCAGCCGACCGCTGAGATCATGTATAAATACACCACCGTTCGGAAATGGCTATCATAAAGTCTTTAACACAAGACTGATTCTCAAACATGCTTTGACGGAAATTTTGATTATGGATATTGTGCAGTGATGCAATAGTTCATTGTTTGCCTATAGTGATGCGTCACATGTACTTACAGCATGTGAGTATGGAGTGGTTACTGACAGGTGCACGGGCATGGTGCACTAAACTGATATCACGTGAGTGATGACTAATGGATGCTGGAAGGAGGATGGTCTGAAAGTAAACTACGGGGCAGGAAGTTCAAAGAGATCCCCCTTGATATCTATCCATTCACTTTCTGCGACTACATGTCGAGTACAGTTGTCTACACACGTCGGCCGCCCGAATACAAACACTGATCTCATGCAGATACAGATGAAGGCTGAGTATACAGACCGTGATAAGAATGTCTGATTTTTCTGCTGGGGGCCGGTGCGAGGCGGGATTGGGGTGACGAGGCATACGATTTGTCATTAAAAGAATTAACGAGATACCGGCTTGTCATTTTCCATCGCCAGAGTTAATGCATGCTCTCTATATTGCGCCACTGCCCTCTATTTCAACAGGCTGACCAGAACCATCTATCATAATTGACGTGAGCCCACACCTACGACGTCCAATCCTTGAAACCCTTTTGCCTTTGCCGACTGTTCCATTGCAGCGTCCTTGAAATGCTGTCGATCCAGTCCTTGCTCTTTCTATCCAGCGGCAGCACGCTTGGGAACGGGAACCTCGACGCGCTGATAGTCACGTAGTCGCCAGGGTTTAGCTCGACGCGATCTCTGCCATCGAAGCTTGCCCATGAACTTGTTCGTGCATCATACGGCACACCGGCGCGCAAGACGATCGTGTCGGGCAGAATGATGGGCCGGAAAGAGAGCGTGTGTGCACATATGGCAGTGACTAGAATGACGGGGTTATCAGGATGACAAAGCGAGCCGCCTGCTGCAAGATTGTATGCTGTGCTGCCGGTGGGTGTCGAGATGCAGACGCCGTCTGCTTGGACTGTAGTGAAGTGTTCGTCGTCGCCGAAAAGCTCGAGGCTCGACATGGTCGGATTGGGACCTCGATCTACCACGACTTCGTTGAGAATGTTATGCGTCCCATCTGGCTTGTGAGTATAATGGTCTTCGCTTTCTTCTCCGATGAGTTCCTCGACCAGATCACGCGCGCCGTTGTCCCGGCTCTGCGAGCGCATGATTGTGGCTTCGAAACGCAGCCGCAGACTGACAGTGATTCCTTCATCAAAGGTGCGAGAGAGCGTGAAGGGGTAGGTCTCGTAGTCGAATTTGGTGAGGAAGCCGAGGGAGCCCATTGAGAAGGCTAGGACGGGTGGGACGATGCGCTGGAAGAGCCACGACGCGTAGAGCACTGTGCCGTCACCGCCTAGCTGCCATTCATTAGCTCTAGGGCTACATTTAGTTGCACGAGATGCTCACCGCCAGCACAATATCGAACATCTGCGGCTTCTCGCGGCACAGCTCGTTCGTCCAGAATTCCAGCCTGCCCCCATAGGAAGGATTCCGCTCCAACAGCCCCTTTGCGTCGAACAGCTTGTTATCTTCCAGCGTGTCCTCGACATAGACCTTGTACTTGGAGTCCTTGGCCAACAGCCAATCCGTAGTCTCGCGCGTATGCTTGATCAACGTCTCGTCGTGGGCCTTTGCGAGGATGAAGACATTCCGCACATGCAGCCGTACGCGTATCTGCGCGAGCTTCTTGGACAGCTCTCGGATGCCAAAGGCCATGTCCGATATCTGCTTCTTGGTCAGGAGGCGCGAGTAGTGCGACTGCTCGGCGTGGCCATGTGGGTCTTTGTCTATTATGCGCTCCTGTGCAAGGCCCTCGTAGGACGCGCTGTGGTCTTGTTCGGCAATGCCATGGTGCTTTTCGAGGAGGGTATGCACGAAGCATTGCGTCTTTCGGCGATGGTTGTCAGGGCGCGACGCCGCCGAAGCAACAAGTGACGACCTGCGGCGGCGGATGTCGCTGGGTTCAAAGACGACCTCCAGCGCCTGTTGGCCATCCTGGTCGCTGTTTACGCTGCTGGTGTCGTGCTCCGCAGGTTCGTCCTCAGAGTGGATGCTAGCTTGACAGATGCCGACTTTCGGACCTTTGCGCATTACCTCCACCAGGGCCTGGGGCTTAGAGTCCTGCTCAGTACAAGACTCGGCAACCATGATCGAGATGGGGAAGAGGAGATGGAAGGCCAAGCGGGCGTCGGCCCCTTTACCGTACGACTCTATATATTTGCCTGAGGTAGAGCATTCATGCACTCAGTGTGAGCAAACGCGCCTGCTATGTGTATGCCCGTGAAGCTGCACTAGTGGACCCCGCGCCCCGCGTTACCCGATTTGGCCATGACATAATTAGCCTTACTCATCAATCGAAAAGATAATGACACGCAGATGGAATACTACCCTTTGCAGGACAACAGTTGGAGTCCAGTGTGTTGCCCTCGCTTATCAAGCTACAATGGTACTTCGACCGACTGGAGCACCTCCTCGACCACATCATCAGCCGTAACGCCCTCAAGAACCGCCCTGACAGCATCCAACGAGCTGCCCCATTGCATGCTTCGCTCGTTTTCGGGAGACGTGATGACGATTCTGTGTGGATATATTTTACGAGCGGCGAGCGCGACCAAAGAAGGCGTGACGTAAGAGAGCCCATGGAGCGGGGCGAGGGCGCTGGACCTATTAGTATTGCGAAAAAGGGAAGCACGTACGAGCTTACTGCGACAAAATGCCAAAATGACGCGTCGCCATGGCTGATATGCCTCCTTCGACTGCTCGATGCAGTCTCATAAAAACGACCATGTTGTGAAGGTACGCTCGCACTTCGGAGCTGATTCGGACCTTCGCTATGAGGTCCGATAGCTCCTTCAAGTCCTGCCATGCGTCAACCGCCTGTTACCAGAGAATCAACCATGTCCAATTACCCCTTCTGAAAAGACCAAGGAGCCTTCTCGCTTCTCGAATATCTCCGTACGTGGCCGGACGACCGATGCCGTGGATGCGTTGTCGTCAAGCACAGCATCTTTAACTTGAACTTCTTCGACATTTGGCAGTCCATCCTCTGCCTGATGTCTATGGGATATAAAGAACTGATCGCGCTGTAGTAGGTAAGAAGAAGAAAAAGAAGCAGAGACTAGGTGAAGTGCCGGTACATACCAAATGGAGAGATAGTCGAGCCGTCCCTCCAACACTTAGAGCGATGAACAAAAACGGTCTCGGAGCAGCATGTACAGCCGTTCTAGTAAAATTCCTCTTGCCGCGAATAAGCTAAAAGAGTGTTAATATATCTTACATTGCATGCACTTGGACGCATAATACCTCAAGAGCTTGTACCTGAACCTGGGTGCTTGTCCGGTTGAGGTTCTTCGCGACGACAACGTTGGCGATGTTGCGACTGTCTAATGGTGTAAATGGGATAGCGGACCTCGGTACTCGTTCGTCGGTTTTCTTCGACGAGCATTGCTGTGTTGAGTACTAGAGTGCGGTTAACAGATCCCTTCCTGAACGTGACCTCCGAAGCCCTAGCTACGTACATCGCCCCTTGCAGCCTCGTTTGCGGTACCGAAGATATCGTCAGCATCCTCATTCACGAGAATTCCCGTTCCAAAATCGTCCAAAGTAGTATGCTCAGAGCATTCGAGTACCGCCCAGGTCAGCCCGAAAACGTTGCGGGCGATCTGCCATCATCAGCGTGCATCCGTAGCGCAACCCGCCTACCGTAGGTATGACATACAAGTCCGATCTCCTGCTCCAAATCATCCAGCGACTGCTTTTCCGCTTCGATTATGCAATGTTGGTCGGTAATGAGGCAGAGTAGTACGGCAAGCTCGATGTCACTCAGGGCCTGTACTTTGTCCGCGATGCGATCGCCCGAATCCTCCATAGGTCTGACTTCCGTGCTGAGATTTACATTCTCTCTCAAGGATCCATGATTGGGCTGTGACGCACTGTTGTTTGTGGAGAAACTGCGGCTACTAAGAGCCGCTAGTCTGGTCAAAGTTTAGTTCAATCATCGGTCACATGAATGGTCGGAGCCCGTGGACCGATTCCGACTTCTCTCTGCTTACCCTTCTCTACCGACACAAAGTTTTTGGATACTCTGCCGACGATCAGCATCATGCATGGGTACGAGTTAACTCTCCTTACTCCTTTGTACCTTGGACTTCTAGGATGAAATCGAGAACGCTCATGCCTACTTGACTGCGTTGTCAAGGCCTCCGAAACCGAGGAAGGTGGAGAGGTATGGTAGGTAGAATTCCTTTTTGGGGTCAATCTGCCTCTTATCAGTCATTTTTACGACTTCCTCGGCCAACCACATAAAACCCAAATGAGGGATCGTAAATTACACAGCAGTTCTATGCCCATCTCGTACGAGGTGAGACCTTGGGTCTGGCAAAGGGACGCCCCCAGCCGAGCCTGGGGACTGGTACAACACGTGCAGCCGAAGCTGCTCTACCCCGCATTGTCACCTTGTCATCTGTTCCCTGGTCGGCTGGCTTGTTATTTTCCCACCCAGTCGCATAGCGCCTCCCCCCAAAATCGATTTGCTACACCCCAAACATTACTAATTCGATAATATTGCAGCCTATTTATAAAGCATACTCGATGGAGTTTGCTACATCACCTTGACTAGCCATGTACTAGAACACATGGAAATCGCCTACAGTACCATTCAGCAGAGACCACTGAGACGCAACAACGGCCGGCTATATGAAACACATCACCAATGACCAAAATATGCCGCACCATATACGAGCGGCGGACTGGACCTACAGAAACAATCAAAGAATGGGGCAGCCTTCCGGTCTCCAGCTATCTGGGTACGAACCCATAACATAGAGGCGCTGGAATGTAACGCTAACCGGCAAAATACCCTGCTACCTCGATGTGTGGATTCAACTACATTACCTTTCTCTTCTGAAAAGTACATTATATGGAGTGGGGTTATGCCTAAAATGCTACAGGAATGTTTAGCCACTAAAAGAGATCGGCCAATGGCCCGAACACGCTATGATCCTCGACTATGATTTGCTCCGCAAAAGTACAAGGTAGCCTCAGAAGGCGCCACCCTTAAATGGCCATTTTCTCTACAAGGCTCAACCGTTCTGACATTCTCTTCGGCCACTTGATTCCAGCGCTGATTCGACTATCTGCGATGATCGCCACCTATCTTCTGCTGGCCTCTGCAAGCTTGCTGCAAGCAGCGAAATCTCTCTCGCTCCCCGATGACAAAGTACTGGTCAAAAATATTCTTGTGCCGAAAGAAACGTCCAGCTTCAAGAAGAACAATGTTAGTGCTCAATGGGCCCCTGGATATCCGAAAGAATGGGGCTCCGAAGACTACTACTATCAGTTCAACACACCGGATCCTGAAGTTACCTTTGAATCCATGATCACCCAGGACGAGAAGTACCTTGTAATGCTCAATGGAACGCACGTTAGATTCATTGATCTGGAGAAGAACTCCACGGCCTCAACCCTCACCCTCGCGATGCCCGACGGAAATCCCGCCTGGACTGTGAGGCTTCATCCCGCTCCACAGGACGGGTATTATGTGCTCGTCGGTGGCTCAAGTGACAAGTATGATATAAGTGTTACAGTCCGCATTCATCTATCCTCCGACCTCAAGCCTGTTGGGGAGTCGTCTATCTACCAAGGAGGGATCGGTGACATCAGCAAGCAAAGTAAAGTGGCGTCTCTAGACGGATACATATATGACTTGGAGGGCACAGATACTCCGGTTGCCGCACTCGAAGGTCGACCCGACATTACCTACCTGAGCTTTAGCCCCGACGGTGTTCATCTGGCATCCGTTAGCTACCGCGATAAGACGGTCGATCTGTGGAACGTCACCTCTGGCCAAAATATCTACCGATTTCCCGCAGCGCAGACCATTGGACTCTTGGCTACACAGTTCTCACCGGATGGGAGATACATGATGATTGTAGTCTCGAAAGCCATACAGATATACACTCTGAGCAACATGACCGCGCCCCCGACTGAGCTCAAAGGCTTCAACACTCGGCCACGAGATTTTGTTTGGAGCCCCGACAGCAAAACCTTCGCCGTGAGTGATGATGGTAGACTGCAAATTTTCGAAATCGCCTCCCTAGAGGTGGTCCAGAAATGGGAAGCCGAGAACTGCACACCTGGGCGGCTATCGTTCCTTGATGGGAAAAAGCTTGTCTGGGGGGTGCCTCAAGGAGTTTGGTACCTATATGACTTTGAGAGGAACGTCAGGTGGCTCTGGACCTATCGTGTTACGGATCGTGTGTGGGGAAGTAATATGGAATTCTCGTGGTTGAGTAAGAAGAACATGGCAGTTACTCATGATGGAGACTCGACCGTACGCTTCTGGAAGCTCTGAGGATGGCAGTGCAGCTAGTTGAGACTTGGTATTTGTTCTCTTTGCTATTTAGTGAGCGGAGATGGCCCTCAGATGGGGGACGTCGTCCAAGTGACCTCACAATTGTTAAGGCAAACTTCAGTCTCAAATGAGCACCACGTGCCTATCTTTAACGAGGTAAGTATGTCCATGTCCAACTTCTCCTCTCACCAATATGACTCTCGACCACGGTTTAATAGCCACAATGTAAAAAACGGCGTAGCCGTGTCAACCGCAGCGCAAAATGTTTGAACAATTCCTTCCACATGACCACCATCCCAACGCTTGGGTCAGGCACCCCATCTCTCACCTGTATCGCAAATGCCGCCCCAATATGGCTAAATACGCGACCATCTATACTGTTCGCAACACCCATGCCACCCGTGCTATCTTCGATACGGAGTCTGCGCGAAACTGCATCCCAATACTGCAGTATAACAACCCTAGTAAGGGCAATTTGGATAGAATCGCATTGCAGCTGCACTCCTGCCTGATGCATTGCTTCCGACCCGCGCAGCACCTCGGCCGTCTACGCCTCGTCGGATGTGGAAAATCCTAGTCTACTATATAGACTCACGTAGGAGCTTTTCGTCCTGCTAGCGCCCACAGACAGCATTTAAACCGGAGATTGTCAAAATAACTCACTCGTCCAATATGAAGGTCTCCCTGCAGCAGCTTACCTTTCTCGTGCTTCAAGGCCTCCGCCAGGCTACCAGTCACTGTACGCTGCCACTGCCACTCCTCACTGCACACCCTCACGCAACCAACTAATCCCATTCTAGACGGTTTCCCCTACACCGTAGTCGACGGCGTAGTCTCCAAGCGCTGGGAGTACACCCGGTAAGGCGGCTATGCAGCCATGTATACGCATGTCACTGATAGAAGGCCAGGCCGAGCACTTCGTTCGTCCCGGACTGGGACTACACGGGCGAGGGGTCCATGTGCGGGCGCAACGCCACGATGCCGCTCTTCCTCGTGAAGACGCTCACGGTGGCAGCCGGCAGCACCGTCGGCTTTGCCGCGTCGTACATGAGCACGGAAACGCAGGACGAGACCAAAGACATGTCGGACGTATGTACGGACGTCTGCATCGCCTCGTTTGTTCGACGAGGCAGGCCATATGCGATTAACGCGCGGGCTAGTTCGATCCGTCCTTTCGAATGTACCATATTGGGCCGGCGACGGCGTACCTGTCCAAGGCACCCGGTGAGCTGAACGATTACGACGGCAGTGGAGAGTGGTGAGTACTTAGCAAGCCCGCTGTGACGTATAGCCCGACCGGACAATTGCTGAACTGGAATGTTTGTTGGTTTAGGTTCAAGATTGCGGCTGTCGGAGCCTCGGACGGGATGCACTGGGACTGGGCCAGGGACAATGACATGAACATCGTACGTGCCCCTTATCACGTACATAGCCCCAGCCCCTCACAATCCGATCCTCACACCCCTTCCCAGATGAACTTCACGATCCCCAAGACTACGCCACCAGGCAAGTACCTGATGCGCGCCGAGCACCTGAATATGGAAAACGGAGGCTCTTACAAGGTTACTGAGATGTACGTCAACTGTGCGCACATCGAGGTCACGGGCGAGGGTGCGGGAACGCCGGGGCCGATGACACACTTCCCTGGTGCTTTTGATGCGAAGGACCCCGGGATTTGGCTGCCATACGCGCTGTGGAGACCCACACAGCCGATGGACGAGTTGAAGAATTGGCAGGGTGCTGGACCTAATGTGTGGCATGGGTAGATGAAGGACGTTTGAATGGAGTTGGGAAACGAAGTTGGGTTGTATCAGGATGGGTGATGCAGTGCAGATTCTAAAGCTACTCTAAGAACTCCAGGTGCCCTCCTGAGCTACTGATGCTAGTTAAATCAGTGTATGTAAAGTGCATTGGAGTGACTTAGTTGTAGAGCGGCCAGGCTCTAGCGGTCTGATCCAATTTCCGCCCAAGTCTTAATGACGAGGAGATGGCGTGAACGCATCACGCTTTGGCCGGGAGTCCATCACGGGGGTAATTGCGCACCGACTACAATTACTCTTAGCATATGGTAATATACACCTGACATCAGCTCCTCAAGTGTTCGTACAATCAATGCTTCTCTGCGATTGCACTCGGCAGTGGCATATTATGGTTGCATTTTTTCCAGCTTCAAGCTTCAGTCGCACGCTCCTCTTGCTGCTTTTTCGCTGCCCAAAGCTTCTCTTTGCTGATATTCTCCAGGATCTTGTCGGCGCCTTTGTCGAGCAGGATTCTTGCCACGTCTCTCCCCATGTCCTCAGCCTCCTCGACCGATCTAATTTTGCGAGCGGTCTCGTACTCGACACACTCCTTCCCGTCCACGCTCACAACGAGTGTCTTGAGAAAAAGCTCTTGATTGTCCAGATCCGACTCAGGTTCCTCAAGAGGCTGCCCATGCTTATCAAAGTCTTTTGGAGGCTGTATCCCGACCGCCACTCCCTTTCCGCCTCGCCACGATGTCTCGACGCCAATCGGAACACTACAGCCTCCCTCCAGCGCCCGCAGGAGTGCGCGCTCTGCTGAACAGGCGCGCGTCGTCCTCTCACACTTGATCTTGGAAACAAGCTCCTGCATGGCCTCGTCGTCCTTTCGGATTTCGAGCGCCAGCGCTCCTTGGCCTACCGCATGCAGCATACCGCCATTGCTGCTTGTCAGATACTGCGCCACCCTATTCTCCCATCCCATGCGCTTGATTCCTGCAGCGGCGAGGACAATTGCCGCGTAGGGTGAGTCCTGGGCATCGAGTTTGGCCAGCCGCGTGCCGACATTGCCTCGCAGGTCGGCGAACTTGAGCTCTGGGTATAGGCGCCGCAGCTGAGCGGAACGGCGGATCGAGGATGTCCCTATCGTGGAGCCTGGCGGAAGCGTAGCCAGTGTGGTGTCTTTGGGGAGGCGGGGAGAGACGATCAGCACGTCGCGGGGGTCCTCGCGCGCAAGCATGACGCCGAGCTTGAGCTTCTCGGGGAGCTGCGTAGGCATGTCTGCAATTATGTCAGCGTGAACACGCTGAAAGCTTCCAGCAGAGCGTGCACCTTTCAAGCAGTGCTGTATCATGTCCAGCTCGCCGGCCTCCAGCATCGCCTCCAGCTCGCCGGTCCACAAGCTCTTCGCATTCTCGCCCTGGCTCAAGATGTGCAGCGGCGTGACCTTGTCCTTGTCGCCCACGGCCAGCACCGGGCAGATGTTGTACGTCCGCTCTGGCTGCACCTTCTTCAGCTCCTCCTCGACCCATCGCGCCTGCACCTGCGCGAGAGCCGAACGCCGCGTGCCGATGTTGATGGGCGGGAATTGCGTGCTTGCCGACGTGTTGGCGGTGGAAGGGGCCGGTTGGGAGGGCGCCGAGAGGTCGGTGGCTGTTGCGGAAGCCATTGTTTATTGTTGGAAAGAAGAGGGTGGCGCACTGCGAGAGATGGGAAACTTTGGGGGGGCTGCCTCCCTTATCAGATCCGAGTGTTGGCCGAGGATCTTGTTATCTGATCCGAAATCGGCCGAGCTGTCGCCCTTCACGAGCGCCCTAGGTCCCATCTCATCACGACCCGATACAGCATCACCACAGTGCACCCTTTGATGGCTTTCATTGATTGCTTAGTGAAGAATAGGCGAGTGCGAGCAATCATAAGCCAAAGAGCTCGACTGCCGCCAGAAAGCCCCCCCGTCGCCGCCCCGCGTCTACCACCCTGAACAAGCAACGAAGCTGCTCCCGCTTGCACCAGTGTGCGTGATCTCGCCCGCACGTGCTCCATTCGAGTTGAAGACGACACGGTCAGCGCCCGGTGAGCCTCGTTTGCATCAGTCCTATATCGCTTCGCTTTTGTAGAACCAAACTTACCACCAACATACGTGCCGCTGGGCAAGATAGGGAATTCGTAGTACGTTCCGGATACCAAAAAGCTGAACCCCTCGTAGTTGTTGTACCTATGGGGGTAGCTGGACCCGCCAGCGGTTCCTCCTTGCTTGACGTAGTTGTATCCCGAGTTGCGTGCCGCTGTCACTTGTGCCGAAGTGTAGCAGTTCGAGCCACACTGCACATAGCAAGCACTCTCGGCGAATTCAATGCTTTCAGCAGGCGCTTCGACAACTGAGGTGGGGAGGGCAAGGGCGATGGGTGTCACTAAAAGGAGGAGGCTGGCTAGGAACTTCATAATGCTAGCTTCTTGGAGTGGTGATAACGAAGGACTGACTGGAGGGCGACTACGAACTTGGACTAAGATATGAAGACTCGGCCTGCCATTCACAACATGTCTTCCAGCTGCACTATATACTTTTCGAGATGGTGAGCCACTTGGCCGTCTCCGAACAGTCCTGACCCTTGGCCCGGATCATCAGGAAACAAATCCAATGTCCTACCTGCAGGATACGATTACGATCGCTAGTTCTAACCTAGAATTAGCCACACCCTCCGTACAAGCTTACGACACTATCACTCGGCGGGTGTTGTTAGGCCTACCACTGCTCGACTTTCTCCGTTCATCCCGCTAATTCCTCTTCTCCCCGCGCTCCACAAAAGCGCCAATTTCTTACTTCTTTTCCTATGAGATGATCATCCTACACCGTTCCCAGAAGCACCCTCACTCATCGCTACATGCTATTGGTGCTCCCGTCCCAAGTTGAACTGCGCCCACCGCTCTTCACAATTGGGTCTCTCGTGGTATGCAACGGAACAGGAAGGTCCACGGCCCTGGTTACGAAACAACAAAACACGCATTCTATTCGTCTCGTGCTCGGCTTTATCTCGAACGAGCACATGTGCTGCACTGATAGGTTTCTCCGACTTAGGGATCAGCAATTTAACCTCAAGGAAACTAGCCGCTTTCGGAAGGTCGGTCAGATCATTCGGTGAGCGGACCCAGGGTCTATTATGATGTCCATGGTGGGGTGAACATCGACATTATTCTACCTGTTACATACTAGCTATACACTCTCCGGGCGCTTAGACGAACAAGAGGAGTGGATGGTTTCTTTTGCGGCGAAGAAGCGCAATCTCATGAATCCGTTCGACTTCATGTACCCAAGACGGTGGCAGAGAGTCCACTTCATCATGAGATTAGAACGGAATGTGTGCTCCGCATCACCATGGAAAGTAACGAAGTCCTCAGCGAATTTTGCGAATGGCCGCTTGGGTGTTGAATTCGTCGTCATTGGCACTGCTCCACCTATATTGATACCAGGGCGAGTCCCTCAGGCCAAGCCACCGAGAAGAGCATCAACACATTTCGAGAATTCCCTCGTAGTCCTATGCTACAGACTTTCTCTTCGTTGTTTTGTTCTCCGTTTCCACGCCCTCTTGCCCCGCCTGCAGCATTCTGTCCTGCTTTTCTTTTCCGTGCATGGCCACAACTGCCTGATATTCGGCATACTCCTCGGGCTTTACAACCACTTCTTTGCCCTTGTGAAAAAGGAAGGTCCTCAAATCTAGTTCCTTCATCAGATCCGTCTCCGGATCCACAGCCGGGAGTACCCACTCTCCACGCATCAAGCGACCCATATTCAAGCTCACTGGAAAGACCATGAACTCGCTTTCTGGCTCAAGCCTCTCTGTATTGTCTTGGTAGCCGCCAGATCCAGCATCTGCTTCGTTGGATGTCGCCCTTCGATCGGAGTCTTTGTCTTGCGGGCCAATAGCACGATAACGGCCGAAGATCATGGGGTACGATCCGAAACAAAATGGCGAACTGTAAACGTCATGTCGACAGAGCGCCAGCATGGCCATGTCAATGGCATCCGCGTTTGGGAGCAGCGATTGATCGTACAGAAATCTGGCAGCACCTCTCAAGCTCACCCCATATGCAGTCGTAGCCGTAAACTTGCTCATCTCCATGACAATTCGCGTATGCTCCCCAGCGAGCTTATCCGTGCTGAGATCAGGCTTGCGATCCCACGTCCGACGACTCTCAGCTATAACAGTCGGATCATCATCCGTGACCCAGTACTTCTGTATCTTGTTCGGCTTGTTGTTTGCGCCGGTGTGTCCGAGGGCGAGCAGATCCCAATTGTCGCCGTAGGGGCTTTGGATGGGCAACGTTGCATTTTGAATGGCACGCACTCCCCGGGCGAAGTCGACCATCTGAGAACGAACGAGGACGTCCCAATCTACGTCGTCTTCGATGACAAGCGCAGATTCGATATTGTGTTGTATCATGTGTCGATAGACATTGAGGTGCGCGCGCCAGCACCCATAGTCACCCGCTGCTTTTGTGCCTTTCCAATACTGCAAACTATCAGTACACTAGAAAGTGAACGTGACGATGTTCTTACAGCAGGAAGAGCTTTGGGGTGTATCTCGCTACCGTTGACTCCATCCACAAACTCGATATCCAGATCCGACACCAGACCCATTAGCGCCAGATAATCTCTCTTGTCTGTCCTGTGAGGCATCGATATCGCATATATCTTCTGGAAGCCCAATGTTCGATTTAGAATGGCCCAGATGGGATCATCTATTGGTTCGTCGATGACCAGTTTCGGCTTAACATGCGTGACCGACTTCAGAGATAGCCGGTCCGGATTCGAAGGATACACATAAGTGCGCGATGGGACATTTTCGCTTGCGTGGAAACTGAGAAACAAGGCAGAACACGAGAAAAGCGTTATGCAAATGGCTACAATCTGGAAAGTCGACCGAGGAAGAAACATGCTGAAAGAAACAGAATGCGTATTTTGCTGCAGTCAGAGAAGGAAAATAACGAAATGCTCAAAGCTCTGTGCTCAAAAATGAAAATGGAAGTCACGGTAGAAGAACAAGAAGTGCAATCCAGATCAAAGGTTGAGGATGGACTCTGATTCCGTGACGCACAAAGCAGCTCGCTCCTGCGTGGTAAGGTATCTAAGGAGGGCTCCACTCACCACAAGCCCAGAAGCTCTACCCCTGGACTGTTTCACCCTCATTTCCTTGTGGCTTTTTGTCAGCTCCATCTCTCCACTTCACTTTCGCTTGCATGCTGTTGCGGCTATATCCGATGCCGAAAGCGCAGCGTGCACAGCCGCTGCGAAAAAGCACAAAAGTGGCATCTAGTGAACCCGACTCTGAGACAACGCATGGATGAGTCCGTTCCATTTAGACGAAAATGGCGGTGTGATTATCAAGGTTTGTGATGCGCATGCGGCGTAGACTTTTGTTGATATTGAACAGCACGGGTGGGCAGTTGCCTGTGACGTCATGTGATTTGTCGCTGCTCGGGCTGCTTTCACAAGGAGCTACCTAGACCATCCAGTTTTAATTACTGAACCCGTTCGAAACTCGCTGCTTTGTGACGGCAAAATGAAACGAGGGAAATATAAAATAGTTAACACATTTTTATTGTGTAAAACGCGAGCTTATTACCGAGGTGGACGGTCGAATGAGCCCGACGGCCGAATGAGCCACCTTGAACACCAAAACAGCCCCACAACTTGAGGCTGTAGAGCCTCACACAATAGCTATTATCGCGATATTTTCTAGTGGTGATATCTATAGGCTTTAATTGATATATATAGCTATTGATATCGCGTAGAAGGTGTGATGTTGCGGCTGCGTCGTGACCTGAGAGCTGGCGCGCCTGCAGCAGCACGCTGAGGCTCTCCCCTACCTACGGGCCTCACAACAGCTCTCTTTTTAAGAGTTGCTTTTGCAGAAGCCTTAAGGCTGCGCTTTTTGCCCTTTTGAGAGGTTTTAAGAGCTTGTTGGAGTCGTTTTGCAGTCCTGCGAGCAGCTGCCCTAGAGGCCTGTTCAGCAGCCTTCTCCGCCTTCTCCTTCTCCTTTACCAGATTGGCTGCAGCCCTCGCCTGACGCCTTATTTCCTTCTCCTTCGCCTTTGCCTGTCTTGCCTCTTTACGAAGCCTATTTGTCTCAGCTTTTTGGTGTTGTACCTGCTCCTCCTCGCGCTCCTGGAGCTGCCGGCGATCACGTGCCTCCTTCACCTTCCTTGGAGACCAAAATATAGCTCCACCTTGATACTCCTCAGGCTCCTTAAGTAGGAGAGGCTTGCCTCGCTTCCTACGCGTTCTCTCGTTGATCAGAGCCTCGCGTAGGCCCTTGACCTCATACTCAAGGAGGGTCTTTTGAGTTGAGATTTGGTGGAAGGCCTGGCTTAGCTTTTGAGCTCGTTTATCACCTCGATCCTTCACTACCTGACGCAGTAGGCCTTCAGTCTTCCTCTAGTTTGAGGCACTTAAGGCTGAGGACTCGCTATCGCTTGAGGAGCTTGGGCTAGAGTTGAATCTCTGTAGTATAACCTCAGGATTGAAGGGTGAGAGGCCTGTAGCCTCGAAGGCCTTTAGGATTGTCGTTTCCTTAAAGGAGGCCTGCCAGGCTCGGTAGAAGAGGGGGAAGAAATCCCTCTTGCTCATTGAGCAAAGGCCCTGGCTCCTTTCCATAAAGGCTAAGATCTCCTTTAAGTAGGCTGTGGACAGAGGCTTGAACATAGCTACATCGAGCGGCTGCAGCGTATAGGTTAAATAAGGAGGATATACAGCGAGGAGGATCTTGTTCTAATTGCAGTACTTAATAAAATCCATTGTAAGGTGAGATCTATGGCCATCTAGGATGAGCAATCGATAGGAAGATCGAGCCTTCGCCTTTGTACCGCGATCAAACACCTGTTTAAGCCACGCGAGGCCGATATTGTTGTTCGTCCAGCCAGAGGGCGATGAGGAGATTCGAACCTCATGAGTCGCATGATTGAGGGCCTGTAGCCAGGAGTCCTGTATCGATCCTGAGGCTGACTGATAGATGAGAGCGGGCTCAAGGTAAGATCCATCAGCGCAGATACAGGCCAGCAGCGTTATCCACTCTCGAGAGCCATCCTGGATAGTACCCCTCCTCTTCCCATCCTCATATAAAGCCCTGCTGAAGATCCTCTTCGAGCGACCTACAACACCAAGCATAAAGCCCTTCTCATCCATATTGTAGGTATGACGCGCCTCAACGTGATACTGATTGATCTTCTCGCGTAGAAGGTTAAAGTAGAGGTTATACTTCCTCCCTAAATCAGCCTTGTGGCGACTATTGTCAATGCCCGTTGTCCATTTTGAGATAAGCTCGTCTGGGTGTCGGTGCACAAAGCGATTAACCTAGTGTACTCCAACCTCTTTCTGCGTAATCTGCGAGGCGAAATTTCATATCATAGCTCGTATAGGTGGTAGGCCTTGATTTGTAAGACGTTTAATATAGTGTAGAAGCTCTAGTTCCTGTTGTGGATAAAGAGCTTGTTGATTCTCCGCCATTGTACTGCGTGACCTTGAGATGCCTTGGTGTCGCCGCGCGAGCGTTGCACGGCTGCAACCATAATCTCTCGCAATCTGTCTATAGCTAAAATTTTCTGTAGGTCCTAGCGATTCAATCGCTGCAATCGCAGCCTCAATCGAGCTTATAGTGGTAGAGTTATCGCGTGTTGAAGTTGAGGTGTTGTCGTGGTGGGGTGGCTCATTCGGCCGTCGGGCTCATTCGACCGTCCACCTCGGTAGCCGAGGCCCGTGATACCACGAGTAGGTACTGGAGGTGTGACGTGACTACCCAAGCACCAACTTACGCTACCTGTCTGCTCTTCTATTCGGAGCATGATCTAGTTAAATTTTAGCCCAACAGATTCCATTCTTGAAACCGGAGTTGGATCCAAATCCTGGTTTCCTGGTGTTGGGAGACATCCTAAAATTCATTTTAGGCAGCCAAAACTTCAGCCTTCCCCTTCTAACATTCAACAACACACTCCAATGTCGGCAGCTACCCTACAGTCCCCTGCCATCCTTCATGCAGCAACGTTCTGCGACACGTGCCTTGCAATATTTGCAAAACACTGGACCCGCGCAGACGAATATTGGTATCACACTGTACATGGGCGCCACCACAATGATCTCCCTCGACTCCAGCAGTCCGCATCCCAAAACTGTCGAATTTGCAAAGCAATCTGGCTGGAATGTATTACTGGGTTTGGACAGGAAGACTGGTCCAGCGTCGAAGTGAGCACGTCATTCAGAGTTGTTCATCAGGATATGAGCATCGAAGATGCGATAATTCAGAATTGCAAGATGGAACTTCAAATCGAGGTGTCGAGAACACTGGGAGATGAGGAGATTCAACGCGCTATGATGTTTGACTTGTTACCGTGTATGCCCCTAGGGTGTCTGGTATATGTGCGAAAACTGACTGGTTTAGATGATCCGGCAGCCCATCGCGACCCCAGCGATGTAGAAACAACTTCTCGAGACTTTCTGCTGAGATGGTACCGAGACTGTGTAGAAAATCATGAGGAATGCCGACCAATCTTTGATGGCTCCTATCTCCCTTCGCGATTGCTCGATATTGGTCAGCCGTCCTCTACAGCGCTGGTCAGAGTAGTCACGATCAAGAACAAAGATACGGTCGTCGACAGGATTCTATACGACAGCGCCCCATCATATGCCACTCTGAGCCACTGTTGGGGAAAAACTCAACCTCTCCAGCTCCTTACGCAGAACATACATCAATTGGAGCAAGGCATCCCTCGCGAAACTCTGCCCAGGATCTTTTCCGAAACTGCTGCAGTATGTTGGCAACTAAGTGTCCGTTATCTCTGGATTGATTGCTTGTGCATATTCCAGGATTCCGAGGAAGACTGGGCAAGGGAGTCAAGTCTAATGGGTAAAATCTACTCTCACGCTATCATCAACATTGGAGCTACAGGATCTGTGAACTGCAATGGCAGTCTCTTCAATACCATGAGAGAAAGTCCATCAACAGGGCTGATAACCTGGGGGGGAGTACCCGAGAGTAGATACATAGTCGTGGAGAACAATATCGAATGGGGAAAAAGCTTCTCGCAAAACCCCTTACTCCGCCGTGGGTGGGTCATGCAAGAGAGGCTGCTGGCAACTAGGATGATCCATTTCGCTAGGTCAGAACTCATATTCGAGTGTCGGACAATTGCGGCAACTGAATCATACCCGATCCAAGTGCCGGATGCTCTGAGATCATTCCACGACAGACGGAACCGGTTCTGGCGAAAGGATTTCATCGAGGATGACGGTGCCTGGTCTGTGCTAGTGCAAGACTACAGCAAGTGCAATCTCACCTTTGGCAAAGACAAACTTGTTGCGCTATCCGGATTGGTCTCTAGCCTCGAGAGCAAAGGATTACCTCGTGGCCGGTACTGGGCGGGCATGTGGGAGGCTGATCTCCCGTACTGTCTTCTTTGGACCAGAGCTGCACTGGACAAAAACAGGTGGCCGACGGTACGTCCCCACGGCTATCGCGCTCCTTCGTGGTCCTGGGCTTCGTTGGACTGTCCAATATGGACGGAGTGGGCTTCGGGAACGAATGCGTTGTCTCTTGTCTCTTCCTGGGAGGTGAAGGAGCACAGCCGTACAACCATCTCGGGTTTATGGTCGAGCTACCCTTTTACAATTTGCATGGCTGGACCACTTGCACGAGCAAAAGTAGTCACCAAAGGCTTTGGTGTGGAGGCACTCGGCCGTGGAGTAGAAAGAGTGCAAGGGATTTCGTACTGCATTTCAAGACTTTCGAATCCACGGAACTTGGAGCGCAATGGTGGAAATGACGCATCAAGCACAGAGTTTACCTCCTTTTTGGACGACACCTGGAATGATGTCATTTTTGATGATTTTGACACAGTCCATCTCGATCACACCATCTGGTGCGCCCCGATTTATGAATGCGAAAAGTGGCAACAGGATACGGATGACAACACGCGGCTACTAGGGCTATTACTGGACGAGGTCTGGCACAATACATATCGTCGAATTGGAGCGTTTTCTATTGGTCATCAGCCCGATCAGGAAGTATTGAAGCAGCTGCCAGTTTATAAATACTCGATCATTTAGCTCCAGACGGAAGCAAACGCTCTGTCTACTGGTTTTATTGGTGTCGCGTTGAAATTCATACCATAAATCTAGGCGCGCATATTACTTAGGCTGCAGAGAACCTCCGAAAATGAGTGCGCTCAGCCCAGCTAAAAGGGAAAGACTGGCAAAGGTCAATATAAATTACATGGAGAGCTTGACTCTTCCAGATTAACTAGAATCAGATCTGATCACTACTTGTTCATTTTGATCCCCCATGCTGGCGAGTGATTGACCGAGAGCTCATTAACTCGAGCCTGCTATCCCTTCCCTCTCCTCCTCCTTTGGTGTCTTCCACACCCTCCCTCCGATATCCTTATTGACCTTCTCATATGACTCGCCCTTGCCCACTCTCTTCCAAAATTCCGCAATCTCTTCCATATACCATGTCTCTTCGACCGGCTTGTCCCACTCTACTGTGCGGTTCTTCGCAAGCTCGCCCCAGTGTGCCATGCGCTCGGGACGTAAGCCGTCTCGATTTGATGCGAAATGTATGAGAATAGAGCCCTGGCGTGCGTGCGCGCGATTGTTGTCTTCGTCGATGTCGAGATCAGGCGGGAAGCCGTTGAACCAGCGTTGGGGAACGAAGGCTACGCTCGACGCCCACCATGGCTGCCGCACAATTAGCGTGTGCTCAAAAGGCTGCAAGGAACAACAGGCTTACCCGCTTGATAGCTTCCTCCA
This sequence comes from Laburnicola sp. R22_1, assembly GCA_014281115.1. NCBI lineage: Eukaryota > Fungi > Ascomycota > Dothideomycetes > Pleosporales > Didymosphaeriaceae > Laburnicola > Laburnicola sp. R22_1. Next base: position 2,859,535 of record JACONQ010000001.1, on the reverse strand, counting down.
TCCCACTTTGCTCCGTGTACTTCAAAGGTATCTCCGGCTGGTACTCCCGTATACTCAGTGCGCTCGCGAGGAGCTTGAAAGCCCACTGACTCACCTTCACTATGAACACTCCGTTGTTCAACCCATTACGATCATTCGTGACCAGTAGTTGGATGTTGGAAAATTCGGGCGCCGGTGGCACAAAGATATCGAGCGGTATTTGTGGGTTCATGAGCACGGTGTCCCGATCGTGCCACATGAGCCACTCGAGGCGCTGCTCTTCCGGCTTTGCAAGCTCTTGCCCGATTATCGTCATAATCCAACCGTGCTTGGACCAGAGGCCGCGAATCATATGTTCACGCAGTATGAAGTGTGGGTAGCCGTGAACCTCGTTGTGTAAGTTGTGTGAGGCAACAGCAGCTTCGTAGGGGGGGTCTAGGTCGCCGAATGATGCCGTGCATTTTCCGAACTTGGGATACGGCGACAAAGGTGGATTTTGCAGCTCCATTAACTCTCGGCTGATGGAGTCATTCGGGACTCCGGTGCGATTTTGGTCGCCGTTGTTGTACATAGTGGTGCCCCCCAATGCTCCAATCGTCCCGTCGACTGGGATTGGAATGTATCTTGGGACCATTGCAGACATAGTTTCCGGACGAAATAGGCCGAGAATCACGATAACAACCAGTAAGACGAGACAATATTTCAAGAGTCGTGCCGTACTTAGAAGACTTCTTCTTCGTCGTCGGATATTGTAGGGTTGGAGGGTAGGCAAGATTGGAGCCATATTGACCTTGAAGAAATGATGGCAGAGGACAGCTTCAAACAGTTGATGAAGGAAAGATTGACCTTTCTCTAGGTCAGACAGAGCAGTGACAAGGCCTGGGGAATGACTACGGGTTCCAAGGTCGTAACTCGGCCAGCAACCGCTCAGCGGATGGTCCATACAATCCCTGCACATAATAGGAACAAAAGTTGTGCATGCAATAAAACATAGTCAGTCCCCAGACTCCCCAGCTGGAACAGAAAAGCACATGTCCCTTCGGCGCCAAGAACGGCATCTCATCTCGCCAGTGCTAATCATATTCCGTCGTAGTGAGAACCTGAGCACAGATGGGTGTCAGGGCCAACTCTACAACCATCTCCGGCCCCAAGTGCGTGCTCGGCGTCTGTGCATATGGCATCGTAGGCGAGGTGTTGCGCGTTGGGCAAGACAGGAGGTTTCTGGTGTGTGAGGAAAGGAAAGACAGGGCGCACTAAGCCGAATTGGTGCGGTGCCAAGGTTGTGACGAAACGCGTCATGCACAGACAACAGCCACGAACATCCGACGCTCTCGCCCAACATTACAATATCCATCAAAGAAAGGAGATGATCCCGGCCGCATCATCTGGAACATGGCGCTCTCGGGGGTTATGCCTCTCTTCCGCGTCGGCAGTGGCCGTGACGATGCCCAGGAGTCGTTGGTTGCTCATCGATCGGTGAAGGACACGATCTGAGCCTCTTTGGAGCTTTCGATCTCCCTAGGCTAATTTGACATGCCACTTTGCTTCGCAAGATTGTACTTTGTAGCTTGACTGACTTTGCAAGGTCGCGTTCTTCTCCGTTCCACATCCTGTCGTTCTTCTGAATCCGTTCAAAGTCTATCTTTATTCTCATCATGCCTCGCTACACATATACAGCGGCACGGAAACGGTGGTCGTTGAAGAAGTACTATTACGCTTTGTCCATTATCCTCTTCTTCATTCTTTGGCAGTCTGGCGTTCTGACTATAGATGCGAATAACGTTGCGCGACAACTCCTACAACGCGCTCCGTGCGGTTCGGATCAGTCAAAGTCGATGGAACAGCCACATGCATCACATGCATCGAATTCAGACGACTGTTACACCCATCCCCAATCGAATCGTGACAAAGTGTTAGTCTCAGAGGACCGTCCTCTGAGTCTGCAGGCTGCGAAACTACCAACCCTGGGCCAGGAAGACGGCCTCGAGGAACATGTCAATGAAGATGCCAATACGATACGCGGACACAATGCGGACACTGTCGAGTACGCCACTAAGCTAACCCATCCTGATGACGATGCGGGACATCCGGTCCAAATGTCTACTTTCGGTAATCGAATTGGCCAGAACAGCGAAAACCCATATTCAGAGCCTCCAGCCCGGGAGACTCCAATCGAAACAATTCTAAAAAGCCCCGGTGCTGATGATTCTGCAGAACATCAAGCTGTTGACACACGATATTCCATCGAGTCACCCAGCAAGATGCCTTCATGGTCAGAGAGCTACACCTTCACCGAATGGGATGAGTGCCTTACAATCAAGGATAAAGCGGACAGTCTTCCTGATTTGCTGCATGTTCCTTTTGAGCAATCTGTGCAGGATGTCGTCCTAGATGGTTGGGAGGATGAGTGGGTTGCTAAAGCTCGATACATTGGCCCCAAGCTTCAGGAGCCGAAGATTGATTTTGTCTATAACTGTGAGTCCGTTACATTCCTCCCCAGATCATAGTTGTTGACACCGCCAGGGGTCAATGGATCGCAGCCGGAACTGCAGCGCACGATGCGACCGTATGAACTCAACTCTTCGCTGAATGACCCTGAGGGTGTCTGGATGGCATCTCATGGCACCAATCGATATCGAGAGTGGGAGGAGCTCCGGTATTCCATTCAAAGCATCGAAAAATATGCTGGATCATTCACCAATCGCATCCAGATCCTCGTAAACGCTTTCCGAATCCCTGCTCAAGATGGCGGACAGGATACCATGGGCAAACAACGGCCCCAGTGGCTCAAACCGGACCTAGACAAGGTTCAAGTTCTATCTCAAGAAGAATTTTTCGGACCAGAGGAGAGAAAGTGCCTGCCATCCTTCGACTCTCTCACTATCGAGAATCAGCTCTACAATACCAAGTCAGAAACCGATAGGGCAAGTTTCCACAAGCGTCAGAGCTCCGCCGCTGAAACAATGCTAATATTCTTTAGCTTTTCGCGCTCTCGGACGACATGATCCTCGGCAAACCTCACGCAGCGGCAGACATATATTCACCATTGTTCGGACCTACGCTGGGCTTCAAGGATAACGCATACAACACGTTAAAGCCTCCTACCGAGGCAGATGCTGAGCGTTTCGGTGAAAAGCCTTTTCTCATCTACACTTCTTGGCTTCTGAACCGAAAATTTGGAGCACGCAAGCGTAAAGGACAGGTGCATTTTGGCCATTCTTTATCGAGAAGCGTTGCCAAGGAAGCCATCACGAGCTTCCCTAGACCCGCGCTACGCAGTGCGTTCCAGCGTTTCCGCGGCGAAACTGGATTCCAGCTCTATTCGTGGTATGTCATGTTCCACTACACCATGGAACGGCATAGGGAGGCGCTCCTCTGGAGTTATATCATGCTCAGAAGCGATCAAGATGATGATGGCTACCTCAGCTGGACGGAGCGCAAGAAAATCTTACGTGAGCTCGCGGAAGGAATGGGCAACGAAAGTCCAGAGCAATATCGCCGTCGAATATACTACCGCGTGGCTGAGCATCACGAAGAAGCTGGCCTCGAACCTCCTAAGGTCAACACTGAAGTACTTTGGACATCACTGGATGGACCAATGATGATAAAAGGCCTTGATTGTGACGCATTCGATACAGAAGACTGCTTGGCACCTGGTTTCTCAATGATATCGAGTGATGCCGCAGCAAGAAGCCCTGTTTTCTCCTCGGCTGCGATTTTTGATCGGGTGGCACGGGAGACGCCACGCTGTGGTGATTGTCTTCTGAAGCTCATCCTCAACAGAAAGCGCTCGGGTCTGGGCACTTTGCTTCCTCATCCAATCAAGAAACCTCAGCAACGCGCCATTGTGGTGAAGGCTTTGATGAAGTTTCAGTATACTGTCGTCAATCCGGACGCTTCTTTCTACATGGTCACTGACGCCGAACAAGCCGAACATAATCTGCTGAAGCCATACATTAAGCATCACAAGACAGCCGGCCAGATATGTCTCAACGATGACGTCGTAACGCAGGACGCGATGGAACTTGAGCAACTGAGGAAGGTGATGAGTGCATTGTTTGAGGGTTTGTTGCCGGAACCTTCGAGCTTTGAGAGATGAGTAGACAGAGGCCAAACAATCTTCTTCTTGCACACATGCAAGCTTTATTTGAATTCTAGATATATAATCTAGGCATCAAGTTCTCTCCGCTGCGTAGTAACAGTTGGTTCTAGTGTCTAGCCTCAGCTGCACGAGTTCCAGTGGGGTACGGGTACAGTCGGAAGATCGGCGTGCAACAAGGGCATACCTCAAAAGGGACCCCCTGTATAGAATTCATCGGGTAGCCTCACATAGCATTTTAGCGCCGTGACCGGTAGGGTCCGTTTGCAGCACCGGGTTGATCTTGATTTCCGTCATCGTCGGACAACAATCGCACGCTCGCTAGACTTCGGCGAGGCCATTGAAAACATGATTTCATGACACTCACATTAGCCCTGGTCTGCATCCTAACGTAGTAGTTACGACCGAGATCAATCGGCGAGGAGACGGCACCGGGCTGTGATCTGCGCCGTGCGGATTTCAGATCTATGGGGAACTGAGACAGGTCGATCTGGACACTGGGGCGCTTCGGCCTGCGACCAAATTTAGAGCAGAAAAAGCGCCTACTCGTCTCATGATGGCCAAAAGGGGAAATAGTGCATGCGACAGCAGATTAATTGGTATGAGCGCCAGGTACGACGAGCCTGCAGCGCGGCCTTGACCTGCACAGGCACAAGGATCTTGTCAATAGGTACAGCTCATGGCTGATGCAGCGCTGCCCCGACTCTCTCTTTGCCTATTGGTTGGTGTACAAGCCGCATCTAGACTTGCTGAGCGAGATTGAGCGCCTCATCATCTACCCAAGCGGTAGACAAAAGCCCCTCAGCGCCTCAATTCACGCCAAGGGAAATTGTCCAAGGGCATATCTTTTCGTCGGCAAAGTCCAGGTCAATGATATAGAGGCGGTATATTTTTTGACGAGGAAATTCTGTCCCTCACCTCAGTCATTCTTTAGGCCGACTCGCTTGCTTCGCACTTGTCTTCTTCAAGTATTTCTGGGTAGCCAGTCGTCGGGTTTATCACTCGCCCTAGTCATTTATTCTCAACTAGTCTATCAATTGCACAACATACTTTACTAGAGAGTAGCAAGATGCGTCTTGGTTCGATCCTTCTTCTGCTCGGCGCCGCCGTGGCTTCCGGATACGACTCTGGCGCTACCTCGACGTTATCTACGATCGGATACACGACCATCACGCCTGGGGGTTCCCATACACCTGTAACAGTCACTGCACTATATCAGGCTATTCCATCCTACGTCTCAGACGTATCAACCTACGATACTTACCTTTGGGTATCTACTGTCATCGCGGACGCTGATGGCGAGAAGCGCACCATCACCAAGACTGAAGAGCCCGTGACCATCTATCAAACCAAGACGACTATCACCTACACGACAACAAGTAACCATTGGGACCGCCCCACTCCCACTGGAAACTATTTGCCCGCCAGCCACAATAAATCTTCGACGGCGACATACAAGACCAACACCTGGGAAGAATTGTGGGAGTCAATCGTTGAAGCTCCTTATCAACACCTTGGCCCTTCTGCTTTATCTGGCTATCCTGGATCTGGCCTTTGCAACAGGAAGTGCTACGGCGATCATGGCGTTATTTACCAGCCCGTCCAGGTGAGAGAGCACAAGCACGGCAAGTGGTCATCCTACAACACAACCTATACATACGGCGCTCCCACACCGAAAGCTACATCATACGAGAACCCTGGCATCTACACCGTCCCTGCATATCATATGACTCTTCCCGAGACTACGACTCTTCCTGCCGAGGCGACATACATAGCTCCCGCCAGCGCAACTGTAACCTACGGCGGCGCCACCACTTCAGTCAACGAGCCATGTACTCTCACTGCACGATATGGTGCATATACCACCGATGGACCATTGACCAAGACGATCATCCGGACGACTACCATCTCTGCCACCAAGCCTGGATACTACACCATCGTCCAGCCAACAGTCACGAAGTACAACCACGAGACCACGTGCACCTATCCTACCACGGAAATATATCAACCTGGAGTATACTACCATGACAAGGAGACGGTCACTATCACGAAGCCGCATCAGGCATACACTTGCTCTTATCAGCATACTTCGACTTACGCAACGGCAAAAACTCGTCCTTCCTTTTCGGTGACGAACGACGGCTTCCCGGCTCATACATCAACGTCAAAAGATAGCAACGTGCGCCCAACTCGCGCCCTTTCTTCCACGATTCGAAATAGCTACCCGACACATGCTCCATCTTCGAAAGGCAGCTACCACCGACCAACGCATATGCCTCCTGACAATGGCGACAACGGATACTCCACCGCCTCGCCTACTAGACCTGACGGTCCCGATCCGTCGTCCGATCATGAAGGGGAAGGCGAGGCATATGGAAAGGCATACGCGGGGTACGTTAAACGTGGTGGCATACTCGAACGCCGCAACGCCAGGTCTGATAAAAAGACACATGCTGGAAAGCACGTTATCCTCGTTTGATAATCTCTTGATCTTTCTCACATTCAGTGGCATGATCTTGCATGATTTTTGTATCTGTCGCCTACGCTTTCGAGAAGGAACCTGGACACATTGCTGCGACGAGGTGCGTTGGTGATCTCCCTTCGAAGAGTTACTTGTTTTAGACTTAGTTATATTGTAATGAATGGGCGCCGATTATGTCTCTTACCGTCTTTCCTTGATATGTCTTCTAGCTTTCACATTGCTTGGTCACAACTCAACACACGCAGTGTATTCGATCGGAAGATGATACGAAACTTGCACAAGCTAGTAAATTCTTGCATCGAATCTCGTCCAAGTTCTTGTAAACGACAGTGGATTTGTCTGACTTTTCACACGCATGATATCCAACCCGATAACATAACCTGCTGAAAATTCCCCCCTTCTCAGGTCATCGCTATCGCTCTGCCTTCTCACTCCCTATCTTCCGCTTTAGTACTCACATATGCACGTACAAGTGTTCCAGCCAACAAAACAACCCCCCTGAAGTACCCACGTCATGTTCTTCTGCAATGAAATCTATTCGAAATAACTCTACGCGTGTGACTATGTAAAACAAAGCATACTAATATTGACTCGACACCGAACTCCCTAGTATACAAAACTTCGTCCAAGTGCATAGCCAAGCACCACCCCCGCTCTCCGCGCCACTACTTACCTGCTGGTCCTGGCACCACTTCTTCGTCCTCGCTTCCGCTTTCGTCGTTAACACCTACTGCTGATGTAGAAAACACGAGCACATTGGCCACCATTATCGGGTCTGTATGAGTAGGTTTCGAGCCAGGTAGACTGTCCTGGATAGAGCCTTGGGCTATCTTTTTCGGTCGTTCGCCCTGGGCTTTCCATACCACATTTATACTAGTTCCACCATCCAGGTTGGTAAGCTGCTCTAGATCCCCAATGTCCATTCTCAACCAGATTTTGAACCACTCCGTAATCATGTTTCTCCACCCTTTCATATTCAATCCCATTTCTCGGGAATTCGCGGTATATACGAAGATATATTTGTCGCCATTCTTCGCAATGGCGAGGGCGAGACGCTCGTTAGCCTCGCTTGCATGGGAGAGACTGCCGGTGATACTCTTAGTCTCATCGTTATACTCCCACTCTGGGCCTGTCGCAGTCCACTTGTCCATAAGGCTCGGTCCGCTGTGAAGGAAAGTGTTGTCTTCACCTTGGATCTTCTCGTAGTATGCGGCGTATTGTGGAGGAGGATCTAGAACAAGATCCGTTGTACTTGTTTCGCCTACTGCAGCGTATTTGTCCGGATTTGTCTTCTTGAAGAAACCGCCATTTGTGATCAGGAAATTGCCCGGCAATCCTATATAGTCCGTATAGTCGACTCCATGCACTTCTACCCCCGCAGTGTTACCACCGGCATACATATGGCCGCTCTTGATTTGGATAACGTCGAATTTGCCATTTCTTCTCATGGCGCCCAGTATCTGGTAGGCTTTGCTCTTGGAGGGGACGTTGTTCTTCCAACCTTCCTTTTTGCGGTACATCCACCACATGACCTTTTTTGATTTGCCACGTTTGAATAGGGTGTGCTCTTGATACCATTTGTCGTAGGGTGTGCCGCAGTCTTTGGCCACAGGCTCCTTCTTTGCACCGGGGTTTTTGCCGCCTTCGCGATTCAATTAGTATGTGACTGAAGCTGATAAGGTCGCAAGAGTAGACTCACCTCCTCCGCCTCCTACTTTACCGGGCTTTTTTGTATTTGGGGGTGGCCTTCCTGCGAGCCAATTCAATACCACGCGCGAGGTGCGTTTAGCTATGTGCGGAAGCGGAATGAGATTCTCTATGTCTCGGACGATGTTTTTGCCCGTGGCAGTGAGTCCAGTACCCCCAGACTGTACTTTTCCTTTCTTTTGTTTAGGGAGAAGACACGCCTTCGATTTCTTCGCTTTCGGCTTCTTTGCTGTCTTCCCCTTCTTAGGCCTGGGCTTTGGCCGGCTCGCCCCTTTCCTAGTTCGGGTCTTCGTCTTCGTCTTCGGTACAGCCGTTGGTCTCTTCCGGGTCCTAGACCTCCCTTCACGACGTGCCTTGAGAGTATGGTGATCATGTCCGCCCCCACTCTCGTCCATAGAGACATCGTACACCGCCTGGTCAGTTTCGGAAGTGCCTCCAAAGACGCCATCAGTAGTAAGACATTGGTCGATGATGTTCTGAAATTGACCGACACAATATCCAACGTCGGAAAGCAGGACACCACTGCTGAGGGGGGGTGATAGTCAACACGACCGGTCCACATTCGCCCGCAACTGTTCCTTGATTCCCACTAGTAGCGCAAAAATTTGCAATGCAATCTTCGGTTACTTGTGCGAGAAGTCCCACACTCGAGATGGTCGCAGGGTCATGCTTGTTATCACAGGTAACAAGCGCTCCTGACACCCCAAGGCTGAGTACAGCTCCAAGGGTAGGGAGCAAAATGGATCGCATTAGGTGAAAAGATAGATGCTAAACGAATGACTGGATGAATCAGAACAAAGAGCTGGACGGATTGAAAAGAGTATGCCTGTATCAAACAGGGATAAGGAAAGCAAAGGAACGAAGAACAAATGACTGGTTTTACTGAATACCTAGGGAAGGAGAAACCGTCCCGACATTTATATCGCAGGCTTGCAATATTCTCATCTCAGAAACTATACCAAGTCAAACTATTTCGCCCACCTTCGGTACACGGTAAAACCTTAGAAGCTATACAATCCCGAACATTGCTCATGTCCGATGGATCGCCTGTTCGGTGTCATGATTGAGGCGTAGGCTTTACCAAGTCAAACTATTTCGCGCACCTTCAGTACACGGTAAAACCTTCGAAGCTATACAATTCCGAAAATTGCTCATGTCCGATGGATCGCCTGTTCGGTGTCATGATTGAGGCGTAGGTTTTGACGATGTAGGAATGTGGCGAGGTTGAGCTTTCTACGCCGCACACACAGAGTGTAAGTTATGCAGCACACATTCATTCATTCATATCCGTTTATAGTCAACTCAAACTTTTACAGATTATAAGACTTTAACGGCACAACCACGGTTCAGTAACCAAAGTAAGTAAAAAATAGGGTACAAATAGTATCAACCACGGCACACTCACTCATATATAATCTATTACTGTATTAGCCCAAGACTACAAGTCCGAGAAAAGGCTAGGCAGTCCGACACCATTGTGTTTCACGCATTAGGTAGATAATGTTTTGGCCTCTTCACACGGTGTCATCTGTCGGTTTCCAGACCCGCGCGCATAGTTTGTCCTTGCGTTTCGGAAGGTTCTTTTGGGAGCTGTGGCCGCGATGAACTACTAAACAAGTATGAAGTCGAACTGGGACAGCATCAATGGTCGACGAAGCGTTCAACGTTTGGAGCACGATGTTTCGCCCTGCGCCAAGGCGCACATGTGGGTTAGGGATACCTGGGTACCTCAATGCTGAGTTATCTTAGTAAAAGGTATTCGTTGTGAAAGCGTGCCTAGCTATTAGACGCTTATCCAGTGACTTTGCAAACCCCTCCAATTCTCCCCCCTTGGTCCGGATAGGCCTCCGAGTCAAGGGGCGCACTGTACTTCTTGGGTGTATCAGCCGGAAAAGTGAACCAACTCCAAATATTTTTTTTGTTAGGCTATTCTTACTAAGAGGGATGTTAGCTAGCTATAGTAATTGTATATTATATACGCTTAGTTATTAATTATATAATATTAGTTTAGTACACTATGCCTATATATATATTAGTACTATTTTATACTTATATACTATAAGTAACGTACTTTGCACTCGAGTCGGACACTCCATCGAGTCGGACACTTTGCCAAGACCCCACCAAAACGTACTATTAGCAATAGTATAACGCGATGCCTCAACCACACAATGAACTACTAGCGTTAAAAGAAGCGCGTATATAGCTTGCGATCCAGGCTATTAAACAAGACGCGACACTCTCTTAGCGACGCGCTGCAGCTATCTACAACGTCTCTTAAAGTACACTTAGCGACTAACGCGCTAGAAAGACGTTTAGACGCGACTGCGCACCCAACAAAATAAGACTTACTATAAGAGAGGAGCAGGCGATTGTAGAGCATATACTCGACCTAGACGCGCGAGGATTTCCGCCTTAGCTCGATGCTATAAAAGATATGGCTAATTCTTTACTAGCTGCACGCCACTATAAGCTAGTTGGCCAGAGGTGGCCTTATGACTTTGTTAAGCGCCAGCTAGAGCTTAAAGTTAAGTTTAATTAAAAGTACGACTACAAGAGAGCTCTCTAGAAGGATCCTAAGGTGATACAAGACTAGTTCTGGCTTGTAGAGAACATAAAGGCCAAATATAGTATTCTAGACAAGGACACCTACAATTTTAATAAAGTAGGCTTTATAATAGGCATGATATTAACTAGAGTAGTAGTCACAGGCTCTGAGCGTCAAGGACGGCCAAAGTAGGTGCAGTAGGGCAATAGGGAGTGGACAACAGTCATCTAAGGCATTAATGCGACGGGGTGGTGGATCTCACCCTTTATTATCTTTAGGGGCAAGCACCACTTCTCCGCCTAGTATAAGGAGAAGGATCTACCTTATAATTAGGTTATTGCAGTCTCTAAGAACGGCTAGACAACAAATAAGCTTAGTTTACAGTGGCTAAAGCACTTTAATAAGTATATAAAGAGGCGTGTTGTTGGCATAATATATTTGCTTATTCTTAACAGCTATAAGAGTTATAACTTATTTGAATTCGAACAGTATTATAAGAAGAGCAATATTGTTACTCTCTGTATGCCCTCGCATTTGTCGCACCTCTTGCAGCCACTTAATGTGGGCTGTTTCGCGCCTTTAAAAAAGGCATATAGGCGCTAAGCTAAGGATTTAATACGCAACCACATCACGCACATCACTAAAATCAAGTTCCTGCCTTACTTTATTGCTGCTTTTAAGGCTTTGTTTACTAAAAGTAATATCAAAGAAGGCTTTCAAGGTGCTGGCCTAGTGCCCCACAACCTAGAAGCTGTGATATCGCAGCTTGACGTCCGCCTGCGTACGCCTCCACTTTGTACTATTCGCGATAGTACATAGGAGTCGCAAACTCTGCGAAATAGTACAGAACTTAGGTCGCAATCGACGCTAGTTAAGCAGAGGATTTAAAGGCATGTGGATAGTTCCCCAACTTATATAGTTAAGGCGATGGAAAAGCTTGTTAAAGGCGCTGAGATAATAGGGCATTCTTTAGTATTAATGACCAAACGCAACACCGAACTTCAAGCTGCTAATAAGGCCGCCACACGGCGTAAATTATATAAAAGAAAGCGATTGCAGCAAGAAGGAGTCCTTATAGTTAAAGAGGGCCAGCGACTAGCTACTCTAAAGGACTTTAGGGTGCGTAGTGATGGCAAGAAGGCAAAGAAGAGGGTGCGCACTAATAGAGGCGAATCCGCTTAACGGCGCTGTGGACGCTGCGGCAAGCCTAGGCACAATAAAAAAATCTGTAGACAGCTTATAGAAGTAGATTCTAAATAGTTTAGCCTATTTAGACTATTAAAAATAGTTTATGTTGACTCTATACTATTGTAAATAGTACAGAACTTGGTGGGGTCTTGGCAAAGTATCCGACTCGATGGAGTATTTGACTCGAGTGCAAAGTACGTTATATATAACGCGTTAACTTACCTATAAGTAGTAATACTTATTACTACTATAGTATTAGGAAAAATTTTGTGCGCGCATAAGCACCTAGGGCACTTAAGCAGCTCTGTGTAAGGCTACGCACGCCTACGCACTAAATGCGCTTAGAGCGCACTAGTAATACTACTTTTTTCTTAGCGTGCATATATATAAGGTTGCGCAAGAATACGCACCTATGCTACTAGTGCACCTAGAGTAGCTAGGGCAGCTAGGGTACCCTAGGCGCCTATACTACCTATAAAATGCTAATTAATAAGCAAATAAAGCTCTTTAATTGGCTAAAATTTAAAAAAAACGTAGTAATCTACTTAGTAAGCTGCTTAGTAAGCTTTACAAAAAGTAGAATTTTTTTTAAAGTATATGTTATTAAATTATCTACCTAGGAGTAGAATAATAAAGGCTTTTATCTTAAATAATATAATAAAAAAAGCAGAGCCCTCTACTTAGTAATTAAAAAGATTGTAAAAAAGATAATTATAAAAAAAGCGTATTTAAACTACTAAGCGAGCTTAGTAGTCTTGGCGCGCGCAGCTTTTATATGCAAAGTTTTTATAAAGAGGCTACTTAGAACTTTAGGGGAGAGATAAAACTTTAGCGTAGCAACGCTATAGTTATTTATTCTTTCTTTACTATTCTAATTATTATAAATAATATAAGTTAATATATTAATAGATATGTACTACTATACTTATAAGTAAAATAAGAGTAATATATACTAGATATATATTTATTGCTTTATTACTATATTATTAAGATTATTTTAGACAAAGCCCCTACTATTACTCTACGCCCTACTATCTATCTAGGCATTAATATTATTTCTAAAAAAGTACTTACTATTACTAAAGAGTACACGCTATAGTTTTGCGCTACTATTACTAATATAGCTACGCTAGAGTTCTATTCTATTTATAAAATACTTATCTAGCGTAAGAAATAGGTATACTTAACTATTTATAAGGCTATCCTTATATACTAGTTAGGCTAGTAGCTAGTCTAGTTTATAAAGAATAGTAGCACTATATTTTTACTTTAGTAAACGTAATTACTTCTTATTAGTACTAGAATCCTCTAGTAGAGGATATAAAAGAAAGATAATAAGGTCTTTATTAATAAGCTCTAGTGTAATAAGAGTGTTACATAGATTTATAAAATTCTTCTAGCTATTATTACTATTAAGTTAGCTTATTTAGTGTGCGAGCGTAGATAACTAACAATGGTAATAGTAATAAGTATAGGTTAGAAGCTTATAGGGCGTAGACAAGGTGCGAGTAAGTTTAAAGTTCGAATTATTATCGCGTTATTAAATATTTAAGGTTAGTTTTTAATTAGAATTAGGTGCTATATATAGTATATAATAATCTTTTATTTTAATCTACTTTAACCTTAAACTAAAAAAGGGATTAAAAAAGATATTTAGTAAGCCGACCTTAAAGTATAAAGTTAAAGTCTTTTACTATATAGTAATTACTAGTTAATATAATAGTATTAATTACTAGCGTATTATAGATTAGAATTTTTTTTAAGTGTACGTGCGTACCTATAGCACCTAGGTAGTTCTATATACTTTTGCGCACTAAAAGCGCTCTAAGCGTACTTATAATACTACTTTTTTTAGCGTATATATACGTAAGGTGTTAGGGATTCCTGAGGTGCGGGGCGCCCGGCGGAAGGTTCCGCCGAGCCCCGGAACCTTACCCGATTAGGCATTAGCGCCTCGGCTACGTGTGGGTATATAAGGCAGCTGTTAACAGTCTTTATACGCCACCTCGATATCTTAGTAAAATCAACTTCTTGATTTCAACCTTTGATGCCTTGAGTGATCCCTTACATAAGGTTGCGTAAGAATACACATCTATATTACTAGTGCACCTAGGGTACCTAGGGCACTTATAGCATCTATACTATTAAAATAATACTAATTAATTAGTAAATAAAGCTCTTTAATTAGCTAGAATTTAAAAAAGCTTAGTAAGCTGCTTAGTAAACTTTAAAAAAAGATTTCTTAAAGTATAAAGTTAAAGTCTCTTACTAAATAGTAATTACTAGTTAATATAATAGTACTAATTACTAGCGTGTTATATAGAACTTCTACCTAACTCTAAATTCTAGATTTTATAGGTTTAAAATAGAAAAAATATAGTTTTATAATTATTTAAAAGAATTAGATTAGGCGAAAATTAGTAGCTTAGCAAAGAACACTATTTTAAAAAGTATATACTTTAATAACCTTTTAACTACTTTATTTTTATTAAAACTTTTTAAAATTTTATATACTATATTGTTAGTACTATATATTTATATAATAATATTACGTAATACATATAATAACTAGCAAAATAAAGGTTTTTTTATTAATTACTAACTAATTACGTAATGAAAAAGGTATTTTTAAATTAAGTATTTAAAGACTAGTATTTTCTCTATAAATCTATTAAAAAGTTAAAATTATAGCTTTACTAGTAAAAAGGTTATAAAGCTTTAAAGAAATGACTTATTTAAACTATTTGTGTATATCTACGCAAGTCTATATATGTCTATGCATCTCTAAGTATTTTTGTGCTAGCAAATTACTTATATAAAAATATGTATGTATGCGCATATCTGCGCACGTCTACGCATAGTTAAGCAGCCTCTCTAAAAAAAACTTTCCTAATATAGCTCCTTATAAGTTTACACTATAGGTTTAACTACTTCTTAGTAATACTTACTATGAGGGCACTATAGGGGTTATTATAATGTATATAAGATAACTAGTAGTTAGAATCTAAATATAAGATAGTAGTAATACCCACGTAAGATAGGTACGTAGGCAGGCTATATATATAGTCTTACTTAGAATCTTACTTATTATTATGCTAGTTCTAAAAGGGTAATATAATATAAGTAAGGGGGTCGCACCTTAGATTAGTAACACTACTTCCCCTCTTTATAGCAGTAACTTTAGTACTACTAAGATTCTTCTAACCCTATATTACTATATAACTATTACGCTCTATTATAATTTATTCTACTCTATTATAAACTATTACGCTCTATTATAAACTATTACACTCTATTATAAATAATTACGCTCTATTATAATCTATTTTATATTATTTCTAATTATTATAATTCTTATAGTAATTTAGTGTAAATTACTATAACTATCTATTTAAAGTATTATAGATTTAATCTAAATTATTAATATTTATTAGAATTGTGTTATTAGTACTATTATTATTAGTACTATTATTATTAGTACTATTATTATTAGTACTATTATTATTAGTACTATTATTATTAGTACTATTATTATTAGTACTATTATTATAAGTACTATTATTATAAGTACTATTATTATTAGTACCACTATTATTAGTAATATTATTATTAGTACTATTATCACATTAATTAGTACGCTTAACCTATCTAAAAGAATTACTACTAGGAGGGTTTCAAAGGAGACTACTATCTATTGCTAACTTAAGACCTATATCTATCTATCTCTAAAATATCTAGGTAGGCGTTTATAGCTAGGGTAGTAGTAAGATATATAATAATATCCTAATGCATAATAAACTTATTAGAGTTATATAGTATAGTAGGCTTTTTTAGATTTTTAGTATAGAAACTAGTAAGAAGTTAAGGGCAATTAAGTAAGTTATAGTAGGACTTCTATATAGGCTCTTTAAAACTATTCTATAAGATCTTATACTTTGTAATACTATAGTTAAGCGCATAAGAAACTTTTTTAACTTATTTAACTAGTAGATAAATATAGTCTTTATCTTATACTCCTTATCTATCTACTTATTTAGTAGTATATTATTTTTATTATACGTCTAGCTGCTAAGTAGTTGCTTATTATATAGGTATAGTAGCTATAGGTAGAAAATATTATATAATTAGCCTATTTCCTTAGGTAAGTTAAGCTTATAGGCTATATTATTAATAACTTATATAATATAAAAGGGTTCTCTATTTTTATAGTTAAGCAAAGAGCTAAGTTTCTTAGTCTTTAGGTTGCGTACGTCTAATATTACCTTATTACTAACCTTAAAATATAGTGCTAGTATATATTTTATATTAGTATACTTAGCCTACTTAGCTTATGCCTATTATAAATTATTATATAGAAAATTGCGTAATTAGATTAGAGAGTTAATAAAGTTATCTGTGCGTTAATAGTCTATATAGGCAGGTGCTATAAGTAGGCGCTTACTAGTAGTAGTGTCTTTACTTACTAACTTAATATTATATAACTATATAGGCTTAGTACTATTATATAGTAAGTAACTCTTAGTAGTAATAAAAGGTGTAACTCTTATTAACTTGCTAACTAATAAGTTAGCAATAAATTCTGCTATAGGTAGGTATAGAGTCTAGTTATCTTACTAGTAGTTAACATATGCGCATAGGTACTTCTTAAGCATAGCATTAGTAACTTTAATTTAACTATTAGTCTTAGGGTACTAACTAGTAGATAGGTAGAGCTTTATAACTAAATATTTATAAAAAAATTTAAAAGTGTAATATAAACTATTAACTATAGTTACTAATAACGTCCTCTAGAAAATTCTTCTTATGCTAGATATAGGTAATAAAAGCTTTTATAACTATCTTAGCTATAATCTTAACTATAGGGATAAATTTCTTCTTTTTATTAAGCTAGTCTATAATAACTATAATAGCTACATAGACCTTACTATTATTATAATAAAGTCTATTAATATTAATTTCTAGTAATAGTTTAGAATTAGCAATAGGTGCAATAAGCTATACTTAGCATTATAGTATAGCTTGCTATAGTAATAGAATATATAGGCGTAAATATAGTAGATAATAGTATGTGTTATATATAGCTAGTAATGCTAGTAACTAATATATTTATAAGTACCCTTATAACTAATATATCTAGTAGTAATACTATTATAAGCTTACTTAAAAATACGCATATAGATCTCTTTATTATTAGGAATATATAGTTAGTTCTTAATATATAGTAACCCTTTGCTTAGCTAATAGCTAGTAACCTTAATTCTAAGTCCTTACTTAAGAAGCTTCTCTAGCAAATATTAGGTCTTAGTTCTAATAGTAGTAATAATATTCTAAACTATCTTATTAGTAGCGTATACTATCTTAATATCCTTAAGTAGTTACGCTATCTTCTTAGTTTCTATTAGGATTACAGTAATAGAATTATTATTATTATTATTATTAGTAGTAGTAAATTTAACTATATAGTATAATATAGCTGCAAGCTATAAACTAAAGTAATAACTTTTATTTAATAATATATAAGTAGTAATAACTATATAATATAACTCTTTACCTTTAAAAATCTCTAGGCGTAAGACTCTCTAGACTTAGTATTATTAGTAGGTATTATTATTACCTTTAGGTAAGTTACCTAGATAGCGTGTTAAGGCGTTAGGTTTTATACCTTACTTATTTAGGCGATATCTAATATAGAAGTTAAATTTAGCTAGAAACTCTACCTATTATACTTATTATTAGTTAAGCCACTTACTAGTTATAAAGTACTATAAGGCTAGATAATTAGTAATAATATTAATAGAATTCTAGGTACCTAAGAGTTTAGATTTTTACTTCTTAAACGCGTATACTATAGCTAAAAGCTCCTTATTATAAATCTTATAGTTACACTTAGCAGGGTTTATTTTATATAATAAGTATATAATAGGCTGCAATATATCGTAATTATCTTTCTATAATAAGATAGCAATAGTGATAAAGTTAGACGCATTAGTCTCTAACTAGGTTTCCTTATTTAAGTTAAAATAAATAAGTATAGATGCTATTACAAAGACTTACTTAAGCGTGTTAAACGTAATTGTAGTAGAAGATTCTAGTTTAATAGGCTAGTCTTTTAGTGCATTACTTTTTATAAAATTAGTTAATAGGTAAGCAATCTAGCTAAATCTCTTAATAAACTATTAATAAAAGTTTATAAAGCCTAAGAAGGCTTATATATTCTTAAGTAATTATAGTAGTTACTAGTTATAAACTACCTATACCTTTTTAGAATCTATTTTAATGCCTTTAGTTGTTAGAATAATTCTAAGATACTTAACCTTCTTAACCTTAAACTAACACTTATTAATATTTTACTACAGACCTACTTATTCAAACTTATTAATAATAGTCTATATATATCTAATATAGTCCTCCTTAGTCTTACTATATATAAGCATATTGTTTAGATATACTAAATAGAAGTTATTAAGGTATTATTACAGCGTTTTATTAATATAAGTCTAAAAAGTGCTAGAGGCGCTAGTAAGGCTAAATAGCATAATAGTGTATTTATATAGGCTATAGTAGGTTAAAAACACTATTTTTTCTTTATTACTCTTCTTAATGTGTATATTATTAAAACCTATAATAATATATATAATAGATATAAACTTAGTCTTATTTATTTATGCTAGCGTGTCTTTTAATAATAGTAGCGCATTATAATTACGCTTTATAATAGCGTTAATAGCGTAGTAATTAACGCAGACGCATAATTTACTCTCTAGTTTTTTAATAATAAGAATAGGTAACGCGTACTAAGACGTACTTATCTATATAAAGCCCTTTATAGTTATTTTATTAATATATTCCTTAACTACTATTATCTTTAAATGTATAAGGCTATAGATGTGCAGTTATAGCGCTTTATTATTAACTAGGTTAATAGCATAGTTAATACTAGGATAGTAAAAAGCAACTTATTAGCCTTATTTAGATTAAAATACTAAAACTTTTTATATAGCCAACCTAGTAGTAGCTATTTAAGTTTATCTATTATTTATAGCTTATTAACTAACTTCTTTATAAACTTATTATAGTCTATCTAATTATAAGTAGCAAGACCTATAGTTGTATAGAAGGTTTACGTATTATAGTTACTATTAGTAGGATTAGGTAGGCAACTAAGCTAGTTCTAGTAATAAAGTTCTAACTAGGTAACTAGGTCTAGATAGTGTACTGCTATAAGATAAGCTGCCTTGCCTATAATAATACTAATATTATCCTATAGCGTAAGTTATAAGAAGCTAGCTAGCGGTTTATTATAGTATACTATCTTAGGTAAAGTATCTTTAAGGTAATTAACTAGATAGTAGTAAGCGTTAAATATTATAGACTAGTTATATAACCCTAGTTATAGGTTATAAGCAAATATCTAACCTATACTAAGTATAATATTAAAAGTCCTAATATTAGTAACAAAATAGATAGCTGTGCTAGTATAAGTCCTATGCTATATAGTAAGGTTTATAGCTTAACTAATCTTATTAACTATCTTACTATTAGCAAGATATAATATAATTAGGTTATTAATATTATATAATCTTAATTAGTGCTACTTAATATATATAGGGCTAATAAAACTTATACTAGCTCTTATATTAGTAAGTTAATATGCCTTAGCCTATTTATAAGGTATAGTAAGATTAATAAAATATATAAACTATAGCTACTTAACTTTATTTAGTTAGGGCTCTATATTAATAGCGATAGTAGAGATCTATTATATATGCTATAAATTAAAGCTAAGCTTAGTATCTAGTTTAAACTTATTTATCTTTTATTATACTATTGCAAGATTTCTTTATATACGTTGTTAATATCGCTCATTTGCGTAGTTTTACTTAAGAGCTACTAAAAATATAACTTATTATTATTCTTATAGTCTTAACTATAATATATATTGTCCTTATTAAAGATCTTATGCTTAAGTAACTTATTACGCGAACTATTATATCTATAGATACTATATAGTTAGTTAGAATTAGTTTAAATAGCGTAGACGTGTTGCGCATCTTTATAGTTAATAGGGCTAAAGAGAATAATACAGAAGTACTTAATATTCTTTACTAGGGTAATTGCATTATTGCAATAGCTAGTAGTAGTGTCTATTACTTAATATCCCACAACTCTATATTTATAATAAGTATTAGTCTTAGCTAGTAAATCTAATTCTTATAACATATATCTATAAGTGTTATATCTAGTAGTCTTATTTATGTGTAGAGTAAAAGATATAGTACACATTATAGTATTAGATCTAGTAGTAGTAGTATTTATTAAATAAGCTTTTAAATAACTAGGCACTATTATAGATATACTAAAATAACCGATAGTAGAGTTATAGTTAAGGCGCTCTATATATAAAATTTAGTCTGTATAAGATGCAAAAGATTCTTTAGGTATAAATAATGCGTTAGTAGCGTTAATAATATAACTGTGTATAAGTTAGCAGGCTTAATTTATTAGTAGGTAATTAGATATACTAAGATAGTTAATAACTGCTATAAATTACGCGTGCTAGTCTATAAGAGTCTCTTTAGGACCTTAGGCTAGGGTATTGCCTATAATCTTTTTCTGGACGTCTAATAGTTTATTTTCTAACAAATATATCTTAATAAAGTGGTTAGGTATATTAGCTATAGTTATAGCGATTATAAAATATAGGTATATAAGAGTCTAGGCCTACCCCTTAAGTTAGCTTTGCAAATATATAATATATAGCTGCTTAGTAGGTAAAGTCTATAATTTATCTATTAATATAATGCGCTAGCGTTTATAGTTATTCTTATCTTTGTCTTTACTAAAGAAGGAATTTACCTTAAGCATTTAAATGCGTAAGTATTAGGGATCTACTATAAGTTTTAGTAATAGAATTACTTTATAAGGAGGTAGTAGATAGGTTTATTATTATATATAACTTATATAGCCAATAGCGCGCCTAGTGTATAGCATTAT
This sequence comes from Laburnicola sp. R22_1, assembly GCA_014281115.1. Classification (NCBI taxonomy): domain Eukaryota; kingdom Fungi; phylum Ascomycota; class Dothideomycetes; order Pleosporales; family Didymosphaeriaceae; genus Laburnicola; species Laburnicola sp. R22_1. The sequence continues at coordinate 2,838,538 of JACONQ010000001.1, read as the reverse complement.
TTTATCTATCTAGGGGTAGGATAACAAAGGCTTTTATCTTAAATAATATAATAAAAAAAGCAGCGCCCCCTACTTAGTAATTAAAAAAGGCGTAAAAAAGTAATAATAAAAAAAGCGCATTTAAACTGCTAAGCGAGCTTAGTAGTCTTAGTGTAGGGCTGCTCCTATAAGTGAAATTTTTACAAAGAGGCTACTTAAAACTTTAAGGGAGATAAGACTTTAGCGCAGCTATACTATAAGCTATTTCTTCTTTGCTATTCTAAGTTATAAACTACTATCCTAATTATTACAAATAATATAAGTTAATATATTAATAGGTATGTACTACTATACCTATAGTAGTAGAATAAGTGTAATATATACTAAATACACTATTACTCTATTGCTATATTAAGATTGTCCTTAATAAATTTCCTCCTATTACTATTTCTTCACGCTTTGCTATCTATCTGGGCATTAACATCGTTTCTAAAGAAGTACTCGCCGTCGCTAAAAAGTATACACTAAAGATAGCGCGCCTAGTATAATATAAATCTAAAGAAAGAGATATATATATATAATTAAGTAACAGATTATTCGCTAGAATATAGCAAACTTTAATATTAGGGAGTTGCTTAATAAAGAGGATAGGCTAATTAGGATCTCTATACTATTGCGTATTATAAGGTTAACTCCGCTATACAATATATATAGGCTATTATCCCCTAAGCTTAGTAATATAGATATAAGCTATATTTAATTTCTATTAAATTGCGTGCTTAGCTTCTATTAATTATAAGATACAGTTCTCTAAGTCTTAATAGTTACTGTGCGGGACATAGTTATCTAGTAGTTAACCTTAGAGCTTTTTAAGTTATTATTATAGAGCTATATAATAGATAGTAAACATCTTAGATTTTCTAAAAGTAATAAAGTCCTTCTTTAATAACTTATAATATGCCTATAGCTAGATATTATCTTGTTCCGCTATTTTAAGAGAGTCCTTATATAATAATATATAACTCTCTAACGTCTTAATTTATTTTAATTTTGTTATAAACTATTACTCTAATACCTTATAACTAGCCTTAAGTTATTTAAACTCTTAAAGCTTAGTCTAATTATCTTCTAATTTGTTAGTAATTTGCTGTATAGTTATTAATAGTAATATAATAATAGCTTACTAGAACTTAGATTTCTAGTTAATAGTGTTAACAAACTATATATATTCTTAAACCTTAACTTTGTCTAGCTTTAAACTATTTTTTATACTAGTAACGCTAATATAGAGTTTATAATCTAGTACCTTGCTATTAGTATTAGTAATATTAGTAAAATATATATACTTAGGAAGATTAGTAGGTAGTAAACTAGCACAATCTTATTAGTCATATGTTGTAGTTAGTTAATTAGATATATTAATAAAAGGGTTACTTTTATTAAAAGGTTAGCCATTATTATTATTATTATTATTATTATTATTATTATTATTATTATTATTATTATTATTATTATTATTATTATTATTATTATTATTATTATTATTATTATTATTATTATTATTATTATTATTATTATTATTATTATTATTATCTGTAAAAGCCTTATTATAATCTTTAGGTTAAAAAGTCCCTTTTTAAAAGTAACTTTGCGCTTATTACGTTATTACTCTATCTCTAATAAGTTATTATCTAACTTATTCTAGTTTATAGGCAGAGTACCCTAAGTAGTACTCTACTAAGTTAGGACCTCTAGCTAAGACGTAGTAGTAGCAAAGTTATAGGGTTTCTTATAGAAACTAGTATTATTATTATTATTATTGTAGCTTAGTCTCGCTATCTTGTCTACTATATATAATAGGTTTATCTTTTAGTAAGTGTATAATTTAAATTAGAAGTTAAGGATTAAAATTATAAGCTATAAGTATAGTAGAGTATTATAGTTAGTTGTAGTAGATAATTTTATATAAGGCGTAGCGACTATAGCCTATACACAACTATAAAATATAGGGCCTATATAAGGTATAAAACTTCGAAGCTTTATATAATAATATTAGACTTTCTAGGCTTTTGCTAAAGTAGATAAGACTTTTAACTATATAAAGCAAGCGCGCCTAAGGACTAAGGTTGCTACTATACTACACTAGAGCAATTTACTAGAGGCGTAGATCTTACTAACTTAACTTATAACTATGCCTTAGGCTATAAGTTATCTACTATTATTATAAAGGTTCTATATATTATTACTATTTGCTAGTATTATAGAGGTTCTATATATTACTATTTACTATTATTATAAAGGTTCTATATATTGCAACTATTTGCTATTATTATAGAGATTCTATATATTATAACTATTTACTATTATTATAGAGATTCTATATATTGTAACTATTTACTATTATTATAGAGGTCCTATATATTATAAGTAATAGAGGAGACGTTATAGTTAGAGATATTACTATACTTTATAATAACTTATAATAAGTTTAATAAATAGTTATAAGTGGATTATTTAAGTAAGCTAGACTTATAGTTATTATAATAACTAGATTTGCTTATTAGTAAGCTACTTTTACAATTGCCTTAGTAGTTATTATATATAAAGCTTAGTAAGCTTATAGGTTGTTATAGAGAGCTATATTACTTATAAGTAAGTTATTCTTCTAGGGACTATAGTAGTACTAGGGGGCTAATATCTTATAAGACGTAACCTACTTGCTGCTATAAATAAGGCAGCAGCTATCCTTTATCTCCTACTACACCTATTATTAATAGGTAACCTATAGGTAAGCGTTATTATTGCTATTAGTTATATTAGTAACGCTTTAGAGAAGGCATTTATACTCCTAATATATAGAGTACTTAAGGACGCAAAGGGCCTACCTACTATATTAGTTAATAGGTGTTATTATTAGTAACGCCCTAGAGATAGACTAAATTTTAGATAGTTAAACTATAGTTTAATAATTGCTACTATAGTGTAAAAACACTATGGGAGTTATTATAATATATATAAAATAACTAGTAGTTAGAATCTAAATATAAAATAGTAGCGACACTTATATAAGATAGGTACGTAGGCAGGCTATATATATAGCCTTACTTAGGACCTTACTTATTATTACGCTAGTTCTAAAAGGGTAATATAACGTAAGCGAGGGAGTCGCATATTAGATTAGTGACACTTATCTATTATATCCTCTACTTTACTATCTTTACTATATTAAATTTATATATACTTAAAGAGTTAATATGCCTTACCCTTATACCTATAAAACTCTAGCTAAAAAGTATATATATTAATAAAGTAGTAATACTATACAGTAGGGTAACACAAAAAAAGCGCCTAGTAAAAAGTTACCTTTTTAAAAGTTATATAACTAGGTGAGTTTTAATACTATGTAAACAAAAAGTATACCGTTTTAAGGAGAGGGTTTAGGGAATTTGGTATAGAAGATTAGTAAGAGCTTAGTAATCAGCGCTAACTAGAGGTATCTTAGTAAAGTTAAGGAAACTTTTTCTTAAAACTTTGACCCTATATAACTTTTTTTTCTACGTAGATACAATTCTATAACTTATATATATTATATTTTAGTCCATAAGAACTATATAACTCAATTTTTATTATAGGTTTATTCATAGAAATAATAATTATAAGGAAAAAGATAAAAATTAATTAAAATTAAACAATTAGATAGAACTAGTAAATAATATATAACTAGTACTTAGTATACCATCCTTTAGCCTCTATAACGTCATTATAACGCTTAGGCAAAGATAGTATACAATAATCTATAGCCTCCTGTGGAATTAAATCCCACTCCTCTTGTATAGCTCTTTTAAAGGCTTCTACACTAGATTTACTAGTGCCAAAGCCTAAAGAAGCCCTATTTCTTTTTCTTAGCCTATCTTTTAATAGACTCCAAACGTTTTCTATAGGATTTAAGTCTGGTGAATAGGGTGGATGCCCAAAAACAAAGACTTTATTCCTAGAAAACTACCTTTTCACCTGTGGAGTTTCGTGGATCTTCGAATTATCCTGTTGAAATTTCCAGCCTAGTTATAATTAGTATAAAGAATAAGATTATAAAAATATAATATATATATATATATATATTATATATATTAAAAGAAAAAAGAAAAAAGAAGAAAAAGGGATACTTTACTTACCTCTTTTTAAAAGAGGTTTTAAGACAGGATTTAAACACTCCTGTATATATCTAGTGTTATTAAAGGTCCTAGTTTTAATAGGGTCCCTTAAAAACACTAGTTTAGAACGTCCTCCTATCCAAATACAGCCCCAGACTGAGATAGAAATATCTCGCGCTTTTAGTGAATTAGTACTAGCTCAAAAAAAAGATATAAAAAAAGTAAAATAGTCTAATTATAGAGAAAAAAGGGCGCTATAATTCTAGAATTTAAAAGAAATTAATAACTTTCTAGTTGTTCGGTTTTTGCGTTGTTCAGGCCCAATTTTCGATTCCTCCCTTTTTCTTATATATTCTTGCCTATTACCATGCCCCCTTTGGATAGTAGACTCGTCAGAAAATATAACTTTAGCAAAGTTAATATTTTCTAGCTCCTTAACTATCTCTTTAGCCCAGAATTCTCTTCTTGTAGCTCTTTCTTTAGTTAAATAGGCCTTTTTCTTAGAGACGTTAAAAGAATAGTCTTCTCCTTTTAAAACTCTCTGTAACGTCCTCTTAGTAAAGCCAAACTATTCTCTTCTAATAGCCTCTTATTTGTCTTCTTAGGGCTTTTAGTTAAATCCCTATTAATAACTCTTTTTTCCCTAGAAGTAACCTTAGTTACTCTCCCTTGTTTTACCCCTTTTAATAAGTTATCTCCCTTATTTTTCTTATTAATACGTCTAATAGAAGTCTTAATAGATTGTAGAGGCTTATTAAGAGTAGTAGCAATAGTAGAATTAGAAGTATTTACTTTTTTAAGTAAAGAAACTTGACTTTCGAGTTTTGACAATTTTGGCTCCATTCGAGGAAATACAAAAGAGAATATTTACTAGACAAAAGATATTATATTATACTATAATCTTAGTAATAAATCACGTGATTTAATTAACTTTTAAAATTACGTAATTTTTTAACCTTAAATAATTTCTTAATTAAGTTATATAAGTACTCCGAAATTTTGCTTACGTAATCTACACTAGGCCTAGAATAGCTAGTAATAACATTAGCCTAGTAGCATACTAAATAAAAAAGTCATAACGCCTTAAAAATTGACTTTTTAAAAACACTAAGTTTAGAGATAGATACCTTAAGGACCCTGCTTAGTAAGAACGTAACTAGTACCTAATCTTAATCTCCTATATTTCCTCTTTAAAACAGTATACTTTTTATTTACATAGTATTAAAACTCACTTAGTTATATAACTTTTAAAAAGGTATCTTTTTACTAGGCGCTTTTTTTGTGTCACCCTACTGTAATATACTAAAACGCTAAGAAGTATATTTAAAGAAATAAGTATATAGTACCTAAAAGGCCTACTAGATCTATACTAGGTATAGATAGATTTTTAAATTATCTAGCTTTAAAAAGTTAGCCTATAGCTATTATATAAGTAGTTATATAATAATAATAGTTTAGTGTATATAGTGTATATAGTAAAGCTCTAGAACTTTTATCTACTAAAGAAGCACTTTTAAAATATCTATAGCTATTTTACTATATATTACTATGCGTAGTTAACTATTATTAAAGAGAATAATAATAAGAGATATATACACTAGTACCTCTATCTACTTACTACTTATAATACTATATAGATATACTAGTAGTAATAATAATAATAATAAAATAATAACGCAAACTAAGTCCTTTAAAAGGATAGGTAATAAAAAGGATAAAAGGAGTGTGTATAGTATAGTAACACAACGCAGAGTAACTTAAAGGTAATTACTAGTATTTATAAAGAGATATAAACAATAAACTATTATATTACTGCATAATATCTATAGTTAAAATTTCCGTCAAAGCAACTCCGAATATAAGCGAATATATTTCCGAAACTTGACACGTTCTTTTCGCCCCAAAGGAATGCCCTTTTTGTCCGCAGCGGCGGGTGAACTAACTGTTGGAAGGTGCTCTCAGGCCGTCTCAATATTTACGCTATTACGTAAGCAACAGGCTATATAGTCGGATCTCCCGTCCTGATCCTCCATCAATCTTACACGTCACTTTCTTTTATCACCACCTCCGATTATAAGCGAATATAATCCCGGAACTTGACACGCAACATGCCAGCCATCACATTCAGGCAACTCCCGCGTGAGTTACGGGATATGGTGTGGTCAGCGGCTGCAGCCGTTCAATATCAATAGTAAGATCTACTTACTTTGGCACTGGCCTGATCCTCCGATCTGTACTAAGATAGTGGCCGTCTAGCATTGCTGATGGTTTACCATCCTCCTGTACAGCCCTGGGTGCTACCGAGCGCCTGCGACAAGCGTTTATTGGCTACGACAACTTACCACAGGGTATAGAAAGACAGCCTCTTAGAGTCTACGTCCGCGAAGACGGAGGGAAAGTCCGCCTCCGTGTGAACGAATTCCAGACCCTAGTAAATCGGTTACCTATGGCCACAGTCTGTTCAGAGGCGCGGTCTCATGCAATCGACTTCTGCCACAAGCAATTCGATATCGTGGATTTGCACTACACCACGGAGTCCGGCGATGTTGGGGATGAAATCCTTGAACATGTTTTGCAACCAACGAGAGTTATGGTCACCATAGCGAATCGATCAGACCTTCACCAGGAGCCACCTCAAGGCTTCAACTCTGCAGATCAGTACGTAACGCCCCAGTATGAAGTGGGTATGTCTAGGCTAACTTCGTACCCGCGGGTCTAGTCTTGTTGCCATAATTGATCGAATTTTTGGTAGCTGTGTGGAGCAAATTCTCTTGAATCCTTGGTTCCCCCCCTGTGATACCCTAGAACGGGTTTATTGGCCACACATTGGACAAACACGGGATAGGAAACACATGTAAGTAATAGGCCTTAGCTGTAACTTGTACCCGCAAGTCTAGGCACGATATTGTACGCTAACTTACCCGCAGGGACTATATCTTTGATGATGATCCAAGCCATGATCGATATACCGTTTTCATGACGCCGGATCGAACCCTGCACGTTAAAGAAGAATTATTTAACGAAGAATTTGACGGAGGAGACACCTCTGAATTTGGCCTAAACGACCTCTCCCACCATCTTCTCAAGTTTTATGAGATTTTGGATGCTTGCAAGCAAAAGCAAAAGCTACTACGCCTACAAAGCCTTGAGCTGCAGCTGCACACCTATTGTTGGGAGGAGCCAATGTTAACACAGGTTAGCGCGATAGTCAAGGATGGTGTCCTGTGGGTCAACTGGAGCGATTTTCAATGTGGCTTTACCCATTATTTTTTTGTATACGAGGGCGGAATTGACAGTGTGGGGTGGTATTTTGCGGAACCCTCGCGCCTGGTACCAATGATGGTTGCGTGGTCACGACAGCGGCGGTTAGAGGCGGGGGAACACCCGCCTTTGGGTCAGTTTTTCCGGCACGTGATGGGCGACGACTACCCGCACGGGCATTCACCTATCTGAAAGAAGACTTCGCGCACTTTCGGTACACGGTATAACGCTGTTATGGAAAGCTGTAGGGGTGCTGGAAAAACGCTTTGAGGGCATGAACCTATGCATGAACCTGTGTAGGTAGGTACTTAGGTACCTAGGTACCTCCAGCTTAGCTTCCGTCACGTGACGGGAAAACTGCCTGACACCCGAGTAGCTAGTGCGAACCGGCACACACTGTGAATGAATTCGTATCATGCCGGGAAGCTTCACCGTTCCCGTGGAATTTCAGTCACACTTTGGTTACGGTCATTATATTCTTGTGTCTTGGGCAGCAATTTATAAAGACTTGTTTTTACGGCATGCATTGATGAAGCGGATGCAGAGTGCTCAGGGTTGATGCTGGGGCCGTCAGTGAATGCCAAGCCGTAAAGGCGGAGGAGGAGCGTCTTACGGCATCGGACGGGCACGAGACGAGATATCGACCGCGGCTGGCAGCGTCTCACACCGGCCCCACCCACAGCCAACGCACACCACGACGCTCCTCGATCTCGACGCGACTCCGAGCAGCGCCCTCGAGCATCCACACACCCGCATCCCGCCTGCGACGCGGAGACGAGAGACGTACCCCACCCCGCGACGCCCAGCGCCCCCTCGCGAAGCTCCCCGGGCCCGGCCATGCTGCCCTCGCGCGCCCGCGACGCAGCCTCGTGAACGACGACGTCGCCCGTCTCGCAGAACCGCCGCGTCGAGCGCACCCGCTGCGCCCATCGCCCATCATGTCCTACTATCCCAACGGCGGGTCCAACCACTACAACCCGAGCATCCCCCCCTCGAGCTCGGGCCAATATCAGAACTCTTACCATCAGCAGACGGCCGACAGCGGCGACGCTGCCAATGGCGGCTACGGCTCCTCCAGTGCGGACCGGCGCGGCAGCTTCGCCCAACACCAAAATGACGAGCTCTTCATAGGCGACAACGGCCCAAGTCAGCAGCCCGCCTCGCCCACACAGGCTGCCTATGCCGGCGGCGGCGCATATCAGCACCAGTCGCACGCCCAGCAGCAGTACAATCCGCAAAACTACACCGCACCCGCCGTGACGCAACTGCCGAATCCCCAGCATTACGGTGGCGTCAGCAGGACCTTTGCCCCGCTCCACCAGCCCTACAATCCCGCCCTCTACGCCGACAGCAACCTTGGCAGAACCAACAGCGTCAACCATCCGTATGGCTTCTCGCCAACGTCGCCCGCGGCCGCATCGTACCCATCGCCCACATTCCATCAGCAGTCGCAGTTCGGCAGGACATCTTCTGTCCAACAACACGCTGGGCGGTCACCTTACTCTCCCCAGCAGGCGCCGCCGGTGCCGGTACCCCCAGGCAGCTCGCAGTCGCCAGCCGAAGAGTGGGGGAGCTACCCGGCTCGCCAGTCCTCGACCGCGTCGCATTCGTTCCACCGAGCCTCCGATCCCTCGCACGCGCCGCTTCCCTCGCTGCCTGCATACGATACCGGCTACAGCTCGCATGACCAGCTAAGCCGCTACCCCTCGAACCCTCTTCCCCCCACGCCCGAGGTGCCGCCACATCAGTCTCTCCAAAGACAAGACACACTAGGGCGGAGACCGCTGCCCCCGCCCCCGCCCACCAATGGATCCGACAGCGACGATTACTTTGCAACCCAGAACGGGGAGCAGTACAACCAGGAGGAACTATTCACGCAGCTCGAAAACATGGCTACCGGATCCGGAAGCCCCAATATTCATGCTGGGCAGGCGAATGGGAATAACTACTATGACCAGCTCGGACACCACGCCTCTGGTCGCAACGGCGGCCGCGTGAATGGGGACCACCGTGCGCCACACGCTTCCCAGGATGTGTATACTAGCGACAGCGATGTCGAAGCTGCTGCTGGCTTGGCTGCTCTGCGGATGGCCGAGGAGCAGGATCAGGCGGATGAGGCCCGAAGAAGAAGCGGAGGCGGAGGCCTGTTCAGCAGCTACACATCTCTCCAGTCGCCGCAGCTGCCAACTAGTACCAGCACGAGTCAGCCTAGGGAGGAGAATGCTAGTGACAGCGATTACGCACCCGTGCCAGTCGATGTCGGCCTGTATGGAGGGAACTTTGAACCGCACTTCACGTATGGTGGTGCTCCTGACCAACTAACCGCTGCCAATAGCCACCCCGTATCTTCTTCAGGCTCACAACGCCGGTCTGAGGCACCAAGCGAAGATTATAATCCTTTGCATCCGTTCCCGCCATTCTCCACGAATGCTCGAGTCGACACTTTCGGTACTGGGGGTCTCGAGGAGCCCAGCGCGCGCCGGAGGAGCTATGACGAGGGCGACGAGGTCACCCTTCTGGATACCTCAACAGCAATGCTAGGGGAGCCGCCTGACATGTTCTATCACCCAGGCATGTCTACAAACCGCCCGCTGCCGCCCCCGCCCGCGAGTGGTAACCGACACGGTCACCATGCCAGCACAAGCTCAACCGGGTCCTATGAATATTGGCGTAATGCGCAATCATCACGGGGGTCGTACCCTGTCGATCCAAACACCCCGCATATGATCTCTCCGACGGGCACACTAGTACCCAGATCTACTTCCCTTCTACAACACAGCAATACACCTCAAGCCATACCTCTTCCGAGATCAAAGACCGATGCCGAGCAAGGACACAAGCCTCGCCAGCAGGCGAACCGGCAGACCTTCTATGGAGGCTCGATTGATAGTGACAACAACACGCTGACCCCAAGTAGTGCCGATGGCGTCACCATTGATTTGCCTACACTACCTGCGGGAAAACGATTCAACCCAGCCAAGCTTTCAAGCAGCGACTTCAAAAAATGCACTGAACCTTGGGCATTGAGCTCTATCATCACATGGCTCAAGAACATGACGGAAGGAGAGAATGACTTGAAAGAAGGACCGATCCAGGATGGTCTGATTGCGCTTTTTACGCACAAAGTTAGCACTTTGAACATTGCCGATGCCGAAACATTGGCAAGCCGCGTCGTAGCAGAAATGTACAAGGCCGGTACCTTGGTGCATGAAGAAGAATGGCTAAAGTTCTCTTCCGAGACAATGACGGGCGTTATCTACCAGTTGACTGGTGCCGGTTGCTATGCGCAGAAGCTCCATACATATGCCACACCTGGGCGATGTTACTCCTACCATTGCCAGCGCACGATCAAGAAGCTCGATTTGCAATCCTCTTCAGGGTCTAGACAGTCTGGCGACTGGGTAACATACTACAAGCTAACTAAAGAAATGATTGAAGCTGCGGACAAGAAGGAGGTCGAGCGACAGAACATCCTACACGAAATCGTGCAAGGAGAGGACGCTTACATGCAGCGACTTGACGTTCTTCGCACTTTGTATCGAGATCGTTTACTGGCGGCACAACCGCCAGTGATTCCACCGAAGAAGTTGAACAAGTTCATCAAGGACGTCTTCAGCAAGGTGGATGCTGTGAAGAAAGCGAATGAAGAGCACCTCCTACCACAAATGAAATATCGGCAACAAGAGCAAGGACCATGGGTCGTCGGCTTCAGCGATATCTTCCGAGAGTGGATCCGAAAGGCTAAGCAAGCGTACATTGAATATTCCTCCGCATTCCCGTACGCGAACTTTCTTGTTCGCCAAGAAGCCGACAAGAACATGTTGTTCCGTACCTTCCTGGACGAAGCACGGAACAACAAAGCAGCTAACAAACTAGACTGGAATACCTTTTTGAAAGGCCCCATCACCAGGTTGCAGCACTACGGTCTACTTATAGACTCAGTGCTTAAGAAGTCAAAGGTGGATAATGAAGAGAAGCGGAATCTTATGATGGCAAGAGACGAGATCAAAGCGGTGACAATGGAGTGCGACACTCGCGTCGCTGAGATGACACGAAAGGTAGATTTGAGTGATCTCCAAGCGAAGCTCATCCTCCGGCCAGGAATGCAGCGCGTTGAACTCAACCTGGATCACCTCGGCCGCGAGCTGATCTTCAAGGGTGACCTGATGAGGATGGGCGGCAACCGCTTCACATGGCTAGAGACCCACGCTCTTCTCTTCGACCATTATCTTGTACTCGCAAAGACTGTATCTTACCGCGAACAAGATGGTGTGACCAAGTCGGAGAAGTACGATGTATCCAGGTTACCTATACCCATGGACCTTCTTGTCTTGGAGAGTGAAGACGACGATCCCGTCGTTCGATCTGCTGTCAAGGGTATTGCCGCTGTCACTACTGTTCCACAAAAGGGCGGATCGGATACACGTCTAGCTCGTGGTGCTGGCATGAACGGGCCTATGCCCGGCATGTTGGTCCACACCAACACCTCCACCTCCATGTCATCAACAAACACAGGCTCATCAGGCAAGACAATAGGCCAAAACGTCAACCTTGAGAATGGAAGGGACGAAAAGATCATGTATCCGTTCCGCATCAAGCATTTAGGCAAAGAAACTTACACTCTTTTTGCTCCCACGGCGCAGAACCGGGCGGAATGGTGTGACAAGCTCATCATCGCGAAAACCAACCACGCTACGGCTCTATTCCAACAAAATGCGGAGCCGTTCCGACTACGGGTCATGGCGGATGCGGCCTTCGCCTACGAGAGCGCGATGCCCTCCCAGAAAAGCATCACGATCAAGGGGACACCGCTTGATCGCTCAATCGATGAGGTCGAGAAGCTCTTCTCCAATGCCGGCCGACCTGTCCCTATATGTCGCGCTCGGGTAAACTGCGCGACTGCCTTCCACCAGCCATACGGCAAGCACATGGTTGCTGTTGGTACTGATATCGGCGTCTACCTCTCCGAGTACGACAACCCTCGAGGCTGGACCAAGGTGAGAGATTCTTCCGACATAAACATGATGAACTAGTCTAACCATTTGCAGGCGATTCAGATACCGAAAGTAACACAGGTCGCGGTGTTGGAGCAGTTTAGTCTTATGCTGCTCATTTCTGATAAGTCATTGATTGCATATCACTTGGATGCCGTCTGCCCCGTAAGCGGTGTGCCGCCAACAAATGATTCCAGTCGACGAGCACCCCAGAAGCTGTCGGGGGCACGGGATATAGGCTTCTTCGCTACCGGCGTAATGAAAGATCGAACGCTTGTCTTCTACAAGAAGCGCGAAGGACTGTCATCAACATTTAAGGTACTGGAGCCCGTATACCAAAAGTCCACCGAGAAAAAATCGAGAATATGGAAGTCTGGGCGTACGGAGTTTTTCCGAGAATACGACGAGTTCTACATTCCGACCGACTGCTTCGGCATCGACCTTTTCCACTCTTCTCTTGCTATTTCAACAGCCAAGGGCTTCGAAGTCCTCACGTTAGACAAGAAACAGCCCTGGTCTGTGCCGGACCTTAGGCAATCTCACGTAGCTACCATCGCGTCACGGCTCCAGGACCAGAAACCACTCGGCATGTTCCGACTGTCCGACCAAGAGTTCCTTCTCTGCTACGAAGAGTGCGCCGTATACGTCAACAAACTGGGCGATATCTCGCGCTCAGTCATCATGGAATTTGTGGGCAAAGCGAAGAGCGCAGCCGTGTTCGGTCCTTATGTTTTGCTTTTCGATCCCGACTTTGTCGAAATCCGGAACGCGCAAAACGGCCGTTTGCGACAGGTTATCTCGGGACGAGACGTCAAGTGCCTAGACGATGGACTGAGCGGCGGCTCAGCACACAATCGCACCATCAAACTGAGCTTGCAACATCCACACCAGGAGCGCTGCCAGGCGGTCGTCGAACTAGTACTTAATGAAGGGCAGAAGGAATGAGTGTTGCCTATTCAAAAAAAATGGAATTTTGAGAGCGAAAAAAAGGTATATGAGGTGGATGAGCTCTTGTCATGTAACGTCCAGGCATGGGGACTGCACATATATGCGACATTAGGAGTTTTTGTTGGAGATCTCTTGAGGGTTATTATCTTGGACGACCCCCACGGCCTTTGATGATATGCCGGGGGCGGGATCGGGTTGAATCTGGGGATTCTACGTGCGATGTTCTTGGTCTTTGTATTTTTTTGCGTAATTCGAGGATACCTTTCTGTTTTTCTTCGAATTTTTTTTTCTTTTCTTCCTTTTGGCGTAGTGCGAGATTTGAAGTAGTGCAATGAGTCAATGCGATTGCACTGTGGCTGAGGTGTGCGTGGTTGATGTGTTTTCGCCTGGACACTGGACTGTTGTTAGTGAGAGACACCACCGTGTGTGTGATGTGTGTGAGGACGGGCATTAGGTTGGGATTTCCTGTGATAAAAGGGAAGCAAATAAGCATATTTGGTGTGTGTGTGTGTATAGGCTCTGCGATACTTGGGATACGTAGAGTAGTGATGCATCTATCTATGTGGCGTTATTTGCTACCTGCAGTTGGAAGGAAGAGGCTTGTGTTTCAAATAATATCACCAAAAAAAGCAGACCCACTTAGGAAACGAAAAGAGCGTGAAAGGATCAATTCCTTATCTATCTATTGTTCAAGTGAGTCTAGATGATTTTAGCTTTTTTTGCTGCCATGGTGGCTTCGGTTGTACTGGAGTTGACTGTTGGGGTGTGGGTTGGCGCGGGTACGTGTTGAAATTTGGGAAAGGGTGAGGTGGGTATGGAATGCACGTGGATGGATAAAGGGATACTTGGGTACATGCAGGATCACGTACTCATGTACCCCCCCCCCCCCAGGGCAGCGCAACAACGTATATAGAATCCGCCAATCCGAGGTTGCCATGTTCACGGTGCAGACGGAGAAGCCAAATCCCGCACAAGAAGAAGGTATTACGAAATTTCCCGCTAAATAACACATCAAATAATCACCTACAAAGAGAAACCTAGGGTAGTCCCGGACAGTGGCCACAAATCCAGTCCAAAGAAGCCCCCTCACCCCTCAAACCAGACTGCCCTCCTCCTTCCTCTTCTCATTCCCCCACCCCCCAGCTCAACCGCCACCTGCCTTGTCAACAACTTCTCCATATTCGGCGACAACAACGCCAACCTAACCCCCAACCCCGTAAACGCCAATAACGTTAACCACATTAACCACACTATCTTAAACGCCTACCCCAACCTAATATAGTACGCGCTCCTCAGCGCAGCCTGCGTCTCCGCACTGATATCCGGAACAGCTGCCCACGTCTAGGCTATCCCAAGCGTAAACGCCTAAATAATTGGTCCCACGGTTAACGCGGGATGCCCCGCTTCGCTCACAGCGGGCGCCACCGCAGCAGGGATAGCCGTCGTCCTCCGATTAAGAAGCACAACGTTATACACAGCCCTGGCAAATGCCCGCCACAGCGGTACGCACGGAAGCGGCGGCGCCGATTTTGCGCTGGTTGGTGATGGTTAGGATGGCGCTTCCGAGGGCGATGTCGGCGACCAACCCATGCAGAAGGCGCTGAAGAAGAGGAGGGGCACGGTTTGGTGTTGGTTGGTTGGGGTGGCGGTGGAGACGGAGGCGAGGAGGGCGCCGTCGGCGGCCATGGCGAAGGCGATTTGGTACTTTTGCCGGCCGATGGGTTTGGCGAGGAGGATGCCGATGTTGGCGAGGGCGGAGAGGAAGGCGGCGTGCCTGGGGAGCCTTTGGCGTAGAATTGTTGGAAGAGGACGGGCCAGATTACTGCGAGGGCGAGTGTTAACGAGGTTCCGCTCGGCGGGACATCTGGAAGATGGTGGGGATGTGAATATGGGGGGTGGGGGCGGGGAACTTACTGGCTCCTGCGTAGTACACTCCTGCTCCGATGCCCGTCAGGATGGCCGAGACGACCGACGGACGGTGTCGGAAGAGGCTTAGTGGAATCAGGGGCTCCTTGAGCGGGGCATAAGATTCCCAGAAGACGAAGGAGACGAGCGAAGTGATTCCGATGATGATGAAGGAGAGCACCTGCGGTGAGACCCAGGGGTATTTACTTCCGCCCCAGGACAAGCCGAGCAAGAACATGGTCAGACCAGCGGCATAGAGCAGCGTGCTGATGTAATCAAAGTGCTTGACCCAGTCCATCTTCTTTTCCTTCTTTCCGTGCTTCTGGTGGAAGTTGGGCGGGTGGTAGAAGACGGTGTAGAAGATGAGGGAGGCGCCGTTGGCGGCGGTGAGCACGAAGAATACGCCGCGCCAGCCTACGCTTGTGCGGGTGATGGCTTGGCCGGGGAAGTTGAATACGTTGATGGCGCCGACCATGAGATAGAGGTATTTGGATGGGATAAGCGCGCCGATGGCGTAGTAGCACGAGAGTTGGGTTGTGGCTGCGAGGGATTTGATCATGGAGCCGGAGTAAGTTCACCCACATACCATGCGACAAGCATTTCTCGATAGAGCTCTCACGGCAGTCTCCGTCATGAAACTGGACTGATAGCGTCTAGACATTCAATGGAGAAACGCAAGATCCCGAGCGAGGGGACGACGCACCCGATGCGAAATAAGACGAGAACAAGACGCCAAAGTCATTCCTAATGACTATCTCGATCCTCTTGATTGGTGTATTCGTCTCACAGGCCGACACATCCCTCGTCCTTGCGACCTACGGCCAGATTGCCAGTGAATTTGGCGACCTCGAAAGTGGCTCGTGGCTTCTATCTAGCTACATGATGGCCATGTGCGTCGCGCAGCCCTTCTTCGGAAAGCTTTCCAACATCTATGGACGCAAGAGATGTTTGCAGACAGCATACTTGCTATTCGCTGTTGGGACGGCAGGTTCTGGACCCGGAATGACAATCGAGCAAGTGATAGCTGCTCGTGCAATTCAAGGCGCGGGCGGTGCGGGCACGGTGTGCATGGTCTTGGTCCTATCGACCGATCTCCTACCAATGCATTAAATTGCTCTGTACTGAAGCTACGTTAATGTTGTGCAGATGATGGAAAGGAGCTGTGGGGGTGTTGGAGGCTTTTTCGCTTCTACCGATGGTTGGAGATGGTATGTCTATCAATCTTGTTGTTCTTGTGTCATGCTGGTAAAAGAACATTGGCTGATGGCATTAACAAAGCGCATTCTTGGTACAGATCCCTCCGATTGTCTTATCCATTGGTCTTGTTTAGTGGAAGCTGCACGTTAAATAAAAGAGCATTGAGAACAACCGACAAGAGTCTAATCGCGAAAAGCTCCTTCGCATTGATTTTATTGGAGGCTTCTTCTTGAGCTTGACTATACTGACTACTCTGTTTGTGCTTGACACTGGCAGTCAAAAGTATTCTTGGAAGAACCCACTCATTATCGCCTCGATCTCCCTTGCGGTTGTTGGTGTTGTGACATTCTGGTTTTATGAGCGCTTCTGTGCCAATGAGCTTATATTTCTTGTTCAGTTACTGACAAGATATGTTGTTGTCACTTCATGTGTGGCGTTAAATTAACTACCTAGGGGTAGAACGACAAAGGCTTTCATCTCAAATAACATGACAAAAAAGCAGAGTCCCCTGCTTAGTAATCAAAAAGAGCGTAAAAAGGTGATCGTTGTCCCGTCATATACCATCCTCTTGCTGCAGAATTTCTCGCAGACTGCGGTAAGTTCGACGTTGCCAGGTAGTCGAGCTCCGTTCAGCGAAGCTAATCGAGGTTCTAGCTGATGTTCATCGTACCCATCTATTTCCAAGTCACCAGGAACGCATCAACTGGCGAGACTGGAGCATACCTCGTCCCAGCGGTCCTCGGAAACGCAATCGGAGGCCTCTTGACAGGTACATGGATCAAACGGTATGATCGAAACTTCCTCACTCGCCCCAGGCACAAGTCTGACAATTGACAGCACTGGCGGATACAAGCTTCCAACTATTGTAGCGAGTGCTTGCTCGGCACTGTCATTCACGCTCTTAATCCTCTTCTGGAACGGCCATACTAGCATCCTGGAATCCTTTGTTATCCTACCCGCTGGTTTTGCAGTTGGTGTCGCACACTCAGCCGTCTTCATCGGATTGACCTCCGGTGTTTCGGAAGAGGAAGTAGCTATTGCCGGCTCGGGGTTGTACTTGAGTGGCAACATTGGTGGTGTGACTGGTGTCAGCGGGGCATCGGCCGCGTTCCAAATTGCTTTGCAACTTGGCTTGAAGAAAGCCTTGGAAGGTCTAAATGACTCAGCGGAGGTAAGCTGATCGTAGAATGACGATCAAAGAGGTTACTAACGAGAAATGCAAAGATCATCCGCAAAGCCATGTCCGACATCAATTATGTTCAGCATGCGACCGGATCGCTTCACGAAGCGATGATTCCGGCATATGTCTCCGCCATTAAGCAAGTCTTCGGCATTAAGCAAGTCTTCGGTAACTAAGATAATGTCTGTCCCATGTCCAATGCTGATCTTGAGTAGTTTTAGGACTGGGGGCGTCCGTTCTGGCCCTTGCAGTCGGTTCGATCACCCGCGAGAAAAATCTTTTGCGGAAGTAAGAAGACGGACGAAGTAGCGCGACTAAGGCTTATGGGTACATAAAAGTTTATACAATATCAAACAGTCACATCGAAGCCATTTTTTGTGCAGTGAAATCAGGACTTCCGAACCTCTGTCGGCACTCTATCAAAATAGGAAAACATTTCACGGGTTGCGGCGCTGATAGTCCAATACGTAATCTGTCGGACGTGCGCCTCGAAGACGGGGTTAAATCTTGTTTCCGTCGGCGAAACTGCAGTGAGGATGTTGGTAACGTCGTACGGCCAATGGACGCTTAATGACTCGCCAACCAATGATCGCAAGACAGTAAATTCCGACCAGGCCATTGATTGGATTATTTTGTCACGGGCTTCGGGCCTGCAATCATCAGTACTTGAACGTTACAACCCAAAGGGGTTATCCTTTACCAAACGATCGTATCTACCCATATAGGATGCGGGATGGTTAATTGCGTCTCTGTGGGCCTCAAATACTCGGTTAAAGCCTCAAAATCAGCGTTGACAACGTACCGTAGCGAGTACGGCCGCAAGTACGGCCGAGCCGTGCACAGATTGTATGTTGGCTAATTTCAAGGTTGAAAGCGCACTCTATACACCGTGCACGGCTCGGCCGTACTTGCGGCCGTACTCGCTACGGTACGTTGTCAACGCTGCTCAAAATGCCTTTTAGAGGGAGATGCCAGCCATCGCAGAAGAAGACATAGGTAATAAAGGCAGGCGAATCGTTCTGGGACCTTCGTAATAGCCATTTTCAATTTCCCGTGTTGGCCCACTGTATTAGAAATTGGATTCTGCATGTCGCTAGTAGACGGGTTGAGGAGGGAGGTGATGCTTGGTAACGATGTTGTGGCGACTTCTTTTTGCACTTGTTCGCGGGGGTCTTCAGCACACCTAGTAGTACGGAGTCCAGCTCGCAGGTGGGATCCGTATGGGGCGGAAGCCGTCCCCAGGGTGAACTGACACGCCCACTTGTTTAAGGAGTACAAGATTCCGCGAGACGCCAACTTCAATCCGGAGAAGCAGGGCGGTACAGGATGGATCAAGAAACTTCCCCTCCTCAACAACACCGTCATCGAGTACAATGACGAGTTCCAGCGCTCGCGTCTCCGTGCTCTCCAGTCGGTCGACGAGATGGTTAAGAAGCTTGTGAAGATGCTCGACTACAAAGGCCTCCTTGAAGACACTTATATCTTCTACACCACTGATAACGGTTACCATCTCAGCCAGCACCGTCTACACGCTGGAAAAGAGTGTGGATATGACACTGACATTCACATTCCGCTCATCGTCCGCGGCCCAGGTGTACCCAAGGGCCACACCACCGAGATAGTCAGTTCGCACACCGATAGCGCCCCACGATTTTGCAACTCGCAGGCAAGACCCGCGACGACCTCGACGGCGTCCCGATTCCCCTTGCCGAAGACAACACGCTCCATGCCGAGTCGACATGCCGCCAGGAGCACGTCAACATCGAGTACTGGGGCAGAGCCATCCCCGAAGGCCGCTGGGGCCACTACGAAGACCCAGACGCCAACCACGCCACGCCAGGGCAAGACTGGGGCGGCTATCTCTGGTCCATTCGCAACAACACATACAAAGGCCTCCGCCTCGTCAGCGAAGACTACAACATCTACTACTCCGTCTGGTGCACCAGCGACAACGAGTACTAGGACATGCGCTTCGACCCGGGCCAACTGGAGAACTATTTCGACGACGGGGACGCAGCCATGGTCTCGAATCGCAGCTCGTATCAGATCGCTGGCCGTGGGTTCAAGCACATTATCGACCGCCTTGATGCACTCGTCATGGTGTTCAAGTCGTGCAAAGGAAAGGCTTGCATTGAGCCTTGGAGTGTGCTGCACCCCAAGGGCAACGTCAGGTCGCTCAAGGACGCTCTGGCAAAGGATTTCGACAAATTCTATCATGAACAGCCAAAGGTGAGGTTTGATGAGTGTGCTTTAGGGTATATCCGAGAGGTCGAAGGCCCGCAGCAGGCCAATGTGTGGCAGGAGTGGGACAAGGAGAGGACGGAGCTTAGGATGCGAAAGCCGCCGAGCTTTATCTACCAAGGGAATCCGCATCTGATGACGTAAGTCTGGGGAAAGGGAGGAAGGTTGTCGCCGGGTCAGTTGGGCTTGCTGGCGGGCTCGAAAGTGACCCATGTATATAGTTATCGAGCTGTGGAGGACACAACATATTGCCCGGGTTGCTACGCAGATACTACGTTCTGATTACACTCTACGTACAAATGGGCTGGGGCACAGTATCTAATGACAGTATGGTGTGTTGAATTAATCTACCTAGGGGTAGGACGACAAAGTCTTTCATCTCAAATAACATGACAAAAAAGGCAGAGCCCCCTGCTTAGTAAACAAAAAGAGCGTAAAAGGTTATCACAAAAAACGAATGCCAGAGCTAGTGCAAGTAGTTGTAGTAACGACAGGTGGAGGCGTACACGTCGACGTAATCACCTCCCTATTAGTAATCGTCCTGGGTTGATAATCCTGTCGCAAAATTAGAATCAATTACACTAGAACAAGAAGACTGAAATGGCAAAGAACATACCGTAGTAACGTATACAATAACGGAAGATGTAGGATATACGGACTGTGAAGATGTTAGCTCGAGGCCTTGAACTGTATCAAGGAGGCGCCACATGCCGTCGAGTTGGTGAGATATTGAATCTCAGAAGAGGTATTCAGTTGTGGACGAAGTGAAGACCTTTCGTAGGAGTACGCTGGCGCTCAGTTAGCATGCCGATAGGCTAGTCGTTCATACAGGACGTACCGGGCTTATTATTGGCGCAAGGAAGCCGTTGGTCGGGCAGTCGCAAGTGCGAGTCACAGTCCAATACTTGGGACAGTTGCCCATATTCGTTCCCCAGCAGGTACCGTCTCCCCATCCCGTCTCGCTGGATCCGTCCACGATCGATCCGTGAGTAGCGAGGTACAGGAGGCCCGAGCAGGACCGCCATTCTTCAAGGACCGGGAAGGTGCAGGTTGCGGTCGTGGCGTCCGAAGAAATAACGCAAGCGCCATTGTCGCTCGTGTAGGGGAAGCCGCCGGGGGCCTGCCCAGGATCGTCACCAGTAGGGACGGAGGTTCCAACCCAGACGTGGATATCGTTGTAAGTGAAACCGTCAGTCATTTCTGAGTAGAAGACCGTCATTGTATCGCCCACGATGCTTGCGCAGACCTGCCCGACCTCGACCCTGGTGGCTCCGTAGACGAAGGGCACGCACGTCTCCGGGACGCAGAAATCTGGGGTAGGGGTCGGGGTAGGTGATTCGGTATCGGTTTTGTAATAGTGATAGTAGGATTTAGTAGGATGTTGAGCATATGGTTTGGAATGAGTTTTATAACTTGCCCCGGAAGGGTTGGGGGGGTGAGGTTTGGCGTCGGTCAAGCCGAGCAGACCAGGGGCCAGAGCCAGAAGGCCTTGAAGGACTTTCGAGCGCATTGTTGGTGTCGAAGGACTCTGGGTCTGGTTAGGCGACTCTTTTGTCGTGCAGGTGGCAGATTGAGATGATGGGACATCGGGAAGGACTCTGTTACTTATAGCCGTCACCCCGGTGCAACAACCAAACTAATATCCCCACTAGAGGGGCCGGAATGCGAGGAAATAAAGCCGCCTGGACGCGAAGAGCTGATATCTGACATCTTCATCCAATCCAGAAGCCTCGGAGGACCATGAAATCAATCTCTGAAAGCCCATTGCCTAGATTACTTCTTCACATTCAACTACCCTTTCGATGTGGCCCTTCGGAGTTCCGTAGCAGCTGTTGAAATCGCTTTCTCATGGTTTAGTGTGACCCGCAGCCTACTATGCACCGGCGTTTATATCGATCGCATCCAGTATCCATAAAGGGATAAGTTTCCTGTGAATGGAGTGACAGAAGATGTATCACGGTCATCTATTGAGACATAATCAACGTTCTCGACGCCAATAAGGTTAGCCGAGAGATGGCTAGAGTGCTCTCGTTCCCGAAACTTTCGTCATGTGCATCAATATGCATGGTTTGGAGACGTCCAGATTAAGCCCCCTGTGATACCATGTGTTAGCCTCGGTCCCGTATATTCGCTGGCCACGCCCCAATTCAGAGGAGCGACGAAGTTCGTCTACGAGAATGTGCTATTCGTATTCGAAACTCGAGATATTGTCTGTATAGTACTTGTTCGTTATCCTGTGGTGTCGAGCTTGCTGGGTGCATACGGTACAGTTCCTTGTGATGGTAATACGTCGGCAACAGGCAAAGCAAACTAGGAAACAATAATCTCGACGGCTCCGCGTCGACTGAGGCCAAAGTTAGGAGCGTCCCTAAAGCTGCAGGGTAGCAGATGCATACAGGCTTGACCATCAACCTCTAGAAATCTACCGGAGGTTGCATTGTCGTCAAAAAGCGATATGCAGCTACTTGTATGGGGTCTTGTGAGATTTCACAGATACCCAAGGTAGCGTAATGCTAACCATCCACGGACTTGGCGCTTCTGTCGGCCACCTTGTACCCTATGTAGAGTCAGCAACCAAAAATGTAATGGCAGACACGTGGAGAAGATTTTAGCACCGGACACGTGCGTGGTGACGGCTGAGAGGCAATGATTGGGACGTAAACTAGTGATTTGGTATGACATCTGACACGGGACCCCGCTGCAAGCCGACCTGAGCGCATTCCCGCTGATTTTGCCTCGCAACCTGTTGAATTCATATGATATGCCGCGTAAACGTCGTGTACCGTCCAAATTGCCGGTTATTGATACAAGACGAGTAGTCTAGCTGCGGTATTGTGGTGGCCAGCTGGTTCTTAATCAAGTTAATCCCTCAAGTCCAATGCAGGAGTAGGACTGTGACGCGGTAGATAGGGCAGAGCTGGACCAATACAAATAAGAAGAATCCGGACTCGACAGTGGAGGCGCCTCTATTTGTAATCCAATCTCATGTTCCGGATCGTGACAAGTCATTTTGTCAACATGCAGCTAAGTAGACTACCGATCTACGGAAGTTTCTCAAACGTAAGAATTGACCGGCGCTTTTGCAGCATGCTTAGCGTGGCGCCGATCGCGAATGGACATGGTCGATGTCAGGATGTATGTAAAACTTTTGAAAGGTCAGTCATTACCAGGAGAGAAAGCCCGCGAACAAGCGAGACATACCATAGCAAGAGCGAAACCGTTGCAGCGACTCCTATCGCCGTACACGAACTTCCGCTACATCGTTTCCCTGCCATATCATCAGCACATAGTTCAGTACATGTGCAATGTACATTACACACCACCCATGCACGAAATGATAAACGCCGTGAACCAGAGCAAGCAATCCAGCGTGTCCATGATCGCGTAGGCTAACAGGCTCTGATATCGCCGAAATCGGTCCACGTGCTTCGTCAGATGTTGGTACAATAGGAACAGCGCAGATTTGATGGCCTAGGTATTGTCAGGGGTGGGATCAGATGTTGGAGCATAGCGCGTACGTAGACGAGAACGAGCGTTGTGCTGCGGCTTCGCGGCATTGAGCTATCGGCGAGAAGGGCACATCCAACTATAAACGCAACCAGGACGAGAACCGCTTGGACGATATGTATGGGGCGCCTAAATCGGTCCAGGAACGCGCAGTACTTCTCGAAGATGGACATGATGTATTTCTCGATGGACGTATTTCTGGTCGTCGGCGAGGTGAAGCGGTCGGGTCAATTTGATACGGAACCTCTGGAAGCCGTGTTTTCATTTTGTAGGCACCACGACTTTAAAAGACACGTCTTGTGGTGGCTATGGCGTTGTGGAGCTGTGGAGTTTGCGATGCCGCGTATCTTCGTAAAGGCCGAATACGACGATACGAAGGTACGAGAGCACGCTGGTGGCTGTGCCAAGCCATCTATGACGACGCGCCAGGACGCAAGAGGAGCTTAGCACATCCATTGTCACCTCAACACCGCCAGACACTCTTGAGGTCGCGAGATGACTATTATATATCAAGCCCGCTTTGCTATGGACCGAAGAAGTTCAGGAACGCGCTACATGCGTTCGGGAAGAAGATTGGACCCTGTGACATAATCCGCTATTCTTTCCTCTCCTCCCCTCGAAGAAGCACGCAACGACGACGCGTCCAACAACTGTTTTAGGGAGCTATGGTGTACATACCCTCTTACAGCGTCCAGCCATTGAGTTATCCACGTTATGCAAGTGGAGAGAGGGTTTAGGTTCTTTCTTACCAATGAAGGCGGGCACGGTTTGCCTAATTAGGACATATTTCTACAATGTACACTCCAGTACTGCATTAGCGGCAACCAGAACCAAAAGTAACGCAACGTCCTATATTAACCAAGCTGTGCCCGTACATGCTTATTTCCTCCATCTATACCTCATTCTCCGTCTACTCAAATAAATACAACAATCAAGAGTGAGTTGCACCTCCGCGCCCTTTGCATTCTCCTACATATCTCAGCATCGCTAACGTCTCACCCGCAGTGTCCGGCAACCTCGTCCCCCTCACCATCATCAAAGGCGCCGGCCACGAATTCATCCCCATCCCCAAAGGCGAATGCGCCGCCCTCGCAGATTTCCACTCCATCCGCACCCAAACAAAAGACACCCCCTCCTACCTCACCTCCGGCTTCTACAAACTCGAGCCCGGCCCAACCCGATCGGCGCACTACACCTACGAGGAGACAAAGTACGTGCTAGATGGCCAGATCGATATCCTAGACGAAGCCACGGGCGTCACCCACCATCTTGTCTCGGGAGACTTTGCTTTCTTCCACGTGGGCTCGCAGGCGAGATTCTCGACCAAGTCCAAGGGACTGGCGTTTTACGCTGTTACGAGGCCCGTGGGCACGCCGCATCCTAATCTTGTGGGCCGCGAGGAGGACACAAAGGCTAAGTCGAAGTTGTAGGGGAGGGGAAAAGCTTTATAGATTATTTGAAGCTACCTTGGGTAGGATAGCTTTGGAGTAACGACAGAAAAATCAGACGGAAGCTTCGTTGCTCCATACTAGTTCTTTTCGACAATTTTCTGTCTTGGTTTTGGTGTAACTGATGGCGCGCTTGTGTGAGACCTACATATTATGCTCATGAGATTTCGTCGTGGGATGATGCTAGTCTAGTTCGAGTCTACTCACAAAACACCGAATGGAATAACATAGGAGGTATTATAAACTGGTACCTTACACGTAGCGGGTATTCATCCATTTGTACCGCAAATGACTACAATTTATTATATTTGCATGACACGTGATAAAAAAAATTTCGCAAAGCGAAGGTGAGCAATGATTCCATCGCGCGCGGGCAATTCCAACCAAGCCTAAAAATTCCACTCGAAAAATTCCATCCCACGTCCCAACTCGGCACCACTTTCCTCTCAACAATGGCCTTTGCATAGGTGGCCTAGCAGAGCACACTCCAGCTATCCCACTGAAACATGGGACGAATGTCGACATCCTCATCAGTAGCATCGTAAAACTGTTCGCTAGCTCCGTTCTCGCAATCGTCCGCTGTGGCGTGCAAGTACAGCTCACAGTTAACCCATGTTGGAGATGCGGAGCACCTTCCGCCAACAAGACATCTCGACTACCTTTGGTAAATTGCTGATGCGGTCTTCAGGTGCCTTAGGTAGTCCTCAGGATTCTGGGCATGTACGTGTCATCCAAAACATGCCTACAGAGTCATATTGAATGATTTTTGGTCCTGCATAACACCTGTAGCATTTGTGGGAAGTGGCGTTATGTAACGCGTTAGTGACTGTTTCTCTCAATTAGGCATAGCCTGGCAGCTATTCCCATTACCCCACGTTACGCCTTACTACGTTAGGGTGTTCTTTACACCGCGCTCCCACTAATTTTACTGTCAACTCCTGTTTACAACACCCGCGCCCTCCGCTTCTTCTCCCAGCCCTCGATTCTCGGATTGTACAGCGCTTCACAATGGTGAGCACGCCGACACCCCCCTCCTCGCTCTACCGCTGACCCCGCAGTCCCGCGACTCCAACGCGTCCTACCTCCACTTCCACGCCTCGCACCACGCCGACCTCCTCGAGGACTTCACCCAATCCATCAACCAGCTCCCCGACGAAGACATCCTCGTCCCGCATCACCTGCAGCCGCTCAACCCCGAAGACGAAGACGACGTCGTGCCAGACCAGCACGCTGCCTTCGGCATCCAGCGCGCTACGCAAGGCAAGAGGGAGATCCACTGGCGGGATCTGGGACTGGAGGAGATAGCGAGGAGGGCGCCGGCGGATGGTGCCATTGTGGGTGCGAGCGCGAGCGGTGTCGGTGCACCGGGTGGAGCAGCGAGGAGGCCAGCGCCGCAGAATAGGGATGAGCCAGTCTTGTTGGCCTTGAGGAGGAACCCGGGTGCTGGGGGTGCAAGTGCCAATGCGGGACTGTCGAGTGGCGCGGCGCAGGGGAATGCTGGAGGTGCTGGAAATGGGTTACCGCGATGAAGTACGGTCATTATTCAAGAGTACAAAACGAGCAACAGCAACAGCAACATGGCCAGGAACCGCATGGAACTACAAAAACACTGGACGAAACTGGCCAAACGAACACACAAAGTGTACATTCCATCTATCTACGCACCCTCTACGCCTCCATATGCCCTCCCTCGACCACCTTGCTCACCACGAGAACCGGCTGCACATTCGTAAAATTGGCAATATCCGCCATCAGCGGACCGGCTTGTTCCTTGTCCGCCGACGCCTCCTGCCATCCCTCCACCGTCTTAAACCGAATAGCAACAATATACGCGTATTCCGAGTCGCCCAGTGTTTCCGTGAGCGTCGCTCCGAGCAGGCCGTGCGGGCCCCACGCCTTCTTCACGAGCGGGACGTGCTGGTTGAGGAAATAGGGCAGGTCGAATTTGATGTCGGGCGTGCGCTTGTAGAGCATGGTTATGACGATTTCGTGCGTGGGGGCGGACATGTTGGTTGGCGAGGAGTGTTGTAGATGTTTGTGTTACGGACGGTTTGGGATATTTGTTTGAAGATGTGAAGGAGTGAAGGTGCGAGGTATGCGGGGGATTGGTTTTTTATCGTATGGGGAGGAATGGCCCTATGGTCCGAAGTATCCAGCGGTGGTGGAGTTCCGCCCCTTGCCCTTCGGGCGGAGACGGAGACGGAGCACTCTGCTTCCCCGCCGTGTCTGTTTTACATCAACACACATAAACGTGCGAATACATGTTTATCTATGCATTGTTTACGCGCTTTCTCAGCTGAACCACGCGCGCGCTCGACTAGAACGAAACATCTGTAGGGCGTAGGACGGACGACAAATGTATGGTGCGCTGACTGACCGCCCAACTCTCTAGCACCCACATCACTCTCTGACACAAACGTACGAATGCCAATGCACTAACCCTTGAATCCTCGTATTGCTTTACATCCACAAGGTTAGGTATGTTAAAACACTTGATGCAAGCATCGCCTCGCTGATCGCTCCTGCCTTCTAAAAAGATGCAGCTACTTCCCATTTCGGGATAGCGCCTCATGCTCCATGACTACAGTAACCATACACATTTATATGTCTACCGCATACCGCCTACAGTGGACTATGCATATCTCAAGATGATTCTCTGATTCATACATATCTCATTTGTGGTTATGTGGTAGTTGTCTGCGCGGGCCTGGGCGACTTTTTCGTACCTTGCCTATGGAATGGTATTGTGATGGTTGTACTTTTTATTACGACTACGCCGCATACTGGTCTTGGGTGCTTGTAGTTGATGAGGTGTTTGTGTTTTGGGCTTTTTGCTGTGATCATGGCATTGATGTAGGTGGTATAAAGTAGAAGATTTTTTTCGTATTGTGCGAGGCTATATTTGGAGTTACAGGGCTCTGTTGGCAGAGATGTGCTACCCTAGGTAAATTTTTAGGTAGCTAAGAGGCTAAATAATGTTTGTATGTAACTGTGCATTCATTTGTTCGTATTCGTGTGAAATGCTGGATAGGAATGTGTGGATGTCAGCTAGAGGCGCTGTGATTAGAAATATTTGCGACTAAGAGATGGAAAGGCTTAGTTGTTCTGTTGGCTTGCTGCATATAGTGTGTGTATAACTAGTGGAAAGGGGCCGGTTTGCACATGCTCACGATTAGTGTCCCCAAACAGCCGCCAAACCAGTCTTATTGCTTCACCTTAGTTCACTGCGTTCTTAGCACCCTGATAGCTTTCCCTAACAGCTTTATACCGTGTACCGAACGTGCGCGAAGTCTTTCTATTGATGAGCAGGGAAAGGTGGGTGTTGGCAAGAAATTGTTTTACTGCATGTATGTACCTTAGGGAGGAGCCGCCTATCTTCATTTAGTGTATTGTATCTGCCATTTTGCCAGATTCAAGGCTTGACTACTTAAAACGGGCCATGGTTGTATAGCGTACTGGGATACGTTGGATGCGCCGCCCGTGCTGTTCACTCTACTGTGCGAATCATGAACGGATTCGTAATTCCCCTCACAATTGATTTTAGAGCAGGTAGCACATCAAACAACAGAAAGGACAAAGTTGAGAAATGACAAGCATTACCCTCGACAGCATCAGAGTGGCCGATGCTCCCGCATGCTACATTATGCCGCTTCGAGGACTACATCTAGATGCTGTCGTATAACGAAAGCATCTATTCAGAATTCATGCAAACAAAGTGTTTGAACGGGGTTTGCAACAACGAATTGAATCTATGGAGCCACAAGAAAAGAACGACATCTTTGCTCAACTACGAAATTGAGACGGTATTCCAGCAACGTTGGTAATTTCCAGCTGAGTGTT
Source organism: Laburnicola sp. R22_1 (assembly GCA_014281115.1). Taxonomy (NCBI): domain Eukaryota; kingdom Fungi; phylum Ascomycota; class Dothideomycetes; order Pleosporales; family Didymosphaeriaceae; genus Laburnicola; species Laburnicola sp. R22_1. The sequence goes on along the minus strand of JACONQ010000001.1, from coordinate 2,809,887 downwards.
ACCTCCGTTTGACGATCGATGAATTCGCCCGGATCAGAAAGATCGACGCAACTTTGAAGACTATCTTCGAAGTTGGTGTAGCCGGTACCGGAATCGAGCTCAGTACCACGATAAGGACCGATTCTTTGTGGAAAGTTGTGCATTGGTGAATGAGAGTCGGGAGAGCTCGGTAACAAGTTATGGGAACGTTGAGAGGGACGTGAGTCGAAGTCGGTTTGGTGGAACGTACAGATGAGATGTCCAGCTGTACGAGCTGATGTCGGCCGCCGTGAAGCTTGATATTGAGGATAGAACAACGCAGTCCAGCTAGGATAGAACAATCTCTTCTTTGACCAACTGCTTGTCAAAATCCGCGAATATACTATCATCGTATAACCAAGCATAACACAAGCCAATCCGCCTCCATGTAAGCACCTCGTCACCATTCTCATTATCCGGAACTAATACCAATCCTGTATACTGTTGGTAGTCCCCGGACTTCGAGTCAACAATAACAGCCACCTTGACTTTGAGATGGCCACTATTGTTTTTCATTCTTAAATCGTCCGGATAATAGTAATTTTCGATCTTGCCCTCGTCGCCAGATTCGGGTGAAACTGATATATTGAGAGATCCTTGGACAAGTGAATCTAGAATGGCAGATGTAGTCCGAACAACCAAGCGAATGCACACACCTTTGATATCATAAAAATGGCTTGCAGGAAGATTGTTGGTGGGCTGCGATGGCCATTGAAACGATACGAATTCGGCCCAGGTCGCCTGATCCTGGTAACGCGTGATAGCGGTGCGCCATTCGGGGCCTATTACCTGTTGCGATTTGGACGAATTCTGATTTTCAGGAACACATGCCATACTGAGCCATGACCAGCTAGGCTTTTCATCCGTAGTGTGTTTGACAGCTCGATGTATGCAGGTAGGCCCGGGCCCGATGCGCCAAAGTAAACCTGGCACTAGGTATTCTTTCCATAGGCCGGCCAGATATGTCAGGCCATGAATCTTGTGCATTGCCTTCGCGATACCTGCCAATCCCATGACTCTGTCGCTCTCCCTGGTCAGCTTCCGCGTCGCGTATTCCGAGCAAAAGGCTTCCCAATTGCTGCCAAACGCTGCTATTCTATTCCTTGTAGTCTCACTTATTCCTGATATCTCTGTGTCTGCAACGAGAACACCGAGAGCCGTGTTTACTAGGCGAGATTTAGTGCATCTCGGACGGGTCGCCTCCCCAAGCAGCTCATCAGAATATGATTCGGGGCACTCCCATACAAGATGTTTATTCCCGAGATAGACGGTACGTGGACACATCAAACGTTCCTGCATAACCCAGGCACGATCAAGCAATGGCCATTTATCCTGCTCTAACCAATCGCACCCTTCCCAATGAAGATTTGAGGGAGATATGTATATTCCAGGAGAGGAACCTACAGGTCGACGCAGAATGCAAGGAGCAAACTTCCAGGGATCGTAGCGTAATCTTGGTTGAGCATCTTCAGGAGGGAAGATATACGATAAATTGCACAATGCATTGCCGTATACAGCAGCCATCTTGCTTGCTTCAATCCGCCAATCTTCCTCCGAGTCTTGAATGATGCAAAGAGAATCGATCCACAGGAAGCGGAATCCTAGAGTACGAGTTACGCGTATGGCATCGGCGTAGATATGAGGCATTCCAGCATACGATATCTTTTTCTGGAAATCTTCTAGTTGGTCTTCCAGTAAACGTAGTTGATTCGAAGGTTGGGATCCCCACATATGACTTAGAGTCAAATATTCCAGATGAGATATCTGATCGACATCACAACGAAGCCGTACTTGTCCGTCGCTAAGGTCCAGAATCCTCTTTGGGCGGCTCGACTTCTCTCCGATCATGTTTTGGACAGACTGACACGTTTCGTGCTTGGTCCTACAAGTCCGAATCCAGGTCGAGATTGCCGAGATATTCTGCCCAGAATTGCGTGGAACATGATCCCAGTCCAATGCTAGCAGTCCACCGCGTTGGCGCATATCCACTGTCGCAGCATTAGCGAATTATTTTCATATGTAAATCTGAAGTAATGAGATAAGAAGAAACTAACTCAGGTGTCGTTGGATTCTAGACGCGTGATTGCCATTTACTAAAAAAGCTCTTGATCGATAAAAAAATAAAGTCAAGACAATATCAACATGAACATCGCCTACGGTCGCGTAGATCAAGATCATTTTGCAAAGGTGACAAGGCGCAGAACATCCCAGAAGTTGCTCCATTGTGCAAAGTGTGTATTTTTCTTCAGGATAGTCACCTAGGTCCAAGGAATCTGAATTTTGTATGAAGTCGAGGAATTTGCTCTCTCGAACAAACTTCTGACATCTGTCGCACAGCACGTGGAGCGGCACTGATCCACCCGGGACATCTTCCATGGGCGGTATGTTCGGGGCAGGCTCCAGTTCAGGAGCGTTCTCTGCGGAGCCTTCCAGTGGGGAAGCCATGTGTTCGCGGTGGTTTGGTGTGAAGCGTTGATCAGCGAGATTTGGATGGAACCCTGAAGACACCATCAGCAGTAGCCACAAGATTGGCAGGGACTCAAATACCTGGATAAGACGCGAGACTGTCCGAGACTGTCCAAGACGACAAGATGGAGATACTCTCTCGAGAAGAGCTGTCCAAAGGCAGATAGGGCTAGCCGTCTGGATTCGAACCGTAACGGATCGCACCTCCAACAGCCGAAAGAGGCCACAAGGTGAAATGTAGAGGTGTAGAGGAAGAAAGGAAGAGAGGAAGGAAACAACAATTCCCACCGTCGGTCAGCCGTATCTCGAAAAGCGGGGTCGTCACCGCAAGCTTCAGCCTTGCTTACTCACGCTCATACGAGCCTTGTGTAACAGGCAAGAGCGACACTGCAGCCGGAATCGCCAGGCTGATCAGTAATGTCACTGGCATTTATCTCAACGACGGCGGTAAGGAATTACAGTACACTCATAAAATATCGACCCCAGGGCTTCAGGACAGTGACCCCAGACTCTGAGTTCAGAGCGTAGGACGTGAACTGCGATTCGACCAAAAAGTATGCTGTGATATCCTGCATCTCTCTATGAGGCATCGACCGCCGAGCGTCTGCCACTGTAATCAACATGCTACAACATCGGTGCATATGCTCACGAAAAAATAGCCCAGTGGACAGACATCTGGCGCGACAACATAGAGTTGCCGAACACACCACACCATCGCGAGGCCACATCACCATGCAACAACAACAGTAAGTAAGTAGGCTCAGTAACCACAATACGAAGGAAAGATGACGGACCCGAGACCACATCTCGGGTCTCTAACATCATATCAGCAGATGGGAACAAACATGGTCTCAAACGGGAGCAAGAAGAAATAACCTGCAAAAATTCATTTTCCTAAGATAACATGTTCACTCCAACAACCCTCCCTTGAACCAACTATCGGCTCAACGAACGGGTATCGAAGGCATCATCGCCCAGAAGGAGGCGATGATGTAGTTTACTCTAGCTTCTATGTCCACACTCGTTCGACCGTAGGTAATAACGTACTGACGGGCTCTAGCAAATGTAGAAGCAGAAACAACAAGTCAAGATGACTGTTGAAATCTCATGCGCTCACACTCAAACCAAAGCGGGCATGGCCAAGGACATGCGCCAGCGACAGTTGAGGGGCGGTGAGAATGTTAATGATCCCCCAGATTGCCACCTGAAAAGGCCCCCGAAACCCACAATTGCCGATTGCTCGACATCAATCATATGCCCCTAGTGCATCTAGGGATACAGATGCTGGACGATTCGTGCACGTAGGAACGTCGAACCTACTCATGTTCTCAAACAAGCCTCCTTGAGGATATGACGCGAGAACGATGGAGTGCTCTGGGTCTCATTTCGGTCTAATCCAATGAGCCCGTTAGAAGAAGATGCGGAACAAGTGCTGTTCGTACATCATCCCGCTGAACGTTGTTCAGCTAGCGACCATGGTGATCGTATCACTTCCGGAAGCTTGATCGTTGAGCTTGAGCGATGCGTTCATATGCTTGTTGCGATCTTCTGGTTTACGAAGCCAACTGCATCTGCCATAACAGAAGGTGAGTATATAATAGACTTCTTAATGTGAGGCACAACACTGTACAGCAGCGTTGTGGCATCATCTGGTGGGTGCATCGAAGTAAGTGTGCCAAGGACCTTTCGGCCTATCGGAAACGCGAAGCGAATCCATATCTGTTGGCTTCTTTCACCAAGGTTCGGATCTCACGATTGCCGACAGCTCGTTGCCACGAGGGCCAGCCTCTTGAGATCCTTGCCTAGTGACGGGGGTTGGGTTCCCCTACTATCGACGTCCACAATATTGATCATCTTGCCAGATGGTTCTATCAGAGTGTGATAGCTTTTGGGCACATCGCTACTGCGATTGGCCTGACTTGCGACGTACGCGACATTCCACATTTCTGCCGATGTATCTGCCCAGCGCCCAGCAGTTCCTGATGTGCCATTTCAGTGGCTTCTTGTGATCCGCTTTGGTGTGGGTACGCTGAATTCAGAAACAGGTTTGCGGTGTCGGCTACGACGGCTTCTTGGAACTTCTGTCGAGGATACTCTCGGATTGGGAGATAAGGTCTCCGTAGCTGGAGCGTTCGCTCGCAAATTCATCCCTCTGGCGTTGGGTAGAGATTCCTCATTGACTGTGGGTAGATTCACACCTCCAGTTCTGGATGGGCACTCACACCTCTCGCTCTGGGTGGTCTTCTCTCGGGACGTCTCCCGGTTGATTGGGCTATCAGCTTTTGGTGTACGGGTCCTTCCACAGGAAGACTGGATTCCTCACTGGGACATGCAGTTTGCGGCGACACTCCGTTCCCACAGGTATTGACCACGTGGAATGTTCACAGGTACGCTGACCATGTGAAAGTTTGCACAGGTTCATTGAAACGGTGTACAAGTTACACAAATCCGTATCGGATAGTGTGGGGGGTTAGACAGGTCTTTCCAGACGGTCTGGGGGGTTTACGCAGGTTCTTTTATTAGAACCGCATGGAAAGGGGCCGTGGGTCCTGCAGAACCGCTTGGCAGTGGACAAGTAGGAAGACCCGTGATGGGTTTCACATTTTCTCAGGCGGAGGCCAACCCGCTGGATAGTGCTACTCTCCAAATTGTTGGGGGCAAAGCCCTGGTGTTGTTGATGCCAATGTCGATTGGGGCGTCGTTTGAGCGGCGAGCTCGAGACTTCGAGAGGAGGTGGAATTTAAGGGAGAGGGTTCGGTCGGGAACGAAGCGCACATTGGCGAGGAAGGGTGTGAGGGTAATATTGAAAGACAAGAGGTGTGGGGAATACAGACAAGGTGCGAGAGGCCGCTGGGCGAAAAGAGGAACAAGTAAGGGCAGGCTCACACGATAGAAAGCGTGAGCAAAAAGAAAAAGATGGAGTAACAAAGACGATGGTTGCGCAGAGACTTTAAAGGTCGGCGCTGGGGGTGAGGAGGAGGTTGGTCGTGGGGCCGACACGAAATTTGAAGCGGCAGCGCGCGTTGCGCTAATTCTTGGCACCGAAGATCCGCCGAGGCACGCGTCATCGACATTCACTGCGCACGCCCTCAAAGGCCTCCCTACCCTTCGCAAGGGACAGCAGCAGCTCTGCAAGCATACGACCATGGTGCGCACGCCCTCTCATACCACCAATCTTTCCACTAACGCCTCCAGCCCCCCAAACGCCGCCCACCACCCCGAACCCGAGCCCAGCCAGCTCCAAAACGGCCCTCCAAACTCGCCAAAGAAAACGGCATAACCGCCGACCAAGAAGCCGAGATACGAGAGGCCTTCGGTCTCTTCGCGATACAACACCCAGAGCACGGCGACTCAAAAGAAGGCGTGCTGAAGCGGGACGATGTGCGCCGATGCTTGATGTACGTCCCCTTCACGGCCGTTCACACCCCCTCACTACTATCCGCATGGCACGCTACTAATAACACACACACCACACAGCTCTCTAAATCTTGGCCCGGAAAAATCCGAACTCCCCTCCATCCTCTCCACCATCGACCCCCTAACCACCGGCTTCGTCGACTTCGTCCCCTTCCTCTCCTACGCGGCCATCGCTCTGCACGCCAAAGATGACTCTGACGACGACGAAAACGACGACAACTCAGCCGAAGACGATGACGAATACCAACAAGAAAGCAACCGAGAAGAAATAATAGCAGCATACAAGCTCTTCACACACGGCGGCCCAGGACCCATAACGCTAGCGCACCTCCGACGCGTAGCAAAGGAGCTGCGAGAAGATGTGCCCGACGATGTCCTGCGGGATATGATACGCGAAGCGAACGGGGATGTGAAAGGGAAGGGGAGAGAGGTTGGGGGTGTGGGTGTGGAGGAGTTTGAGAGCGTGATGAGGAGGGCTGGGCTGTCGTTTGGATGAGGGAAGGGGGAGCAGTGTTATCCTTTTTACTTGATGATGGACTCGAATCACGACTTTAGATACCCTTGTAACTAATAAGCAATGAAGGCTTCGGCGTAGGAATACCTCGTCTTTTTCCCAAGGCGCTGGGTTTGCTCTTTCCTTATACCCGAACACGCTTTTTGTCATCACCTTGAAATACGCTTTTCTGTGTTCATAACAGCAGGAGGGATTACTACTATTGTTGTACTCTTTTTGTTGGAAGACTCTTAGTCACAAAAGAACAAACCGTACTCGAACACTACCCTTCACACACCTGGTGCACCACCTCTCCCCTATCTAAACTCCCTCCTCTCATCTATCCCACCGACCCCCTCTTTCTTCTCCATCCAAAGCACCCCAGACTTCCACCCCATCACATAGGTATCTCCTCCTTCACATCCTAAACCCCCTTCCCCACACAAAACCCCCGAACCACAACCACTATAAAAAGCCGCCGCATCGCCACCTCCCACCACGACCCACAAACCGCAAAACGAATAATAATAAAGATTTTAACTAAAACAATGCACCTCATCAAGCCATAAAAGAAGAGCCCCACACTCCCAACCCTGGTATCAAAAGCGCAAAAAAGACAAGAGGAAAAAACAAACACCGCTGCAGCGACGCACATGCTCTCAGTACTAGTTGTGTATGTCCTAGGTAAAAGGTAAAGCCTCACGCCCCCTTGACCCTCCCAAACCCGCGACTCAAAATCCGATCAATCTCCTCCCCAACCGTGCCCTCTCTCCCCCTCTCATCAGACCCCGCAGCTCCCTCCCCCTCCCCCTCCCCCACACCAGCCCCCCTCCTCCTCAATAAATCCCTAACCGCCTCCTCCCTCCTCTCCTCCTCCACCCTCTTCAGCGCACTAACAACGCCCCTAACCCTTTCCTCCTCCCTCCTCTCCCTATTCGTCTCCCGATCCCACCCCGCCTGCAACTCCTCACTCGCCGCCTCCTCAAACCGCCTCTTAACATCCTGGTCCTTCTCAAGCGACTGAAACACGTCTTCATCCGTCGTAAGGAATGTCGCGCGGAGCGAGGCAGCGCCAAACTCGAAGACGAGCACCGACGCCAGGATGAGGATGAGGGTGAGCCACCAAGTGAAGGCGCGGCCGAAGGTGCGGAACAGGGTGCCGTGCACAGGGTAGATTTTGGCGTCGCGCGGGTACGCGGTCGCGAGGATGATGTTCCAGAGGAACCAGCCGCCGATGGAGAGGAAGAGGGCGATGGCGTTTGTGAGCGTTTTGGAGTGCGTTTCGATGAATCTGGGGGGTTGGGGTTAGGCGAGGAGCATGTGTGAGGAGCAGCGTGGAGACTTACTGCAGCTTCATGTTGATTAGTATAATGGATGCGGTGAAGGTCATGTCGCCCAGCGCGAAGATGGAATCGTCTTTGGTAAATGGCGCGTCCCCATAGAGACCTAGCATGCAGTAATAAATGATCATCGCTTCTGCGCTGGCCATGAACATCCAGCCGAGGTAGACTTTGAAGTTGAAGCCACCATTGCGCTGTCCTTTGGTGTAGAGCTCGGGCACGGCGAGCAAGGTAGAAGCAGAAAGATCTTTTTCAAAGATGCCTAGGAAGATAACGGCCAAGGACGTGAACAAAGTGTTGAAGGTGGTGAGCGACCAAGGTTCGTAGAGCGACGTTCCGGTGTAACCCACGGAACGTTGATAGAGGGCCTGCGTAAGATAGAAGACCTACCAGTCGTCAGTTGAAAATCTTAATTGAGGACGATTGCCTTACCAATTCTTTCCAAAACGTGCCAACCGTGTACTTGCACGTCCTGAGGTAGTTCCACCTGCCATGCACGAGCAAGAGTTTGGTCAAGAACCTGAACTGCGCGATCGAATAGTCACTCGTTCTGGCGGCTTGCAACCCTTCCTTACCGGTAATACCGATACCAACGTGAGCCTCCTGGATCATAGCAATATCATTTGCTCCATCGCCAATGGCAAGCGTGATGCTCTTCTTTACCCGCTTACGGATGTTCTTGACAAGGCTAGCTTTTTGAGACGGCGATGCGCGACAGCAGATGACCGAGTTAGCCAAGATAGCCAGGTCGTAGAAGAGGAGCTTCAACGGCTCGATTTCACTGATTTGGGAGAGCGTCTGGCCATCAATCACGACCACAGCGTGAGCCACAGTGCCGTGATTGATAGCCAAGACTGCGGCACCCATACTCTGTTCGACTTCTCCAGTCTCATGATCCAGAACCGTCACTGTAGAGTAGTCCTTGATCAAGCGGCAAGAGTAACCAATGTTGATAGCGGTCTCACGCTTGTCCCCTGTCAGCATCCACATCTTGATATTTGCTCTACGCAATTTGTCGATGGCTTCTGGTACACCCTTCTGGAGTTTGTCTTCGATGGCAGTTGCAGCGCAAAGATCCAGGTCTTGCTCAATCATGTCGCCAGACTCCTCAATCAGCCTTGCGCGGTCGACAAGACTAGTTGTCGCATCCAAATGCGCTTTCTTCCATGTGAAGTATTGGTCTTCGTCCAGGAAGCGATAGCCATAAAGCAGAGTACGCAGGCCCTCAGTAGCGAAGTCATTCACGTGCTGAAGGCACCGTTCAATGACAGCAGACTCGTCGGCGGCGAGGTGTTCGTCCACCATTTCATCCATCTCCTCCACCTGGAGTGAGCTTCTAGCTTCAGAAAAGGCCATGGACATTCGCCCTAAGCTAGACTGCCGGGGCGTCTGTATCCGCGAGTCTTCGTCAATGGATTCGATCTCGTAGTGATCGTTCTCACGTTCCCGTAGCCACTGATCAACCTCGTCACGTACGGGCTGAACGGAATTCCTGTTCGATCGTCCTAGTCCTCCCAGACTGGGCCGTCCCAGTGAAGTTCCTCCCAGGCTGAGACTAGCGCGAGCAGCTTGCGAGAAACTTTTGCGACCAGCGACACTGCTCTTGCGGCCGCCGACGCTGCTTTTCCGTTCTAGCTGTTCGCTCATGCGTGCAATTGCATGCTGTGCTTCCAAGGCCTTCCTTTTGTTTGCGCGACTTTCAATTTCCACCATCTTCTTATTGGCGAGTGTAGCAAGCTTCAGGCGCTGCATGATGATTGAATCTGCTCCTTTGCATAGGACGCATACACGGCGATCGGGGAAACGCACAATAATCGACATCCGCTTCCGTTTACTGGAAAATTCAATCACGTCAAGAACCTCATAGATTTCCGTGATCGGTTCAGCGTCTGTTTCTGTTGGGACGATCTGAAGGGTAATTGTATGAACGTCGCGGTTGATTAGAAGGAAACCCATGTCCTGCGCAGCCTGAACAAGTGCGAGCTCATCAGGTGACGAAGCCATGAAATGGGTCTTTCCATCCTCTTGAACTTCTGGAAGACATGTGTGACAGAGGGCAAGCGAAAGGAGGAACATGCGAGCTTTCTTTGAGAACGGAGTATGCGGTCGGCGTTGGATGTAGCGCACCATGTCTCGTGTGAGAAGTTCGCGCTGGGATTTAGCAGGCCTCGCAGACGACTTCCACCTGGTTTCCTGAGTCTCCTCGACTGTGTCTTCAACTTGCTCGCCGGCTTCGAGAGCCGGTGTTGTGGGCTCCACGGGCGACTGTACGTCTTTTGCTGACCGCACGCTTTTTCTAGCTGGTTGTTTTCCCTTCTTTCTTGTCTTATGAATAAGCTTCGCTTTCTGTGTTTCTTGCAAGTCTGCGTCATGTAGCCACGAAGCCCCGGCGATACTCATCTTGCGGAATTTCATAGAATTGTCAGTGAGCGTCCCAGTCTTGTCAGAAAAGATGTAACTAATCTGACCCAACTCTTCGTTGATAGTCGATGTTCGGGGTTCACACGGGGTATCCGACACCGGGTCGTACATGTCGATGTCAATGTGGAGAAAGTACATTTGGAATACTTTGACGATTTCCAAACTAACATATAGTGACAGCGGAATCATGGTATTGAACATGATGATGAAAGCTGTCAGACTCGGAAAGAATGGCACGGACTGGCCCAAAAGGTAGAACGCGCCCGACTCATTCCTCCGCCAAATTCTGTAGGCGATGGTGTTGAAGATGGAGAGAAGAAGAACGAAGACGACGATAAGAATGACGATACGGTTGACCAGAGTTTGCAATGCGGGAGCTTTAATGCGAGGGTTCTTAATCGCGTTCATCCGGATGCGGCACTCTTCACCAGAGTATATCACCATTCCCACAGCATCCGGAGTATTCCTCAGGATACTGCCTCGGAAGATGATCTCATTGAGAGTAAGTGGAGCGGTCTTGTCATCCACAGTAACCTTGCCTTCAAAATTGTAGAGATCTTGATTGGGGTCTTCAACGACGAAATGCGCGCCACAAGTGAGTATGTCGGCCTGGCTGTGGATGGTTTTGGCCATGGAAGCGGTTGTCTGCTTGCTCTTCAGATTCGTCTCTCCGTCAAGGGCCATGGTTTCCACGTAGGCAACATTGTTCACTCCACTCGTATGCAATAGAGCCAAATCAGCCGGGGCAGCGTCGTTACGGTCCAACTTGACGATATCTCCTACGTTGAGGTCTTGCCACTTGATGGATTCCCACGTCAACTGCTCGTTTGATGGGGCACCTTGCTCCACATCGTCTACATAGGCGCTAGGCGCCCCGCTCGCGCGTAAAACCTTGGCCTCGCGATTATTTTCGGCTTTGTCGAGTCGGTATCGTCGCAGGTCGTCATAACCTTCCTTGGCAATGGCAATGGTAACAAAAACTAGTAAAGGAGCAAGCGTCGTATAGGTTCCTGTCGTACTAAGACCTGGTATCATCTGAAGAATGGATATACAAAGAAAGTAAAAGTTGGCTAATTTTGAGAACTGAGCAATCAGTTGACGCGGTACGAAATTCCAAGCAGAATAGCGGGTGGAGCGTATCCAATTGGGAATGTAGGGCTGGTTTGTCCGTTCATCGATTAGTGGTTCTTTGCGAGACGGATCCAAGTCGACATGTCGCCCATCCTTGCTGGGTGGTACATCCTTGATTCGAAGAACGAACTTCCTAACCCGCACTCCAAATGCCTTGGCCTGCCGTATGTATCCTGATCTCTTCTCTTTGGATTGCAGCCACGTATTGTAATTCGCCAGCGCAATCGGGCCCTTCCCTAGCTTACTCTCAGCCAGAGATGACGGCGCCTTTGCAAACTCAACCTGGGCAGGAGAGATGGAGACGGCAGCATTTCCATCTTTAGTTGTAGTATCCCCGTCATTCAGCCCTTCCATTTCCCCGGCGCCTACTGGTCCTCTCGAAGATCTGGCTGTCTCTTGCAGCTCGATGGAAGATGTTCGCGATCGCGTGTGCTCATGAACTTTCTTCTTGAACAGTGCGCTTCGCAACGAATAGCCGCGGTTACGGGCTGTGGGAGAGAGTGGCGATCTTGCATTGCGTGGCGATGTCGGCGAGGCTTGGGACGGTGGATGATTCGAGCCTTCTGCCGGCACCTCGTGCGTATTTATTGTGAGCTCTGCGGTGCCGGGGCGACTCTTCGGAATTGCCTCTCTGCCGGCTTGCGCAACCTCGTCGATTGTAGGCCTCGAGGACTGCGGTGGTCCATGACGTTCAATATCGGTCGAAAATCGTACACGCGGAGTAACGTCAGCGGACGGTCGCGGCGATAACGACGGCGCTGAGGACTGAGCAGCAGGTTCCGTGGGTGGGTTCTGCGGTGCATGTTCGCGACGAGCCTCCTCCGAGGATGACGCGGCTAGGCTCTCGTCATCAGAGCGGGACTGCCGCCTGCGCTCATCGCCAGCCATGGTGGAAAGGCATGGGGAATGCGACAAAGGGCGGAGTGGAGGCTTTCGTCCGGTCTAGTGGTCAAGTTCGGGCGAAATACATGACCGTCACTCACTATCTATCGAAAGTCAAGAGGATTGCCTCCACCTGACGCGAGAAACGGACCCGGATCCCTGTCGCCCGGAGAAACGAACGGATGGCTTCCTATTTTTAGTTTAAAGCCGCAGGCTAGCCATCCACACATCATCCCAGCCAAATACCCCTCTCGTCCAAGACTCCAAGCCACATCCCGAGGTCTCACAACCTGCACATGCATATGCATTCGCCCGCACCTAGGCCATGAGCACACATCCAACTCCAATTCAAAACTACCAACATCACTTATCCACAGCAAAAAAACCACAAAAACCCCACACAGCTTGAACCAAACCATCCAATATATAGAATTACCACGCCTACACAAACCTTATAAAAAAAGATCATCGACCTTGGTTAGAATCTTAACACGACGAACATCTTCAAACATCCACGAGCCATCTAGGCAAGAGGTACAATGAAAATACACAAACGAGACAGACAAAGAGAACTTGCATGCCCACGCAACGCAACGCTGCGCAAGCCATCATAACAAAAAAAAAGGTGATAGAAGCGAAGCGGCCAGCCACGATTCACTCACTCACACGCACGCACACATTACCATGATCCAAAACCCAACTCCATTGCACGCCTTCACTACTTGGGCTAAGCAGAAAAGCACTTCTCGCTTCCTTTTCCTCCTTCCCCTCCACCGCTAGCAATACCCCCTAGCAATATGATATAATCGCCTTCCAAAAAGGCGCAATTAGTGGCGCTACCTCCAGCTAATAGAAAAACCTGAGCAGTGCCGGCTCCCAGTGCCAAATAGATTTCCTTCCAAAGGCTTCCAGCAGTCTGCAATATGTAGTGCGCGATGGTATCCGGGTCGTGTCGCTTCATTAAGTATGGAATGGTCGAGAATATGAATCCGAGCGCCTTGCAATATGCGACTGTAGATAAAACGTGCACCCAATGATGATGTTGAAAAAAAAATTGTCGTCCGCCAGCCTAGTTTGCTGCTACGCACCAGTGTCGGTGATAGACCCACGCGCTTTTCTGGCACTCCTTGCTGCAGTATTTTGTTCGTCGGCAGCGGCGACACTTGGCGAACTGTCGTGTGTACTCTTCCCACTTGCCACATTGGTAGTACGCGCACTGGCGTATACCCCCCCGCGAATCGTCTTTTCTGCACAGGTTACGCATGACTACGCTGGCCCAGTACTGCATGTCGGACGTGTGGTGGCGCACGGTAAACTTTTCCACAAGTGGGAAAATGTTGAAATCGTCTGGGAGCTCGTATTCCTCCAACTCTTCTTCGTCCTCCGCCATTGGCGTAGGGCTAGCAGCCTCGCCATCCAGCAGCTGCAGGTCACTGCCAATCTTGAGCTTGGGCACTAGATGTGATTTCTGGAAATAGGAACGCAAGTTACAGTACTTGGAAACGTAGGCAAGCAATTGCAGTGACATCAAAACATCTTCGTCTCGCGGCATGGCAGCAAGTGCGCCAGCTGTAGCAGTGCGGTCCTGGCTATGGCGTTGATACCACGGCGGAGGAGGGTTGGTGTTTACCACATTAATCGCTGGCTGGACAGGCGAAAAGCCGCCGATAGGTGTGTTCGTCTGCGGGTTAATCAGGCTTCCATCCAAAGCTGGACGATGAGTTATATTAAACGTCTCGTGGTTTTCGTCTGTAGTATCCGAGGGTGCTGCAATGGGTACCGGTGTCGCTCCTGCATCGAGCATTTCCGCATTGTCGTCAATGTCTGGAAGGATAATATCGTTGTTCTGGATGCCCACAATCGGCTCATTCAGAGCGGTACCAGCCGCTGTAGGTGCCTCTGCAGAGAGATCATCTTGGTGTGCGTCAACGTCAGACTCGCCAGACAATGACAACTGGTGACGAATTGATGGGCGGCGACGGGCTCGTCCAATGGCGGCGCGAGGGCTCCCCTGGCGAGCTTGTGGAGCGTTCGGCGTTGTAGGGGACTCGGGTTGGGAAGTGATCTCCCCCTGCAAGGCAGGAAGCATGGACGGCAACCGATCTGCATCTCGCACGGGCCTCAATGTAAAGGTTTCGGTTGTCTCCATGCTCGGCAGAGCAGATACGAGCGGCTGGCCGATGGTGCGCGTATTCGTGCCGACGGCACCAAACAGCTGCCCTCTGTTTTCATGGCTGCGGTGGTGATGGTGATGAGGTGGACGGCCACGGGTAAACGAGGTTCGCTCAGGCGGTGAGCTCGAAGAAAAAGCTGGAGTGGAGGTAATGTCGCCATTCTGCGACTCCAAAGGCGCTTGGCTGAAGGCCTGGGGGATCTCGATGGGAGGGGGAATGGCGCGACGGGTGCGTTCAGCCCTGTGTCCTGAGCTGGATGCGACGTCGCCCGACCGCGATGAGTGATGACGGCTCGAGGGTCCGAGACGAGCGTTTCGGCGCAAATCTGCTTCCGCTCGCTCTCTGCACTTGTCCACGACCTTGATGTAGTTGTCCAGGATGGTAGCAATGACAGGCACCATGTCGGCCTCGACCACGCGTGTCCTGACGTTCTCGGAGCCGCGCACGCCAATGTTGAAGATGCACTGAAAAGCCAGGTTCCACTTCCACATGTCCATCATGTCCTTGCTCCTGCCCTCCTTGAGGATGCATATCAGCCGCTCGATGCCGCCATCGACGGTGAGGATGTCGCGTATCCGGGCCGAGGACGTGGTGAGGTATGCGAGGTGGTTGAGCGAGTTGATGAGCGGCAGCGTCGAGGTGCAGTCGAGCGCGCGCCGGTCGTAGAGGGCGGTGGTGATGCCGACCGATGCCTTGTTCGCGCTCGGGATGCTGAAGTTGACCTCACGCATGGTTGCTATGGTCTCGTGCTGTCGTGGACGGAGGGCGGCTGTCGAGGTGGGTGAAGCCAAGCGCCGCGGGCGAAGCGTGGCTGCGGCAGGAAAGGGCTAGTGGAGCACGTCAAAGAAGCCGACTATGCGGTAGACCGAGGCGCGGTAGACAATCGGGCTGCAGGGTGCGTAGCACGGTGAGGGCAGGGCGAGGGCAGGGCGGGGGCAGGGCGGGTGCAGGGCGGGGCCGCGAAAGGGGTGTCGAGACGGTGGGTGGGAGGCTGCTATGCGTTGTTGCAAGGGCCGGGCGGTGGGTGGCGCTCGAGAAGGAAGCGCGCAGAGCGGCGGCGGGCTCGCTCAGGGCCAGGCAGTGGCAGCGGCAGTAGGGTGAGGGCGGACGGGATATCTATGTGGTGATGAGACTACATGTACTTGGGGTGAGTGGAACGGGGAGGGAAGGAGAACGGAGTGCTTGAGGGCGGCGAGGTGGAGTTGCTTGGCGCCTCTCCGCGTCGCCCAATCAGGCATTCACCACACCACTGTAATAAGACGGATGTTCGGTGACGGACAGCGGGTCGAGCCCGGTCGACATGTGGTCGAAGTGGCGACTGGCCCTCACATCAGACATCCCGTGGACTCGAGGCGTTGAAGGCGCAGCTGGGTTGGGACGCCAGCGCATCGGGAAGGATTTCACGTGCACTGCACACTACCTAGGTACCTACCTAGCAAGGTATACATTCGCAGCGGTAGACTACTCGTACATGAATACCATGCGCTACGCGGCTACAGAGCCCGGCGCTACCTCGACCCGAATCTAGCAAACATCCCATGGCAAGGCCTCCCTGGTGTCAAACTTGGGCTTGCAGCTGAATCGCATTTTGAAATTTGCGTCGTATATGCTGCACGGCCAGCTCACTGCAGCCAGGGGCGCGCCGCTGCTCATGGCGCTCCACCACCACGACCCTCTTTGGCCCCATCCTACTCCTCCCTACCAATTTGCATCGCAGTCGCGACTGCATCCCTAAATCGCAATGACGACACCCACAGAGCCAAACGACAACGATCCCAAGGTCCTCGACTTCGCCGCGCCCAGCTCCCCACGAGATGCGCGCGGCCCTGCAGACATGCCGCGTCTCCAGGTGGACACATCCATGGAGACACAGACTCGCGGCCGTTCGTCAAGCCAACTCTCCGCGACGGCGGATGGTTCTACTATCCCCTCTCCGGCCCTCTCCTTCGATTCTGCCCTGAGGCGGCGACCGACGCGCTCGAACACGGTGCGTCATTATCAGTCTCCCCGCACCATAGGACGGAGAGCGTGGGAACAGCCTGGCGCCGAACCGGGTGTGGATACGAACAAGGAGCCCGAGGACAATTACAGCAATCTTGTCGAAGCCTGCGAAATTACCGTAGTCGACTTCTCTGACGAAGGATTCGATTGCGCGGAGCTGAGCAATGATACGCTAGAGGGCTTTCTGCAGGACAAGCCCAACGACGCCTCGCGATGTCGCTGGATTAATGTTAATGGCCTTAGTTTTGACGTCATCCGGACGCTGGGAAACTACCATTCGCTGCACAGGCTGGCAATCGAGGATTTGATGAACACTAGAGGGCGAACGAAGGCGGACTGGTATTCGGATCAAGCCTTCTGTAAGTCGGAACTGCTGCGAATGCGACATTGAACAGTCACGCCAGGTAGTACCACACATAACTAACAAAGCTCAGTGCTGTTGACCCTCTCGAAGCTGGTCCGCATACCGGACGATGATTCAGACAGCGAATCCGAGTCGGACGACGAGGAATACACGCATCCTCACGCACGAGGGCTGAAGAAATCCCAGACTTTCGTCGACCGAGTAAAGGGCGCTTTCCGTCCCAAAACAAATGATAACAACCCCGCCCGCGTCGACCGCTCCTGGGTACAACCGGATCAGGAGAAGGCTTACGACCTGGACGGCGCTGGCAGCTCACGCGTCCGCATGAAAGGTCAGCATGCGGCCCAAATCCGAACTCTTCAACGATATCGGGGAGGGCCAAACATCGATCGCACCATCTACATGGAACAACACTCATCCCTCATACGCCGCAAACTTGCCGTGAGCGTAGAGCAAGTCTGCATCTTCCTCTGCAAGGACAACACGGTGATTTCCTTCTTCGAGCACAGCGCGCCCGAAGTCGAAGAGCCCATCGTCAAACGGCTCACCACCGAAGACACGATCCTCCGGCGCAGCGCCGACGGCAGCATGATCTGCCAAGCCATCATCGACGCCATCATCGACCTCGCCATCCCCGTCGCCGCCGCCTACGAAGACGCAATGGGCGAGCTCGAACTAGACGTCCTCCGAGTTATCCCCGACATTCACCACTCGCAACAACTCTACATCCTCACCTCGGAAATCGCCATCCTGCGAAACACAATCCAGCCCATCATCTCCCTCATCAACGCCCTCCGCGACCACAAATCCGACCCCACCCTCAGCACCTCCACCCCGCACATCCCCACCCGCAAAACAATCTCCTCCATCACCATCTCCCCCCTCGCACACACGTACCTCGGCGACGTCGAAGACCACTGCATCATGATCACGGCCTCGCTCGACCAGATGCGCCGCGCAGCCGACAACCTCATCGACCTCATCTTCAACATGATGGGCGCCTACCAAAACGAGTCGATGAAGATCCTCACCGCCGTGACCATCTTCTTCCTCCCGCTGACGTTCCTCGTCGGCTACTTTGGTCAGAATTTCAACCGCTTCGACGCCGTCCACCACAATAGCGATGCCTTTTTTTGGGTCATCGCTGTCCCCGTTATGCTGGTTACGATGCTGGTGTTGATGAGTCAGCGCATTTGGAGGCAGGCGAAGAAGTTGCGGAATGGGAGGCGGTTGAAGGCGGCGAAGAGGAGGGCGGGGCCGTTGGGGGTGAGGGATGGGATTGGGATTGCGATGGGGTTGAGGAGGGAGGAGGGGAGGGGGAAGGGGAGGGAGCTTAGGAAGAGGCAGACTTTGTATACGAGGGGGAATATTGGGTCGTTTTAGGGGGGGTGGGGGATGGTTGGGGAGAAGGGTTCAGATGCGTGGACCAGGCATTTTGGACGGCTTCCTCATCTTATTTTTAGCTTTTACTTGTTGTGCTTGTTCGTATTGAGATACCCTGAATGTTGAATCAAAGTTGGCTGACTTTTGACGATATGTGACTTTACGTCTGGGAGAGAAACATCGCAGACCTTTTGGTATACGGTATAACGCTCTAAGGGAAAGCTGTGGGTGTGCTGAAAACGCATTGAAAAAGGTAAAGCAGCTTGGAGATAGGTTGGGTTGGGACTGTTTGTTAGCACGTGCAAATCGGCCCCTTATGCTGATGAGGTAGTCGATCCTATGGTCTATGGATACCAAAGTTGAGGACAATAGGTTGTCTCGGAAGCTGGGGGAGGCGTCGGAAAAACTTTGACGCGCTCCGGGCTTGGCGCACACGTGACGTCACGTGGGCGCCGTAACGCAATGAAAAAACGCAGTAATTGAACGCAGTGGGGCCACTCGAAAACCGATGAGTGGAGGCAGTTTATACTCCTGCCCAGGAGGGGTGACTTTACGTCAAGACGTGGAAACTTGGTAGACCCCATCATGATCGTGAGCAGAACGGTTCCAAGGTTACAATTGATGCTGAGCTAAAATAAGCATTAGCAAAATCCTCGTCTCGCCCAAATGCAAAGCCCCAGCGCAAGCTCGCATTTTGTGTTGGCGATTAACATGAGACGCTGATCATCAGGTGTAGCAGAAGTAAACCGCATAGCATGTGTACCCACATCCGTAGCAAAACACCATCAAATACGGGGATATTCTATTCTATTCTTTTCCCAAACCACTAGCTAAACACGCCTCATCAACGACACCCAACGTCGATGAGACCGAGCCATTCCAGAATTCTCCACAACAAACATGAGCTACCATGATATGCCAGATCGATGTGCTACGCTTTTCCCCACGTCGCTCCCGCGAGCGAGCCGACTGCCAAACGCCTAAGAATGCAGAACAAAAAGCCGTAATTTGGCAACAGCTGAAAAAGAGCAGAATCATGAATACCAAATGGAAATCGGGGATGAAAATCGCATGGACTTATTGGACCTGGTGGATCTTGCACTGCCAGCCCGAACCCTTTTCCAGAAGCGGAAGACTGTACACTTGTTAGCACCATGACTTGTTAATTTGGCCAAAGCGGGGAAAACGTACCTGGCGCCCAGACACCATCCAAGCTCATTCCCCTTGATCTTCTTCGCGATCTTGACCTCGCGGTCTATGGGCATCTCGTACCCGGTATGAAGGAGCGCGAGTTGGAAGTTCAAATCTAAGCAGTACTCCGGGCGACCCTTGAGCTCGTCTATAGCACCTTCCACACTGTGGAACACGTCCCATGCGTTCTCGCCGTGGCAGACGCGGGTGGTGAGGTCCTTGAGTTCGTTGAGGGAGAAGGATTCGGGCATGCCGAGTGGTTTTGTGCGATCGTAGAAGTAGGAAAAAAGGTATACGTCCTCGCGGGCGAAGGTCTTTTCGATGGAGGGCTGGTGCACGCCGCGGAAAGCGCAGGGAGCGACCTTGCACTCTGCGTCCTTTTCAAGTATCTTCTCGGCGATGCCGCGGCATTGCGCCGGTGCGCCGACAGCTGGGCCCGTCATGTTGACCGTCACGGTGCTTCCGAGGGGATGGTCTTTTGGTAGGTTGACTTCGACTTTGCGGCTCATTCCTGGGGCGATGCAAGGGTTGACGATGGGCTTCTTAAGCCAGTTGCGGTCTTCTTTGGCTTTGTTCTCTTGGTAGACAGAGTCTACAACGGCGCTATGTAGGTGGTTGCGCGCTTCCATGAGGCCGTAGCCAAGGTACGAGTGCTGGTAGAGGGTGAAGTCGCGGCCGCCAAAGCTGAGCTCATATTTGTGGTCGCCATCAGCAAGCTTGTTGGGGAGACCGCCGCTGGGAATCTCGGGGAAGGTGGGCTGGAAAACTATCTGGGTGGAGCCGCCGCCGAGGTCGAGAACAGCGGCCGTGGGAGTCTTGTCGGGGCCACCAATCTTTCCAAGAAGGTAGTTGGCCGTGATCCAGGCGTAGACACCCTCCTGCTCACCAGGCATGACCTCCACACCGCCCTTCTCTTCCGAGATTACCGGAAAGGGGTACTTTGTCTCCAGCCGCTTGCGTACGGCCTTGAGAGTGTTGTTGCTCTTCTGGTCGCCCAGCTTGCGCAGACCAGCGGTGGCCTTGACGGCGACGGGTGAACAGGCGCGGTAGGTCTCGGGTACGTTCTCGAGGGCATAGTCCATGAGCACATCCAAGCTCTGAGCGGCACCCTCCGCATCCTCGTCGTATGACGACAGTCCAGAGCCACCCTCCTTCTTCTCCGTCATTTTGAAGAACTCCTTCTCGAGGTCGGGCGTCGGGCCGCAGTTGTTGAACTTGTAGGCGTGGATGCGAGAGCCTGTGCTGCCCGCGTCGATCATGAGGGCATACTGAATGAGCGGCTTGTCCTTCGAGTAGGACTTTGTGCATGCTGCCTCCGCGCCGGGCGCAGCCGTATTGCCCTGCCCTTTCGAAAAAGACCCTGCGAGGCAAGAATCAGTCCGCATTCCTTGCCAGCAACGTGCCACTTACCTCCCGCTCTCGCCAGGCCATCTCTCGGCGTGATTATATATAGCACAAGCAGTACAAGGGCAATGAAGCCTCCTGTCTTGAGGTAGCGTGCCCGCTGCCCCCCGTTCATGGTCGCGGCCGTCTTGTAATCGTTCATGGGATTGGAGCGGTGTCGCGAATGGCGATCGGGTTTTTCGAACGGGTCGTTTGCGAGGTCGTTGCTACGCGGGAGACTAACGGAGACGCGCCTTCGAGGACCCGAAAAACTGAAGTAGGACCAGATGCCGGGGCGTCGTCCAGTAGTGTCGACTCCGCTGGACATATAGGAGGCTTTTTAGTATGGGTGGGTGGGTACCTAGGTACAAATGCTATGCAGTGACTTCAGGGTCCGACTTGGGAATTAGCGGCCGCGACGCGATTGGCGACGCGGCTTGCGGCTTGCGGCTGTGGCGGACTACATAGACACACCAAGGCTCAAAGGCAACAAAGAACATACATGAAATCATTTGGAGGGAGACATGCACGGCGACCTGGGCTCTTGCCTCGCCCATGACATCCTCTGCCTCCTCAATGGGATGTACATATCCATGGATCCATAAAAATCACGTGAATGGCAGGCGCCCGCGGGCGGGCACGTGTCAGATAACCTAATCGAGTAAGCGTCCCTTTCGATGATTCACCCACAGATGCATCATTGTGATCGCGGGGGCGACTAACCTTGGATTGCTGTATCTGTATTTGCCTTGGACGAGTTCTTTCACTGATTTGTCGCTAACCGGGTAAACGATTATCTCATGTTTTCCCAACCGCAGCGCTCAGCTCTTCCGTGGAGTCAGACTTGTCAATAAACAAAACAAACAAAATTTGTGGCTCTGAATTTGTTTGTTTGACGACTTTCTTGGTGTTGTAGTTTGTTTGTTTGATTTGATGGAGCTATAGAGGCGCTTTTTATTTGATTGTTTGTTTGATTTTGAGTACTTTAAGAGGACTGTGAAAGAGACTCTGGTGGTGTTATAGGCGGCGGCTCCTCCCACTCATGTATGCTAAACTGTTCGTTGAGCTTATTGTCATCGTACGTTGCCACCACCTTTGCGCTTGGAGGTTTAAAACCTGCTCGAATCCATCGTTGAGTACAAATTAAAGCAGCCAATAGTTGGCTGCCCATTTTGCGTCTCTGTGGCTCAAGTACGTCGCCAGTACCCGAGAAGACTCGCTCACAGTCAGCGCTGGAGGCAGGGATAGTTAACACGTCCAGCGCCAATCGTGACAAATTGGGATACCTCGGCTTGAGCTGGTACCAGTATTGGACAGCTGTACAGCCAGTTTTGTACTGTTCTGATGTCCATGTTGGCTCTCTAAGCCAGCTCTCGTACTTATCCGCCACCCCTATTATCTCGTCGCTGTTGTCAAGTACCGAATCGATCGCGTCGTCAAAGCTGCTCATCGCGTGTTTAGGCGCAGTTGTTATTGTTGTTGCTGTCGCTAGGGCGGGCTTGTAACGAGCCCAAAGCTGCTCGAAGCTCGCGTGCGTAGCTTGTAACTGTGCGGGCTTCTCACGCCAGAAGCGTTTAAAGTAGTTCTTGAAGCGTGGGTGGAGTGCCGTGGCAGTGTAGTAGACGGGGATTTTGAGGAGTTTATTAAGGTACTTGCTTGCCTTCTTGAGCGCAGCACGTACGTTGATAGCGACGTGATCTTCTGGCGCCTTGTCTGGCAGGTAATTGACGCTTTCAAACAGTCTAAGGCGGGCATCTAGGTTAGCAATAAGAGACTCAAACATAGGGATAACCTCGTATAACGCGCCGTAAGTGCCAGCTTTGCCGCGACCTTGTAAGCGATTAGTTGCGGACTTCAGCGGCTCAAGCACCTCAATGTACTTGGTAATTACCGCCCAGTCTGCAGCTGCAAGCCCGCCTGATCGCATCCACTGCGGCATAATAGGCGGCTTAGTGTTGTTGCTTTTGGCAAGCTCGTTAGCGTGCTTAGTCTCTTGTATGTGGTAGGAGGAGTAGCTGTTGATGGCGTGTTGTAGCTCAACACCGCGCTTAAAGCAGTTATGATAGCTGTTCCAACGCGTAACTCCAGGCTTGAAAGGCTCACGGCGTCTTGCTGTAGCGCCAGCAGGCATCTCAACTGCTTCGCTGTTCTGACAATCCTCAAATATACCCCATTGTTTTGGCGTGTTAATGTAGTTAACAATATCAAGAAACACGCCAAGCGGACCATCTTTCCGCTATTGCTTCATATAAAACTCCTCTTTGTTGTAGTGTTCAGGCTCGTTATTAAAGGCGTCGGAGTTAGTGCCAAACATAATAGTTTGCCCAACGAGGTTGAGTATGTGGCAAGCGCAGCGGAGGCGTCGATCGTTGGCGATAAAGCCGTACATTGTGCCGAGTTTATTAACTGCAGTATCGTTGTTGTAGGCGTTGTCAAGCACGAAATAGCCCAAATTGCTGCTAGAAATCTCAAAGTAGCGTAGGATTCGTACGACAGCTTCCGCGATCGCTGAGCCTGTGTGCGCACCAACCAGCTGCGGCAAGGCGATGGGAAGGTCAACTATATTGCCTTGAGAGTCAGCGTAGTGCGCACAAATTGCAAAGAAGCCGCGCTTCCCCCTTGGTAGTCCAGCCGTCAAAGCTTATGTGTATTTTGCTAGAGGCCTCAGACAAGGCGCGCTTGACTTGAGGTTGTAGCCAGCTGTAAAGCCTCATCACGAACCTCGAAACGCTGTTGTGAGACCTCCATAGCGCCGCCTCTGCCTCTGGGTTGGCGAACCTGATCATCGCGCGGAAGGACTCAGTCTCAAACTCGCGTAATGGCCTGTTGTTGTTGACGAGCCATAACACTGCAGCTTGCCTGAAGCCTTGTACGTCGAAGTTACCCAGCTCCTGCGTTGCATCTTGGCTTAATGTGACCCCGTTTTCTTCCGCCCATCGCAGCGACTTCTGGCCAGGTTCGAGCGGCCTCTTGTGTACGATAGTGCCTTGTTTGGTGAGCCGATGGCCGGGAAGGTCTTGCTTCAAATGGTTGTTGGCGGCTGTAGTTGACAGAGTGGTCTGGTGTAGGCCGCCCTTCTTTCTGTTGATGTGACAGTGCTTGCATTGGAAGTAGATCTTCTTAGGGTTAGTACTAAGCTTTCGAAGGCGATAGCCGTGCCTAAAGACCCAGCTGATGTTGCCTGTGGGTGTGGATAGAGGCACATTGAAGCCCAGCAGGCGCTTCAAGTCAAGGCCTTCGTAGTTGGTGAAGTCAACACTAGGCGCAGCGTCCTCCTCCACTGAAGCCTCTGTGGCAGCATTACTAAACGCGCGCGGCGGCTTAGTAGCTATAGGCGGCTTATTAGCCACTAACAGCAACTCCCAAGCTGGCTCATCGGCCTGTAAGGCTTGTAGTATAGGCCGTGGTGATGGCCTCCGGGCGCGCTCCTCTAGCTCGGTTGGTGGCTCTATTGAGCGCGGCTCTAGAGTACTTTCAAGCACCTCAATAGGCGGCTCCGGCTCGTCAACTACCTCAATAGACGGCTGGGTTGGCGGAGGAGTAAGCGGCCGCTGGCTATCCATAAGGCGCTGGCTGGGTTTCGGCGCACGTTGGGAACGTTTGGGCATAGGTTCGGATGCCTCAGCAGGCTCGCGGCTTCGTTTTGGGGGCATGGTAAGCGTGAAGGTAAGCAAAGGCGCGAAAAAGTAAGCTGTAGGCGCAGGCAAGTAAGCCAAAGTATAGTGGGTGTGTAAGCGTTGACGCGCAAGGTACGCGGAAAGTACGCGGTCGGCTAGCCAACATTACCACTTCATGCCAAGGCGTACTGCGCGACGCTCTGCAGCCCGCAACAATAGAGATATAGTAAAACAGGCGACAGGAATTAATTTAGCAACATTGATTTAATAGTTTAACTTATAGAAGACAAGATTTATTGCGTGGTTATAGCAAACGATTTTTTAAGAGTAGTAACTAGGTTCAGAATATATAAACATAACTTAGGCTTCGCTGCAACAGCGCAAACTCACTTTGCTACAATACCTCAACACTATAATATTAGCTTATTTAGATTATTATATATATATTTATTGTTTTAACAGCTTATTACCTACGTAAAGAAAGAGGAGGAACAGAGGATAGGAGGTGCTAAAGCCGAATAGCAATTCATGTATATCAGTTGCTGGCGGCCAGTGGAAGCACACATCCGTTATGCGGGCTTTTTTACGCAGGTACAATCCACTTAAGAAGCTCCGTTTTTTGCTCTGTTTACTATAGGAATACCTATATAATTGCAGCGTTGGGAAAGTTATTGTTACATCAACACTAAGAATATATCACTAACTCTAGGGTACCTTATCATTACAGTATGCTAAGCGATTCAAACAAACTTCAAATTTTTTGACTGCAATTGCCTCTTTTGTTTGTTTGACCTATCAAAATTGCAGCAGCAGCTTTTTGTTTGGTTGACGTTGTCAATTCAAACAAAATTCAAACAAAATATTGAGGCATGTTTGGTTGTTGACAACCCTGCGTGGAGTATGTTTTTACTAAGAGTGCGCTCGACAGCATCGTGGGCGGCTGCGAATAGCGGCTACTTAGGTTGGTGAGCTAGCCCAACATACTTGATGTGTAAGGTTCACGACGTACACTCATGGTACGCGCATGTTTGCTCACGTAATTGACAATGTAAAGTGACATTTCTGGGTGACGATAATGATACAGTACCAAGTCATAAGTCAGAAGACAGTATCTTGTTCCCTAGGGTAACTTAATCCACAATGAGTCTCCAGAACTTTGACTTGGAGCTATGTCTTGAGCAGTGT
The DNA here is from genome assembly GCA_014281115.1 of Laburnicola sp. R22_1. Classification (NCBI taxonomy): domain Eukaryota; kingdom Fungi; phylum Ascomycota; class Dothideomycetes; order Pleosporales; family Didymosphaeriaceae; genus Laburnicola; species Laburnicola sp. R22_1. The sequence goes on along the minus strand of JACONQ010000001.1, from coordinate 2,784,421 downwards.
CCATATATTGTCCCAGTTGTTGCAAATTTTGAAGATAAAAAGAGAGGCCCGAGAGCAAGGTAAGAGGCCTATACACAAAACAAAGCGCGCGACACTATCAAAAGCCCGCTTACCAAAGCCCACCAATCCCTACGGCAAGCTCCGCAACGACGAGGTCAAAGGCGTCTCTCTCTGTTGGGGTTGGAGCGCAGCGAAATCTTTTTACATGGATCCCAACTGATTTTTGATTATGCTAAGAGCCTTGCTCCTGCAAGTAATTACAACTATCGGAATGTAGATTCGCTTTCCGTTGAAATGGGGGCCAGAATCGGAGCTCCGATCATCGCCGCAAGGTAGGTACGGTGTACCTAGTGTCGCGTATGACCGAAAACGCAGTAGTATTCGCGCAAGTCCGAACGATGATAGTATAGACGAACTTTCAGAGACTGAAATGCCTTCTTTGAAAGTGTCACACACCGTTAGGTGTGTGACACTTTTAAAGAAAACGAACGAAGCATCTTTTTGGAAGCCTTGGCCCCGCATCTCGGGCTACCGTGTCCGTGCGCGTAACGGGCCACGTCGCGTAACGGGTCACGAACACCAAAACACCAGACAAGCCACCAACTTTAACGCGTCGTAACTCCACCACTATGGCTCCGATTGATGACGCGATTGCAGCAATTGATTCGCTAGAACCAGGAGAACACTTTTCGTACCGCGCAATTGCTCGTCAGTTCGGTGTACCAAAGACTACGTTGACTCAAAGACACCAAGGTCGTCAGCGCCCACGGGAAGCCAAACATCGCGATCAACTACTCCTCAGCCCACAACAAGAGTACGAGCTTGTAGAGTATATTGGAGGCTTAACAAAGCGAGGGCTACCACCTACAAGAGAGATGATACGAAATTTCGCCTCTGAGATCTCCTCCAAGAGCGCCTCTGATGCCTGGGTTACGCGCTTCTTGAGCCGAAACCATAAGTATCTCACCTCTAAATACACCCTCGGGATGGACGCCACACGCCACAGAGCTGACTCTAAGGACAAGTACGAGGCGTACTTCAAGCTGCTACACTCCAAGCTCACTCAGTACGGCTTGGAGCCTCGCCATATATACAATATGGATGAGAAGGGCTTCATAATTAGTGTACTCAGCCGCTCCAAACGAGTGTTCAGCCGTCAGATGTGGGAGCGTAGGGAGGTCACTGCAGCTCTCCAAGATGGCTCTCGTGAGTGGATCACCCTCCTAGCAGCCGTCTGCGCAGATGGGAGTGCTCTCTCGCCCGGCCTCATCTACCAGTCGGCGAACAGCTCACTGCAGGCCTCATAGGTGGCCGCCATTAAAGCCGGGCAACACAACGTCTTTGTGGCTTCATCTCCGTCAGGATGGACGAACAACAACATCAGATTGGCGTGGCTAGAGCAGGTATTCGATTGCTGTACGAAGCAGAAAGCGCGTCGCGGGAGGGACTGGCGTCTCCTTATACTTGACGGCCATGGCAGTCACCTCACAAAGGACTTTATTGACTACTGCGACTCCCATCGTATACTCCTGGCCGTGTTTCCCCCTCACTCTACTCACACGCTTCAGCCACTCGATGTTGTTTGCTTCAAGCCTCTCTCAAGTAGCTACTCCAAGGAGCTCTCCAACCACCTCCAAAGGAGCCAAGGGCTCATCCCAGTCACGAAGGGAGACTTCTTCCCATTGTTCTGGGGTGCCTAGCAGTCTGCCTTCACGACAGAGACGATCCTCAATTCCTTTGAAGCCACTGGCATATGGCCCATGGAGCCAGAGGCTATACTCAAACGCTTCGAGAGAGAGAGCTCCAGCGAGCATAGAGGAGGTGAAGCATGTCCCCCAGCACCCAAAGAGAGCGACTGGCGTCACATGGAGCGTCTCGTACGCTCTGCAGTGAGGGATACTGCCGCGGAGGACTCTAAGACGCTCTCTCAAACGCTCCACTCACTCGCAGCTCAAAACGAGCTGCTACACTATGAGAATAACGGCCTGAGAGAGGCTCTTACTGTTAAGAGGAGGCACAAAAAGCGCGGCAAACCTCTCGACTTGCAGCAGCGCGAGGAGTACCATAGTGGTGCTGTCTTCTGGTCACCGCGCAAGCTGAGAGAGGCACGTGCACGTGAGGCAGTAGTACAACACTAAGAGCATGAGGAGCAGCTTGCAAAGGCGAACAGGAAGGAGCTTCAAGCTGCTGCTAAGCTCCTCCGAGAGCAAGAGGCTGAGGAGAGACGCGTGGCGAGAGAGAGAGCCAAAGTGGTGAGAGATCAGCTGAAGGCCGAACAGGCGGCTGCTCGCGCGGCCAGAATCGAGGCCCAAAACACTAAGAGAGCATCTAAAACTGCCCAAACGGGTAAGCGCAAAGCCTCAAGAGCGCCCTCAGCAAAGCGTGAGCCCAAGAGACGCGCGCGCGGTACTGCAGCTGTCAGGGAGTCGCCAGAAGCTGCACCAGCTGCTCCACCCAAAATCAACTCTCGTGGCCGCACCATCAACGTTCCACGCAAATATAGATAATACAAATCAATCGCGAGCATGTTACGGGTCTCTCCACCAAAAAATCTCGTTAAAAGAGCTATTATAGCTGTTACAATAACCTCATCTTTGTGGTGGTGAGCATGTTGTTCGTGGCCCGTTACGCGACGCGCACGGACACGGTACCATGGGTGCGGGGTCAATGCGCGCCGAGCCTCAATGCGCGCTCAACACCAAACCAGCTCAGCTAAACTTGAAGCTGCAGAGCTCCCTACAATTGCTATTATTATAAGAATTTCTGGTGATGAGGCCTATGAATCTTAATAATTAATTATAGCTATAAAAATCTACTCGGAGTTCTAATATTCCGGCCCTGGCGCGACTGAGGCTGTAGAGGCTGTGATGCAGCACCTGAGGCCTCAGCAGCATCTATAGCCTTATTAATAAGCTTTTTTTCCCTTATGCCCTGCTTAGGTAGCCTTAATGCCTTTTTGCTACCTTTCTTAGCTATTTTTATACAATTCTTGTAGTGTTGCTGAGCCCTGCGAGCCTGCTGCTTCTGGGCTCGCTCAGCTGCCTGATCCGCCTTTGCCTTCGCTCGAGCTGCCTGAGCCTCAGCCCTCGTAACGCGCTTCTCTTAGAGTAGTCTAGCCTTCAGCTGCTGGCTAGCCCTCCGAGCCTCAGCTGCCTTAGTTTTTTGGAGTACTAGCTGCTCTGCCTTGGCCTCTTTTTGCTGTAGACGATCACGTGCCTCCTGCACCTTCCTTGGGGACCAGAAAACAGCACCCCCTGAGTACTCAGTAGGCTGGTTATCCAGCAAAGGCTTGCCACGCTTCCTACGCCTCTTCTTATTTCCTAGTGCTGCTCTTAGTCCCTCATTTTCATGCTGTAGTAGCTGTTTTTGTACGGCAATTGAGTGCACTGTTCGGCTCAGCTTCTTTGCCTTATTACTATTCCCTATATCTACTGCAGCCTTTAGGAGCCGGTCGATTTTCCTCCAGTTAGACGCGCTGAGTACTGAGGTTGAGCTTTCTCTTGATTCCCGCTCGGGTAGGCTGGTCTTAGTGAATCTCTTAAGTATAACCTCTGGGTTGAGTGGTGATATGCCAGTAGCCTCAAAGGCCTTAATAATCAATGGCTTCCTGAACGAGCTACCCCAAGCCCTCCAGAATAGGCTAAAGAAGTCTCTTTTTGCGATTGACGATAGTCCCTGGCACCTGTGTAGGAAGGCTGAGAGCTTAGCTGAGTAGGCAGTGGAGAGAGGCTTAAACATAACAACGTCGAGCGGCTGTAGCGTATGCGTCGAATGAGGCGGAAATATAGCTAGGAGTATCCTATTCCGGTCACAGTAATTGATAAAATCCATAGTAAGGTGGGATCCATGGCCGTCAAGGATAAGTAGTCGGTAGGAGCGTCCAGCTTTCTCCTTAGTACAGCGATCGAACACCTGCTTAAGCCACGCGAGGCCTATCTCGTTATTTGTCCAGCCAGAAGGCGATGAGGTGATAAAGGCTGAGTGTTCCTGAGGGTTGATTTCTTCAACCCAGCTTGATTGTAGGCTACCTGAGGCAGCCTGATAGATGAGGGCTGGATCTAGAGCCGATCCGTCGGCGCATATGCAGGCTAGGAGCGAAATCCACTCACGGCTACCATCCTGAATAGCCTGCCTCACCTCCTTGCTCTTGTACAGCTGCCTACTAAAGATCCGCTTTGAGCGAGTAGTAATGCCTAGTAGGATGCCTTTTTCGTCCATATTGTACGTGTGCTGAGGCTCGATATCGTATTGGCTAATTTTCTGCTGTAGTAGGTCGAAATATAGGCTGTACTTTGTCTCTAAGTCGGCTTTGTGGCGATTGCTGTCCATTCTAGCTGTCTATCTTGAAACTAGATCAATGCTGTGTCGCTTGACGAACTGATCAACCTAGTATATGCTAACGCTCGTTTTGGCTATACAGGCTGCAAAGTTCTGGATTATTTGCTGTGTAGGTGGTAGGCCTTGCTAAGTGAGTTTTTTGATATAGCGTATAAGCTCCTGCTCCTGTTGAGGGCGAAGTTTTCGTCGGTTGATTCCCTCAGCTGTACGCGACTGCGTTACAGCCTGGTGTCTCCGGGTGAGCGTAGAGCGTACAACGCTATGCTCCTTCGCGATTTTTGTATAGTTGATAGAGTCTCTAGGTTCTTGCGATTGTATCGCTTCAAGCGCAGCCTCAATTGACCCCATATTGGTAGCGATAGGTGGTGTTGAAGCTTGAGGTGTTTTCGTGTTGAGCGCGCATTGAGGCTCGGCGCGCATTGACCCCGCACCCATGGTACCGTGTCCGTGCGCGTAATGCCCGGATTCGCGTAATGCCCGCGCAACACCAGAAGCGCTCTATCAGCGACCAGGCAATAGAACCACCCACAATCAATATTATCACGAGATTTTCCAGAGTAGCACTATATCGATGCTTGCGATCAATTTGCACTATCTATATCTATTAGGAAGCTTGACGTTGCGGCCGCGACGTGTAGATCTGGTTGGGGAAGTAGATGCGCCCTCTGAGGCCTCCCCATTATCTTAAGCATCAACAACACGTTTCTGACGCTTTCTACTCTGTAGAGCTGGCTGAGAGGCCTTTCTCTTACCCTTTTGGGATAGTTGTAGAGCTTTTTCAGCGTCGCGGGCAGACTTCTGGGCAGCGCGCTAAGCTGCCTTTTCAGCCCTCTCTTTCTCCTTTGCCTCCCTAGCTACTTCTCGCGCAACACGCTTCTCCTGCTGGATTTTCTCCTTATATAGCTTAGCTGCCTTCTTCAGCTCTGCTGTCGCTGCTTTTTGAAGCTGCTGCTGCTTATCCTCCTGCTCCTTGATTGATTGACGAACACATGCCTCCCTTACTTTCCTTAGTGACCATAAGATAGCCCTACTATGATAATCCTGGCGCTGTTGAAGGTCTAGAGCTTTGCTCTTCTTCCCACGCTTCTTCTTAATAGATAGCGCCTGCCTAAGCCCATCGTTGTCATGCTTAAGCAGCTCATTTTCAACAGATAGGTGGTGGAGTGATTAACGAAGCTTTTGTGTATCCTTGCTACTTTAATCACTCACTGCAGAGCGTACAAGCCTATCCATCTTTCTCCAGTCATGATCACTAAACCCTGATAAGGAGCTATCGCCTGATTCTTGATCCTGGGTAAACCTATTAAGGATAGGATCAGGATCAGGTGGCGATATGCCTGTGGCTCTAAAAGAGCTGAGGATAGTTGATTCCTTGAAGGAGACCTTCCACGCGTTCCAGAATAGGGGGAAGAAGTCGCCTTTGGTGATAGAAACCAGGCCCTGGCTTCTATGGAGATATCTTGATAGCTCTGCTGAGTAGGCTGTTGATAGAGGCTTAAACATCGCAACGTCGAGAGGCTGAAGCGTATGAGTTGAATGAGGAGGCAGGATAGCAAGGAGGATCCTATGCTGATCACAGTAGTCGATAAAGTCCATAGTGATGTGGGATCCATGGCCATCTACAATCAAGAGTCGATATGATCGGCGAGTCTTCTCTTTTGTGCAGCGATCAAATACCTGTTCAAGCCAGGCAAGCCCAATATCGTTGTTCGTCCAGCCAGAGGGTGATGAGGTGATAAAGACTTCTTGTTCTCCTGCCTTAATATCCTCTACCCAGCTTGATTGGATGCCCTTGTTTGCAGCCTCATAGATGAGGCTTGGCGGCAGAGCTGATCTATCAGCGCAGATACATGCTAGGAGCGTAATCCATGCGCGATTGCCATCCTGGAGCGATGCCCTAACCTCCTTCTTCTCCCACATTCGTCTGCTGAATATTCGTTTTGATCTACCCACGATACCGATCAGGAAGCCTTTTTCGTCCATATTGTAGATATGACGAGGATCTATCTGATACTGATCGATCTTGCTGTGTAGGAGGTTGAAATAGAGGCGATATTTATCCTCTGAATCAGCTTTGTGGCGATTGCTGTCCATGCCGACTGTCTATTGCGAGATAAGCTGAATGCTGTGTCGGTTGATAAAGCGGGTAACCCAGCTCTCGCTGACTGGCTCCTTTGCTATGGTAGAGGCGAAGTTCTGTATCATCTCTCGAGTGGGAGGTATATGTCTCTCTGTGAGTCCTTTGATATATTGTACGAGCTCCTGCTCTTGCTGTAGGTTGAGTTTCAGCTGGTTGATATTCTTGACCTGCCTGGGGCGCGTTACCCCTCGATGCCTTCGACCCAACGTAGATTGTTTAAGCCTATGCCTAGCAGCAACTTCTGTATATGAAAAATCTTCTCCTGGTTCTCGCGATTCTATCTCATCAATCGCAGCCTGATATGGATCCATAATGGTGGAGTTATCGCGTGCTGAAGTTAGGGTGTTTTGGTGTTGCGCGGGCATTACGCGAATCCGGGCATTACGCGCACGGACACGGTATAGAGTAAGCAGGATAACCTATTTGGGGCGCTATAGGTAAGCTAGCGCATATAGTTCCTGCGCACATAGGGTTCCTGCGCACCTCACCAAAACGCGTCACCTACACAAAACACGTCAGATTTCTCCACAACGCTCTTATAATTGCCATTGTGTACACATAGATTCAAGCGCTGCAGCTGCTGTAACTATAGTAGCTGTCTCTGAAGCGCTTACTATAGTAGATCTTTGCTGCTGAGCTCCTGCAGCCTCAGCTGCGCGTATAGCCTCTACGATAGTCTCTACCTCTGCAAAGCGTCGATTTGGGTCTATTTGAACGCGCTTTCGAGGACGCTGAGAGCTAGTAGTCTGTAGATGATACTCAAGGCGTCTTTTCTCTGATTCTAGCCCTGCAGCTCTAGCATTTGCAGCTGCTAGAGCCTTACCTGCTTTCTGTAGGAGTAGCCGGGTCCTACGACCTAGATTCTCGACGCTCTGGACGTCGCGCTGCGCTATATAGAGATCGCGAGGGCCTTGAGGGGTCGAGAGGAAGCTCTGAGGCTGCTGCTGAGGCTGCTGCTGATGCGTAGGCGTAGTAGGCCTCTGGGAGACTTGCGACGAGCTGAGCACGTGATTGATGTTGAATGGGCAGATACCAGCAGCCTGCCAGCCAGCTCGAATCACACGCTCTGTGAAGCCTTCCTCCCTAGCTTGATAATAGCAGGCAATAAAGCGCTCCTTCTTAACAGGTGCGGCGTCGTCAAGCGATGCAAGCTCCTGGATCTGGCGTCGGTAACTAGACTTGATAACGGAGAAAGGGGCGAGATCTAGAGGCTGTAGGACGTGCGAGGTATGCGCAGGTAGGTATAGGAGCTCTATTCGATGCTGTTTACAGAGCCATAGGAACTCTATATCAATGTGGCTGCCGTGGCCGTCGAGGATAAGGAGGCGGTACTGGCTATCACCTACAGCCGTCTCAGGTATAAATATGCGCTGCAGCCACTCAACACCTATTGCTTTCGATGTCCATCCGTTCTCTGAGGTTGTATACAGCCAGCTAGGTACGTAGGACGATGGGAACTAGGTAGTTTGTAGGCTCTGGCCTTTGAAGATGACCGCGCAGCGTAGTTTCCGCCCTATCGCCGACACACACTCAATTATAGAGACCCACTTGCGATTCTCTGGAGACCGAATGTAAGCCTTCTTTTTCTGACTACTAGAGAGTACTTTAGTGTTTGTACATACTCCTAGAGCAACGCCAGTCTCATCTATATTGTATGTATTCTCCGCCTGTATGTTGAGCCGCTGTCGAGTCTGCTTATAGCGCTCTAGGAACGCGCGCAACTGCTCTGGAGTCGCTGCATTAGCTCTCTAAGCCTCGAGCTTTCTACCAATAACTAAGGCGACGCGTGGCTGTCGCTTAATAAAGTGTGAGAGCCAGAGTTTACTAATAGGCTGACTATCGCCGTTCATATGTAGGATTCGATTGGCCATTTCTCGAGCGCGAGCGTGTGAGGGAGGGCAGGCGCGTGCGTCTTCTTCGAGGATCCAGTCTACTAGGAAGTCCTCTTGTAGAGGAGTCAGCCGCTGCTGATGCTGATGGCTGAGCGCACTATTCGTTGCGCTATTAAGACGGTTGCGTAGTGTAGACTCAGGGACCCCGTACGCCTTAGCTGCAGCCCTTCGGCTAGAAAAAATACCTATAGAGAGATCAGAAAGAGCTCGCGATATAGCAGTCTCACGAGCATCCATTGTTGCAGAGCGTTGTGGAGAAATCTGACGTGTTTTGTGCAGGTGTCGCGTTTTGGTGAGGTGCGCAGGAACCCTATGTGCGCAGGAACTATATGCGCTAGCTTACTGCAGGCTGACCAAATCCGACAGTATTTTGCTGTAACTAGACGCTCTCACGCTGGAGCTTGAGCAGCTTGTGTTTCTCGTCGCGCCAGCGAGCCTTGTTAATAGCTCTCTGGCGCTCCTTCTGGCGCTTACGTCGCTCGTAGTTACGCCAGAAGTCGCCCTCACTGTTGCTCCCATTGCTCTCCGAGTTGCTATAATAACCGCCACGCTGGGCTTTTAAGCGCTTTTTACTAGCACCTCTCTAACGCTTTAGCTAGTTGCTGCCGCCAGCAGGGCTCTGCTAGTAGTCGATAAGAGTTATTAGCGGCGCGAGGAGCTTAGTCTGGCCAGCAACGATCGCGTTCGCCCAGGACTTTGAGTCGGCAGCTCCAATAGCGTAGTGCTCGTGGTTGGGCGTTACCTAGCACCAGTTCCTAAAGTTTGTACACTCACTATTGCGATAGAGCTAGTGCTAATGAAGGCTTCTCTCCCAGTCCTGCGCTGACGACAAGCTCTCTACGCGCTGTATAGCCCTTGACTCGTTAAGGAGCTGCTATTGATGGCGCGTCTGCTTTTTTAGCTGCGGAGTCACCTCACCCACGTCAGACAATGGGTTGTTGAACAATTAATTACGCTTAAAGGCCTTTTCGAGAGCCTTAGCCTTAACGCGCACCTTAAAGATAGCCTCTACAAGCTGGACGCCCGGCGATTTGCTGACCTGGTACTCGATAGCTTTAAAAAGCTTGTCCTCCTCCACCTGGCTAAAGTCGGCCAGCGTTACTAGTATTTTTCGCGACTTTACGCCCGCTCGAAAAGCCACCGTACGGCTCTCAAAGTCAAACTCACGCCCACTAAGTTGAGCCTCTGGCTGCTCCAGCATATCGTTTATAACTTTCTCCGCTATATTAAGCCACTAAAAATAGCGGCTGTGTCTCTCTGGTGGGCGGTGAACAGCGCTCTTGCTGTTGACGATAAGCTTATAGTCTACCTCTAGGTCAAATTCCGCTCGCGAACCCAGCGACGACGATAAACTAAGTAGTGGAGGGTGGAGAGGCTCACACGCGCGTGGCGTAGTGGGCGACGATAGCGGCAGCGTGCTCTCGATAGTGAGGTCAATACAGGGAGGCTCTACTGGTGGCGGCGATGACAAGGGTAGAGCCTGCTGTCTATTTGTAGTGTTCTGCGTACTAACTAAAGCAAGGGCAGCCCGATTGACTGCTGGGGCACTGTTAGCCCAGCGTCGCGCGCGAGTTGTTGGGCCCTTACCGGTACCGCTCGCCAGGCGCCCTCTAGTACTCCCACTGGGAGCTTTCTTAGGGGCCTTCTTGCTGCTCTTACGGGCTGTACGCGCCTTTGCAGCTGCTCAGTCGCCCTCAGTTTGCTCTCCAGGCCGTGAGGGGGCCCTACGCACCCTCTGTGGGCGATCTCCAGCCATTTCGACGGACTACTCCACCAGAAAAAGCGTCAGTATAGCCCTATACACGTATTTGTACAGCCTCACGACTTACTAACAGTTGTTCAACAGTTTATAGGCTGTTATCGACGCGTCACAGTCAAATTTACAATTTGTATGAGGCTCCCCGCGCGCGCGCAAATTCTCGGATGCCGCCAAGATTTCTACCGATTTTTGCACGCGATAGATTGACTGCCGAGACAGGGTAATGTATCCCCGCACCCCCGCGTCGCTTACCACAACCACAACATTGTGAACCGCTACAAATACTACTCATTAATGGGAGGAAAATATCGTCCTATGGCGGAATCACTCCGCGGTTTATACATCGACCAGGCGGTGTACTGCGTAGTGTTTGTGGGCCGACTTAATCCCTTGTTTACTCTCGTACGGTATTCATGGTATAGCGTACCATTTTCTGGTCACTGGTGGAGATCGTGGTGGGAAGTAAATGAACACACATCCTCTTAAGGGCCGCTTATTAGTCAAGTACGCCTTGCGTGCTCGGCCTTGTACACATGAATAGTTTAGTTAGTGTTGCCCAACCTTGGGATGCCGAATATGCGGGAGAAAGAGATACATGACCCTGGCTACCGGTAGAAGTGTAGGCTCCTGCGGGACGCCCGGGCTAACTCAAAGCAGATACTTTGCTCATTTCCGTGCGAGAAAATGGTTAGCATACATGAAACACCATAAGGCCCTGCCATTTCTTTGCATGTCACCTGTCGAACTAGGAACAAACTCCTATAAAAGATTAGTCCCAACCTGCCCACAATCTAGGGCGTCATGGAAGTACTCGCCTTGTCTGCCATAGCCCGATGACTGCGCCATTTTACCATTTGTGGTATCCAATGCGGCTGCTACCTACCATGCTAGTCGTCTTAGGATTGTATAGATGTCAGTAGAATGCCAACAATATCGATTCACGTCAGTGCGTGAGATAGTACTACCAGTATAAGAGCTCCAGCATCGTCCCTTGCAGTGCATCACTGCTCACAAGTCAATCATCCAATCACTCCACACACAGCTCTTCCACTCCAATCACCCCCAACCGCAACCATGCGGCTTCAGTCTACCCTCGCGCTCGCACTTGCCGCCGTGGTCGCCGCCCTCCCCAACCTTCAGGGGGTTCCCGACAAACCCATTGAGCTCGTCCTCAGTCTCTGGGATTCCAGCCTCACCTGCGCCGCGCCCGGCGACGGTGCGACAGGTGCCAAAACCGTCAACGGCAACGGCTGCCAGAACCGCGTCCTTTCCATGGGCGGCTCCGCTCTCGTCCGCGCTTCCACCGCCTCCAAGAACGGATATGTTACGGGTTATGCGGATGCAGATTGCAAGGGAGAGGTGCTTGTGGTCTTCAACCAGGGCGAGGGGTGCACGGGCTTTGATGATGTTGTTGTAAAGAGTTGGAGGAGCGGAGCACCGTTTGACGAGGACGGCAAATAAACGCATCGGTGATTTTATGTTGAGGGATGGAATTGGACCATAGCTCTTTTCGACTTGCCGATGTTATACACCCACGGACCGGCATTCACTGTATATATTGTACTGAGCATTACCTCTGTACAATTCAGATGTCCAAATTGATTGTCGCTCTCATGGTAATGCCACCCGTGTAAATAGAGCTATCTGATGTCGTAGTCCCAGGCAGGTATCAAGTCGAGCTGACAGAGTTCATGCCTCCAGTCATTTCGACGACACAGAGCTCTACTGTATGGGTAAGGTAACTATCGCAATACCGCTTCTGCAGCTGTAGAACAGGTTTGAGTATATCCGGCCTTGCCGTGGTAACGCACAGTAGTCAGCTTCTGAAACTATTCAGAATTTGGTCTTTTGAACAAAGAAAGACTCATCTGCAATGTTGGACGTTGTGATCCACCGTTTGTCATAGAAGGATGGAGGGAAGGTGCTAGAAATCATCGATCGCCCGGCCGAAACCGCACGTGCATCGGCGCCTTAGCGTGTGGCGGGGCTTATTTAACACGAACACCCATAGTTGCCTACGTCCATGGAGATAAATTCCCGCCCGCGATTCATTCACAAGACACAATTGAAACGGGGGAAACAGACGCTCATCGTGTACCACAGAATCCGGCTTGTAACTGTCGCAACTCCACGCTTCTTCATGATGGACGTTCAACTCTACGTGTACGATTTGTCCCAGGTACGTTATTGTATTCGCATTCGTATATATTATTCGCTGACAGCAGACAGGGCCTCGCGCGCTCCATGTCCCGGCAGTTTCTAGGGACCCATATCGAAGCGGTGTACCACACATCGATCGTGCTCGCGAACATAGAATATTACTACGGTCAGGGCGTTCAAACCTGCAGAGCAGGCGCCACACATCATGGAAAGCCTATGGAAGTCATACCCCTCGGTCGAACCGAACTGCCTATCGAAGTTATCCTCGAATACCTGGAGAGCTTGAAGACCGTGTATATGGCCGAGTCGTACGATTTGTTCTTGCACAACTGCAACAACTTCTCGAATGATTTTGCTATGTTTTTAGTAGGGAAAGGGATACCGGATCATATTACGAGTCTACCACAGACCGTGCTGAATACGCCTTTCGGACAGATGCTCAGACCCCAGATCGATGCCATGATGAGGCCGGTTACCCATGCCCCGACGCCTCAGAGCGGTGCTATAGCACCTTCAGCAGTAAGCGGCGCACCGAATGGAGCCCCCACGCTTTCGAAAGCCGAAGCAGAGTTGAAGGAGGCTACCGGGAGAGTCAACAGCGTCACAACAATACAGGCTGTGGATCGCCTATTAAATCTCGCGAAAGACCGCTGCGCAATCATCTTCTTTACGAGTTCAACCTGTGGTCCGTGCAAGATCATGTACCAACCTTTTGACGACTTAGCTACGGAAGCGGGCAACAAATGCGTCTTCCTGAAGATAGATTTTAGCTTTGCGGATCGTTCGATCAGCACGAGCTTTCCTCACGTTCGCGCAACACCGACATTCGTCACTTTCATCCGCGGCCAGGAACGAGACGAGTGGAGCGGAGCTGATCCACGCCAACTGCGCAGCAATATCGAACTGCTTCTGAACGAAGCGTTCCCTACACACCCTCATCTGTCAATGAGCCTGCCGACGTTGCTCAGTCAAAGCCAGCGGCCGATCAGGTACACAAAAGTGCCTCCCCTGGAGAAGGTCGTCGCAAAGATGGGTGATGTAGGCAAAGATGACGCCGTGTCGACCATCGTCTCGTTCATCGATTCTCGCGAACGTTTTGGCGCTATGGAAGCCCCGCTCACTAAACTACCACAATTCGGGGACTTTCTCCGCAGGAGCATGTCTACGCTGCCACCAGACCTTCTATTCACATCACTCGACTTGCTACGCGTCGCCTTGACGGATGTCCGCGTAGCTGGGTTCTTCGCCGAAGAGCACGCAGGCGCTACGGGCACCCCTGCCACTGTCGCACACATACTCGACCACGTCAACGGCCTGGGCGATTCGGCACCGTATCCCTTGCGTCTGATTACGCTGCATCTGGCTTGCAATCTTTTCAACACCCCTTTGTTTATCCCTCATCTTCTCTCCCCACCGCTCTCTTCAACCTTAATTTCCATCCTCACCACCGCCCTGCTAGACGAAAAGCACCCCGCGTTGAAAGCCTCAGCCCTCAGTCTGGCCATGAATATAGCAGGATCGAATCATAAAATCCGCATGAAGAAGCACAGCTCGAATGCGTCTCCAACGCTCCCCTCAGAGTCTGAAATTGACGAATCGGAACAAGTCGAGCTGCTAGCTTCTCTACTAGAAATCCTGGGTTCCGAGGAGGCATTTAGTGATGTGAAGAAGATGGCGCTGATTTGCAGTGGTTGGTTGGCATACTGCGCGGATATGGAGGGCGAGGTGAGAGATTTGTGGAGGGCCATGGATGCTGCAGGTACTGTGGGGAAACTGCAGGGCAAGGCAGTACAAGACAGGATGTTGGTCAAGGAGGTAAAGAGTTTGTTGGAGGTTTGAAGGGGATTAGGATTTATGTGCTTGGATAAGAGTTGTATACCCATGCGAAGGACATTCTATAGATGGTCGGGTGAGCGTTCTCATTGATAGATTTAGAATACAATATATGCGCAGAACAGTCTTACGGTCTTGAATAATACGTGTTTAGATGACTTGTGGTGCGGACTGGAAGAGAAGTCGCGCCCGAGCAGTAGAAATTGTTGGTCGCTGCTGCCGTTTCTGATCTAAGAAGTCACGACCTAACGAAAGTGTCAATGGCGCGCGAGATTAGGATGAAGACATACAAATTGATCAATTGCCAACGTCAGTAAAATAGGCGTAATAGCAACAAATACCACGCAGTGGCTATGGGAGGAGTAACATCAAGAGAGGGAACCGAGGTAGTGACCTCTACGATATAAACTCTCGCAGAGCGGCGCAAGATGAGTATATTGTACCACCATACCCAACATCAAATTTCGCAATGAGCCTCAAACCTGAAGTTTCTGTAATTACATTTTCTACAACTGATTAAGGGCATCACACGTACATTACTTAGCTTTTATCTCCCCCAAACAATCAACCACATTCATTTCACCGTGCAGCTTACATGACGCAGGAACGACTCGGCACGCGAGTTTCGCCGTGAAATAGCGCAACAAACGCTCACGGACTAGGGTCGAATATTCAAGGATTCGCCATATTGCGTGATCGGCCGGTCCAGTCGCGAAATGTCACCTTGGGTACTTAGTAGGTAGGCACGCGTCTTTTAAACAATAACACCTACATTTTCTTTATCCTTGATACTATTTCTCTTTGTCGATAGCCAGGCCGTTGAAAGTGGACATTCGGTGAAGACGTGCAGTTGTTGCCATTGAGCACTGAAAGGGCAAGAGCGTAGAGTCTCGAAAGCGATATTCGCGTGTGACAACAGAATACCGGGAACGACTTCCTTGAACCTACGAGACTGTTCAACAACGAGAAGAGTTCGCAAAGCAGCACAGCACAACAACAATGGTCCCCGGACTCGATCTCTCCGTTCTCGCCAGCGAAATCGAAGCACCCCACACTCCCCCAGTGCCAGACCACAGCACCAAACTCGCCTCCCCAATCACCCCAACAGGAACCAATATCCTCCACCCATCCCTCATAACCCGCGACTTCGACGACCTCCGCTTCGAAGCCGCCGCCTTCAACCAACTCATCACCCCAGACCCCAACACCACAACCCCCCCTCCCACATCCCCCCATTCCTCCCTCCTAATATCCTCCCCCTACAACAACCCATCCCACTACCTCGACCTAACCACGCTCGACCCCCCCAACCTCATCCTCGCCAAAGCCCTCACAGCCCTCAAACCCCTCCGCACAGACTACGCCACGGCGCCGTACACCTCAGCGCTCGACTTCCCCTCCGTCCTCCAACTCGTGCGCCTCTTCTCCGCCTCCCTCAGCCACACCTGGAAGACGCACACCTTCTACGTCGTCGTCTTCCGCTCCAAGCTCAAGCCAGACATCGACTCGGAGCTGCTGTACGCGCTGGACTACGAGAGCCTCCGCGAGGCATGCGCGTCTGGGGGGCTGCTCAAGTACTGGTTTGGCAAGCCGGATGCGGAGAGGCGGAATCTCGCGACTTGTGAGTTTTTTTCTCTCGCTTAGCCTGGTGTAATGGGTGGGACGTTGGGTGAGGTATGCTGACTGGTACCGACAGGCTTCTGGCGCTTGCGAGAGGACGCGTATAAGGGGGGTTTTGGTCCGTGGCATAAGAAGGCGCGCGCGGCGGGGAGGACGTTGTACGAGTCGATTACGTTCTCTACTCATCGGTTTACGATTCTGGATGGTGCGGGGGAGTTGGAGTTTGAGGACTGGGAGGATTGAAGGGCGCAGGTCATGCTTGATGATGCGCTGAGATACAGCGGCTCGTGCGTATATCGCTATATGGAGGGTCTCCCGTGGTTTCTGTGCCACGCGCGGTGGCGTATGATGGGGTTCGCTCACAGCGGGACAGCGTTCCTGGTGGGCAATTGAGCGAAATCACTCACGTTGCTTTCTTCGGCTCGATCGGCCTGCGGAAGCAAAGACTGTTGATGGGGAAGCTATTATAAGCAATATCGGTAATGGTCAACATAGAATTGACATGGCGTGCATGGAACGGTAGCATTGACCGCTATCCAAGTTCTGGAGACAAAGCGAACAACAAATGAAGATAATAAAGCAAAGTTGATAACATGCTACTGATCCGGCAGTGTAACCCTTCAAAGACAGAAAAAAAAGATGAAAGTGAGCCATGCAAGTTCGGGGGTATCGTAGAATAAACATTGGAGTAGAACAAACGCCCTGAAATGCAGTTATCACAAACGAATAGATAGCCAATTTTCCCAGCTGCACCGCTCCTCAATCAACTATGGTGGTGTTGAATGGGCTCCAGGTGCGCTTCCACGTCTTCGGATTCCCCAGCACGTCCTTTGGGATGTCGTCCTTTTCGGCGTATGGCACGCCCTTGTCATCAACCGGGACGCCGTACTCTTCGATGCAGCACTCGAATGGCCTGTTGCTTAGTCCTAGTCTCTTGTCTCCTACAGGTAATGGTAAATTGATACCCTCCTTCTTCAACGCTACCTTGCGCTCGTGCAAGTTGCCCCACAGAAGAAACAGTTTGTTCTCTAGCTTCTTGAGCATATCTGATCGCTTAGAAAAACTGTAAGAGCATTAATACATAGTCTAGCTGAATCAAAGTACCACTTACTCGATAGGATCCATTTGGATGAGATTCTGGGCCCGCGGAGTGTCGATAGTGAGGGGAAACCGGGTCGGTGTTGTGCCGGCGGGGGCATCTGCGTCCTCCACCAACAGGAAGAAGTGCCATACGAATTTACCAGACGTTGGATCACCCGAGATTCGCGTGAAAGACTCGAGCTTGAAAGGGTAGTGGTCGACGATCCGTAGCCGAGCACGGTATTTGGAGTTTACAAAGGGAAGAGTCAGCGATTTACCCGTCGGAGTTATCGTCTTCAAGAACGAGTTGGCGACGATATCATCAGCGGTAGAAAGCGCGGCGACATCGCTTTGATGTCCAGCACGAACTACGACTGTAAGTATAGACTCAGAAACGTAATGAGGCTGCTCACTATTTTTATTCAATCCACTGGCTACGATCTCATCCTCTTCCGCCTTCTTTTGTATTTCCGCTTGCTCCTTCTCCTTCTGTATGCGCTGTTTCTCCTTTTTGCTCTCCTTCTTCCTTGCAGAGGCCTTTGCTGAAGGCTTCTTCGCAATATTTGAAGGCTGGGGCTCGGCTCGGGCGATTTTACGCGACTGATAGTCTCGTTCGTAGTCTTCCTTACGCTTCTTTACAGGCTCGAGCTGTGTTTCGTTTGTGCATTCGCGAATGCAAATCTTTCCGGGGTATTTTGGATCTTGATGGATGGCGCCCTCTAGCTTGTTGGCCTGTGACATTTTCGTACGAACGTTTTGGAGAAAGACAAAGTCGCCTTCTTTTATAGAACGGGCCGCCGCTGCATGAGGGCCGTACAGGCGGATTGCAATCGTCATCTGGCCGAATGGGCCGGGCCACGGCTTCCCTTGCACACTCCAGCCCATGTTGTCAGCTTCTTCTGGGTCCTCGTACAAGTAAAGCTCCTTGTTTGTGGTGTAGTCTGTGACGTAGATATCGATAGCGTCGTTCACCCAAAAGGTCTTGACCACTTCGCCGACGAGATCATAGAATTGACTGTAGGTCATATCACTGATCAAGGATTGTTTTTTCTTGGAAGTAAAATTAGACTTCCCCAGTGGTAGCCGAGCACGAAACGCGGCACCAGGTTTTTGGAGGTCAGCCAGGAGCGGTGCTGCTGCTGCCTTCATGTTAATGATGGCCATTTGCTCGGTACTGTCTGGAGCTTTATTGCCAGGCATGCCTCTGAAAGGGAGCTTTGAGAGGCCCCCGGCCTGGTAGCCAACGCTGACCTCAGGCGATGGTATGCTCTTGACAGGAAAGAAAGTCACTTCGGACTGACGGAGAGAATTGATAAAGACGATCTTGCTGTTGTGTATTTCAGGCTTCAAGTATCGCAATATGGCCACGTCTCCAGGGTCACCGTTCGGTATATGGTCTGCGAGTCTTCGACAGATTCGACAGGATAAGACGTCCTGGTCGTCACCGGGAAAGCGGTCGCGGATGGTAAAGTTGCAAACCCAGTCTTGTTGAAGGCGAATGGGTCTCTGGATCTGGACAACGACGCCCAGGAAGCAGCCCTGCTCGCCTGCGGGCAGCGCATCTCGCAATGCGGTGAAACCACTCGGCAGACGCTGAGCCATCTGCAAGGGGTTAGCGCGGTAGGTCGAGTTGCATTCCGCGTCAAGATCGACCGACCGATGGATTCGAGGACGTCACGTGTCCAATTGCGAAGGTTTTAGATGCCAAAGTTTCCGGATTCCGCGCTCTCTCGACCATGCAGAGCTACAGCAAGGGTAGAAGAGGTCGTCTCAGTGCTTAGGTGCGGCGCGCTCACCCTGCGTGTTTGGGCAGGAACGACGCGGTGGCCAGTGCCAAGGCCGTAGCCGAAAGCGGCATAGCTACACTAGTCGCTCTTGCCGCTTCCGCCGTGCTTTTCACCTCCCCTGCCCCACGACCGAAGATAATATCCCCTCCAAACAAAGCGCCTGTCTCGCACAGCACCTCCCCCACCGTCAACCAGTTACCAGTTGACCGCTTCAACCATGGCCGACAAGTACATCCCAGAGCATCGCCGCACTACTTTCAAGGCGAAGAGTGCCTTCAAGCCTGACGAGCTCCGCCGCCGCCGCGAGGAGCAGCAGGTCGAGATCCGCAAGGCGAAGCGTGAGGAGAACCTCGCAAAGCGACGCGGCATCGCCGGCAGAGACCAGCCGGGTGCCTCGCTCGGCGCCGCCCCGGACAGCGACGATGAGGGCACGCACAACGAGGGCCAGGTACGTTTACCCCTCACGCCGTGGCATCGACTCTTGCTGCACGACGCTCTGCTGACATGTCGTGACAGCTGAACGAAGAGCTCCCGCAGATGGTGAAAGGTGTCTTCTCGGAGCAGATCGACGAGCAAATTCAGGCAACGACCAAGTTCCGCAAGCTCCTGTCCAAGGAGCGCAACCCCCCCATTGAGCGTGTCATCGAGACGGGCGTCGTGAGCAGATTTGTAGAGTTTCTCCGGTCGCCGCACACCCTCGTCCAGTTTGAGGCCGCATGGGCGCTCACCAACATCGCCTCCGGCTCGGCCCAGCAAACCCAGGTCGTCATCGAGGCCGGCGCCGTGCCCATCTTCGTCGAGCTTCTCAGCAGCCACGAGCCCGATGTGCGAGAGCAGGCCGTTTGGGCGCTTGGAAACATTGCTGGTGACAGCCCCGCCTGCCGTGACTTTGTCCTCCAGGCCGGCGCTCTCCGCCCGCTGATCAGTCTCCTTGGCGACAGCCGCAAGCTGAGCATGCTGAGGAACGCTACTTGGACTCTCAGCAACTTCTGCCGTGGCAAGACTCCCCAGCCCGACTGGCAGACTGTAAGTCACTTGATCCGGCAAATTCACGCAGACGCTGATCACTCCTAGATTGCACCTGCCCTCCCTGTGCTAGCTAAGCTTGTCTACTCCCTCGACGACGAGGTCCTCATCGACGCGTGCTGGGCCATCTCATATCTATCTGACGGTGCAAACGACAAGATCCAGGCCGTCATCGAGGCCGGTATTCCCCGTCGTCTTGTCGAGTTGCTGATGCACGCCTCTACCTCGGTGCAGACACCTGCCCTGCGTTCCGTTGGCAACATTGTCACCGGCGATGACGTGCAGACGCAGGTCATCATCAACTGCGGTGCGTTGCCCGCCCTGCTGTCTCTTCTTAGCTCCACCAAAGATGGTATCCGTAAAGAGGCATGCTGGACTATTTCCAACATCACCGCCGGCAACTCAAACCAGATTCAGGCCGTCATTGATGCGAACATCGTCAAGCCGCTCATCCACCTCCTCCAAAACGGCGACTTCAAGACGCGGAAAGAGGCCTGCTGGGCCATCTCCAACGCTACCTCTGGTGGTCTCCAGCGGCCCGCTCAGATCCGATTCCTTGTCGAGATGGGCTGCATTAAGCCGCTATGCGACTTGCTCGCATGCCCCGATAACAAGATCATTCAAGTTGCTCTCGACGGACTTGAGAACATCCTCAAGGTCGGCGAGATGGACAAGGAATCCAGCGTTGATGGCGCCACTGGTGAGCCCATCAACCGTTATGCTCTCTTCATCGAAGAAGTCGGCGGCATGGAGAAGATTCACGATTGTCAGAACAACGCCAACGAGGAGATCTACATGAAGGCGTACAACATCATCGAGAAGTACTTTTCTGATGAAGAGGGTGATGCAGAGAACATGGAGGGCACTGGACCTCAAGTCACGCAAGACGGCCACTTCGGATTTGGAGCACCGCAAACGCAGCAGCAGCAAAGCTTCAACTTCGCCAACGGCGGTGACTCTATGGATATGTGAGCAGCCCGATTATTATCACCGTATCCCCAAAGGTAAATGTCTGCTCGCCGCAGTCTCGACGAGCCTCTGTCCACGCAGTGCAACCTAACAGCCGGCCCTGATGTCACGGCCCCTGGAACGCAACATCCAGATGCACTACCCTACATGTTTAATACACGACTATTTCACACATCCTCAGCTTGTCGATATGGGATTGTGAAATTCCCTTACGACTGGATCGACCACTACCCGAGATTCCCCAGCGACCGACCCCTTTGTTATGTCATAGTCATGATAGCATCGTATGATACACCGTCTTGTAACCCCCTGAATTTAATCCGCATCATATCCCCGGCGTTGTCAGTGTGGTTTTGCGATTTCTCCCTTGTTTTGTACGGCCTTGGGGTGGGTGGACAACTGGTGATGTGCAATGTGACATGGAAGGATGGACTTGGGCAAACGAATTGGCTGCTGGTGTCATGCTTGCCTGTATTCCATCCATACACGGCCAATAGCGAATACAATTACTCCTCAATAAGTCTCCCGTGCACCTTTTTTATTTGTGAGGTTTTCGGCATGTCCCACCAGACCCTGATGCTACCCCGCACGTCATCCTTGGCATGCTGGCACCCCATGAATGTGAACCACATGCTGCACTCCGCGTGGGGGCTTTAGCTTCCTCTGTCCCAGGCTCTTGGAGATGGTCCTCGTGCTGATGAACACGTTGCGCGTCTGCGTGCTCCAGACTCAGATGCGGCGCCCTGGCCTTGCTCGTTCACCGATGGACCGGCTGGTTCGTCAATGGTGCAATCACACCGCCTTGATCACCACATACTCACTACAACATTTCTAGAACTGGAGCGGTCATTATTTAGCTATCAAATACTCGCTTTACCTCGCTCCTTCGCGTTGCTACCTTGTTTCAGGCAATATGTGTAGATTCATGGTAAAGCTTGCGACACCACGAACTACAGGACGCCAGCTGAAGATGCCAGGTATACAAGGGAAAGGACGAGATACTCCTCTCAGACCTCATCCTCAACCCCACACATTCCATCCTCACGCAGTCGTTTGACTCGCGCCTCCGCCTCGTATGACGCGCTGCAACCCCAACTACTGCACCTCTTCTGACAGCTAGCAGGACACGCGACGCCCGCACAATGGGGATGGCTTCGGTATAGGCTACTACACATCTCCCTCGCTGGGCCCCGAACCCTGCGTCTTCACGTCGACGATCCCCGCGTGGAACTGCCTCAACCTGTCGCGCATCGCGTCCAAAACGACGTCCAGCCTCATCTTCGCCCATGTCCGCGCCACGACGGAGGGCAACCTCTCCGACCAGAACTGCCACCCCTTCTCCTACAAGCGCCTCATGTTCATGCACAACGGCGGCATCGGCTCCTTCAAGCGCATTAAAATGAAGCTCGCCATGTCTCTTAACGAGCGCTGGTTCACCCTCGTACAAGGCTCTACCGACTCCGAGTGGGCTTTTGCCCTCTTTCTTGACTGCCTGGATAAAGCTGGGCACGACCCCGACTCTGGGGGTGGCTTTGGGCACGCAGTGCTGCGCAAGGGCATACTGAAGACGATTGAGCGGATTAATGCGTTGATTGAGGATGTTGTCGGGCAGCAGGGCGTCGGTGAAGAGGACAGCAGAAGCTTACTTAATTTCGCGGTTACGGATGGTGAGAGCGTGGTGTGCAGTCGGTACGTGAGTAGTCGGACGGACGAGGCGGCGAGTCTGTTCTGGAGCAGTGGGACGAGCTGGAAAGAGGCGGGGAAGGGCGGCAATGCGGATGCGGATGCGCAGGCGGGAGGGAAAGATTATGTCATGGAGAGGAGGGATAAGGGGAGTGACATTGTGCTTGTGGCTAGTGAGCCGCTTACTTTTGAGCGCGGTCGGTGATCCCATCCTTCTCCCTTTCTTTCCCCCCATCAATGGGAACAATGCGTTTGCTAATACATCAGTCTGGTATATCAGATAACTGGGTCACTGTCCCCACCAACTCAACTCTCACCATCCACAAACAAACCGTCATGATTCACCCCATCATCGACAAGTTCTACTCCGACAACCCGGCGCACGTTCGCTCGGCGGGCTTCGCCCAAGCAAAGGGTCAGACGATCACGGGCCCGGATAAAGTCGTCTTACAGCAGCCGGTGGAGGGCGAGGCGTCGGCGAGTGCGAGTCCGCTGCGCAGCGAAGAGGTGGTCAGTGGGGCTATTAGTCGGTTGACGGTGTAGCGAGGCGCTGGTTGGGGATGGGTGGCTTGTTTTGAGGGGAGTGGGAGGGGTGGTGGTGGGGGCTTCTGTTGGGGCTTCTGTACTTGTGGAGGGTGGTGGGTTGGGATGGAGTACCTAGGCGGTAAATAGGTCGGTTGTAGTATTACAGCGGGTTGTAGTTTATGACATCCAGGCATTTTAATTCAAATTGCCACTTTCTTTGCCCTTGTCCTCATCATTCTTTCTGCGTCCCAATAGTGCCGGTCTAACTGTTTATATTAGTCAGTTACATGCAACAGTACGAATTACGCCCCGTGGCTACCATGCGATGTTTCCTTCATAGCATGCAATGGAACAAATATTACTTGTATTACCGCAAAGGGCTGAAGTAGTTTCTCGCGTGCGTGCGTAGATGGGCTGAATGCGATATCGTATTGTACAGTTGTGGATGATTCATGTACAAGAGTAGTGATATTATATGAGATGACAGCCTTTGTCATCCTACTACTAGTAATTAAAAAGCGCAACATGTACAAGGTAATATGTCTGACGTATTGTAATGTTCTAGCTTCATCATTCATCTTGCGAATATGTCAACCCTGGAGAAAATAGTTTCCCTGCTCTCTTTCCATGTCCTGAAAAGTCACATACAAACCACACCAGCCATGAATATTTCCTTGTGTGCGGCACCATCTGTATTCACAAGCATTTCCGGTGGGATATCT
Source organism: Laburnicola sp. R22_1 (assembly GCA_014281115.1). NCBI lineage: Eukaryota > Fungi > Ascomycota > Dothideomycetes > Pleosporales > Didymosphaeriaceae > Laburnicola > Laburnicola sp. R22_1. The sequence goes on along the minus strand of JACONQ010000001.1, from coordinate 2,760,887 downwards.
AGTTGGCGTCTTTGTTCCAGTCTAGGTACCGTACTGTAGCGTACAGCAACAGGACAAAGGTTTGAGCACAGTCGGCTCGGACTTGGTATTGCGTATCCTGGGGTAACACATTGTACTTAGACTCTTGTCTTAGGACTGTAGGTCTGGCACCTCGTGTTTCCGTTATCGTCTTATTCGTCGTCTGTGCCTGGCACGTCCGTCGTCTTCCCCACCGTCCTATCTATTCCTGACTGTATCTGGGGGGTGGGCCTGGCACTGGCTCGCCAACAGCGCCAAATCGATTGTTCGTCCTCGGCACCTCAGCGATTCTGTCCCCTGGGCCGTGTGGATCCAGCGCTGGCTCGCTGGCAACGTGACCAAATCGACTGTTCGTACCCGGCACCTCAGCAGTCAGATTCCAGGGGTAGTACGGGTCTACCCGCACTCCTTCGGCAGCGGCGCGAGCCAATGGAACGGCCACCCATCGATCGGGAGGGTGATGATGCTGTGGGTCCGCGCCGAATACTAGAGCAGCGAAGGGAGGAGCATAGATATCGTGGTCGCCCATCCTAAACCTGGGTCGCTCGTTCCATTCGTGATGTACCGGGTTATTGATGCGGTTATTGATGCCCCAGTTGCCGTTGTGCGCCTCTGCCATGTGGTTGTATGTTTCTTCGCTGGTGGTGAAGAATGCGAGGCAGGACCAGCAGAAGTGGGTTTTGCAGGCGAAACATTGCATGTGGTTGCAGCCGGATACCTTTTGGGTGGGGGTTGCTGTGGTGGTGAGGCAGTTAGTTGGGTCTGTTTCTTCTTTTTTGGGGAAGGAAAGTGCGGACCACATTTTGGACAGTCCTTGACGTTGTTTTTTTGCTTCCACTCGGTGAATTCTTTGGTCCCGTCTAGCATTGCGTTGTTTTCGCAGGTTAGACGCTCGTGTGCTCGTGCCTTGCAGTCGGTGCAGATAGTGTGTACGGGAGAACCAGCGGTGGTCTCCAGCGACTCGTGAATTCGAGTTCCTGACATGATGTACTTGTCGTATTCTGTGCTGACTTAGGTTTGTTCAGCGAAAAAGGGAACGGGTTGTGCTTTGGGTTCGGCTTGAATTTGCGGTTGGTACAGTCAAAGGGGACTCTGTGCGTACTATGGCTTAAATATGCAGCAGGAGCAATGGTGGAAGTTTCTTGGTTTGCCAGGCTCTGCCTTCCGTGGTACATCTACCTTACCGTACCAATGTTCATCAAGGACTGGGCTCCTTTCATCTTGGGGCGGATCACCTCAACCACGGTTCAAGACACAATTGCTCTCCACCATCAGCAAAGATTAGCTTACTACATCTTTTCGGCATTCTCTTTCCTCCGCTTTTTGAAGATAATTGGACACAGCATGATGGCAACCTTGGAACTCTCAGGGTAGTCTGCAATCCTTGGGTAGCAATCGTTCGCAATACGAAAACAGACAACACACGGTTCACGCCTTTGGATCTGTGAAAAAAAGAATTGGTTTGCTGCAGTGTCAAGTGACGTGAATGGATGTTGCTTCATTGATATCACTCGCACCGACGTGCAGTGCACCAGCTCGGCTCGCACTAGTCGCGTCATCGGCCATCCTACAGCTGCAGCTGCAGCGCAACCAACGCATCCATCTGCGAACCTGCACCTTGCTTTCGCCCATTGCCCCGCCGCCCAATGTCGGCCGCCCAGAGCGACAGGAAACGGAAGCACGCGGACAAAACCATCAAAGAGCTGTTCAGGACGCAGCAGAAGCCCAACGCCACCGCCACCGCCACCGCTCCGCTCTCGCCGGCGTCGAAGCGCACCAAGCTCGGCAGTCCGCCGGCCGAGCCTGTGCAAGCACCGACGGCCGCCAAAACAATGAGCACCGCCAGCATGTATCACTTTCCCAGCAAGAGGGGGGATGGCGCGCCCGCCGAGCTGGTGGATCTGACCTCGAGTCCGGACAGCAGCCCGGCGAGGGCGGGCGGGCCCAGGACGGGGCCCAGGAAGGCGGCGCCGAACATGCATGCCAGTGCAGGGCCAAAGAAGCTGCTCGTCAAGAACTTCCGGCCGACGCGGCGGGTCGATCCCAGCGTGTTCTTGGACCAGACGTGGCAGAAGGTGGACGCCGCGCTCGACACCATCTTCCACCAGGGCGAGATCAACTTCAGCCTGGAGGAGCTGTACAGAGGCGTGGAGAACATCTGCCGGCAGGGGCTGGCGGTCGAGGCAAAGAAGCGGCTGGTTGCGAAATGCAGGGCCTACGTGGACGGGCCATTGAAGGAGCGAGTCGAAGCGATGCTGGCGCGCAAGAACGTCGATGTTCTGCGGGCTACGCTGCAGGCATGGGCAACGTGGAACGAACAGCTGGTGAGCCCTGCATCACCACGCGGAGGCACATGCCCATCGGGGGCGCTGACAAAGACTAGAAATACCTGGACTGGATCTTCTGCTACCTCGACCGCTCGTACCTGCTCCCGCGGCAAGAATCCCTCCGTGAAATCACCGTCGACCTCTTCCGCTCCATCGTCTTCGAGCATGCAAAGCTCAATTCCCGCATCGTGGACGGTGCGTGCGACCTCATTGCCGTCGACCGGGCTGGCGAGGATCTTGATCGGTCGCTGTTTTCGGAAGCCGTCTCCATGTTCTACGAGATGCAGGTCTATACTCCGTACTTTGAGCCGCGCATGTTGGAGTTCAGCCAGACCTATGTCAAGGAGTGGTCGGATACAGCAATCGTTGAGAAGCCACTACCGGAATACGTGAGGAGCGCACAGGCGTTGATGAAGAGCGAGATAGCAAGAGCGGACTCCTTCCGACTAAACTCTACAACAAAACGCGATCTTCTGACCCTGTTAGAGGATCATCTAATTTCACACAGAGAATCACGATTAAGTAGGACATCCTTTGCTCCACTGCACAGACAGCATGCTAACGTGCCCACAGCGAACCAGGACGAACTCGCCGATCTCCTCGAAGACAACGCGGTAGAAAGCCTTGAACTTTTGTACACACTCCTCGAGCGACGCAGATTGGGTGAAAACTTGCGGCCAGCGTTCATGAAATGGATAGAAGACACCGGCACTGCCATCGTTTTTGACGAAAAAGAACAGGACGGCATGGTGGTGAAGCTTCTATGTCTCAAGCGCCAATTAGACACTATTTGGAAGGTGGCATTCCATCGCAATCCCTCCCTTGGTCATGGTTTACGCGAAGCTTTCGAGACGTTTATGAACAAAACTAAGAAGTCTAGCGCGACATGGAATACAGACAACTCCAAGCCTGGAGAAATGATTGCAAAATATGTAGATATGCTGCTGAGAGGCGGCGCGAAGGCAATCCCCCCGCAGCTGAGTAGAAAGACTGAGAAGGCTGTGGAAGCGGATGCTGAAGAAGACAACGAAGACGTCGTGTTTGACGAAGACACGGAGGTTAACAATCAACTCGACCAAGTACTGGATCTTTTCCGTTTTGTCCACGGCAAGGCCGTGTTCGAGGCGTTTTACAAAACAGCTCTTGCCCGTCGGTTGCTGCATGGTCGAAGCGCCAGCGCAGATGCCGAGCGGAACATGCTTGCGCGCCTCAAAAACGGTAAGACTTTGCCGGGTACAACAACTGTTGTCGTATATGCGTGCTAACGTTGTGTTAGAATGCGGTGCTGGCTTCACAGCCAACCTCGAACAGATGTTCAAGGATATCGAACTTTCACGTGAAGAACTTTCATCTTACAAGATGATAGCTGAAGAACGAAACGAGAAGCATGCTATTGACCTTAGTGTGAACGTTCTTTCTGCCTCCTCGTGGCCGACCTATGCCACTATCCCTGTCATCATTCCGCCGCAGATCAAGTCTGAAATCGACAAGTTTGAGAAGCATTATAAGGCGAAGCATTCTGGTCGTAAACTAGAGTGGAAGCATTCGCTTGCGCAATGTCAGATGAAGGCCAAGTTTCCCAAGGGTAACAAGGAGTTGGTAGTTTCGAGTTTCCAGGCTATTGTCCTTTTACTGTTCAATGGCGTGTCAAGCGATGAACACTTGAACTATGAGTATTTAAAGGAGGCTACTGGACTCTGTAGGTATCTCAAACCTCTGACAAAAACAGGGTTACTAACAGCTTCTCCAGCGGAACCCGAGCTCAACCGCACCCTCCAATCTCTCGCCTGCGCCAAACTCCGCCCTCTAACGAAACATCCCAAAGGCCGTGAGATCTTCCCAACCGACACCTTCACCCTCAACGCCAACTTCACCGACCCCAAATACCGCATCAAAATCAACACGGTCCAGCTCAAAGAGACCGCAGCCGAGAACAAGGAGACGCACGAGCGCGTCGCTGCCGACCGCAACTACGAAACGCAGGCTGCTATTGTGCGCATTCTCAAGGCGAGGAGGAGGATCACGCACAGCGAGCTCGTGGCCGAGACTATCAGAGTGACGCGAAGTCGGGGGACGCTCGATGTACCGGGCATTAAGAGGAATATCGATCGGTTGATTGAGAAGGAGTTTTTGGAGAGGGAGGATGATGGCATGTATGCGTATATTGCGTAGGGTGGGGGTGGGGCGTGGAGCTGTGTAGTAGTATCGCGCTGTGTAGTTAGGGGGGATGGGGTCTTCGGATGGATACTATTGTGGGGAGTGTAGATTGTGGGTTTGTAGGGAGTGCAGTATCTTTAGGAGGGTAGGATGAGAGTGGGGGTAGCTAGTTACTCGCTGTGGTTAGGGAAATTCAACAACAGAGTCAGCATAGCAGAAGTCGGGTCTTGTTGCTGGGGTCGAATGCGTTTTGGTCGTTTACTTGGAGGGTATATATTTAGATGGCTGATGGTATCTCATCTGTAAATTTTTGATCTTGGTGTGCTAGAAGTATTGTGCTGTTTGATAAGGAAAGCTACAAGAGAGCAGAGGGGGGATGACATGGTGATTTGCTTTTATTGAAGTGCGGTGGCCATGACTCCCTGATGAAATGTGCATGTTCTCATTCCAACGCGACACGTGTAACATGCAGGGTGTGCGACGCGACTCGGTGAAAGTGTGATCCTTGCCAAGATGGCTCGGGCGGGCGCACGGCCCAGCATCGCGTCGTCCCACGTCCAACGCGCAAAACAACATCATCCCCATAATTTAACCCCGCGCGTCAAGTGCGACCGCGCATCCGCTCCACCAACACACCGCTCCGCGCAGCCACCATGAGCGCAGACGTCTTGTCTTCCAGCGCTGCCGACATTACCTCCTCGGCGCCGCGGCGCAAGTCGGGACGCGTGCCCAAGCGGGTCGAGCGCTTCAGCCCGACGGGAAGCGCGAAGAGAAAGCGCGCCGATGCAAACCACAGCGATGCGGAGGGCGGCGCGCCTTCGTCCGAGGACGAGTCAGAAGACAGCGCCGGCGAGCCCGACGAAGAGGAATTGAAAGAGCGGAGGAAGCAGAACAGGAAGAAGAAGAGCGCGCCGGCCGCCAGGAAGCCGCCGCAGAAGAAGCCAAAGACCAATGGCGAGATTGTCGGCCTCGCGATTCGGCCCGCGATGAACGCGAGGAAGAAGGCGGCGCGACCGCGGAAGGCGCCGATTCGCAAAAGCGCGCTGGTAGAGGAGGACGCGGGCGGGCTGTATGGTAGGCTTGGTTGCTGCTCACAAGGAGACTGAGCGACGGCTAATCTTGTGACAGCTGAGATATTCGCGCGTGGGACAAGATTGCAGGATGTCGCCGCGCAATGGATCGCCAGATTCAACGAACACGAGGCGAAGGCGGTGGCCGAAATTGTAAATCTAGTAATCCGGGCGGCTGGCTGCCATGTTCAAATCGACGAGGACGATATTGCCGACCCAGATAACTGCCCGCACAGACTTGGTGAGATCCAGGACGAGTACAACGCGGTATGATTGATGGAAGCTGGCGCACGCAACATGCTGACGCGGAACAGGAGCAAGTAACAGACTATCCCCTCATCTCGAAAGCGCGAGGCGCCGCCGCCTTCCGCAACGCGTTGCATGATTTCTTCGTCGCCCTCGTCCGGACCATTGCCCAGACGGGGCTCATGTACGAGGAGAACCAGCTCATGGAGAACGTCCAAGTGTGGATCTGCACAATGTCCTCTGCAACGAACCGCCCTTTCCGCCATACTAGTACTCTGGTCGCATTAGGTGTCACTTCAGGCTTGTGCAGAATCGCAAGCGACATTGCAGAGAGCACGGCAAAGATGATGCGACAGAAGGAAACCGAAGCGAAGAAGTCGCGTGCCAACAAGTCGCGTCTGACCACGATCGATAAAGAAGTGGAAGAACACAACCAGAAATTGGAGCATGTGAAGGCTCTGATAGAAGACTGGTTCGACACAGTCTATGTCCACCGATACCGTGATGTGGACCCCAAGGTCAGAGTCGAATGCTGCGAGGCACTGGCGGACTGGATTATGCTATACCCGGACAAGTTTTTTGATGGCCAACATTTACGATATTTGGGCTGGATCCTTTCAGATACCAACGAAGGCACGCGTGCCGAAGTTCTGAAGCAGCTTGCAAAGCTGTATCGCGATAAGGACAAGCTTGCTGGATTGAAGACTTTTACGGAGCGATTCAGAGTTCGCATCGTCGAGATTGCAACTCGCGATGCACATACCAATATTCGCGCCAGCGCAGTCGAGCTTCTTGACATCTTACGAGAAGCTGGATTTTTAGAGCCAGACGACATCGATACTGTGGGGAAACTCATCTTCGACTCGGAAGCGAAGGTGCGTAAGGCTGTTGTTGGGTTCTTTGCCGAGAACGTCAATGCTGCCTACGAACTCATGATCGAAGACATGGGAGGCCAAGAAGCTCTTGATGAGGCCCTTGCTCAGCCAGATGACGAAGAGTATGAGAATCCAAGATTGGAATGGCTGAAAATGAAGTGCCTTGTTGAGCAATTATTGTCGTACGACGAAGACACTGGACTCCCTTCACAGATCGAGCGCGTCACGCCGTACGGTGCTGAACTAGGCTTGGTAGCAGCCGGGATCGAGTCGAGGTTTTCTCTAGCTGCTCAAGCGTTGTACGATGCCATTCCCGAGGTCAGGTCCTGGGAAGTACTAGCTGGGTATCTTCTGTACGATCATTCGCAAACCACTGAAGATGCTGCGGGCGAAGATGCCGAGACTATGCTTCGACGGAATTGCAAGCTGGGAGAGCACGAGGAAACAGCCCTTCTCGACATTCTCAATGCTACAGTACGGATACGGTTGCAGCGTTTAGCCGAGGCTCAGAAAGACAAGAAGAAAACTAAAGCACAGCGCAACTCGGACCAGGCGGAGCAAGAGGACACAGCGAAGAAGCTAACGATCCTCATACCACAATTATTGAAGAAATTCGGCGCTCTTCCAGAGGCTGCGGCTCTGTGTCTCCGGCTCGAACGCGAACTCAATTTGGACGTGTTCCAGGAATTGCGTCAGAATACCGCCCTGACTGCGTTGCTCGACGACATCAACAAGCAGTTCCTTACCCATCACAGCGAGCGCGTTTTGAGCGAAGCCATAGGATCAATCCTACACGCTTTAGGCAATGATGAACTTAGGGAGCTTGTCGACACCAAAACCCAAGCTTTGTGGGACGACCTCTCTGGGACTTTCGACGCTTTGCGACGTGGACGAGACCTCTCGATTCGGGGAGGCGTCGAGCAAAACATACTCGCCGGCATCTCAAACATTATTTTGAAGATGTCGGAATTGGCAAAAGCTTCAGAGCCGGCCATTCTAGACCAGATAGCCGCACCAACGAAGTCGCGAAGTAAGACGCAAAAGCACGCTGTGCTGGACACGCCGCCAATCTCCTCTCTGCTCCAGATTCTCGATCGAGGCGTTCCTACTGATGATCTGGATACTGGAATAAACGAAGCTGAGGATGCCCTCGTTCGACATACCATGTCCCTGATGTTGCCTTATTTCCTCTGGAAGTGTAGGCATTTCTCCACGCACATTGAGGCTGGCACGCGAATACCAGACGACGAGCTCACAGTAGTTGCAGAGCGGAGAGACGCTTGTATCATTGCGCTTATGCGCGTCATTGAGAGTAGGAAAGCCGCAGACGAACTAAGAGTCGAAGCCGCAGACCTCCTCCTCGACCTATACAATTTATTCCGAGCACTAAAAGCCATGAAGACCAAAGCAGGCAAGGGTACCAAGAAGGCGAACGGACGAGCAGCCGAAGAGCCAAACGACGACTGGGAAGCGCTATGCCAAGAGATCGATACCAAAACCGTCAAGATGCTCATGCAGATCCTTACCGCACTGGAGAACAACCTCGCAAAGCGCATCAGGAAGCGCCTCGAAGAACCCGACGTCGACGAGGACCCCGTCGATCCAGACGACGAGCCCGAAAGCAGCGACGACGAAGGCGACGACGAGCAAGTCCAGAACCAGAAACAGATTCGCGCGCTCCTTGCTGAAGAGCGGCTTTGCACGTTCAGCAGCCGCATCGTGCACGCTGTGCAGGTTGGGTCTCTGGATTCTGCGGACGAGAAGAGTGTGCGGGCGCGGTTGGAGAGGAATAAGGGCAAGTTGACGCATAGCTGGAAGGAGGTTGTGTCGCATCTTGATGCTAATAAGCATGTTAAGGCGGCGAAGGGCGGGAAGAAAGCTAGTGCTAAAGAGGCTGCTAAGTCTGCGAAGAGTAAGGCGACTGTGGTTGAGGATGATAGTGAGGAGGAGGAACGGGAGCGGGAGCAGGAGCTTGAATTACACAATGATGAGATTGAGGATGAGGAGATGGGGGAGGCGGAAGAGGGGGTTAATGGCGCGGAGGCGGGGAGTGAGCGGGGGAATGAGGAGGTGGAGATGGAGAGGGAGAGCGTGCTGGGTGATTGATTGAGCGAGTGATGGTTTGCTTGTTTGTTTGTGTCGTTCATTCATTCATTCGGTGAGTGAGTGGGTGAGTGGGTGAGTGGTTGTGTAGGAAACTTCGGGTTTCGTTAACGATGTATGGCGTGTCTGTATATGGTTTCTTTCTTCTTGCTGTGAGATTATCACAACAATTTGTATGGTGTTTTTTTCTCCTTCTCTCTCTTTGTGGGGATCGGGGGGCGGATAGGCGGACGGGCGAAGAGTGTGGGTATACCACTCTGGGGATGGGCGTTTGGGAGGTGTTGTGGCGTTCTGGGTGTAGGGGTCGGGGCGGGGATAGAGATTGCGTAGCGAATATGGTATCTTAGTGTGAATGTGAGTGGTTTGTGTGGAGTTGCGGGTTGCTGTTTAGTGGGTGTGAAGTTGGTGCTGTGGTGCTGTGGTGATGTTAGTGTGGGGTGAGTGTGACATGTGGAGTGTAGGGGTGTTTGATTGAATATTGACTGCGAGGTTTCTATGGATCGTTGGGGGTTAGTAGTAGGTGACGTTATGGAGGTAAGAAGTAGATGATGAGAGAGAGGTGCGTTTTCAGCAGACCCACAGCTTTCCCTTACAGCGTTGTACCGTATACCAAAAGGTCTGCGATGTTTCTCTTCCTGATGGGAGAGAGGTAAGCGGTAGATGATCTCGAGGGGTCGTGACGGGGAACGTTTGACGGTTAGCAGGCAGGCGATGTTTTGAGAGGGGTCCAGGAGGTGTGGGGAGTTTGGTATGTGGTTTGTGGCTTGCTACAGTGGAAAAACTGGTATGTGGTTTACGATATTGAAGAGTTTGGCATGTGCTTTGCTACATTGAAGAGTTATTTGCTAAGGCGTGTGCAGGTTCTGTTCAAGTCGTCACAGTAGTGAATTGAGCGCGCTCCATCACCTATAGAACAGCTTACCCTCCTGAATTCCACAAACCCGTTGTCAAGCTCAAATCAAAGTGCAAATGCACGGAAGTACAAACTCCCAGACTGTCAGTTTCCATGTTAGAGATCACATATATAGTCTCCGGACTCCCTTCACCATCTCATTCAATACAAAGCACCCGATATTCAATCTCGGCGAGGAGATGTTCAAACGCAGTAACTAGGCGCCACAAGCAACCTTGTATCTCTCTTCACTATGTCATTCAAGAGCCGAACATGGGCTGCTCACATCAGGCCTTCAAACGCCATGGACAACATATATAAGCTCCTTCGATGCGTTGTTTCTATTCCCTTTTTCAGAACACACACACACCAACGAACAAAGGCTTCAGAGACCAACTGTTATCACCAAGCTAACAAGCCGCGATCTGGCATCACGTCACTCATTCATTACACTCGAACCGGAACTTGACAACGACAACACTACACGATTGAGACCTATATACTTTAGAATTTACGACTGTTATAGACGAACGGACAATCCTAGACAATATTTACTTTCGCTAGTCTGGTACTTAGCGAACGGATCAAGCCAACGAAAGACATTCTGTGAGAGTCGAGAGTCGAGACAGACCCGGACTCACGAAGACACATCACTTCGAAGGTCTAAGACGAGAGCTATATTGCCGAATTGTGACTCCATACCAGTGAACGAATCGACAGAAATTCTCCACGCTTGTAATCCATAATCAAGCACTGTATACGAAAGGGGTCGAGACTTATTCGAAGCGATACTATCAATCAAGAAGGAATAAATAGCATCCGATATGGCACCAAAACCCAGAGGAGTGCAGAAGTGCAAGGCTAAGGGCAAAGAGAGAGCGCATGGTGGAAGCAGCTCCCTTCCAGCCCAGGGAGGTTCATCTAGTTCGCGACAGAGTCGGACTAATCCCACTCATGAGGGAGCAGCCGCAGGACAGCAAATGGCTGGTGGGCAAGGTTTAGCAACCGGTTTTCCGAATACGGGTTTTATTCCTACACAGAATCCCGCAGGCCAGCAACAAGATGATTCCATGAAAGGCGTACAACATACAGGGACCTCTTATCCTCATCCCAGTCAAGGCGTACAACCTATAGGGACCTCTTATTCTGCTTCTCAATACGGGCCTACAAATCAACGGGCCCAGACTCAGAAAAACCTCCCCCAATATCCTAACCCGCAGCCTTTCCAACATGGGTTTGCACCACAACAGGCCCAGGGTGCCCCAGCCTACGCCCTAGGTCCACCACAGCAATCTTCCGGTTATCATATGCATGGCTCTGCCCCGGCAAATCAATCTACAAATCCACAGTTCCAGACGCAGCGAAACTTGCCCCAATATCGTAACCCGCAGCCTTTTCAACATGGGTTTGCACCACAACAGGCCCAGGGTGCCCCAGCCTACGCCCTAGGTCCACCGCAGCAATCTTCCGGCTATCATATGCATGGCTCTGGCCCCGCAAATCAACCACATATGCCAACTCGAGATTCACCACAAACGTTTCGCGTACCATATTCCCAAGGAATTAGATTTGCAGCTCCTGAAACGCTTTCTGGATACGGGTCTTCGGGTACTGCACAAAATGAACTACCTCTAGCCCCACGTGATGAAGTCTCTTCGCTGCCATCTCTAACGTCTCCGATGGCACAGCAACATGGGGTACCTCACAAATTCGGACGTTCTCGGCTCGTTGGAGCAGGTCCTTTTCCGACCGGTTTCTGGGAGAACGTGAACAAATTATGGAAAAGCAAATATAATGAGAATGAAGCAGACTGGAAAAACTTTCAAGTTAAGGTCCGCGGTCGAAAGAAACGATGGGTAGCGCCAGGAAAAGAAATAACGCCGGAAGAGGCTTTCGAGCTTGGAGACAAGAAATTAGAGTGGATAATAAAGAAATACGGAATTGAGGCAACTAGCGGAAATCAATCGCCAGTTATTGAAACCGAAGATCCACTCGATCCAATGCAGGCCGATGATGAGATTGAAGTTCTGCCACGACTAGCTATGGCAATAACTTCCCAACCTCGCGGAGTGGAATATACCCTTACAGCTCAGATTGCTCCTTCGATAAAGGCAAGAGAAAAGTGGCTCCAAATCCTTGAAGCCATTGATAATTACACGAATCAGTATGATAACTCACTGCCCAGGCCATACCAAGCCTGGTTCTGTCTTCACAAGATTGGGTACTTGAACAATGCTAGAAAAAATAAGACACCCTACTCAGGGATAGGGTACACGGAAGATCCTAGATTCAAAAAATCGGTACTTTCACTCAACAGAAGGCCTACGAGAAAAAGCACTTGGAGGGTGCTTGTCCAACTACAGTTGAACGATGACGGCCTACGCTTTTGGCGAGACATAGTCCAAGATGAAGGATTGCAGTTCTGGAATGGAGAACTTACATCACGATATGAGTATCCGGAAGGGAATCCTGTGATTTGCGGATCCACAGCCTTGGGATGTGAGTTTACTACTCGCTAGGCGTTAGATTTTCACCGCTAACACAAAGAAGTGATTCGAGCTATTAAAGCCGAGGAAGGGGGACTGTCAATTATTGAAACCGAAAGTCAATTTGATCTAATGCAGGTCGATCAAGGCGTCGCGGTACCAGATGATGATAGGGAAATGGAGGAGGACCCGCCTAGGGAAACTGGGGAAGCCTCGTATCAGGGGTCTATGGTTCCGCTTCCTTGGAAAAACCCGTTTCCAACTGCAGCAGACCTTGCGCTCGATCAGGGAGGAGTTGAGGTTGCGCTCGTTAAGTTGAAAGGGGGGAAGGGTATGTCGAAAGATGCGAGATTTACATCCAAGGTTGAAGAGATCGGAAAAAGTCGTGAAGGTCAAGATGCCGGGTGGCTCGTTAATTTAAAGTACGAAAGGGTCTTTACTGAGGAACGACAAAAGACTTTAATTACGATCTACGGCCGCATAAGAGATGGGCAGCCGGCCTCTGATACATGTAAGGCTTCTTATACAAAGACGATGGTTGTGTGCTAATGACATTATAACAGTAAAAGAAGCAGTTCATCTCTGGGAACATCCAATTAAAGCCTACTGGATATAATATAAAGCTACGCAATGCGGTTATGTAGAATTTGTTCAGGAAGAAGACGGAGGGATGACCGAAGTGGAGAAAGCGTTTTTATTTCTTCACTTATCTCACAGGAACTCGGAAGATACTAAGTTCAATATTATCAAGATCTTTGAACCATGTAAGACATTGGAAGATCAGCATCAGCAACGTCTAACCTACGTTGGCATCCCCGGTGCCTTCTTGGACGGAGGGTATGATACCCAAGAAACACCATATTACCCAATCCAGATAACCAAAGGGCGTGAGTTCAACACCGATTGTTGATGTATGCATTAGCGCTTACTGACATAATACAGTTCTTAAAGCATTGAATAATTACGAGAGAACGATAGGAGGACATCTTGACAAACAACTATCAGATTTTGAGGCGACTGCCAACACGACCTTCCAGGATATCAGATTAGACATCCAGAATAGAATCCGCACCGGTTATAGAAGCGCAGAGAACGTACCTCAGGACGAATATGCAGGGCCTGTTGGCGAGACAGCAGCTGCAGCTGAAAGTTTACCAGAAGACTATCCGCAGGATGTGGTTCTGTGCGACTATGAGACCTGGGATGAAAATGCGAAGACAGGCGACGGCTCCATAGCGGAGGATTGGGGCTATTATGAAGTAAGTTGATTACTTCACATGTGGCTAAGTTCTTTCTGAGACACACGTCTAACATTCTTTTAGGCTCCCGACGCAATAAAGAAGATTCTTTTCATTATGGCTAGCGAGTTCCTTCTTGGGAACTCCAAGGGTTCATTGTGGCGAGTCAAGAAATGTCTTAGATGCAAGACATCCGGCGAACTACGAGATGTGCGGGCAAATGTAGTGAAGCGAGAGTGGACGCCAATTGCAAAGAACACACCCAATCGTACGTAACTTCAAGCCGTCGATCACACAAGATCATCAACTAATCAATGGATAGTGATGAATGCAATCGGAAATTGGGAAAAAAGGTATAAGGACATAACCCCAGAACGTATTATCGATTTCGAGAGCCGGTTTGGCGAACTCAAGACGTTTCTTCAACGTTGGAAGGGTGCGCAGTCGAGGAATCAAGATCCGTACCAGGAGGTTGCAGAGTATGGTTATCCAATTATTCGGGTAAAATACAGCGCGGGTAAGAAGGGGTGCACTGATGATCCCGTACTCATCAGGAGACTCGTAGAAGAAGACCTCAGGGAGGAATGGACATCACAGGCGAAGCACTTAGATTCAGATGAAATAAGTCTGTATTTCGAAAAGTATGTTGATCGAGATGGAAAGCTTGAATGGACCGAAATACCATATCGCTGCACCGATGGCTGTAAGTATTACTCTCGTACATGGTAAGGCTTGTTACTAACAGAGAAACAGTGTTCCAGGCGATCAAACAAAGATGGCCCGAATATGAAATTTATGACGATGACAATGAAGAAGGAGCCATCGATTCAGAAGCAGACGCAGAAGGAGAAGAAGAAGGCGACGAACTCATGGGTGTTGATGACATGACTCGTACTTTTCAGAACACATCAATGGCGCCTAATGATCCAGCTCTGTATCCTCACCAGGAACAGAATAACTCACCCCCTCTCAATTTCGCCGATTCTGGTGAAGAACAAGCATCGGCCTAGCGCGTGGGGGTCAATGTATGAGGACAACGATACCGAGAGGAATGTATGAAGGTAGCTAGCGCTACCAGTATGGCGATACGGTAGTACCGATGGATGCATGTGGTACCATAGCGTGGATGAGGCCCCGTTACTTTGGATTTTAGACTTTGACATCAACGGAGGGGTATATTAGACGCCTTGACAATGCAACAGTGTTGTAAATTATGGGTTTTGCTGCACCTTTCTCGTTGCAATCAAACAGTAGCCAGCTCGTATGATGAACAAAGAAGGTAGTGAACTATTATACATGTGCTCATAGCATAACCGCCATTCCCATCGACGCACTCCCGGCAACCCCCTTAAGATCGAAATGTTGCGCCATCGTTGCCGAGCCCTGTCCGCCCGAAACATCCAACACTGTAACTGCCGCATCGGTCGTTCCGTTGCCTGGCGAAAGAACATAGAGAAAGTTTCCTGCACTCCTCAAATCAAGCAGGCCCGGGTCACCGTTCGCCGACAGGTCCGTCTCCTTGATGATACTGGCGTCGTCGAGACTCATTTCCACGATGCGGTTCACCCCGACGTCGGTCACAAAGGCAGATTTCGTCATGTCCGAGATGGCGACCCAGCACGTTGCCTTTTGGCCATCAATGGCTGCGGAGCCCACAGTGGTTGCTTGGCCGTTTTGGTCGACGCTGAGGACTGCGCCACCGAAGGAAGCGTCGGTGACGAACAGATTGTCGCTGCCAGGTATAGTTGAAGAGCCAAAGAGTACTGCAGTGTTTTCGGGTGAGCTGCGTTTGTCCTCCGTAGATAGACACGCGGCCCCTTGCTCATTCTGTTGAACGTTGAAAACGGAAAGGAAGCCGGTGTTGTTGACGGCGGGGTCGCCTTTGACTGTGGTGAACAAGCTGTTCTCGTCGTTTGAAAAGAAGGTGTGCGAGACGGTGTTGGTAGGACCCTTTGGTGGCGTGGACTGACCGATATCGAACGGGCGGAGAGCATCCATCTCCCCCAAGCCTTGTTCTGAGAAGTTCGCGCACGAAACGCCAGCTTTTGCTCCTGTGGTACCAACGCATACGAGATTGTTCTTTGCTGATGCGGCGACCGTGGTAGGGAATTCGCCGGGTATATCGACTTGACCGACAACCTCTAGAGAGGTCGGGTCAGAGGCGGAGATGGCCATCATGGACAGGGTGTTGCAGCCAGCATTTACGGCGAAAATGTTCTGCTTGTTGTTAGCAAACCCTCCACAAAGTAATAGCGACAGGTCTACTCACGTTCCCCACAAGTGTCAATGCAGCCTGGCTGATCAGCGCATCAGGCAATGAGGGATCGCCCGTAGCTCCATCGACGGCGACGCCTCCCATACCGCCGGTCTTCGTCGACCTGCCTGCAGCAAGTTTACCATCTTGTCCTATGGGCAGCGCTACGACTGCATTCTCCGGCTCGTTGGTAATAAGGTAGATGGCCTTGCCGACTTGTTGAGCGGCGGCCTGGGCCTGTCCAGTTGGAGCAGCCTGCCCGAGGGATGCCATCAAGGCAAAGCCGCATGTGATTCTTGCTGCTAGTCCGGCCATGATGTACTTTAGGTGAGGTTCGAATTGAATGTGGGCCGGCCAAATAGTATACGAAATGGAAAATGAGCGAAAGAAGAGGAAAGATTAAAGTATAGGTGCTGAACGAGTCTCGTCAAGAGCTTGTATGAAGTTCCATGATGGCGCACCGCGCTCCTATATACACCTCAGGTACGCCAAGTGCTTCATTAGCACCCAAGGCACCTCTACTGCGACTGCTGTGATTATTCTATCACCACTTCTGGAAGAGGAAATCTTTCGACTAAACAGACCGAGCACGCAGTTTGATCACCATTAGAAGCGTAGCAGAATGCGCCCGCATAGCCGCCGATCTGCGCTGGAGCACGGTTCGCACCCGCAGACTAAGCACATAAAGGGAAATCCAGATGACAGAACAGTTTTCCTTGACGGGGCAAGGAGAGAGAGAGAGACGTTTCATTTACGTTGACGGGGCAAGGAGCGCACATCACCGTGCGCTGTAAGGGTCTGGGATGTGGAAATTAGGCGATGAAAACCAAAGCGGCTAAAGGCGTGCTCCTTTGGACCGTTAAACCAATCGACGGTGAAACGATGCGACATGTCGCAGGGGTGCTACCCCGTGATTGGCGTTTCAAGCTGCCCGATGGCGCGACGTGCCTCATGCCGTAGTCCGAAACTTTCGCGCCGGGGTTCATGGGCCATCCTCAGGCAGAGCTTGATTCATCACCTACGCTCCGGTTTCGACCATTTTATCGATAATCTCGCGCTTGGGTACTCGAATCGTAGGCATCGGTATCTTTTGGAGCCACGGAAGGCTTTGCCTTCGTCATGAAGTTTACATTCAAGCCATTCAAAGCCGGCAAGGGGTCTCCTGCAGGTGAGTTTCTACTCTGCCGCCTGTGTTCCTGACAGGTATCTTGTGGCGGCACACGAGAGCAGCGCGCGTTGAAGCCCGAAACCGGGTGCCACTATGGTATTACGCAGGCCCATCACCTCCCTCTATGGCCAGTTTCGGCTATGCGATCCGCAAATGACTTTTCCTGATCATGTTCTCGTCTAAAGTTGATGCAGATTCGAATTCCCCCGATGGTTCAGATAAACCCCAAAACCCTACTCAAAGGCGCAAAGAGCAAGTCCGCCTCGCTCAGAAGTATGCTTCTTGCCTCATGACATGATGCTTCGCCTAACAGTGTCGTCAGAACGCATCGAGAGCGAAAAGAAGCCTATACAAAGTCTCTCGAGGCCGAAGTGATCCGTTTACGCGCCAACGAAGCAAGACTCTTTGAAGAGACAAAACTCTTGTATGAGGAGAACAGCTTGCTCAAGACGTCATTGGTGGACAATGGTATCCCAGTACCGTCTCCAGCGCTGAATATGCAAGTCGACGAGAGGACTGAAGAAACGTTTGAACTCAGCATCCGATCAACCAAAACCAAGCGCATACATATCCAAAGACAGTCACGACGACGGGATGATGCGAAGAATGATGGAAACGCTTATTCCGGAGATGGTTTCTCTAGTATGTAGCCCCTCGTGGGAGAGTGCAGCGATTCTAGTACACTAACACTACCAGCGTCTCCCCCCATCACCGCACCTAGAACACTGGAAAGCCACGCGTTTAACCAACCCGATAAAGTCCTCGGCCAATTCGACCAGACCACCATTGGAATGGATTTCATTCTGAGGTGAGCATGCGCATCCCACGTGCGTTAAACCTCGAGTGTACGTGCAGTCCACTCACGCTCGGCCAACAGTCTTGAAGCGCCATGTCTAGACCACATTCCCAGAGATCCAGGCGACCCAGGCGATCCAGCCACCTCGTCGTCAGGCCACGCGCTTATGGCGAGCGCCACTTTACTACATCACCACGATCCATCCGCTTCCAACCAGCCCCAAAGTTCGGATCCGACCTGGCACGTGCATGAGTCGGGCGTACAACGCCTCCTGGATCTCGCTAACAGTTTTCCATTGGATGGTGAAATGACGCCTGTGCAAGCGTGGGACCAGATCCGACGGCATCCACAGTACGAAGGGCTCGAATGTTCGCGGCTGGAACAGTTGAAGGTGACGTTATTAAAGCATGTCAAATGCTACGGGTAAGTGTTCCGAGTACGACTTAGTATAGATTCACAACTAACAATAGCGTAGATTCGGTGCTGTAATTACCCAGGGCGCTTTTCAAGACGCTCTTTTTGGAGCCTTTGTCGTGGGCCGTGTATTTTGAAGAGAAGGTGTTTGCTTTTTTCTGGGTCCTCGGTAGTGCGATTGTAATTAATGTTTCTGTACGCCTTACTTGTGAGCCATGTCACTGTTACATGGTTGTGCGAATTACGGACGTCGCCTGTGCCGTGCATTGATCGGCAGGATTCACAGCTTTGATACGCACTCAATCACCTACAAAAGTGAATGATTACTTGAATGATCAGTTTTGTGTATGACCTCTGCAGCGTCAATTCTGTAAACAAACGGAACAAGGCCACTATAAAGCTCATGCCTCCGAGCGACTTCTTTGTCATGCTCAAATCCATCTGCTACAGTTAGACTCGTTCTTCGAACCTCGATCTCGAATCCCAACTTACCACTGTTGACCAGTGTGCATACCTGAGGCATACCTAGGGCTTTTATACCATACATCACCATCGAAGTTATCCCAGCGGGCAACACACTATATCATCCGCTCGACCAGTGAAACACTAACAACCGCCAATCCCAATGGCGTCAAAATCCACAATGGCGTCGCAACAAACAGTTACATACCAACTACAGCAAGAGCAACCAGACCCCGACCAAGATCCCGGTTCCTCCTCCTCAGAAAGCGACTCATCTTCAGACTCAGATTCTAGTCCCGAACCCGCCCAACAAACGGGAAAGAAAAATGCACAAGTACCCAAAACACAGCCTCCACCTTCTCATCCCCCGATGAAGGCTGAGCAACAAGACCCCGACCAAGATCCCGCTTCCGACGCAGATTCAGACTCAGATTCAGATCCAGAACCACAGCCTCTATCTTCTAACCCCCCGCTGAAGGGTTGGAAGTGCAAGTACTACGACTCGTGGGATGAGAGGCAAGGCGTAGGCCTGACCACGCACCCCATCCTGATGAATTTATGCCGGATGCACCAAGAAAATGAGGAGGACGACAACGCTTGGGGAGTAAAAGATACTTACGAATTAGAGGAGGAAGTCTATAGAGAAAAGTTTGTAAATAAGATGGAGAACGAAGAAACCGACAAGGGCGTTAGGTTCATGGATTATCAGGGGGATAAGCTTCAAGTTACCTTTGGATGTAAGTATTTGAAAGAGCATTGGGATTGCGGAGCTAATAGTAAAGTAGTGCTTCGTGCGCTGTGGAGCTGGCAGGTCCACAATCATAAGGTGATTACGATTGGAGAGGTGGAGGAGTGGGCTAGAGCTAAGGAGGAGGAGGAGGAGGATGAAGACGAGGAGGAAATCTCTAGCCAAATGAAGAGCTTAGACGTAAAGGACAGGGATCAAGACCAAGACCACAACTCAGACCAAGAGAGAGAGCCTTCAGATAAAGAAGGAAGAGAGAAAGATAAAGGATCTGACAGTTCGGATGAAGAGGACAGCTCCTCAGACGAAGAAGCAGACATTCCAGACGGAGAAGGAGAGCTCTCAGGTCCAAAGGCCGGAGACAAAAACAAAGACATAGACGGCGCCGTACGCCTTCATGGTAACCAGACAACGCAAGGCCACGGGAAAATGTCACTTACGAAAAAGGGTCAAGTCAACAAAAGAGGACAGGACGGCGTTAGCGATAGCGAGGACTCGGATGGGAATGCAAAGGTAAAAAGCAAAGCTGCTGCGATCAAGAAAAAGAAACGAGACGACGACAACGACAACGACAACAGCGGCGACAACGCATCCTCTGACGAAGATATACCCCAGAGCAAGAAAACTGTTCAGACCAAGGGACAAAAGCTAGACTACGACAACGGCAGCAACAATGCATCCTCTGACGAGGATAGACCTCGGGGCAAGAAAACTCTCCGGACCAAAGGAAAAAAACCAGACTTCGACAGCGATGACGACCACGACGGCGCATACGTTGACGGAGACGATGACCAGGACAAAGCTGCGGGTTCCGACAGCGATAGTTCATCGGGATCAAGTGACGATGGAGACGACGATGGAGTCGTCAACTAGAAATATAGATACAAATTGAGATCAATGGCGGGAGATAACTAGCGGTCTTAGGGGACTGGTAGGTCCACTTTGCTTTATCTGTAAGATAGTGTTGGTGTTTCTATGCTGTTAACGAGTGTAATGTTTATTGGCATTGTAGGTATTGCAGGCACACATGTAAGATGGCGAAATGTGTATTTTGTTGAGTAATTTGTTAAATAACATATTCTATCAGTAGCCCGGACAGTTTTTCTTAGCAACTTCGAGGTCCCTTATAACTTATTATAGAACACCACTAACGTTACTTTATAGTAACTTATAATAACCTACTATAACTTATAATATACTAAGTTACTATTTAATTTACTTTTATATTATACAGCCTCTTTGCGCAGCTGCAGTAGCTGTATAAAGCTAAGAAGTCCTTTTTAGTAGTATAAACTTATAACAAGACTTCCTATAATATATAATATATTATCTACTATACTATATATAGGCAATATATAGTATACTTATTATAATTTATAGTAAAGCATACTATATCTTAAGTAGTACTTTATTCAATTTTTAGTTACTAAGTGCGTACTATTATAAAATAAAGTTAACCTATTATTTTTAGCCATATAGTAACCTATAATAAAATTACTCTAATTTACTATTAACACTATCTAAAAATAAGCTACTAAAGATAATATCTAACTTCTCCTCTATCTCTTTATCTATCTAATAGGTCCTTGTGTTGTGTCTAGGCTCTTTACACCTCCTATAGTAGTGTTGTGTTAAGGAATCTACCTTTCCCTTATTACTACCTTGCGCCCTTTTTAATAACTTTATCCTAATAGAAGGGCTTTTTACTCCTAAATCTACTCCTTAAGTAAAGCCTAGCGTTCTACTTTTTTAAATGCGCTTTCTTTTACGCGTTTTTTACTTTATTAGAACCTTAATTTGCTTTTAAAGTTCCTTAATATAAGTCTTTTAAAATATACTATAGTAGAGTATAAGTTTAGCACCTTTTATAAGCTATAAGTAGCTTAATTTAATATTAGGTAGAGACTAAATAAAAGAGTTGCGTACAAGCTTTAACTAAAATCTAAACTTAAGAGTATTACTTAAAGTCCTAGCTTGCTATAGTGTATCTAGTAGGGTACCCTAAGGTGGAGTGTAAATACGCATATTAAGGCAATCTACTACTATTAATATATCTAAAGAAATAAGTCTAGAGGCCTTAAAGGTTTTTTTGCAGGTTTCTAATATAAACATATTAAAAAACGCGTTATAAAAGGCTAGTAGAAAGCCCTCTTTATTAATATAAAAGACGCGTTAGCGCGCTAAGTCCTATATACGCTAGAAGTACTTTAGCTTTAGTAGCGCAAAATAGACTATATTAAGCGGCTAGAGAATGTAAAATAAGTGCGCTAGTATATAGAGTATTAGAATCTTCTATTCTAGGTAATAATTCTTAAAATTCTAGGAGTAATAGCTCTTATAGCTGTCTAGAATAAGTAATCTCTATAACCCTACTATGCGCGGCCTTATATACGCGTTAAAGTGCTTTAACTACGCAACTCTAAGCTTACTATTAGTCTAGCTAGTCTTAGAGACTAAGAGCTTCTAATTATAGGGGATACTAGTCTCCTTATACTACGCTAAGATATAGACTCGCCCTTTATAGATAATAAAGGGTAGGGCAGTATACCTAGTAGCATAAATACTCTAAATTACTATAACCTACTTGCAGTTATCTAGCTAAATAAGCGTAGGTTAAGAATATCTTTCTAAACTAGTTACAACCTTTATTAAGCTAATAACTTCTATCTAGAAGCCTATTTTATTAAAGTTATAGATATCTTTATTCTACACTCTATACTTAGCTTTTATATCCTCTACTAGCTAAAACTACGTATTTATAACTTCTAGGTCTTCCTATTATATCCTCTATTAGTTCTTTGCTTAATTAAAAGCTATTTTAAGCTTAGGTACGCGCTTTATAAAGCGCTAAGCCTAGTATTATCCTATAAGGTCTCTATGCTGCGCAGCTAGTAGTTTATTAGCTATATCTTCTACCTTACCTAGCTAGGGTGTAAATCCTTACAAATCTAGATTAAGGATATACTATATAAGCGTCTACTCTTTAGTTATAGTAAGCTTTACTATACCTAATTATATATCTACTTAGGCGATAATTCTATTAATTTAATTGCTTAGTGTAGACTTTAGGATATTATATACTGCAGCAGCGCGTTGTAGGCTTAAAATTTGCTTATTCTACTAGGCGTAAAGGGCAAGCTTAATTCTGCCTTCTTAATTAGATAATAACGCATTGTGTTATTAAGACATTATAATTTATAGTAAAGTGTTGTAGTTTTGGCAAAAAACTGTCCGGCGGACTAATCTATCCAGGCTACTAATAGAATATGTTATATGTATTATTTAATGTGTATTTTAGAATGTCTTGGTTTAATAACAACCTTTCTCTTCGCCGAGTACACCCCACATAAAGAGGGAGACCAATGATTTTAAATTTTGCAAGTATTAGTGCTTCTTAATCGGCATGCATTGATGGACTAAATTTTTCTGCGGCTAAGAACATGTCCAATAAAGAGAGTACAAAATAACTATATCGCATTGATATATCCGTTTATATACATTTCAACCTTTTACAGATTACAAGACGTATCCACAGTTATTCCGACACTGTTAGCTACATATTGCTAATTGCATAATATATTGTAACAACTTACTGACTACCTAGGTACATCCAATTGCATGACCAGAATCCATATAGTTAACCTCTATTCGCACCAACCGCGTCCACCCCGACATAAACCACAAATACTAACTTCGTTCCAAACATTCTTCCAGAACAACAATACTTCAACCCACCATCCATTTAAAACTAACCATACGTACATATCCACCCACATGCATCTACACCAACCCCCTACACCAACCTTATAATTCCATCTCCATTACCATCAGCGTCTCTACCATGCCATAAGTCGCCAGTCAAAGCCATCGCTCTTTTGTATGTTTTATCGCCGCTACTACATGTGCATCCTGCGGAGTACAAGATACCATACCACACCACCCCCTTCAACCCCCCTACGGGTTCTACATCTTCCAAAAACGCAAACTACATCTACTCTCCCAAAGAATCATCTCCATATCCCCAATCACCACATCCGCCAATCCACCCCTCCATGCCGCCCCAACGTGTCTCATTCCACAGCACCATGACTCTCGGCAAAAACGATAGATAACAAACCACCCCACCCCACCCAGTACCTACAACCTCGCCCTCACCCAATCCTTCACCACCCCCGCACTCCCCGTCCCACTATCCCCCCTATACCCCAACATCAACTCCAAAACCGGCTCCATATGCGCCGCCCTCTCCGTAACCACCGTATTCACCCTCCCGCCCCTCCCCCCAAACCCCTTGGTAAACCTCGTCGCAAACTCCTCAATCCCATCCAACAGAATCTCGTTCCCCCCGGCCCAAATGAGCACCTCGTCGATGACGGCGGCGGTGCCTTCCCACCACGATGCGGGCGCCGTGACGGGCTCGCTGTAGAAGTCGCCGGCGAAGGGGGAGGCGCTGCCGAGGAAGGCGGCGGACCAGCGCTCGAGCGCGCGGCGGTCGAAGCAGTCTTTTTCAGCGTTGGTGGCGTAGGCGCGCGTGTGCGTGTTGAAGGAGCACCAGGGGGAGAGGAGCAGTGCGGCGTGGAGTTTTGTGGGGAGGGGGAGGGCGGGGATCTCAGGGTGGGGATGGGTGAGGTGCGAGAGGAGGCCGATGGCGAGGTTGCCGCCGGCGGAGTCGCCGCCTAGGCTGATGTCTGAGGGGGCTCGGTTGGTGGTTTGGACGAGGTAGCGGAGGGCTTCGACGGCTTGGGTTAGTTGTGTGGGGTATTTGTGTTCGGGGGCGAGGCTGTAGGCGAGGAAGAAGACGGCTGTTGAGGAGCCTTGTGCGTTGAGCGTGTCTTTCATGTCTGTGAGGTATTGCAAGTGACCACTCTTTCCTGGCACCACGTAGCCACCGCCTTATAGCCCATCAGTCGCATGCATGGCTCGTGTCTATGGTGTGGGCGTACCGTGGAACCAGAGGAGGACCCTCTTCGCGTTCTTGTTCCCGAGCCAGTGCGCCTGTGTGCCGCTGGGGAGCGTGACGCTATCGGGAGTGAGGCCATTGTCCCTGCAGAACTTGACGTAGGTTTCGGTGGTCGGGACGCGCGTGTAGGCCTCCTGGGCGAGATTCAGGTTGCCCAGCGACGAGCGCATGATGGTGAAGACGACATCTTTGTAGTAGTTTTGCGCGCCCTTTTGGCCCTTGAATGGCGACACCCATAGGCGGACGGATCCAGCGAGCACTTGGTCATGGGTCAGCAGAGCTCTCCAGAGGTGGAGGCCACAGACAGCCTTTGAGGGTCGTCGACGCGATGCCGAGCTTGCTGGCGAAGGAGATGGTCTTGGTCTCGTCGGCCATGGTGGAGATGGGGTTTGTTGGAACAGGAACAAGGGCTTCCCCGCATGGAACCAAGTGGGCATGACTCTCAGACCACGCTCCTGGCTCCATGGCCGGGGGCCTCAGCCCGGCCGACGATGCCACTGCCACTGCCACGGACGACGGCAGTGCCTTGCAGCCGCCGCCCCCCAAGAAGCGCCGCACCGGCACCACGAGCACGCGGGGCGTCGCCCACCTCACGCCCGAGCAGTTGCCGCGCAAGAGAGCCAACGACCGCGAAGCGCAGCGCGCCATCCGCGAGCGCACCAAGAAGCACATCCATGGCCCGAAACAGCGCATCTACGAGCTCGAGAGCCAGCAGCCCTACCACGACCTGCAGCTGGTGCTGCGCGAGAAGGACGCCGTGCTCGCCGAGCTCCACGACGTGCGCAAGCGCCTGGAATCCATCGTGGCCATGGCCTCGCCCGCCTTGCTGCGCGCCGCCGAGCGCTCCCCCCTTCCCCCCCACGACCACGCACCGCCGCACCCCGCTGCTGCCTCTCTCCCCCCTCTCCCCCATGGCGCGCCGTCGCCCAGCGTCGCCAGCGTCGCCAGCAACATCCGCCCATGGTCCGCCGACGGTGCCCCGGACCACCACCAAGGGAGGAGAAGTAGAGTATCGTGTGGCATGGATTTGTATCGTTGTTGATAATTGTGTATGTATAGATGCATGTATGTATGGTCTGGGCTAGGCTGGTAAAGTAAATATGTTTATACATACACCATATTGGTAGTAGATGTTGTTCATTTTGCATGCGTGCTCTGCGCACGCTTTTGCGGGGAATGAATGGGTGGGTGGCGTTTGTGTTATGAGGACGGGATGCTTGGGGCGAGGAGCGTCGGTTGGCTTAGAGGGAGGGAGCATGTTTAGGGTTGTATGGGTGACAACTGTAGTGATAGTAGCCTTAAGCCTCCTGAGGCTCGTTTAGCCCCCATTACCCCCTACACGCACCTAGACACACACACACACATATACACACACACACACATATACACACACACACACACATATACACACACACACACACACACACATATACACACACACATATATATATATATATACACACATATCACTGTGTGCTAGGTACTGGGTTATAGTGCCTCCTGTTTTACTCCTCTCTGTGTATGGTGCGGACTCGACCTTGGTTAGAATCTCCACACGACGAAGATCTTCAATACACACACATATATACACACACATATACATACACACACACAGATATATATACATTCCTGCTTCCAAAAATTCCATCTAGCGGTGCGCACGCTACTAGATAAACGGGCGGCTAGGCGTCTATGGTGTGCGTCTGAGGCCGCGTGCGAGGAAGAAAAACAAACCTACCGTGGATGGAGAAGCAAGAACCGTCGAGCGCAGTGACTAATGGTTCCACGGCGCGTTGCGATGGAGCGCGCTCATCGGCAGCGGGACCGTAGACCAGGCTTCCGGCTCCGTGGGTTCGGTTTTGATGTAGATGCCAAAGGGCGCCGAGGGTGAGGGCGGCGGCGTTTGCAGCGTCATCCCTCCTTGCGGTGCGTTGGAGGGCGGCAGTGTGTGAAGCGCTGCCGCGGCTTCTGGGGCCTGTCTTTCCTTCCTCACCCTCCGTTTCCGCGCAGCCTTGGATAGCACAGGAAGGGAGGCATTACCGTTTGCTGTTGGTGCTGCGTCATTACCTTGTGCTCTTGGTGCTGTGGGGATTGGTCTCCCGGGCGGAGGAGGACCATTGGAGTCATCGTATATGCCCATTGATGTGCCCGGATAATGGTACGTCAGCGCCTCCTTTGGGTGTATCCTGTGTTTCAGGTGACCCATTTGCACCTTGCGGAACATGTGCATGAGTTCTCGGCACGGGGTCTGCGAGATTC
Source organism: Laburnicola sp. R22_1 (assembly GCA_014281115.1). Lineage (NCBI taxonomy): Eukaryota > Fungi > Ascomycota > Dothideomycetes > Pleosporales > Didymosphaeriaceae > Laburnicola > Laburnicola sp. R22_1. Next base: position 2,734,417 of record JACONQ010000001.1, on the reverse strand, counting down.
TTTGGGGTTGTGGAGGTAGTTCCGAATGGATAGGGGGAGGAGGTGGTGCAGCTTGTCCGGGTCCAGGACGCGGTGCCGTGTGTTGAAGATTGTGCGTAGGCAATGGTGCTGGTTGCCCGTGCAGAGGACACGGTGTTGCGTGGTGAAGATTCTGCGGAGGCGATCCCTCTTCTTGCGCTTTGAGGAACCCGTCGTACGCTTGCTTTAGCCCAGGCAGAGACTTGAAGCATTCTGTCTTGGGGAGCGCTTTGAGATAGCCGAACGGCGTTTCTTCGAACGTCTTTCCCTTGTGCTCGCCGAATGTGAACCGATACTCCATAGGGTTGCACGAGCATGTTACTGGCGTCGATGTATTCCTGGTATGCTGGGGAGGAGACGACACCACTGGACGGTTTAGCGGTCCTTGTTCACTCTTGAACCGAAGCTCTTCTGGTGCACACGAGCTTGGTCCTGGTGCAACTGTTTGACTGGTATACCGCCATGCTGGAGGTCTTGGCTGACTGGCATTGAAGGGCGAGGGCAGTACCACTGATCTGTTCAGCGGTTCTTGTATCGTCGTCTCCTGGAGGGCATTTGCGGCTGCATCGCACTGGTCTCGATGACTCGTTGAACCCACGACGTTCGATTCCAGCTGCAATGGCCATCCACTCATAGGACGCGTATAGCTGCCTTCGGTTGTTGGCGCAGCTACACTGTCGCGCTCTGGTGTAATGTCTGCAACAGGTTTGACGGCCTCCCTTTTCAGGAACGCCGTGATTTTGGTCTGCATAGTTCGCGTCTTCTGCGCGACAGGTGAGGCGCGACTAGCATCCACCGAAGCAGGTCGTTTTGCGACCGGCGGCGCATTCTTTCGCGGTCTTCCACGCGGTCTCCTGGATGCATGTCAATCCTCTCTGTCATCGGTTCTGTCTCCACTGATCCTTACTTCTCTTTCACGGCCGGGTCAGCTGGTGCGATCCCAGGTCGTTTTGCTTGTCTTAGGGAGAGTTAATTGCAACGCGTCTCTGCTGCATCGTCAATACATACGGAGTATTTGGGCTCGCCGCTGATGTGGTTGTCGCGTCGACTTTCGAGGCGGTATTCGCGTTACGCGACGCGTCTTTCCGAGGTCTTCCTCGACCCCTCCTGTAAAGAGTCAGTGGAAGGAAGTCGTGCCTGATCAATGTTCAATACTTACTTTACCACCGTTGTAGAAGACATAATGCTATTCTAAAGGCAATTGGCAAGCGATTATAGAGTTGCGTGTGTCGTGTAGTAGCAACGCGTTGTGGTGGATGAAACACGCTTTTCGTGTAACGCTAAATGACGCGTGAGAACACGGATGGACATACCATGTTTCCCCGCTCAACGCACAGACCCCACTCAACGCACAGTTTGAGGATGCCCACTACTACTACTTTTAAAGCTGTACAGCTCTATATAGATCAAATTATCACGAGATTTTTTGTAGTAGCATTCTTAAAAGTCGTTTTAATCGATTGGCAACGATATATTAGGTGCGATACCTCTGTGGGAGGCGTACTGTACGCGTGCGCGTTGATGGGCCAGATGCCTCTACCACCCCTTCAATGACGGATAGATCCTCAGCATCAGCCTCTAGGTCCTCAATAACATGAGCAGGAGGTGCAGGAGCTGTGAGGCTACGCGCCTTACCCTTTTAGCTAATTGTATATCATTCTGGAGTTGCTTTTAGCTGCGTAGGCGAGTAGGGCTTCTTCGCGCTCTGCAGCCTTCTGCTGTTTTTCCTGCAATTTGATCTCCTTTGCAGCCATCCTTATTTCTGCTCTTTGCTGAAGCATAGCCTGTTTCTCCTGCTTTTTCTGCTCCCTAGCTAGCTTATTGCGATCCTTCTGGTGTTGTAGTTCTTCTGCTTTGGCGTCTTTTTGGACTTGTTGATTGCGGGCAGCTTCAACTTTAGATGGCGACTAGAAGACAGCGCCACCAGCGTAATTCTGGGGAGGTTTAAGTAGTAATGCCTTGCCACGCGTACGGCGCTTCTTCTCATTAATAAGGGCGTCTTTAAGACGGTTGTTTTTATGCTGAAGGAGCTGTTTTTGAGTCGTAATTGCATATATCGTGTGAGAGAGCTGTAAGGCGCGTTTATCGTAGATATCATCAACTACCTGTCGTAGGAGCCGTTCAATCTTGCGCCAGTCGCTTGCAGAGAGTACTGACGACGTACTATCACTGCTTGATGGCCTCTTAGGCTCTGGATCCTTAAATTTCTTCAATATAGCGTTGCTATCCAGTGGAGAGATGCCAGTAACTCTGAATGAGTTAATAATCGTTTCCTCAGCAAACGCAGTCCTATACGCCCTACAGAAGAAGCGGAAGAAGTCGCGCTTAGTAATAGATGTAAGGCCCTAGCTGTTGTACATGAATTAGGAGAGCTCTTTAGTATATGCAGCTAAGAGAGGCTTAAAAAGGCAGACATCTAGAGGCTGCAGCGTATAAGTTAAATGCGGCGGATAGATAGCCAGGAGGATCCTATTTTAATCGCAGAACTCAATAAACTCCATTGTAATATGCGAGCCATACCCATCAAGAATAAGGAGCCTATAGTCGCGTTTTGCCTTCGTCTTAGTCTCCTCCTGAAAGCACCTCTTAAGCCAGGCAATGCCAAGTTCGTTGTTTGTCCATCCTGAAGGTGATAAGGCGAAGAAGGCGCGGTGCTCTTGAGGATCAAAATCCTGCAACCAGGTGTCCTGAATATTGCCAGAAGCTGCCTGATATATGAGGGCAGGATCGAGAGAGCTGCCGTCGGCGCATATACAAGCTATCGTCGTGATCCACTCCCTGTTGCCGTCCTAGAGTACCTGCTTGACGCTACCCTGATCATACTAGCGTCGGGAGAATACGCGCTTCATTCTTAACACTACCGCAATTAAGAAGCCCTTCTCATCCATATTGTATGTATTTGATGGCGCGATGTCGTACTGCTTGATCTTATCGTCCAAAAGCTTAAAATAGAGGGCGTATTTGAAGGCTGAATCAGCTTTGTGGCGCTGGTTATCAATACCAGATGTCCATCGCGATATAAGGTTAATTTAATACCGCGCAATATAGCGATCAACCCAGTGTTTTCCTGGCTCTTAATAGGCTATTTCTGCTGCGAAATTTCGTATCATCTCTCTTATAGGAGGTAGGCCTCGTGTACACAGCTTTTCAATGTACTATAGTAGCTGTTTTTCCTGTGTAGAGTTGAGGAGTCGCTTTTCTTCTGTCCAGGACGCATAGGTGCCCTGCACCCCGCGAAAACGCTTCGAGAGCCGCGACCGCTCAACGCCGTACTCTCGCGCAACCTGAGATATATTAGGACGTTCTCCTAGCTTCAGGGATCTCAAAGCTTCAACAGCTGCGTCAATCGGGTCCATATTAGTAGAGTTATGAGGGTTGAAAGTATAGAGATTTTTGGTGCCAACTGTGCGTTGAGTGGGGTCTGTGCGTTGAGCGGGGAAACATGGTAAGCGAGAACATCCATGGATGGCGCGCTGTCACATGATATTTACGCTTCTACAAATGTAGGTATATTTATCTCGTGTAGACGGAAGCATCTTCAAAGGACTGTTTGTGTGAGGGCGGTAAATCAAGATAGGTTGGGAGGCAAGGTACTCCACAGTGCTGCGCCGTATATGAGCAGGCGGCGCTCTCCATCAGCAGGTCCAGCTCACCACAATATACAAACCTCCGATTGTTGACTGAAGAAGTGCAAGAATACAAAAGTATGGGGTCGCTTTTCTCAAATACGTCCGATCAAGAATCAGCTGCAGATCCTGATTTCGGTAATGCTTTGGCCCAATCGCGCAGCAGTGTCTTTACATCAACCAATGCAGATACTTATAGCTCGCGTAAGCAAAGTATGTATGAAGCAGGCAGTCAGGCTGCTCCGATTATATATACGTACAAGGTTGCTCAGTAATCAGACACAAACCCGGATGTCAGTTCATCGCAGCGTGAGTTCCAAAACCGATCTCCGATTGCTCTCTCATCCTAAGGCATTATGCCTACCAAGTTCTACTCTTCAAATGGCGTGAACCTCTCCAGGATTTTCTCTGCATCTCCCAGCTCTCTCTCTACAACCCTCTTATGCGCCTGACTCCTAATTTTGATCTCGCACGCAAACTTCTTCGGTCGAATATTAAACCCCTCCGTATATGCGAACGTATCGTACCGCACATCCTTCAGTGGCGCTATGTCAAAAGCCCATAAAATCTTCGCAAGAGCAATGAATAAACTGTTGGTTGCTAGATCTGCCCCAGGACAGATGCGCCGTCCCCACCCAAAGGACGAGTGACCGGCTTTGGCGGGATGCGGTTTGCCCGAAAGGGTGGTGGGGTTCTTTGACTTCTCGGCAAGCGCACCATCGAGAAAGCGCGAAGGGTTGAAAAGATGCGGGTTTGGGTAGTATTCTTCGTTCAAGTTGATGGCCCAGGAGTTACCAAGTACTGTGGTTCCCGAGGGGATGTAAAAGCCTTCGTAGTGGTCGTCCTCTGTTGATGCGTGCGGTGTGCCGCCTAGCACAGCTACAGGTCGCCAGCGGAGGACTTCCTTGACTAGCGCACGAGTGTAGGGAAGACGAGATTTGTCTTCGAAGGTAGGTGTCCTTTCTGGTCCAATTATATCGTCCAGCTCTTTGTGCGCAGCGCACAGGGTCTCTGGGTGCGTGACTAATGCCAGGAGCGCGGTGCAGAGCGTTGATGCGGTTGTGTCAGAGCCTGCGCCGAAGAGCGATGCCGAAACGGATGAGAAGTCGCGGTCGGAAAGGGGTATATGCTCCTTCTCCCGTAGGTCCAGAAGCAGTTTGCAAAGAGAATCCGGGATATCGTCGCCGCTTGTCTTCGCTCGAGCAATGTCAGAACGAACGATATCTACTAGGTGCATGTTGGCCACTGCTTCTTCCCTGCCATGCGCCTTGACCTCCCTTTTCCAAGGTGCTAGCACGTCCGGGACATGTTTCAAGATCGGAAACGATTCGACCAAATAAGCACCGGGCACGTTCAGCGATGCGGCGTATTGCATAAACTTGAAGCGCTGACGAATGACCTCAGCGTTCAAAGAGTCGATGCGATGACCATATGCCACTGAAAAGACGATACTAGAAGTATATCGCTCCAGGAGCTTCTCCCAGTTGTCCGGTGCTTCGAGTAGCTGACAGCACAAGCGCAAAGCCTCCGCGGTTTGCACGGGTTTGTATAACCTCAACGCTTTAGGCGTCATAGCCTGGTGCAAGAGCTTCCTTCTGATACTCCACTCTTTGCCATACGGTTGCACGAGTACACTCGCCCCGTCCCACAATATCTCCCCCATAGCCACCATACGCGGCCTCGAAGAATACTTCGTGCTCCTCTTCTCCATCAGCTCGGCAGCTACCACAGGATCCGAGATGATCACTGTGGGTTTCCTGCCAATCCATATCGTGAATATCGGGCCATATTGCTTTGACCACTTCTGGAATTGTATCCACGGCTGAGACTTTGGAAGCTGGAGCTTGTTGCCAAGAAACGGCAGAGGGGTCGGGCCTGGTGGCATGCGATACCACACCCAAACATCGTGGAGGATTGTGATAGCGGGAATTGCGATGATGACTGAGAACCACACATAGGGCGACCACAATATCGACTCTGTAGCCATGTCAATGTGGGTGGAGACGAGGCTTCGAATAGAATGGTTCGACTTACACATGGTTGACGAGCTTGAAGTACTTATGTAGTGCAGGGGTATGGGAGCAGACGTGGCATTCGGCAATTGTGTGCAGCGCTGTCTTCGGCAATGATCCGCGAGGACTCGAGTGTGTGGGGGTGAAGGTGCCGGCTGGTCGTCGCAGGCTTCTGGGACAGCAAGACACCGCCACATGCTGTCGTATATGCAACTCACGATGCTGCAATAGCTGTGATACAAACCGATGATGCTCTACTCTGATAGCTGCTGCGAAATAATTCGTCGTCTTTTGATGGATTTCGATGGCTGGTTTGATTCGGCGCGATGACATCCAGGTGGCGCTTGTGGGTGGGGCGCACGGCCGAACCCGCGCCCCCCACAATCCTCGATAGACCCGCAGATTAAGCACCTGGGGGTCTCGGAAATGGATATGATATTTGTTGCTCGTGGGATCGCGATGATACCCCTCCAAGGTCTCCAATACATGCTTGGGACCATCTTTTTCAGACCTCCAAGTTTCCACCCCCAAGCATCCACCATACGACTCGACTTAGCCCAGCAGTGCACGCTTGGGAACGTACATAAGCATACGTCTTGTTCACAGTCCCCATTCCAAGCGCACCATGTCCACAGAAGCTCTCAAAGTCCTCATAGTCGGAGCCGGATTCGGCGGCCTCACCGCAGCCATCGAATGTCGCAAGAGAGGATTCTCCGTCATCCTCTTCGAAGGCAACCAAACCCGCCGCCAACTCGGCGACATAATCTCCTTCGGCTCGAACTCCGGCCGCATCTTCCACAGCTGGCCTGGCATTGAAGAAAAGCTCGACCTGATATGCCACCACAGCGACGGCCTCCACTTTCGCACCTACGACGATGAGTTTCTGTGCCGGCAGACGTGGGGAGCGGAGGCTGACTGGGGAAAGAGATTCAATGGGCATCGAGGCGAGATTCATGAGGTGTGCTGGAATCATGCGATCGAGGTGGGCGTGGAGATTAGGCTGGGGTGTAAGGTGCAGGAATACTTGGAGACGGAGACTGAGGCAGGGGTTGTAGTTAACGGAGAGAGAGTGGTGGGCGATGTGGTGCTTGCGGGGGATGGAGTGAGGAGTTTGGCTAGGACAATCGTGCTAGGATTTGAGGACAAGCCAAAGAGCTCGGGATACGCGGTATATCGGGCGTGGATGGGAACTGAAGGGCTAAAGAAGAACCCATCGACAGCGTGGTTAGCAAATCCTGAAAAGGATCTTCATGTTGGGTGGTTGGGCCCCGACGTACACTTTTTAGTAGCTACGTTACAAAAAGGCACTGCTTGCTCTTGGGTGCTCACTCATAAGGTATATTGAGCCCTCTTTCTCTTGAATCGGAAGCTGACCTGGAGTAGGATGAAGCCGACGTGGAAGAAAGCTGGTCGGCGCCCGGCTATATCGACGACGCGATCAAAGCCATACCTGACTGGGCACCTATCTGCCACGACATCATCCGAGCAACTCCCCAAGAGTGCGTCGTCGACTGGAAACTGGTGTTTCGCGACCCTCTCCCGACATGGATTACCGTGCCCGTGCGCGCAACGCCCCACGTCGCGCAGCGCCTCACGAACACCAAAACACCAGACAACTCTCAAACTTCAACGCCTCGTAACTCCATCACCATGGCACCGATCGATGACGCGATTGCAGCAATCGAATCGCTGGAACCAGGAGAACACTTTTCATATAGGGCAATTGCTCGTGACTTCGGTGTGGCGTACAGTACGCTGACCCGAAGACACAAGGGTCGTCAGCGCCCACGGGAAGCTAAGGATCGCGATCAACAAATACTCAACCCACAACAAGAGTTAGAGCTCGTACAATACATTGAAAACCTTACAAAGAGAGGGCTGCCTCCTGCGAGAGAGATGATAAAAAATCTCGCGTCCCAAGTAGCCACAGAGAGCGTGAGCGACTCTTGGGTTAACCGCTTTCTCCATCGACAAGGCGATCATCTCGTCTCCAAATGGTCCTCTGGGATGGACTCTCGCAGCCACAAAGCTGATTCATACGTTAAGTACGAACTATATTTTGACTTGCTACTTCGTAAGATAAGGCAGTACAACATACAGCCGTCCCACACCTACAATATGGATGAGAAGGGCTTTATGATTGGTGTAACAGGACGCTCAAAACAAGTGTTTAGTCGACGGCAATGGGAGTTAAAGGAGGTGCAAGCATTACTCCAAGATGGCTCTCGTAAATGGATAACTCTCTTAGCAGCTGTTTGCGCGGATGGGAGTGCTCTGCCGCCCGGTCTTATCTTTCAAGCGTCATCTGAGTTACTGCAGTTAACCTGGGTAGCCGACGTTAAAGCAGGGAAGCACAACGTCTTTATTACCTCATCTCCATCTGGCTGGACAAATAACAACATTGGTTTGGCATAGCTAGAGCAGGTTTTCAACCGCTGCACGAAGCAGAAAGCGCGCCAAGGGAGAGACTGGCGTCTCCTCATACTTGACGGCCATGGCAGTCACCTTACAAAGGAGTTTATCAACTACTGCGACTCCCATCGCATCCTCCTAGCCGTGTTTCCCCCTCACTCCACCCATACGCTTCAACCTCTCGACGTAGCTATGTTTAAACCTCTCTCCGCCGCCTACTCCAAGGAGCTCTCCACTCACCTCCAGAAGACCCAAGGGCTTATTGCAGTTAAGAAGGGAGACTTCTTCCCACTATTCTGGAGAGCGTGGGAGTCCTTGTTTAAGACAGAGACTATCCTCAAGTCCTTTGAAGCTACTGGTATATGGCCCATAGAGCCAGAGGTTATACTCAAACGCTTCCAGAGAGAGGGATCCAGGGAGCAGGATGAAGGTGAAGCAGATCCCTCAGCCCCCAAAGAGAGCGACTGGCGTCAGATGGAGCGTCTCGTACGCTCTGCAGTAAGGGATACCGCCGCAGAAGAGTCAAAGTCGCTCTCCCAAACGCTCCGCCGACTCCAAGTGCAAAACGAGCTGCTACACCATGAGAACGATGGGCTAAGAGAGGCTCTCACTGCTAAGAAGAAGCATAAGAAGCGCGGCAAACCTCTTGACTTGCAGCAGCGAGAGGAGTACCACGGTGGTGCCGTCTTCTGGTCTCCGCGTAAGATTAGAGAGGCACGTGCACGAGAGACAGTGAAACAACAAGAAGAGCATGAAGAGCAGCTTGCAAAGGCTAATAGGAAGGAGCTTCAAGCTGCTGCCAAGCTCTATAGAGAGCAGCAGGCTCAGGAGAGACGTGTGGCGAGAGAGGCAGCCAAGGTGGTGAGGGAGAGGGAGAAGGCCAAGAAAGAGGCCGCGCGCGCTGCTCGAATCGAAGCCCAAAACACTAAGAGAGCATCTCAAACTACCCAAAACAGGAAGCGCAAAGCTTCAGGTCCTCCTCTATCAAAGCCTAAGCGTCAGAGACGCGGTGGCGGCTCTGCAGCTGTCGCAGCGTCCCCAGAAGCTGCACCAGAGGCTCCACCTAAAATCAACTCTCGTGGCCGTACTATTAACCTTCCGCGTAAATATAAATAGTATAACTTAATCGCAAGCATTACTCTATTACTCCACTAAAGTATCTTGTAATAATAGTTATTGTGGGTGGCTTAATAACCTCATCTTTAAAGTGGTGAGCATGTTGTTCGTGAGGCGTTGCGCGACGTGGGTCGCTGCGCGCACGGGCACGGTAGTCCTAAGCGAAGAATCGCACTGATCGGCGACGCCGCTCATCCCTTCCTGCCCACTTCCATCCAAGGAGCCTCGCAATCCATGGAGGACGGTGTAACAGCTGCAATATGTCTAGAGCTCGCCGGCAAACACAATGTACCAGAAGCTATTCGCGCGTACGAAAAGATCAGGTATCCACGTGTGCTCGCGACCCAGCGGACAGGAGTGACGAACCGGGATGCCTGGCACAAGGCCGATTTTGACTACGTCAGGAAGAACCCGGAAAGTGTGAAGCTGCCCCGGCAGGACTGGATCTTGAATTTTGATTGCGAGAAGCATGCGTATGACGTGTACCAGAAGACGGTAGAATCATTGAAAGCAGACCCAGATTGGAAACCGGATCCGACATTGTAACACTCCAGAATTTATTGAAAGTCCCTCTGTGAGCACTTTCACAATAGAAGATTTACCATCCGACTCTTTTGAAGTCACCCGCCTGCTTTCTCTGACAAAATCAACAAACGCAGGTGCTGGTACATGTAGAAAAAGAAGTACAACACCCACCTAGCCACATCAAGCAGAAGTGCAGAAATGACACGCATCTGAAATGAACAGAGCAACCTACAACTGGAATGAATGTTATGACACGTAATAATACATGCTGCCAAAGACGCATATATAAAGGCCGTGTCCGTACACCGTACAGGCAAGGGCACCTAAAGGTGTTAAAGTTTTAATATTGCCACACAATAGCATTATGTCAAAGGAAAACAAGCTGGAATCTCAGATTTGGTGAGCGAAGTAGATAAGCTTGCTACATAGGAAAAGAGGCCAAAGGGCTAAACTATATATATGCTTATAAAAAAAGGAGTAAGGCTAAAATAGTACTACTTATATAATTATAGGCATATAATTACACCTAGTTAGAGCCTTATTTTTATAATACACCCTTTACTAAAGAAAAGTTTTTCTGCTTAACTATATAAATTGTGCGCAGATGTGCGCAGACTTGCGCATTTGTGCGAATTTTTGCATAAGTAATTTACTAGCACAAAAATGCTTAGCAATACATAGATATGCGCAGACTTGCGCAGATATATATAAATAGCCTAAATAAGTAATTTTTTAAAGCTTTATTACCTTTTTACTAGTAAAGCTATAATTTTAATTTTTTAATAGATTTATAGAGAAAATACTAGTCTTTAATTATTTAATTTAAAAATACTATTTTTATTACGTAATTAGTTAGTAATTAATAAAAACTCTTTATTTTACTAGTTATTATATATATTACGTAATATTATTATATAAAAATATAGTACTAATAAATTATTATATAAATTTTGAAACAAGTTATAATAATAATAAAGTAGTTAAAAAGTTATTAAAGTTTAAACTTTTTAAAATAGTGTTCTTTGCTAAGCCACTAATTTTCGCCTAATCTTATTCTTTTAAATAATTATAAAACTATATTTTTCTATTTTTAAACCTATAAAATCTAGAATTTAGGATTAAGTAGAATTTTTATATAATATACTAGTAATTAGTACTATTATATAGCGTTAAATTAACTATCTAGAGGTAGCATAATAAAGACTTTTTATCTTAAATAACATAAAAAAAAAGTAAAGCCCTCTACTTAGTAGTCTTAGTATATATAGCTTCTATATACAAAGTTTTTATAAAGAGACTACTTAGAACTTTAGAAGAGATATAACTTTAGCATAGTTATGCTATAAGCTATTTTTTCTTTACTATTCTAAGTTATAAACCACTATTCTAATTATTATAAATAATATAAGTTTATATATTAATAGGTATATACTACTTTACTTATAAGTAGAATAAGAGTAATATATACTAGATATATATTAAGATTATTCTTAATAAATCTTCTACTATCTCTCTATATATACCTTTACGACCTACTATCTCTCTAGAAATTAATATTATTTTTAGAGAAGTACTTACGATTACTAAAAAGTATACGCTAAAGATTTGCGCTATTACTACTAAGATAACACTAACACTAGAGTTCTATTCTGTCTATAAAATAATTATCTATAGAAGACTAGTATATCTAACTATTTAGAAGGCAATTCTTATATACTAGCTAGGTTAGCAGTTTATCTAGTTCTTAAAAACTAAGAAGACTACGTTCCTACTCTAGTGGATAAAATTGCTCCTTGTTAGTAATAGAATCTAAGAAGAGAGATAAAAGGTAAAGAATCAGGTATTTATTAATAATTTCTAGTATAATAAAAGTGTTATATAGATCTGCAAGATTCTCCTAGCTATTATAGCTATAGCTTATTTAAGCGAGTATGCTATATAAGCAGTATATAAGCGTAGATAGTTAATAATACTAATAGTAATAATCTAGATAGGCTATATATAGTGTACGTAAATCTTATATTAGGACTAGAAGCTTATAGGCATTAGGGAGTACAAGTAAGTTTAAATTATTATCGCGTTATTAAGTAGTATTTAAGGTTAGTCTTTAATTAGAATTAGGTGCTATATATAGTATATAATAATCTTCTATCTTAATTTACTTTAATCTTAAACTAATAAAATAGTTAAAAAAGATATTTAGTAAGCTAACCTATACTATTATATTAACTAGTAATTACTATTTAGTAAGAGACTTTAACTTTATACTTTAAAAAATCTTTTTTAAAAGCTTACTAAGCATCTTACTAAGCAGTTTACTAAGCTTTTTTAAATTCTAGCTAATTAATAAGCTTTATTTACTAATTAATTAGTATTATTTTAATAGTATAGGTGCCCTATATACCCTAGATATTCTAAGTACACTAGGTGCACTAGTAGTATAGGTATATATTCTTACGTAATCTTATATATATACACACTAAGAAAAAAGTAATATTACTAGTGTGCTTTAAATATATTTAGTGCGTAAGTATGTGTAGGCGTGCTTAAAACTGCTTAGATACTCTAGATACTTATACTTACTTAAAACTTTTTCTAATATAGGTAGACTATATAAGTAGCGCGCCTACTAGTATAGTTTAATTTTTTTTATAACTAAGAGGTTTTTAATAAAAATATTGTAATAATAGTAGTTATTTCTCCTACTATTATTAATATAAAAAAGCGTTTTAAGATAGTATTAATAAAAAGGTATTAGCGTATTATAAGCAAGCTTAGCGCGCCTACTCTAATTAAAAAAACTATATATAAAACTATATATAAGGCTTTATTATAGCCAGCTATTTAACTAACCACTATGTTATATAATTAATAATTTCTTTAATAATATTTTTGCTATAATAATAATAATAACAATTATAATAGTAACTAACCTAACTATTTTATCTAACTCTCTCCCTATAGTAGATCTCTCCTCGTAAATAGCGAGCCATATACTACTACCTAGGACCTCGCTACTACTACCTATCTTCTCTATACTCCTACTACCGCCGCTTACCCTTACCCTTATTACTCGCAGTTTCCCATCTTAATAGTAGCCTAGATAATTGCTACTACCTTAATAAGATTCTTATACTACTACTACGCCTCTAGTATTTTATATATTGCAATAAACTCTTTCTTCCCTTTACTCTAGTCTTTACTCTTATAGTCCTTATTATCTTTATTTTTAGTTATATTTTTAAGCTTCTATAGTATAATCTCTATATTGCGCTATTATTACGTTATAAAGGCTGCGTCTTTACTAATATCTAGATATTAAAGAAGTGCCTTACACTCTAGGATTTAAAGGCATAAAACACAGCGAATTAGCCTAAAAATATTACTAATAGGATACTTAAAGATAAGCTCTAAAGGCCCTTTTAATAATTCTTTTAGTTGTATAAGGTTGCTAAATCTCTAGGGAGTGTTTTTAACTTTACCTAGCTAGTTATCTATACCCTAACTAAATTTAATAATAGCTATATTGCTATAGGTATTAGATTTAGACGCAATATTAGGTTGCTAGAAAGTTATTATATTACTAAATATAATAAATAAAGAGATAAAGATTTAGTGTTCTAAGCATTTCTAATATTATAAGAGGTAGACTTTATACACTATACGTATAGTAAACTATAATTACGCTAATACTAAGTCGCGAGCATAATAACTAAACTATAGTTAAGCGTCCTATTGCCTATACTACTTCCGCAGTTACGACTTTACGATTTACTATAGCTTTCTAATAGTCTACTAGTTAAGAGATAATATATAACTTAGTTATACTAAATAGCTAACTATCTATTAACTACTATTAATAATACTACTATAAAGAAAGTTAATAATAAATTATTATTATTTTATATATATTTTGTTACTACTACTAAATATAAGGGAGCAATTAGGCTTAATTATTAAATAGGTTAAATTGCTATAATAAAGATACTAGGTGCCGCATACTACCTGTGTAATAGCAGTTCTAAGGGCGCGCTAGTACTATCTAATTAGGACTAGCACGCGGGGCTAGATTAATATTAGGCCAACTAGGTTAAATTAACGTCGGGCTAACTAGAGGTCCGATGGGCCAATGGGTGACAATCCCTAATATTATCCCCCTCCCTCCCTCTAAAAGCCTTAGCTTCGGCAAGGCAGACTAAGAAAAACATACCAGAGGTACTAACCATATAGCGTAACAAATATTATAAACTATTATAATTTATTATAAACTATTATAGACTATTTAGAACTATTTAAGACTATTATAATAGGTAAAATAACTATTAGATAACCTTCCCTAGTACACAAGCTAGTAAAGTAAGCGCTCTACTACTACGCGTTATAGTAGTTATATCTAAATAGGACAACCTAGGTATCTCTATATAGGTATAACCCAAAGAGAGACCTATTATCCAAAAAGATCATCTAAGAGATCCAATTAGCGGGCGCTCTGCGTGCCTATTCTGGCAGCTTTGTAGTATAAAATCATCTTAAAAAGTACCTTAATTTCATACGTGTACGTATATAGGGGCGATAAGCTTGGGGTCCTCTACTCTATTGTCTCTTAGGTATATAACCATTAGGTCCTTGTATAATATTAGGTTCTTATATAGTGTATATGGGCCCGGCTTTATAGTATTATTCTTATAATAATCTTTTACTATCTTCTCGTAACTTAACATATCTATATAGGGTTACTACTTAAAATTAGCATTTTACTTTAGAAAGTTCTTGTACCTAACTTTGTATATAAGTAACCTCTTAACACCTATTAAGAGATCTTTACACTAATAGTCGACTTTGCTATCTATAACTATATTAATATAGTAGTCTTACAGCCTCTCTAGCAACTAGATAGGTGTATTAGTAGCAACTATACCCTTATTATTAAAAAGGCGGAGTGTATTTAGTGCGTTATATAGCAGCCAGGCGTAAAACTAAGAGTGAATATCGTAGTAGCTAGTTAGTAGCTTAAGATAGTAAGTATAATTGTTATAAACCTTAGCAATTAAGAAAGATTCTAGGTTCTTAACGTCTAGCCCTTTATTTAGTTATAAGGATAGAATATTCTAAACGTCTAAGTAAACCAAATCTCCAACGTTGTACGCTAGTGCGGGTTAATATTCCTTATTTATATAAAATTTTATCTTAGACTAGGACTAGGCTAAGTTCTTATTTATAAAGCGCATAACATTCTTAATACGTTAAACTATACGCTAGGCGTCCTTACACTATAACTTCTCATAGCGATCTATTATAGTAACTAGGATAATAGACTTAAAGCCTTATTATAGTAAGTAACCCTTAGTAGCAAGCAAGAGTGTAACACTAGTAGACACGTTTTCCTTGCAGTCTGTGGCTAGCTAGGTAATAGGCAACTAATTAATCTAGTTATTTTATATATAGTTAATATAATAGCGCAAATACGCTTTTAAGATAGTGTTTATAATCTTAGTTTAACTATCGCCTTCTGGGTAAAAAGTAGTAGTAAGTGTAGGTTATATACTCACACTCTTACACAGCTCTTACTAAAAGTAGGACGTAAATTAGGCGCCGTGGTTAGAGATAATAGTGTCTAGGAATCCTTCCTTATGCTAGACGTATTTAATAAAAGCTCTAACAATAACCTTAATATCTAGTAATAGTAACGCAATATACTTATACTACTTTAAGAGATAGTTAATAATTACTATAATATAGCAATAGGTAACTTTACCACATATACACTTTAGCAGCGGCGTAATAAAGTTAATAGAGATGTCCTTCCAGAATCGCTTAGGTACTAGTAGTGGACGTAAGAGACCTTGCTTCTACTCCTTAAAAGGCTTTAAGTAGTAATAGGTAACGCAGTCGCGTGTGTAATAAGCCACTATGTTTATTATGCCAGGCTAGTAATAGTGTTAACTAGCCTCATAATACGTTCCTCTTTTGCTCGCGTATCCCGCCCCAGAAGGCTCATAACACAATTATACAATATCCGTGCAGAGGGCGTTATTAAAAGGGACGAAAATACGCCTCTAAAAATATACTAAACTATTAGTAACGTTATAGTCTTATAGCTTTACTTTTATATTATATTTATATATTACTACTATTAGAAGATATTACATACCTTATTATTTCGCTGTAATAATTTATTATAAGATAGAATCTTTAGTAATTGCCTATTTTAACTAGTTTATTATACTAGTGTAATTCTATATAAAAGAATCCTTATCTAGCAGCTCTGCCTATTCTAACAAAGCTGCCTCGCAACTCTCCAAAGGGCTATTATTAACTGTCCTGTCTCTAATAGGTTCCTCCTTACTAATATAGTATAACTTTGCAGTAAGGCTAATTACTAATTGCTCTATTCCTACTAGCATCTATATAAAAAAAAACTACGTGCACTACTCTCTTAGCAGGATACTTAGTATAGATTATAACTATTCTTAGGACAGGTTCGTAGATAACTACTAGTGAGGCAGGTTTAGAGTTAACTTAGTTAGGCATAAGAATTATCTAAGCCTAGTGCTATAAATAGTCATTATAAACGTGTTGCAGAAGGTCCCTAGGCCAGCGCGTAAGCGAGTTAGGCTTACCACCCTACTTACTAGGGCGATAAGTAATTTTAAAGTTAAACTTAGATAAAAACTCCGCCTAGCGGGCTTAATAATAATTTAGCTACTTAGTGCTTATAAACTATTCCAAAGCTCTATAGTCTAAGATTACGTTAATAAGTAATCTGTCTAACAGCTCTGGCCGCCATTTCTTAAAAGCCTTAACAATAGCAAGTAGTTCCTTATTATAAATAGCGTAATTACACTTAGCTAAAATTATCTTTATAGATATAAACGCCACTAGTCGCAAGATCCTATTACCCTATACCTATAATAGGATCGCCACTATAATAAAACCCAAAGCGTCGCTCTCTACCTAGTTTTCTAAATCTAGGTTAAAATGGGCTAATATAGGCGTAATAGTAAACGCGTATTTTAATTATATAAAAGCCCAAGCAGCTAGACTATCTAGAGATAATAAAAATTCTATAGAGGCTTCCTTACGTGTTAAATTAGTAAGTGCCTATATAAGGCCTAAGTAACTAATAATAAATTAGTAGTAGAAATTCGCAAAGCCTAGAAACAACTAGACTTCTTATATATTAGTAGGCAAGTGCTAGTCTATAATCACACTAACCTTGGCAGAATCTATTTTAATCTTATTAACTATAAGAATTAGTCCTAGATACTTAATCTTTTTTACAGCAAACTCGTATTTATTAATATCTAGGTAAAGACCTACCTTTTTTAGTTAATAGCAGACCTTACAAACGTGTTCCTTGTACTCTACTAACATCTAGCTAAAAACAAGAATATTATTAATATATGCTAAGTAAAAGTCGTTAAGATATTCTTATAGGGTCTTATTAATATAGGACTAAAATATAACTAGAGCATTATATAGTCTAAAGGGCATAACTAAATATTTAAAGAGTCTATATCGCGTTGCAAAAGTAGTCTTATACTTATTACCCTTCTTAACGCGCACCTTATAAAAGGCAGTAATAATATTAAGAACACTAAACTATTAGATCCTAAACAGCTTAGCTAGCGTCTTATATATATTAGGTGGCAAGTTCTTATTCTTAATAGTAACTAAGTTTAGCTAATAGTAGTCCACACAGATCTAGAGTTCGCTATTTAGTTTCTTAATAACTAGTACTAAAGTGGCAAAGTTAAATATACTGCGTTAGATCTCACCTATACTAAGTTTCTTATTAATATATACCTTAATAGTAAGAGACTTCTTTTTACTTATACTATAAAGTCGTGTAGTAAAGTGCCTTATGCCTAGTTCTAGGTTAATCTTATAGTCTACTCCAGACTAGTAAGATGGCAATTAGTCTTCTAGGACTATAAATACCTACTACTTATTCCAAATCTAGCTGGGCAGAACCTTTAGTATTTCTATCTTAGTCTTGTCTAGTTAATTTATCTTCTAGTAGAACTTGTTAAAGTCCTTCTATATTAGTGTAGTAAGGTCCACGCAAAATAATTACGCAAATATCGCTTTAACGTTAGCAGTATTATTAGATTCTTTAGAGTCTAAGCTATCCTTAGTCTATTTTAGCTTTTTAAAGTATTCTAGATATAACTAAATAGCACTATAGTTAAGTTGTAACGTTATTAGCAATACAGCATACCTAAAGATAACTTTAATATCTATTCTAGCGTACGCAGAGTTAGGTACCTTTAGTTTTAGAAGTTGTTATTAACAGCCCTTACTAAAGATAATAACAAAAAGGCCCTTTATATAATAGTTACCCATGCAGAAGAGCTTATTAAAAGTCATAGTATTTTTTTCCTAGTTAATATTTAGGTTATAAGCGCTTAACCATAATATACTAAAGATAATATTAAATCTAGTCATATCTATAATATATGTAAGCTCCTCACTAAAATAGTCTCTATAATAAATAGGCAGCAGAGCTGCTTTTATAAGCACCTACTTTATAACTCTATCTCCTAGTTGTAGGCAAACTAGGTGTTTAAGCATTACTATTTATAGTCTATATCTTAAGACACATACGCGACTTACGTAGATATTAATTACCCCAGAGTTAGTAAGTCTATTAATAGTAACCTTCGCGCTACTAGCTACTTATAGTTAATATTTAAATACAAACTAAGCACTATAGACTAATAGCTAACCCTTATTAATTAAATTAGTACAGAGCTTAACTACTTATTAGGGCTAGAAGGACTAACACGTTAGTTAAAGCTCTAGCTCTCTAATCTTGCGTATAAGTTTTAGTAATAACTCTTAAGATCTCTACTAATAACTTTTAGCAGAGACATCTAGTTTTCCAATAGATTAATTCTAGTTAAAAAAGTAGAGGCTAGTAATAAGGGTTGCATATTAACCGCAGCAAGACCCACGTTAACAAGGGCCTTAATCTTATTCGCTAGCTATTATGGCTTGCCCTTACATAAGGCGTTGTTATTCTTATAATAGTAACCCTTTTTACCACACTTAATATAGCGCCCTTTGTCTATAAGCAACTTTACCTAGGCGTTAGTATAGCCTAAGATATTGCCACTTATATTATTTCCACCACAACCGCCTTAGTTGCTACTATTATTATTAGTTCGCTACTAGGCAGAACCCTATAGCTTTAAGATCGTAGCTTAATAATATATCTTCTTAATAAACGTAGCCTATAAATCACTATTTAACTATTATTTGTCGGCTTCTAAGCAGGATGACTTTAAGAGTCGAATGGCCATAATAATCTTCTACTGGTCTAGTATATTAATAGAAGTAGTTACAATTTTAAATTAGGACAACCACCCTTTAAAACTCTTCCTATCTCTAATCTTTAGTTAATCGCTCTGTATAACTATATAAGCTTCGCCCATAAAGTCTATAGCTACGTAGCTGTAGTCTAATATCTCGAATATGTTCTTAGTAGACTAGAAAGCTTCCGGCTTATTAAATTCTATTTAATATTCTAATTACTAGTAAGCAACGTCTAGAGTATAATTAAAGATAAATTTCATCTTAGCATATTCTATAGTAAAGACATAGTTATATACACTTAGGTAAGACTATATAAAACTCTTCTATAGCTTATAGTTTATATAATTATTAGATCCTTTAAACTTATTAGGCTTACATAAGCAATGTCTAGGTGCCTACCTAATATCTATTAAGGCTAAAATAGATTAACTACCTAGCATAGTAGCTTAAGTATTATAGGCCACATTTACTACAGCTAGAAAATATAAAGTACCTACTTATAATATAGTATACGTCTAAGCGTGGCGTTATTAAATAATCTTAAGGTCTTTAGGTGTTAAATCTTACTAAACATACAAAGAAACATCTAGCGGTACCAATATTATTACCTTAAGTTATTCCTCTAACTCCATAATCTTCTATTCTTAAACCTTACTATAGGCGCAATACAGCTTCTTTAACTCTTTTAGTTAATTTACACAAGTAAGAGCCTTCTAAACCTAAGTCTCGCACTAGTCTAAGTAGCGTTATTTAACTTATAGGTTATACTCCATTTCTAATAAGAACAATCGCATAGTCTTCGCAAGATTAGAGATATGTGCAATCTACCCCATAAGCTTCTCCTTCTACTATAGTTTCTAATAGACCTCTTCTTTAAGTTTTGTAGTGCTATTCGCATATCTAATAAAATGGCCAAATAATATAGTAGGCTATCTATAAATAGAAGTGGCCTTCTATAGTAAGTCGCCATCGCAAATATCTACTACTATTTCCCATTCTAGTTTAGCACCCTTAGCGGGCGTGTAAAAAACTTTAAAATATAATAAAAGTGCGTTAGTATTATTATTATACATAAGTCAAAGATAGGTATTCTTTATAGGTTATTTAATAACTTTAAAGATAGACTTTCTACTTAAGCCGCGATACTACCCTCGTAATAGACCATCTATTAACAATTTAGAATAACTTACCCCATCTACAGGCTTCGTAGGAATCTCTATTAGCTAACTATCCACTATTACACACTTTCCTCCTACACTATTAAGCATATCTAAATCCTCTTTATCTAAGTCGTCTGTAACGTAGGGCGCGGCGGGAATCTATAGGGTAGTCCCAAAAGTTAAATACTAAGTCGCCAAATCCGCATTAGGCAAGGCAGCCATTCCACTCATACGCTACTCGCCAGAAATATCACAGTTTGCCATCTTGTTAGTGGTAATACTAGTAGTGTTATAGAGCTTAACTAAAGGTTTATAATTATTAAGCCTAGCCATACACTATCTTAGATGTAGTCCCTCTTATTATAAGAGCGTAATATACGTTGTCGCAAGTTATAGGTTAGTTAAAAAGCCTATTATAGCTTACACTCTATTATAAGCGTGCTTTTTAGAGACCTAGTATAATATAAGGGAGCAATTAGATTTAATTATTAAATAGGTTAAATTGCTATAATAAAGATACTAGGTGCCACATACTAGCTGTGTAGCAGCAGCCCTAAGGGCGCGCTAGTACTATCTAATTAGGACTAGTACGAGGGGCCAAATCAACATTAGGCCAACTAGGTTAGATTAACGTCGGGCCAACCAGAGGTCCAATGGGCCAATGGGCGGCAATCCCTAACACTAAGTGCTAGGTACTAGGTTTTAGTGCCTCCTATTTTACTTCTCTCTGTGTATAGTGTAGACTTAACCTTAGTTAGAATCTTTACACAATAAAGATCTTTAATAAGGCCATATTACTATACTATAGTTTAGAGTAAAAGAGATATAAAATAGCGCTGGCGCTATAATATTATAACTATTATCTTCTCTACTATTATTTCTAAAAATTGCTAGTAATAGCTATTATATTAGTAGAGTTGTACTATTATAAAATATATACTAGGTAGAAGCTTACACACTATAGGTATACTAACGCTCTATCTTTATATTAAAGTTAACCTTAATAAGATATTATCTATTGCTATTACTCTATTTCCTACTATTCTCCTAAGCCCTAATACTAAAATCGCAATTAATAGCGCCTAAAAGTACGCTCTATATTTGCTTACTACTATTACTATGGCTATACTAGAGTACTACTCTATCTAGAAAATTATTAATAAGTTAAAGTAAAAGAAAGTATATCTTAGCCTATATAAGGCAGTTCTAGTGTACTAGATAGGCTAGTAATAAATTAGTAACTATAGGCGTTATAATAGACGCGTAGGATTGCTACTATAGTTTCTTATATTACTATAGGTTAGAATAGCGGCAATAAAGAGCAAAGTTAAAGGGTAAAAAAAGGTATTTATTAATAAGTTACTAGAAAAGGAGAGTATTATATAAGTACACTAGATCCTTATAGTTATAGTATTAGGTAAGTGCAACGCGTAAGTAGTGTAGTTACTAATAATAGTAAGAAAGTAAAAGTTAGTTTTCTATACACGCTTTAAGTATATTTATAGGTGTTAGAGTGCTTATAGATAATTAGAAGGCAAGTGCGCCGTAACTACTATTGTGTTACTAGAGACTAGGAGTAGATTGTATTTTTAGGCGCTAGACTAGAGCGGCCTTTCTATCCTAACCTACGCAGGCTTAATTTAAAAAAATATTAAAAAGGTAATTAACACTAAATAAATAATATAAC
Organism: Laburnicola sp. R22_1; assembly: GCA_014281115.1. Classification (NCBI taxonomy): domain Eukaryota; kingdom Fungi; phylum Ascomycota; class Dothideomycetes; order Pleosporales; family Didymosphaeriaceae; genus Laburnicola; species Laburnicola sp. R22_1. The sequence goes on along the minus strand of JACONQ010000001.1, from coordinate 2,712,543 downwards.
TACCTACTAGTATAAGCACTATTATTTATACTAAGTTAGTATTATACTAAGTTAAGATATTATATAATAAGAGATTTAGTTTAGTACTATATAAAATAGGGATTAACTTAATAGAAGAGAAAAGAGCTAAGAAAAAAGATATATATAAAGAAATATTCAAAGTAGAAGATAAAAGAGAAAAGAATAAAAAAGCCTACCTTATATACCTCTGCCTTCTATTTATATTAGGAAAAGTTTTAAGTAAGTATAAGTACCTAGGGCACCTAAGTAGCTTTAAGCACGCCTATATATACTTAGACACTAAATACTTTTAAAGTATACTAGTAGTACTACTTTTTTCTTAGTATATATATATATAAAATTGTGTAAAAATATACACCTATACTACTAGTATATCTAGGGTAGCTAGAATACTCTAGGTGCCTATGTTACTTATATAGCGTTAATTAAATCTATCTAGAAGTAGGATAATAAAGACTTTTATCTTAAATAATATAATAATAAAAAGGAGAGCTCCCTACTTAGTAATTAAAAAAAGCGTAATGCTACTTATAAAATGCTAATTAATTAGTAAATAAAGCTCTTTAATTAGTTAAAATTTAAAAAAAGCTTAATAACCTACTTAATAAGCTGCTTAGTAAGCTTTAAAAAATTAGAATTTTTTAAAGTATGTGTGTGGCGTTATATTAACTACCTAGGGGTAGTACGACAAAGGCTTTTATCTTAAATAACATAATAAAAAAAGCAGAGCCTCCTGCTTAGTAATTAAAAAGAGCGTAAAAAAGGTAGTAATTATAAAAAATTTTAAAGTGTAAAGTTAAAGTCTTTTACTAGATAGTAATTACTAGTTAATATAATAACGTGTTTATAAGTAAGCGGCGCATATAAGCGAGCGGCGCACTAGAATTAAATTTAGAGTAGACAACGCGCAAATATCTTTCTAGCTACTAGCTATTAAATAGAATTAAATTTAGAGTAGACAACGCGCTGTACAGCATCTCTAAAACTACGCTCTAGCGCTAACGCGCAGGAATCACTGCGCGACGCGACTGTGAGCCTAAATTAAAGAAGCTTACTAAGCTAGAAGAGGAGGTGATTGTTAAGCACATACTTGACCTAGATTCGCGAGGATTTGCGCTCACTCTAGGTGCTGTACAAGATATGGCGAATAAGCTGCTTACTAAGCGTAGCGCAGGCTACGTTGGCTAGCTATGGCCTAGAAACTTTGTTAAGCGAACAGACAGCCTTATAACGCGATTTAATTAATCCTACAATCAACAGCGAGCCCTCTGCGAGGACCCAACAGCTATATAGGCCTGGTTTAAGCTAGTAGCACACACAAAGGCCACCTACAGTATCTATAATAAGAACACCTTTAACTTTAACAAGACTGGCTTTCTAATAAATAAAATATCCTCCTAGCTAGTTGTTACTGGCTTAGAGAGGCGTGGCTAGCCAAAAGCGATCCAGCTAGGCAATCGCGAGTGGGTAACGGCGATCCACAGAATTAATGTTGCTAGGTGGGCAATCCTGCCCTTTATTATCTTTGCTGGCCAGTACTACCTCTCTGCCTAGTACAAGGGCAACGATATACTAGGTAACTAGGCTATTAGTCTTAGCAATAATGGCTAGACTACAAACAAGCTTAGTGTTGCCTAGCTATAGTATTTTATTAAGTATACAGTAGAGCGTAGAGTAGGCGCGCGTTAGCTCCTAATACTTAATAGCCATAAGAGCCACAACTCGCTCGAATTCCAGAAGATCTATAGGGAGAATAAGATCTATACCCTATGCATGCCACCACATTCGTCACACCTCCTACAGCTACTTAACGTGGGCTGTTTCTCGCCATTAAAGCGGGCGTATGGGCGCTAGGTTAAGGGCCTAATACGCAATCATATTAACCATATCACTAAGCTTAAGTTCCTACTAGTCTTTCGCGCCGTCTACAACTAGTTAATTACAAAGAAGAATATCTGCGCAAGCTTTTAAGGCGCTAGGCTAGTCCCACACAATCCAGAGGCAGTAATATCAAAGCTTGATGTGAAGCTTCGTACGCCGTTGCCAGCAGCCCTACCAGAGGCCCTATAGGAGTCTGCAACACTAAGCAACGCGCGCAAGCTAGGCGCTTAGTTAACTCTAGTTTGTGAGCAGATCTAAAGGCATCAAGAATCCTCTCTTATATTAGTTATCTAGTCGCTTAATCGGCTTATAAAAGGGGCTAAGAGAATGGCGCATTTAATAAGCTAGCGCATATAGTCGCCGCCTACATAGGGTTGCCGCCCACCCCACTAAAACGCGACACCTGCACAAAACACGCGATATCTCTCCACAACACTCATTAATATAGACCCCCGCGAAGAAGCTATATAATTAGCTATTAGCGATTTTAACGCTAGCCTTTATCCAAGCCTACGCGCTGTAGCGAAGGCATATAACATCCCTTAATCTACCCTCTAAGGCCAACTAGGTAGTGCGACAAATAGCGCGATTTGCCATTAACACTAGCAGAGATTAACTCCTACGCAGGAGGACTTCCTAGTAGACTAGATCCTTAAAGAAGACGCACGCGCCTGCCCTCCCTCGCACGCTCGCGCTTAAGAAATAGCGAATCGAACTCTGCGTATAAATAGCGACAACTAGCCTATTGGCAAGCTCTGGCTCTCACACTTCCTTAGGCGCCAGCCACGCGTTGCCTCTATAGTTGGCAGAAAGCTAGAGGCTTAAAGAGCTAATGTAGCAACACTAGAGCAGCTACGCGCGTTCCTAGAGCTCTATAAGCAGACTTAACAGCGGCTTAATATATAGGTAGAGAATACCTATAATATAAATAAGACTAGCGTGACTCTAGGAGTATATACAAACACTAGAGTACTCTCTAGTAGTCAGAAAAAGAAGGCTTACATTCGGTCTCTAGAAAATTGCGAGTAGGTCTCTATAATTAAGTGCGTATCAGCAACAGGGCAGAAACTACGCTGCGCAGTCATCTTCAAAGGCCAGAGCCTACAGACTACCTAGTTCCTAGCCAAATCTGTGCCTAGCTAGCTCTATACAACCTCTAAGAACAGATAGACATCGAAAGCAATAGGTGTTAAGTAGCTACAGCGTATATTCATACCTAAGACGGCTGTAGGTAATGGCCAGTACCGCCTTCTTATCCTCAATAGTCACGGCAGCCATATTAATATAGACTTCCTATAGCTCTATAGGCTGCATTATATACAGCTCCTATATCTACCTGCGCACACCTCACACGTCCTACAGCCTCTAGATCTCGCTCCTTTCTCTATAATTAAGTCTAGCTACAGGCGTCAGATCCAGGAGCTCGCATCACTTAACAACGCTGCGCCTATTAAGAAGAAGCGCTTTATCACCTGCTATCACTAAGCTAGGGAGGAAGGCTTCACAGAGCGTGTAATTCGAGCTAGCTAGCAGGCATCTAGTATCTACCCATTCAACATCAATCACGTGCTCAGCTCGTCGCAGGTCTCTCAAAGGCCTACTACGCCTACTCGTTAGCAGCAGCCTTAGCAGCAGCTCCAGAGCTTCCTCTCTACTCCTTAGGGCCCTCGCGATCTCTATATAGCGCAGCACAGCGTCCAGAGTGTCGAGAATCTAGGTCGTACAACCCAGCTACTCCTACAGAAAGCAGGTAAGGCTCTAGCAGCTGCAAATGCTAGAGCTACAGGCCTAGAAGCAGAGAAAAGACAACTTGAGCAGCAGCTAGAGATATCTACCTCTCAGCGTCAGCGTAAGCGCGTTCAAGTAGACCCGAATTAACGCTTAGCAGAAGTAGAGAGTATCAGGGAGGCTATGTGCGCAGCTAAGGCTTTAGCAGCTAAACTATATATATTTACTATATTAAGCACTTTAGAAACAGCTACTATAGCTATAGCCGCTACAGCGCTTAAATCTATGTGTAGTTAATGGCAATTATAATTAGCGTTGCTAAGATATCGCGGGTTTTGTGCAGGTGTCGCGTTTTGGCGGGGTGGGCGGCAACCCTATGTGGGCGGCGACTATATGCGCTAGCTTAGTGCTTATGCGCGATAAGATAGCTAGTCTACAGAGAGCAAATAAGGCAGCTATAACGCGTAAACAGCGCAAAAAGAAGCGGATCCAGAAGCGAGGCACCCTATCAAAGGCAGAGGGAGAGGAAATTATTGCTCAAAAGGCTGTTAAGCAGCAACTAGAGGGAGAAACGCGGTATAGCCAGGCGCAGTTAGGTGCGAGCCGGCAGGCTTCAGCGCGCTGCACGCGCTACAGGGAGCCTGGACACAACTCACATACGTACAAGAAGGCTTCTCTAGGTACTGCTTAATTTAGGATAGCTATTATATTAATAGAATATTAATGCGTTGTGAATTTATACGCTGCAAAAGGCTAAGAGACTTAGTAGGGTGCGCCGCTCGCTTATATGCGCCGCTCACTTATAAACACGTTAGTATTAATTACTAGCGTGTTATATAGAACTACTATCTAACTCTAAATTCTAGATTTTATAGGTTTAAAAATAGAAAAAATTATAGTTTTATAATTATTTAAGAGAATTAGACTAGACAAAAATTAGTAGCTTAGTGTTAGATTGGATAGGTAATCCGAATAACTATTATGAGTGGCAGGAGAGAGATAAAACAGCCCCTACCCAAATAGGAATAGTATAGAGGATTAGCCAAGAACCAAAATAGTGCACAAGCAGACCTCTAGAGGGAGAACACCCTTAAGAACAACAACAACCAATATTACGCATTATTAAGATATAGACTTTATTTATTAATAAACCCTTTAATCTAATAATTAAGAGTCTTACTACCTCTACCTTAAATACTAGAACAACCAGAACGCCGATATAACTCGAGCTGAAACGATGCGACATCGCACAGAACAATCAAAATCCATTAAGATATTAACTACTCTAAATCGCGACCCCACAGTAATCCTTATAGACTATACCTAGTAGATTAAGTAAATCGCACAACTAGAGTCGAAGTGTGTGTTGTTAAACGTCTAGTCGAAGATTAACCCCAAACAGATGGCCCAGTCACTCGCCAAACCTATCGTCCTAATTAGGCCCTTAATAGTTGGCTATTAAGTAGCTATAGCAGCGATAAACTAACATTAAACCTAATACCGAGCGAATCACGGGCAGCACGCAGTGATACCCCTATTTGTACCGGCTCGACTGTCTAACCTCTTAAACGCCGGCAAGACCTTATATAAAGAAGACGTAGACGACTTTAAGTCTATTTTTAAAGAATATAAGATTCTCGATTAAAAAATATTAATAAGAACAAATCCACTTCTCTTAGGTTACTAACTTTATTTAGATAATAGTATTCTTACACCTATTTACTAACTGCTGCAAGCCGTCCTAACTATATTAAAGCTAAATAATTAAACTCGCTGCTACTATAGGCGTGAGATTAGAGGACAAGCTTAATAAAGCAAGGGAATAATACTAAGCAGCCCTTAAACTAATAAGGACAACAGCCTATTGGGATACCTAGCTTACTAAAGTAGACTACGCGGTTACAAAAGCCAAAGCGACTAGTGTACCTAACTGCCTAAATAATTAATTTATTAAGAACGACTTTGTAAAAGCTATAGCAAAGAATTTCCAAGGATAGACAATCGTATTTATGGAAAACGGCCTCTCAGATTCTATAGTAATGGCCACCGACATATTCCTACAATTTAGAAAATAAGCCAACCTAATATATCTAGCTAATAGCAAATCGTCCAGAGCAGCCTTCGCAGCTAGAGGACTAACCCTCGCTAGAGAAGAAGCTAATAATAATGCTAATACTAAACTAACCTATAGAAAAGGTTGTAACCAATATTAAAAGCGTAGTTATTGCGATAGTAATATAATTAACTATATAATACAGAAGTATAAGGCTTATAATAGACTATATAATCTTAACAAGTATTGGTATGCAATGCCAGAGTCAGCGCCTCTAAATTAGAGAGCCTGAGACGGCGTTAAGAGAATGGCTTAAGAAAGGATTAGCAATAATACTAAACTTTAGGAGGAAATACGCTTAGTGAAAAGGCTATAATTAAAGACCCCAGCTCTTAAGAAGTTGCACTTAGCGACTCTAACAATAGAAGCTTCTATAGAAGAGTGACTATATAGAAGGCAAATTGGAGAGGTTAATATTGCGATAGCCGCCGCCTCTTTTATAACAAAATAGTTAAGGTACCTACTTAAACAATCCTTTATTCTTAACTTAGGGATAACGTGCTATGTAGCAAATGATATTAGACAATTTACGAACACTTGGCCACCTACACTAGGAGATTTCTTATAGGTAGGGAACTCATATGTATAGATTATAGCATATGGCTTACTATATATAAGAGTAAAGACTGCAGGCTTAACACGCCGCCTTTACCTTAGAGATGTGGCCTTCTGCCCAGATCTACACTATAATCTTGTCTTATTTAGAGTACTCTAACAACAAGGCCTATAGTGGGATACTAAGTCAAACCCTACCGTACTACGCCGATACAACGATAGTGCTGTTACGCTCCTTAAAGAACAATACGGACAATGGGTTGTTAAGTACAACAATGTCTCTAAGCCAAAATTAACCTTTGCAACAACTAAAGCACGCATAATTAAGCCGCGACAATAAGCGAGCGGTGAGATGTGGCACAAATGACTAGGACACCTAGGACCTTAGGCACTTAAGCACCTCGTGCATCACTCTAAGGGGGTGAAGATTGTTGGCATTCCTACTGTTAAGTGCGACGCATGTGGAAGATCAAAGTCTAAGCAACAGATAAGAAGAACCCCCCAAATAATCCTAGAAGGTCCAGGAGAGCGAATAGCCCTAGACTTTCATAATTACAAAGAAGAGAGTAATACAAAGGAAAAGAGCCAAATGCTAATTATGTATAGAGTTACTAGTATGCTATGGGGTTTCTATTTTAAAGATAACTAACCTGCCAGATTAATTATTAAAACCCTCCAAACATTTATTATATTTATAAAGAACTAATTTAGGATTATAGTTAAAGTTATTAAGACTAATAATAAGACGTTTCGCTTAGCCAAAGCCTAGAGGTAGAGGGACGAGCAAGGTATAGCAGTCGAGTCCTTAGCACCTAATACCTAAGCCCAAAACGGCGAAGCTGAACGCTTAGGAGGTGTAGTAAAGGAGAAAGCTCGTGCAATGCGCCTTGACGCGAATCTACTATAGGAAGTATGGCCTAAAGTAACTTAAACCGCTATATACCTATACAATTAAACACCTAAGTATTCGAATCGCTAAAAGACGCCCTATAAAGCGTTCTTTACTGCTGTCGCCTTTTAAAATGGAATAGTCACGTCCCTACGCAAACTAAACCAATCCTATCTATGAGTATATAGTTGCAAGGCCTTTGTTATAACAGATAATACAAAGCGTGGCAAAGGACGTCTATAAAGACTCGACCTAAAGGTATAGATTAGATACTTAGTGGGTTACGTTTCCTTAAACATCTTTAGAATATAGATACTGTTAATAGGCAAGGTTATTAGCACCTGCGACGTAGTGTTTAATAAAGATAGTATCTTTAATAGAGATATAAAACACATTATAGACAATCTTATGCATAGTACTCTTAAAGAAATTGCAACTTAAATTAGGACGATAGAGCTACTATCTTTACTATTACAATAGAACAATGCTATAAGTAGGTTCTATAAGGATAAAGCGACAGACAACTCTTCTTCTAAGTAAGTGGGAACACCCCAGTACAATAAGCGCGGGAGGAAGGTTATACTCTACCTAACGCCGCTAAGTATATTACCACTAGCAGCCTTATTAGCGCAACTAATAAGCTTAGATAGATACGAGCAGTGCCCTAACTCGCTGCCCAGCGCTAGAGATAATTAGGAGCTAGATCTAGCCCTGCCTCACCCTAAAGGAATACAGCCTGTTAAGAGAGTCCTCCTGCGTAAAGAGGAAGGAAAGCTAGTTAATTTCTAGTTGCCCCTCTCTCACAATCTAGACAGACTCTAATCTCCACTTAGTTCCTTACCTAGTAAAGCGAAAGCCACTACACTATAGGCTGTAGCCTTTATAGCTAGTACTAAAGCAGGTTACGTTTATAAAGTAGAGGAGAAGAAACTAGATAACATAAGCATTAAACGCATAATAATAAAAGGCTATTAGCCTTATTATAGCGAACTGTTACTAGCACCTCCTTTAAACGGGCTTAAGCCTACGCACCCACTCTACATACTCTTTAAGAAAGCTAAGGAAGAACACCTTAATAGCCACAAACAAACGAAGTTATAGACTAAGGTGCCTACTATTTAGGCAAGATAAGAAGGGATCCAGATACTGGATTTAATATAAGTATACACCTACAAGCTTAATTAGCACTACTACTTCCAGAAGTATAAGGTAAGACTAGTTGTCTAAGGCAATCAACAAAACAATATTACCGCCCAAGAGACCTATGCCGCCACACTCACAGGAAGATCGTTTAGGATGCTAATGGCTATTGCTGCTCGGTTTAACCTAGAGCTAAAGCAGTACGACGTGACCAACGCTTTCGTACATGTATTGATTGATCGTGTTATCTATATGCGAATGCCACGCGGGTATGCACGTCCAGGCACGATACTTCAGCTTTAAAAGGCGCTGTATGGCCTGCGGATCTCACCCTTACTATGGCAAAGGGACTTCACCGCCTACCTCACAGAGCTTAGTTTCTCTGTAGTTCCACACAAACCATGTTGCATGGTACGAAAAGGGGTGTTTATCTTCTTCTACGTTGATGATATTATTCTCGCGTATCACCCACGAAACCGTACACTAGCAGACTAGGTCGTAAAGGATCTCTAGAAGAAATATAGCCTAATAGAAGGAGGGGATTTAAGATGGTTCCTTAGAATAGAGGTGATAAGAGACCGAACCTAGCAGAAGATATGGCTATCGCAAGCCGCGTATATCGACAAAATTGTCCAACTCGCAACTAATTATAACCTTCGCCACAATACCCTAATAGCTCGAATAGAGCTTACTAGCCGCATAGACCTCGCAACACATGGAGAGATTAACCTGTACTAACGCAAAATTAGCTCCCTACTCTTTGTAGTAGTAAATACACGCCCTAACGTTATATTCGCTATCTTATAACTTGCCTACTTCCTTACTAATCTAAGCCTAACATATTAATAAGTAACTAACCGCGTCCTCTTATACCTACACTCTACACAAACATACGCCCTAGAGTTTAGAGGAGATAATAGTCTTATTATAGCTAGCAACGCATTGTTTATAGACAACACAATAAATAGAAAGAGTTCCCAAGAGTACGTAATTAAACTATTTGGCGGTCTTATCGCCTAGCGAGCCAATAAGTAGGACACGGTTACTACTTCAATAACTAAGGCAGAGCTCCTAGCACTATCCTAAGTAGCTAAGGAAGCTATGTTTACGCGGATGCTGCTTAATAAACTTTAAGTAACACTAAAAGACCTAGTAATTACTATTTAGTGCGACAACAAGCAGACGATTCGGCTAATTAACAAGGAGATCTCTTAGCTAATAACTAAGCTCCGACATATGGATATCCATAATCACTGGCTACAACAGGAGGCAAAAAGAAAGTTAATTAGAGTAATATATGCCCCCTTAAGCGATATAATTACTGATGGATTTACTAAGACCCTTCCTATTAGGACCTAGCCCTAGTTCCTAAGTTAAGTAGGACTGGCAAACGTAAAGGACCGCATAATTGTAGAGCAAGGAGAAATAGATGCGATAATACAAAAGATTAAAGTCTTAGGAAGAATAGTAGATGCTAAGACATCCTAAATCACCTAAGAATAAATAGTGAACAGCTTAAGGCGAGGTCGCCAAGCTGAGGAGGTGTGTTAGATTGGATAGGTGATCCGAACAACTATCGTGAGTGGCAGGAGAGAGATAAAACAGCCCCTACCTAAATAGGGATAGTATGGAGAATTAGCCAAGAACCAAAACAGCGCACAAGCAGATCTCTAGAGGGAGGACACCCTTAAGAACAACAACAACCAACATTACGTATTATTAAGATATGGACTTTATTTATTAATAAACCCTTTAATCTGACACTTAGTAAAGAACACTATTTTAAAAAGTTTAAACTTTAATAACTTTTTAACTACTTTATTATTATTATAACTTTGTTTAAAATTTATATAATAATTTATTATTATTAACGTTTCTATTACTTCTAAATTTTCTATAAAGTAAATACAGCCATAGGCAAATTGTATAGGTAGATAAGGAGCGCTTTCTTCTAGTAAAAAAGTCCTTTAAAGGAAGTTAAGGGAAACCCAACACTAGTGGCCTATTGTCTATCTAAAGCGTAAATTAAAAATTTCCAATAAAGTTTTTTCTAAATTAGAAGATAGTATTATGCCTTAATTAACTTTCTCGTCTTATGAGTTTAAATCTTAATAACTTATTAAGACTAATTATTAACTAGTTAGAGATTTCTTAATTATTAGAGGTACTTACTAATAATAGCTTTCCCGTCCTATAAGTTTAATCTAATAACTTAGTTAAGACTAGCTTAAATAGTTAGAAATTTCTTAATTATTAGAGATACTAGCTTATTTAGGCTACTTTTTTTCTTATTTACAAAGATTAGTTTTTTGGTATTTAAAAACTAGAGGAAAAGAGAACGAGATTCGAACTCGCTAAGGAGTCTAAGTTTTCGCTTATTTCTAGACTAAAATTCTCGCTTATGGTCTCTTACTACAGCGTAGATTTACTATCTAGACTTCTACTATACTTAGACGGCCTTATGTCTATACCTACTATAATATACCTCTCTATAATAATTTATTAGTACTATAGTTTTATATAATAATATTACGTAATATATATATAGCGTTAAATTAACTACCTAGAGGTAGTATAATAAAGGCTTTTATCTTAAATAATATAATAAAAAAGTAGAGCCCTCTGCTTAGTAATTAAAAAAGTGTAAAAATATAGTTATAAAAATATAGTTATAAAAATATAGTAATATATATAATAACTAGTAAAATAAAGAGTTTTTTATTAATTACTAACTAATTACGTAATAAAAATAGTATTTTTAAATTAAATAATTAAAGACTAGTATGTTTATAAGGCGTTAAATTAACTATCTAGGGGTAGTATAATAAAGACTTTTAGGTCGCATTGTTTATTTAGTATTAATTACCTTGTTTAATACATTTTTTTAATTTGAGCCTGCGTAGGTTGGGATAGAAAGGCCGCTCTAGTCCAGCGCCTAAAAATACGCTCTACTAGTCTCTACTAATATAATAATAGTTTATAAGAATAGTTTATAAACTACGCACTTGCCCCCTAATTATTTATAAGCGCTCTAATACCTATTAAGTCACTTAAAGTGTATATAGAAAACTAAACTCTATTATCGCTATTATTAGCAATTGTGCTATATTCGCGCGCCGCTATATAGCACGCTTATACAACACGCTTACTAGCTTACTATCTAATGCCATAACTATAAGGATCTAATGCATCTATATAACACTCTTCTCCCCTAGCAACTTATTAATAAATATCTTCTTTTACCTCTTAACCTTACCCTTTATTACTACTATTCTAACCCGCAGCAATATAAGAAACTATGGTAGAAGCCTTACGCGTCTATTATAGCGCCTATAGTTACTAATCTATTGCTAGCCTAACTAGTACACTAGAACCGCCTTATATAGAGTAAGAAATGCCTTCTACTTTAATCTATTAATAATCTTTTAGATAGAGTAGTATTCTAGTGTAAATCTGGTGTCTTTAGATAGATAGATTAGAGTATACTTTTAGGCGGCGTTAACTGCAATTTTAGCATTAGGGCTTAGGAGAATAGTAGGAAATAGAGTAGTAGAAGTCTCCTTAAGGTTAACTTTAATATAAAAATAAAGTATTAGTGTATCTATAGTGTGTAAGCTTCTACCTAGCATATATTACTTATAAGTAGCACAAACCTACTAATATAATAGCTATTACTTTTAGCAATCTTTAGAGATAATAGTAGAGGGAAATAGTTGCAGCGTTATACTAGTTATAGCGCTAGTATTATCTTATACCTTTCCTACTCTAAACTATAGTATGGTAATATAGCCTTATACATAGTTTTGTATATAAATTTTTTTTAGTTAGAGTGGACACGCTAAGCCCGCCAAGCTCGCTTATAACGCGCTAATCTCTTTTTATTAATACTACCTTAAAACGCTTTTCTGTGTTAATAATAGTAGAAGGGATAACTGCTATTATTGTAATATTTTTATTAGAAACCTCTTAGTTATAAAAAAAACCATAAAGGCTTTTATCTTAAATAATATAATAAAAAAGTAGAGTCCTCTACTTAGTAATTAAAAAAAAGACTAGTATTTTCTCTATAAATCTATTAAAAAATTAAAATTATAGCTTTACTAGTAAAAATTATAAAGCTTTAAAAAATTACTTATTTAGACTATTTATGCATATCTATATAAGTCTATATATAGTATTATTTTATCTACCTAGAGGTAGAATAACAAAGGCTTTTATCTTAAATAATATAATAAAAAAGCAGAGTCTTTTGCTTAGTAATTAAAAAAGACGTAAAAGTAAGTCTATATATATTTATATATTTCTAAGCATTTTTATGCTAGTAAATTACTTATATAAAAATGCGTATAAATATATAAGTCTACGTAAGTCTATGTATATCTACGCACTATATATATAGTTAAGCTAAAAAACTTTTCTAATATAGAGCTTTAATTTCTACTCTTTATTAGCGTTTATTTTCCTCTTATTTAATATTATATAATTACCTAATATTACTACCTAAATAAATAAGATAAATAGGTCTATCTATTATATAAGAAATAAACTAAGTAAAAAAGCTCTATAAAAATAATATATTATTACTATAATTATATTACTAACTAAATAATCTTACTCTTAACTACTATTAGCTAGATAGTTACTTTACTATTAATATGCCTAATTACGCCTCTAATAAATAGTAGTTAAGTATAATAAATAGTTACTTAATAGAATTTTTTTGCTAACTAGAGTAGGCTAGTAAGATTAAGAGATATATAGATAGGAAAATAATATATAGATAACATATTCTATTAGTAGCCCGGATAGATTAGTCCGCCGGATAGTTTTTCTTGGCAACTTCGAGGTCCCTTATAACTCATTATAGAACACCACCAACGTTACTTCATAGTGACTCATAATAACCTACTATAACTTACAATATACCAAGTTACTATTTAATCTACTTTTTACGTCGTGCAGCCTCTTTGCGCGGCTGCTACAGCCGCGCAAAGCTAAGGAGTCTTTCTTGGCAGTACGAACTTACAATAAGACTCCCTATAATATACGATATATTATCTACCATACTATACGTAGGCAATATATAGTATACTTATTATGATTCGCAGTGAAGCATACTATATCTTAAGTAGTACTTTATCTAATTTTTAGTTACTAAGTGCGTACTATTGCAAGATAAAGTTAACCCGTTATTTTTGGCCTTATAGTAACCTATAATAAAATCACTCTGATTTACTATTAACACTATCTGAAAATAAGCCGCTAAGGGTAATATCTAACTCCTTCTCTATCTCTTTATCTATCTGACAGGTCCTTGCGTTGTGCCCAGGCTCTCCGCACCTCCTATAGCGGCGTTGTGTTAAGGGACCTGCCTCTCCCTCACCACTACCTCGCGCCCTTTTCGATAACTTCACCCCAATAGAAGGGCTTTCTACTCCCAAATCTGCTCCCTAAGTAAAGCCTAGCGTCCTACCTTTCTAAATGCGCTTTCTTTTACGCGTTTTTCGCTTTGTTAGAACCTTAATTTGCTCCTTAAGTTCCTTAATGCGGGTCTCTTAAAGTACACTATAGTAGAGCATAAGTTTAGCACCTTTTATAAGCTGTAAGTAGCTCGATTTAGCATTAGGTGGAGACCGAATAAAAGAGTCGCGTACGAGCTTTAACTGGGATCCAAACTCGAGGGTATTGCTTAGGGTTCTGGCTTGCCATGGTGTATCTAGTGGGGTACCCTAAGGTGGAGTGTGAATACGCACATTAAGGCGATCTACTACTACTAACGCATCTAAAGGAACAAGCCTAGAGGCCTTAAAGGCTTTCTTACAGTTTTCTAGTGTAAATATATTAAAAAACGCGTTATAAAAGGCTAGTAGGAAGCCCTCTTTATTAATATAAAAGACGCGTTAGCGCGCTAAGTCCCGCACGCGCTAGGAGTACTTTAGCTTTAGTAGTGCGAAATAGACCACATTAAGCGGCTGGAGGATATGAGATAAGTGCGCTGGCATACAGAGTGTTAGGATCTTCTGTTCTAGGCAATAATCCTTAAAATCCTAGGAGTGGTAGCTCTTATAGCTGTCTAGAATAAGTAACCTCTATAACCCCACTATGCGCGGCCTTGTATACGCGTTAAAGTGCTTTAACCACGCAACTCTAAGCTTGTTGTTAGTCTAGCCAGTCTTAGAGACTAAGAGCTTCTAATCGCGGGGGATACTGGTCTCCTTATACCACGCTAAGATATAGACTCGCCCTTTATAGATAATAAAGGGCAGGGTAGTATACCTAGTAGCGCAAATACTCTAAATCACTGTGACCTACTCGCGGTTGCCTAGCTAAACAAGCGTAGGTTAAGAACGTCTTTCTAAACTAGTTACAACCTTTATTAAGCTAATAACTCCTATCTAGAAGCCTATCTTATTAAAGTTATAGATGTCTCTATCCTACACTCTATACTTGGCTTTTGTATTCTCTACTAGCTAAAACTACGCGTTTATAACCTCTAGGTCTTCCTATTATATTCTCTATTAGTTCTTCGCTTAATTAAAAGCTATTTTAAGCTTAGGTACGCGCTTTACAAAGCGCTAAGCCTAGTATTGTCCTATAGGGTCTCTATGCCGCGCAGCTAGCAGTTTGTTGGCTATATCTTCCACCTTACCTAGCTAGGGTGCAAATCCTTGCGAATCTAGGTCGAGGATATACTATATGAGCGTCTGCTCTTTAGTCGCGGTAAGCTTTGCCATGCCTAATTGTATATCTGCTTAGGTGATAATTCTGTTAATTTAATCGCTTAGTGTAGACTTTAGGATATTATATGCTGTAGCAGCGCGTTGCAGGCTTGAAATTTGCTTATTCTAATAGGCGTGAAGGGCAAGCTTAATTCTGCCTTCTTAATTAGATAATAACGCGTCGTGTTATTAAGACATTATAATTTATAGTGAAGTGTTGTGGTCTTGGCAAAAACTGTCCGGCGGACTAATCTATCCGGGCTACTAATAGAATATGTTAAAGTAAATACTAGTAAGTAGATAGTTTATATAGAGGAAGGGAGAACTACTAATAGCAACTTTAAAAATAAAAAGTTGCTAATATCTATACACTATATAGGCAAGAGCACCTAAGAAGATTAAGATTTTAATATTACTATATAATAGTATTATATGGGGATTACGTAATACCTATACGCCGCAGCCTATATGCTATAGAATCTTCTTTTTTTATTTGCACTCCTTCTAGATATAAGCAATTAATACTAAAGTTAGTTCTATTATATTATTTTCTTTTCTTATATAATTATTCTATACATCCTTTACACCTTAAGTTGCTAGTATAGAGTATTAGATATTAATGTC
Source organism: Laburnicola sp. R22_1 (assembly GCA_014281115.1). Lineage (NCBI taxonomy): Eukaryota > Fungi > Ascomycota > Dothideomycetes > Pleosporales > Didymosphaeriaceae > Laburnicola > Laburnicola sp. R22_1. The sequence goes on along the minus strand of JACONQ010000001.1, from coordinate 2,696,873 downwards.
TATACAGCTAGCTATAGAGTACCTATTTAATAACTATTTTCTTATTATTTATTTTTTCTTTTATATAATATATTTATTTAATTCTTTTATATATATATTACTTAAAAATATGCTTTTTCTATCTATTATTTAAAAAAGAAGAGATATAATATATACACTTTTTATTAATACTATCTTAAAACGCTTTTCTGTGTTAATAATAGTAGGAGAGATAACTGCTATTATTGTAATAATTTTATTAGAAACTCCTTAGTCGCAAAAAAACCATAATATATACTTATTTAAAGAGAAATTTTTATTTTAGTATTTATAAATAATATTTAAAAGTGTTTACCCTACTATCTAGCCTTATTTTATATAATAATTATACTTAGTACTATAGCTTTACTATATATAAAAACTATATAATTTACCTAGAAATTTACTAATATGTAATACTTAGTAAAAAGTCTAGAATTAAAGTTACTACTATAGTAATAAGTATATAAAATACTTTTAAAATATTATATAACTAGACTAAAAGCGTATAAAAGTAGCTTTTATACTAAATAACTTTAGTAGCTTATAAATATAAGTCTATACTAGCTATAAGAATAATATTAATATTATATAAAAGTAGATATATAATATATAACTTCTCTAGCTATTTTTTATAGTTAGTATTATATAAAAGCAAAGAATAGAGAAACTTATATTAATAGAAATATTGTAAATAAATATATAGTTTGCCTAAGAACTAGTTCGAAAAGTAATATATATTCTTTTATTTTAAAAAAGTTATATAGTAATAGTAAAGCTAAAAAAGCTAAAATAGTTAATAACTAGTATAAATGCTATTACCTACACTAAATTAGTATTATATAAAGATTGCTTTTTTATTATTACCTTTTTACGCCTTTTTAATTACTAAGCAGGGGGCTGTGCTTTTTTATTATGTTATTTAAGATGAAAGCCTTTGTCGTCCTACCCCTAGATAGATAAAATAACGCCACACACATATAAAGATAAGATATTCTATAATAAGGGATATAGTTTAGCACTATATAAAATAGGAGATTAGTTTAATAAAAGAGAAAAGAGCTAAGAAGAAGAAATATATATAAAGAGATGTTTAAAGTAAAAAATAAGAAAAAAAGAAAGAAAAGAAAGCTAGTCTTATATATCTCTTTTCTCTATTTAAAGCCTTAATTTCTACCTCTTATTAGTATTTATCTTTTCCTTATTTAATCTTATATAATTACCTAATACTACTACCTAAATAAATAAGATAAATAGATTTATTTATTATACAAGGAATAAACTAAGTAAAAAGCTTTATATAAATAATATATTATTACTATAATTATATTATTAATTATATAATTTTACTTTTAACTACTATTAGCTAAATAGCTACTTTACTATTAATAAGCCTAATTACGCGTCTAATAAATAGTAGTAAATTATAATAAATAGTTACTTAATAGAATTTTCCTACTAACTAAAGTAAACTAGTAAGATTAGAAGATATATAAATAAGAGAATAATATATAAATAAAGTAAATATTAGTAAGTAGATAGTTTATATAGAGAAAGAAAGAACTACTAATAGTAACTTTAAAATAAAAAGTTACTAGTATCTATATACTATATAAGTAAGGGCACCTAAAAGTATTAAAATTTTAATATTACTATATAATAGTATTATATAGTTTTTTTACGACTAAGGGGTTTCTAATAAAAATATTATAATAATAGCAGATATTCCTACTACTATTATATACACAGAAAAGCGTTTTAAGGTGTTAATAAAAAGGGTTAGCGCGTTATAAGCGAGCTTAGTAGGCTTAGCGCGCCTACTCTAACTAAAAAAAATTTTATATACAAAACTATATATAAGGCCATATTACTATACTATAGTTTAGAGTAAAAAAGGTATAAAATAGCGCTAGTGTTATAACTAGTATAATACTGCAACTATCTCTCTCTACTATTATCTTTAAAGATTACTAAAAGTAATAGCTATATTAGTAGGTTTGTACTATTATAAGATATATGCTAGGTAGAAGCTTATATACTATAGGTACACTAATACTCTATCTTTATATTAAAGTTAACCTTAAGACTTCTACTACTATTGCTCTATTTTTCACTATCCTTCTAAGCCCTAATACTAAAATCGCGGTTAACACCGCCTAAAAGTATACTCTAATCTATTTATCTAAAGACACTAGGTCTACACTAGAGTACTACTCTATCTAGAAGATTATTAATAGAAAGTAGAAGGTATATTTTACCCTATATAAAGCGGTTCTAGTGTACTAGTTAGGCTAGCAATAGATTAGTAACTATAGGCGCTATAATAAACGCGTAGAGTTGTTACTATAGTTCCTTATATTGCTACTAGTTAGGAAGGTAGCAATAACCTTAGAGAAGAGTAATAAGAAGAAAGAGAAGAAGATATTTATTAATAAGTTACTAGGGGAGGAGAGTGTTACATAGATATATTAGATTCTTATAGTTATAGCGTTAGATAAGCGCGATACGTAAGCGACGCAATTGCTAATAATAGTAATAATAGAGCTTAGTTTGCTGTGCACGCTTTAAGTAAATTTAATAGCTATAAGAGCGCTTATAGATAATAAGAGGCAAGTATATAGTTTATAAACTATTTTTATAAACTATTATTATATTAGCAGAGACTTAGTAGACTGTATTTTTAGGCGCTAGACTAGAGCGGCCTTTCCATTCCAACCTACGCAGGCTTAAATTAAAAAAATGTAGTTAAAAAGGGTGATCGACACTAAATAAACAATGCGACCCATATAGTATTGTATAAGAATTATATAATATCTATATACTATAGCCTATATATTATAGAATTTTCTTTTTTTTATCTACACCCTTTTTAAATATAAGTAATTAATACTAAAGTTAGTTCTATTATATTATTTCTTTTCTTATACGCTTATCCTATACACCCTCTATACTTACTAATATAGATCTAGTAGATATTGCTATCTATATAGCTAGCTGTAGAGTACCTATTTAACAGGCCAAATATTTTTCCACAACTCGACTCTGTCCCAAAAAATTTACCACACAACTTCTCCCATACAGAAAACCAAAAAGCCCACAAAACTAACAGCCCTGCAACCCAGCCATACCCAAGAATCAATTTCACGTAACAACCACTCTGCCTCTTTCTAATACCTAAACCACACCATGTGCACAATCTTTTACGTCACTTTCAGGAATTTTAATCACCACGAATTTTGGAACGTAGAAAAATATGATAGGGGACGCCAAAGAGGTCGGCCGTGCCCCAACTCCCCGCGCCGAAGGTTCAGAAGGAATGAGGCAACGTGTTTGGATTGCATCGCTAGATTACATGCCGACTCAGGCTATAACAGTTGAAGAAAGCCACTTCGGCCTTTTGGGGGTGGGACGCCGAGGAGCTTGTCTCGAAGTGCAGAGAATGCGGTATGGGTAAGTGCAGTATGGGCGAATGCGACATGGAAAATCAGGAGGGTGTGTTTGTAGAATCACTGTCGTGATAGGTAGAGGAATACCTGATGAGCACTACCAAGGTCGATTTGGAACCCTAAGTACTATGTGCTACCCTAGGATGAGCAATACCTGCATAAACACATTCTTCGTCAGAGGAACGTATGAAAACTAATGTCTAAGCAAAGTGCTAGGAATCCAAAGGTTTCTATCTCAGTTCGTTTTATATTTGACATGGCTTCCGCCAAAGTCCCTGGTACACCTCCTTCATCAGTGACACTAGTAATAACGATACTTAAGTTGAAATCCAAATGACCATTATGAGACGGACAGACTTCCTCAATGATGCTCAATGAACGTCGGGCGCTTTTCACTGTGCTATATCATTTGTTTGGCCAACAGAGGTCTGAGCAACGAGGCAATTGAAGGGGCGACGTCAGACTAAACTCGTTTCCATCGAAATACAAGCAGCGGTGGAAGTGATTAGATCGATTGAATCACTGCTCGGATAGCTATCACCAGGAAAAAATAGCTCTAAACTGCAATACTTGATTCAATACCAATGAAGAGTACTAGATCCGAAACAATTTTGAAATGCGAAAGGCCGTAAAGAATGACAGTCTGGAACAAGGAGCATCGTTATACGTGAGATGTAGAGAGGATTTGATGGCCTCAAAGACCCGGAAAACCCTCCCTCAACAACAGTCACCTGCCACGCCCAGCCTCACCTTTCGCCTACTAATCCACAGTTTTGAGGCCTTGCCTGAGCTTCGAAGTATTCTTCGCCATCGTTTCGACATGCTGGAGCGTCAGCATCCCTTTGTTGTTGAGAGCCAACGTAGCTGCCGCGTACAGGGCGTTCCGAATCTGATGTCCATTGAGAGGTTTGAAAATCTCCTGACCATCTTCTTTGAACCATCGCAGTATAGCTTCACGATCATCAATCTTGTCATCCCCGACTTCTTCGAGGAATTGCTTGAAGATGGCGGTTTTCTGATCGTACTTGAGACTAGTGTATTTTATTCCCAGGTGGACATGAGACAAGAGCACATCGTCGGGTTGTTCCAAGCGTTTGCTGGTAAGAACCAATACCGTGTTTCATCACCTGACGATCGGCCCCACCGGACGATCGATTTTCCGCCTCAACAGCCCAACTTCGGCACCTTTTGCAACGCTCTATACAACGAATATGGCCGAATTAAGTGCTGCTCTTGACTATTTGAGCTCGCTGAGCATCTCTGAGAAGCCTAATTACACCAAAGTCGCTCAAAAATATGGCTGCGATCGCAATACGTTGTCGCGCCGGCATCGCAGGGTGCAGGGCACGCGCGACGCGCTGGCCGACAGCCAGCGCCTCCTCAACACCCAACAGGAAACTGAGCTTCTACAATATATTAATGGCCTTTGCGAACGAGGATTACCCCTACAAAGGAGATGATACGAAATTTCGCATCAGAAATAGCTGGGAAGCCTGCTGGCAAAAACTGGGTTGACCGATTTATACGACGCCACAAAGTCGACCTACTTTCCCACTGGACCTCTGGTATAGACGCCTCACGTAAACGCGCCGACTCTGCCTTCAAGTACGCCCTATATTTCGAGCTCCTACGTAAAAAGATTGAGCAGTATAACGTCGACAAGCGCCACATGTACAATATGGATGAGAAGGGTTTCCTAATTGGGGTGCTGTCAAAAATGAAGCGTGTCTTCTCCCGACAGCGCTATGAGAGCGGCGGCATTAAACAAATGCTCCAGGACGGCAATCGCGAGTGGATTACAACGCTAGCATGTATTTGCGCTGATGGAAGCTCTCTTACGCCTTGCTTGATTTATCAAGCGCAGTCAAACAATATACAAGACACCTGGTTACAAGATTTTGACGATTCCTTACACAAAGCTTTCTTTGCGGTATCACCAAGTGGATGGACGAACAACGATTTAGGCCTAGCATGGGTCAAACAGGTGTTTGACAGGGAGACTAAGGCAAAGGCGCGCCGCGATTATCGTCTACTACTCCTTGACGGCCATGGATCGCATGTTACAATGGAGTTTATTGACTACTGCGATCAAAATAAGATCCTCCTGGCTATCTATCCACCTCATTCAACCCATACGCTCCAGCCGCTCGACGTCGCGCTATTCAAGCCTCTCAGCACTGCCTACTCCGCTGAACTTACTGAGTACTTAGATAAGTGCCAGGGCCTCTCAAGAGTCACAAAGCGCGACTTCTTCGCTATGTTTGAGAGGGCCTGGCAGTGCTCCTTTCAAGAAAACACGATCTGCAGCGCCTTTAAGGCCACTGGCGTAGTGCCTTTCAACCCCCAAGTAATCCTTCAGCGCTTTAATAATATAGACCTAGAGCGGCCATCCTCAAGCGACAGCAGCTCTTCTGTACTTAGCGCTTCAGATTGGCGTAAAATTGAGAGACTCTTGCGCCAGGTTGTCTCTGATACTTACGCTGAGGGGTCCCGGCAGCTCTCCCGCACTATGCACTCAATTTCAGTGCGCAACACCCTCCTGAACCATGAAAATACGCGTTTACGAGAAGCGCTAGCCCAGAAGAAGCGCCCTACGCAAGGAAAGCCTCTACTGCTTGAACCACCTGCAGATTACGCTGGCGGCGCAATATTTTGGTCCCCCGCAAAGGTCAAGGAAGCTCGCCAACGCCAGGCACAAAAAGATCAGGAGGCAAAGGCTAAGGAGCAAGAGAAGGAGCAGAGGAAGGCTATCCAGGAGGAGCAGAGGCGTACAAAGGCTATACAAGAGGAGGAGCGCGCCCAGGGCCTGGCGTCAACCCAGGCGCTTCGGGCACCAAAAGCAAGGCCCCCAAAGGCATCCAAGAAGCTCCTCTCCCACTCCAAAACACCTCCAAGGTGACGCGCAAGGGCAAGGAGAAGGTTATTACGCCTCCTTTAATTGATGAGGAGGATGTAGAGTACAACTTTTCATCTGTTGTAGATGTGGCGCCTACGCCAGCGCGTACACGCCGGGGTCGCTCTTTACGGCTCCCTGAGCGTTATCGCACCTAATAAAGTATCGCGATCGTCTCCTATGCCTCTCAAAAGCTCTCCACCAAAAAATCTGGCCTGTATACAATTTGTATTGCGTTGTACAGCTTCAAAAGTTGTACGCACGGACCCTGCCAAATCGATCGTCAGGTGGGGCCGATCGTCGGGTGATGAAACACGGTATGCCTTCGTAGTGCTTCAATGCGCGTAAGAGGACTTTCGCAGCTCCGCTTCGGGGCTCAAAATAGAAGTCCGCTTCATCAAGAAGAAGCACGGCACGCCAACGAGAAGCCAGTTGGAACAGATATTCGAGATTGTGCGCCCAGTAAAACCCAAGGTCGAAAGGTGTTGCGGTCAAGAGAGGCTTGCCAGCTAGTGAAGCGATGCATTCTGCAGTGAGGGTTTTACCTGCGCCAGATGGACCATGGAACAAGAATACAAGCCCTCTGCCCCTGTCTTTCGCGATATTCCTTAGGAGATCGTCCTTTACTTGGCTGTGGCCCATGACTAGGTTCTTGAGCAGCTGCTTGGTGGAGTACTGCAATTGCAGTTTCTCGGACGCGACAGAGTTGCTGAGATGGGTAGCGGGTTTGACCTTCGTGACATCAAGTTCAAGCCAAGCTCTTGATTTGAGGTGATACCCTAAGAGCCGCGGAGCAAAGAGGAGGTAATACACTTCATCGTCGTGCCTGACTGGTGGGTTCGTTTTCCGCATGTCGTATCCTAGAGGTACGCCCTTATGGGAAGAGTTGAGGCAAGAGATACACCGGCGTTCTGTGTCACACATACAGAATCGTGCATTCGCCATAGGTGCATAACTTCCCACAGTCGTGTTGCTACAGATGAAGGCCTCGAAGTCGACCACAATGTGACCAGAGATCTAGGGTAGTCAGCGCCCATATACATTCTTTCTGAGCATGGTCTTCGTTACCCAACATGGCCCTGAGTCTTTCGAGAAATTCGAGAAGTGATCGTCGGAGCGACTAGTACCAGTACTCAAAATTGATTCCATGCCATCAGGATACTATAGAGTCAATAATGTACATATACTGAAGCTTGGTGGTGTAAGAACTGACTTGCCCTTCCTTCTTTAGTCTTTGAACTCCTCTGCTGTGGCAATAGCCCATTCCTTCGTATTCCCATGTCTCTGGTGTAACACTCCGGCAGCACAGATGATGGAAAAACTTGCCTCGATTGCCAAGTTCTCTCTTCAGGCTTTCTAGACTTACACCGGCATTGGCGTCGAAGTGATACCGGAGAGGATGGCATGCCAGAGTGTTGATCTTGCGCAGACCAGCAAATTCTTCGAAATTGAAAACAATGGGCACGCGATGGAAAGAACTACCATTTCAATCGTTTGCCCAACAATGGAGGTAGCGGACAACTCGCGATTTCTGTGCTTTGTCTGGACTTTGGATAACGTGGTGATGTCGGGTGCACTCTCTGACAACGAAAACTTGAGGGTGGTGCTGATAAACTTCAGCATATACCAGCTCACCTGGGGGAAATAATGCCCAAACGCTGTCAAATCCAATATCTCTCTTCAACATCGTGCTTTCAAGCTCCGAGATAGACCGATTTACTGTGATGCTTGATCTTACTTCAGCGAGAAGCGAAGTCAGATTTTCCTTCGCCGTACGGATGGTCATGGTCAGAGTGGCATCGCTCAAAGCGCCTAGTTCGCTAGCGAGACGCTTTTTGGCTTCTTGCCAACCGGGTTCGTTGATCTCGGAAGTAGAGAGCAGTTGCAACATTGCCCAGTTCTGAATCAGCGCATCGAAGGGATCCTCAATTTCGACGCCATTCTTGCTGTTGGATCTAACATGCAGTCGTGGATCATGGGGAAAGCTCGTGTACAACAGATCTTGTAGAGGTTTGTTGGAGATTCTGACTTCCGAGTAAGAGTATGAGCCCCACTTGTCTGGCTCCATGGTACAGGTAAGATCCCTTGAGATCTAGAGGGTAGGATATTGATTCAATGAGGGTTTCTTTGGGATAGCCACGATGTCCATCATTTCATCTGAATCATATATGACCTCCTGGTAACGGATCACTGGTACCGAGATCGTCTTCATTGGAGGCGAAATCTTCTTACTCGTAGCTACACTCTTTTTACCGTTTTTCTTCGCCTAAAACAATTTAGTGATCAAACTTCATCGGGACTGGAGTATATTACCTTCTTTTGAGGAATGGACGACAAGAAGTTGTCCCAGTCCGAGTTCGATGCCCCGCTGATTTTGGTCTTGTTCCCGGAGTCGGTATGCTTGATTGGCTTCACAGCTTTGGGTACGCCCCACCTGTTATCAACGTCGTTTGACACTTTCAGGGATATCTCCTTAGAGTCGCTTTTTTTGGAATCACTCGTTGAATTTACAGCTTTGGATGATTTCGAGGTGTCCATATCGGGGCTAATGGGTACCGGGGCCTCGGAACCAGCCACTGACTTCCCAAACATGCGTAGGTCCGAGTCATTCGAGTGGAAATTCGTGGACATGTTGCTCATAGTACCAACCTTGGGACTGTTGACATCGCGGATATCAATCAATTGTGCAGAGCTAGGCTTGCCTGACACAGAGGTGTAGCCGAAATTATTAGTGCCCATTGTCTTCAAGTATTCCTTCATCTTCACGTCAACAAAAGTACGCACGATCTTGTAGGGAAATGCGTACCTCAACGTCAAATTCTTCCATACCTCGGTCAATAGTTTGATCGGGTTTCACACCAACTGTCTTCTAAAGCATATAAGTCACTGATCACAAGATGACGAGGCTGGTATTGATACCTTCTTTTCTTGGGAGCCGTGGCGGTAACAGGCGTAGGGAGCGATATCATTTTGCTCGCGTTGTCTTGCGAAGGCGAAAGTCCATTCATGGCCTCGAGCGCAGGATTTACCTTTCCAGGCTTGGGGACAAGGGTTTCGAGCTGTGCCACCCGTTCAAGCAGCTCGGCATATCTGAGATCAGGCTCCGGCATGTTCAAACATTCTGCTTCGTGGACAAGTGGATCTGGTTTGCTCTTATCCTTCATAGTAAGATAGGGTGTCTAGTGAACAGCGCGAGAAAGGCGTGGGAGAAGATTTAAAAAGGCGAGATCCACCGATGCCGGGGGTAGTCCCATGCTTGACGTTACACCTATGATGTAGAACTCTTAATTGACGTATTAAATCGTGCGGCAAGACGCATCGACTGCTCCACTTGGTGTACATGAACGTCGGCTACCAGCAGGGACATGTGGTGCCGTCTGACAGATGAATACCGAAAGCCTGTTGTACTAGACAGTAGAGTGAACCTCTCCATACGTGTGTTAAAGAAGGTAAAAATGACAACATCCGCATCAGTAAGCAGGGACGCAAGCAAGCCCTTCTCGATGAATGTTGACCTCTTTGCTCGGGTTGAAAAAGTGGAGCTGCCTTTGTGTAATCGCGGTCTATGATGCAGTGCACTTGCCAAACGTCGAACAAGAGTCCTGTAACCTAAACGCAAGAGTATGGCGAAAGATGGTGGTTTGCGCACATGATTCTGTACGAGCGTAGTTCCGAGTCGCACTACAGAGATTATCTCTCTCGGTAAACAAGAACAAGGGTCTTTCACCGGTTGCGTCGCCTAACTGAGTGAGTCGCAACTACGCCGGTATACGCTTGAAGAAGGTGACGCTATATTGCTGCCCGTGATCGCTTGGCGAGTATTTTCGAAAGTTTGGGTACCATGCTAACTGGGTGTCGCAAGCTCTCTCGGTCGTCCACATCTTACGCATAAAGCTTGCGGTCTGGAGGAATGACCGCTTGTGCATAAGCTGGTACGTATTTCCCGTTAGGATCAAAGGCCTATGATAGTTTGCTCATAAATCAGTACATACATTTGGGCAAGGACATGATCATGGAAGCTTTCCGGGGCCGGTGTCAGAGCCGTCGGAGCATGAAATATTCATGCCGCATCTGATTGTCCCCAATCGTACAAACGGCGCAGCTTTGCCCCATTTCCAGAATCTGAAACCCGTGGGAAATAAACATGGTAGCCTAACAACTCATTAGCACACAACCAGCATGACTTATCGCCAGCATAAGCTCTCCGAACCAAACTCCAAAAAGTATGTTGAGGTAGTCATTTCATTCCTGTCATAAATCCATTCGCCCTACGCCCATAATCTCCCACACCGTCGTCATATTCCATGCTCTATTTTGGTATCTCATGCAACTGAAAGGCCATCTCTGCCGATGAATTTGAATAACAGGTCTCGATCCGCTATCGCTGTATTACTTCGCAACGCCATCTTCGGCATTGAAGCAGTCTTCGAAGCTCTTGGTATGCTTATTCGAGGCATGTTCCGTGAGCATTTTGCGCGAGGTAGTGCCCTGGAAGGACTGGAAGCACGTTTTGCACTTGATGGTGAGGGCTGCGGCGTTCTATTCAAACAGGTTAGTATGTTAAGAACGCATTTCCTAGGCTCCACGGGAAAACATATACTCACCGACTTCAACTGGCTCTTTGGCTCCTTGCCGCCCTTGGCAGCGTTGCGCTCGCGCTTCTGCTGTGCCCTGCAAAACTGTCAGTATCCCCACTGCTAGCTGTGCAACCGTTCTCTCGTACTTGGCTCCGTTGCCCATGTTTGTTAGCCACTTGTCGCTACTTGTCAGTCGGTGAGCGGAATATGTAGATTTTGTGTCGTCTGTAGTGCTTGGAGGAGAGCGGCAGTGAGAAATTTATGGCGGGGAGGCTCTGGAAGTCTGGCCGTTTCGAATGGCAAGGGCCACCCTCGGTCGCGCTTACCTGTCTAGGTTACCCCACCGCGCTATCCTATGCCATCTCCCCCTCCTTCAACGCCTCATACCCCCATCAATGACATTTTCCTAATTTCAGCCTCCACCCATAGTCCACTATTAAGAACCTCATGGGTAGCTCTATAATCCTATCAACACCTGAAGGGCTCTTGATGAAGTCATGACCTGTACCGAACCACCGCCTCTTCAAGCTACCCATGGCCACATCACTCTGGAGCATCTCAATCACATGAGCCACCACGGTATGCAACCTACTGTTGAATGCAGCCGGTCGTTCACTTGGAATCATGCAAGTGCTCAGTCACGCCCGTGGATAACCGCTTACGACACAAATCTCGCTGACGTGTTCTGCATCATCGATATGTTGTCTTCCTCCAGATTCTCAGTGCCTCAATCCAGTTCCTTCAATCCGTTCCTCCATTCAGTCTCCTTTTCTTTGCCTCCTTTCCGTTTCCATGCATCTAGCAAGGTCCTCGCTTTCCTGTCAATCTGTTCACAATCACAACACAACCTCCGGAATCTTGTTTGCGCAGCATGGCTTTACTGAGTACTTAACCAGCCTTGAGTGCTTTATATTTCTTACACATACCACAACTTTGCAGTCTTAGTTTTAAGAAACTATCTCAAATATCCAGTAGAATAAGCTGTTTAGCTTCGAAAAAGGTTTCTGTCGTCTATCGATAAAATGGTCCACTTCCACATCGCACGCAAAACCGGCCTCCGCGTCGTCATCGCTATATCTGTCAGCTTCTTCATCGCCGAAATATCTGGTGAGCCTCTCCCTCTATATCCACCCTCTTCGGACCCCATGAATCACGCTGACACTAACCACCCATAGCTGGCTTCTACACCAAGTCACTCGCCCTCGTAGCAGATGCATTCCACTACCTAGCCGACATCATCGGCTTCAGCGTCGCCCTAGCAGCCGTACACATGCACGAGCGCACAGACGCACCCGCATCCCTCTCCTTCGGCTGGGCCCGGGCCTCCCTCCTCGGCGCCTTCTTCAACGGCGTGTTCCTCCTAGGCCTAGGTCTCTCCATCTCCCTGCAATCCATCGAGCGCTTCATCCGCGTCAAGGAGGTCGAAAATCCCACCATTGTCTTGATAGTGGGCTCCGTCGGTTTAGTCCTGAACCTCATCAGCGGGATCTTCCTCCACGAGCACAACCACGGACACAGCCATAACCACGCCCACGCCCACAACCACGCCCACGACGAAGAAGCAGCACACCCAACCCCCATTCCCAACGACCAAGACCTCACCCGCCCCCAACACAACCACACCGCCGTCCCCCCGACCTCCCCCCAGCGCGACCTCGGCATGCTCGGCGCCCTCCTCCACGTCCTCAGCGACGCCTTCAACAACATCGGCGTCATCACCTCGGCCCTCATAATCCTCTTCACGCACTCTCCCCACCGCTTCTACGCCGACCCCGCCACAAGCCTCTACATCGGCCTCATGATCCTCTGCACCGCCATCCCCCTCACACGCCGCTCAGGCACGTTTCTCCTCCAAACCGCACCCCGCGGCATCGATATCGCGCTTGTCAAGAAGGATCTGGAGAGTATCCCTGGTGTCTTGGGCATGCATGAACTGCATGTGTGGAGTTTGGATCAGACGAAAGTGGTGGCGAGTGCGCATGTGGTTGTTGCGGAGGAGGGGGTGGCGGATTTTATGCGCAGGGCGAAGCTGGTGGGCGAGTGTTTGCATAGGTGGGGGGTGCATAGTGTGACGTTACAGCCGGAGTTGCTGGCGGGGGAGAAGAAGCAAGGGGGCGGGGAGGAGAGTAGTAGTGAGAGTGGCGAGGAGTGTAGGTTGACGTGTGGGGTTGAGTGTAGGCCTTTGAGGTGCTGTGAGTAGATTGGTGGGTGTGGTGGTTTTGTTCTTGTGAGATGGTTGAGAGTGGGTATGTACGAAGTACATATACGGGTTTCTGTGTAGTAACATTGCGGTACATATGCATGTGTGGTTAGGCTTCACAAGATAATTCATTCGCGGTTCAACATTAATTCCGCATAAACTCCGAGAAAAGAAAAAGAAACTCTCCAGCAACGTTAATAAAGAGCACATAACGAGCAACGTTCAGAGAGATACGTGCTACCGTGAACTTCGCCGAAAGTGGGGTTCAAGCCAGCGGAGAAGCTCACCTTCTCATTGGCTAGTCTCAAGCTTCCGCCGCTTGATGATGACCACATCCACATACCAAGAATGCTTCTGTTGAACATTAATTTCTCAAGTAGCATCACATCATAATCACCGTTTAGCAAAAAATATGATACAACGTGTGTGTATTACTAGTGCTACATCTACGGACGACACTGCGACAATAGTCCGCCGAATGCAACATTCAATAATCCCAGCGTCCACACGGTCTGCCGAAGGATTTTCCTTCGATGTCTAGACTAAACAGTCTTGTTCGAATGCCTTTACTTGGAGAGGCTGTTTCGACTGGCAAGAGCCGAGTCCCCCAAGAATGGTTCGAAAAGGTTCTTGAAATAGAGTGGGGTGGGTGGTGGATCCATGCCGAGGGCCGGCATGGGTTTGGCAAGGGACACGCTCACTTGCGCGTTCGCTAGCTCGCCATGCGAAGAGGAGTGAATGGGGATAGAGTCAAACATGAGGCTCCGGTGCAATGCTGGGGATGGTGTATGGTATGCTGAGACGCTGAATAAAGAATATAACGACAGGGAAAATGGGTGCTGGTCGAGGAGGGCGCCTTTGATACGTATTTTTTTCGTTGTCGGGTATCCAAAAGATACTAAAAGGCAAGGCAACCGAGTTGTACAGCTCTTCGTGACCAGGTCAGCGAAAGGGAACGAGAGCTAGCCGAAAAAAGTAGATGTGCTGACTAGGGCGAGAATCAAGTTGAGTAGCAGCTCTTCGATCTGGACGTACAATCGCCGGACGTCGACCAGGGTAGAAAGGTAAAGACACAAAATGAGGAAAATGAACAATGAGAGAACAACGACGGCCCACCCCGCCATGTCCGAACGCTAGAGGCCATTTGCCGGCGATGCGCGAGGATCGCCCGGAGGTGGCACAGGTGGCTTGTGGTGGTGATGATGGCAGCCGGGGTGGTCGCAGTGACGAGGGGGGTTGTCTTCGTAGTCGTCGTCGTCGTAGTAGTCCTCGTCCTGACCGTCCAACCGCTCGTTCTCCGGGCGCCGATCGTACCCGCCAGGCGGGTTCTGGTTGGCTTGAGTACTGTTGGCATGCTGACCCTTCTTATTCACCTTCTTGCCCTTGCGGCCCTTCATCCTCGCCTTTTCGAGCAGACGGCGCTTCTCGGCCAGACGCTTGCGCTCCTTTCGGTCTTTAATCTCATACTGCCTGATCAATGCCTCCGGCGGCCGGCCAAAAATATCCTCATACTCGCAGAACTCACAGATCCAGGCAGGGTTGGCCGCGCTGGGCGGGTTGTGGAAGTTCCGGTACTCCTGTTCGATGCGGCGTTTGCGCGCAGCATAGGCGTAGAGCTTGGCTGCGCTGCGTCGCGGCTTACGCGGGGCAGGTGCCTGCTGGTTCGACGGGGCCGATTTCGGGGCAGGAGCGTTCTTAGTGCCGGGGGGCTGGTTGCCGTTCATGTTTGGGCTCGTCTGCGTGCCCTGCGTGTTGACGGCGGGGTTGTTCTGGAGGTCGGGGCGGACTGGCGGGCGTGAGCGCGTGAAGCTCGCCTTGGGCGGTGCTGCGGTCGATGGCGGGTAGGCACCGGGGGGTTGAGGATAGCCGTTCTCCTGGCCGGGCCAGACCATCTTACTGGCCGAGTCGGAGCCGCAGGTAAAGGTAAACTGTGAGTTGTTGGCGCTGGGCTTGGCAGCCTCCTGTTGCAGCAAGCTCACGTTCTCGCTGCCGGCGTGCGGTGGCGTCGCTTGGGCGTTCGCGATGGCGGTGGAGATGATGCCGCCCTGGTCTGAAGGCCCTAGAAAATCATAGTCAGCGCACGGACGCCCACCGAAAGTCGCAATTTCCCAAAGTGAAACCATACGTTTGCTGCTTGCTTTGGCATTGGCGAGGTTTGTCGAATTGCCCAGCACCCGCCGTTCCGACCGTCCAGAGCTCGACCGTCCGAACCGCCCTCGGCCCGCGCCCGACATGCCTGTTCCCGCGTTGTTGTGCTGCGGCGTTGAGGGTGCCGACGCGTAGTAGTGCGCCGGCGCCTCCCTGCCGTCGAGCCCGGCCATATCGTCAGGATGCGAGATGCCCATGCTGGCCATCTCCGCCGACAGATTGGTGGGATGCGTGTTGGCGCCGCCCATGTTTGGTATTTTGCGCTTTTTCTTGTTGTTTGTGTTCTCGAAAGATTCGTAGCCGTCTACTGACGACGACGTCGACCCGGGCTTGTGATAGGCACCGGCCGCGCTCATCGCTGGCCTCCCAGGGAGATTGCGGCTGTAGTGGTAGCTCGGCGAAGAAGCCAACGGCGCCCCGTGCTCGTCCTCTTCCTCGTCGCTCTCCACTTCGGAGTGATTGTGCCCGCAGTGACAAGTGTGATGGTCGCTTTCGCCCTGTCTCAGCGCCCTACCGCTCCTCTCGCCAGAGGAGTAGGGGAAGTTGAAGAGCGGTCCTGTCGACGGCGGGTTCGGCGGGTAGATGATGGTCTCGGCCTGCTCGGGAGACATGCGGTCGCGCAGACGCCGTTTGGGGAGCGGGCGGATGGGGCGATCGGGATACATGGGGGACGCTGTGTCCGGGGACGAGCGCAGCGGCGAAGAGTGAGTCCACTCGTAGCCTACGAAGCGGAGAGGCAGTGTTAGTAATCGACGTAGAATGCCCGCCGAACTCATCTTGGCAGCGATGATTCCAGCAAAGAAAAAAAAATTGGGGTACTCTCGAGCACCCCGGATACTTACCAGCCGTCGCCGCTACCATATTGGCAAATATCCACCGCGCTTATCCAATAATGCTGCCTGGTCCGCTGCAGCTTCCTGGTTGTCCAAATGATCCTTCTATCCAAATTCAAGCTCTACAATTCTCATTAGCACAAACTTGCCATGGCCACCTTCACCACATTATCCTGGCCAGACCATGCATATTCCAGCTGCTATCCAGCTGCCATGATGGTCCAGGAGGCGTGGAGGAGCTCGACGCACCTATCTGTAGAGCGTGGTGGGTCACAATCGATCGGTACTGCTGGAAGGTTAGCGGACGTCGGCAGCCCCTCGTTTTCATGGAAAGCTGACTGACAGATGCGCTGTGCCACGATACCCAAGATCTCTGCTTACAACAGCCCCAACCCAGGAATACGCCTCCAGGCCGTCGCAGCGAGTGCAGAACCACGGGGGGAAGCGTCGACCAATATGGGTGATGACAGATCCACCTGTTGCCAAGAGCACACGTTGGCAATGAGGTGGCTCCGCTGTCCCAGAACACCCAGGCGGGCAAACAGATACCTCAGTCCGGCGGGTACGATATAGACGGGGAGGATGTGCGACGACGATGGCAGAGACGTAGGTACGTGGGAGGTTGCTGAGGGGGCCTGCGTGCTGCGTGTCTACGTTGGCCTGCATGGCAGTCACAGTGGTGCGTCGGCCTTCCTAGCCACCGTGCCAGGCGCGCTAGTTTCAAACTGGGATTGGTAACATCTCCTGGCTTCGTCGGATTGATATGACTCGCCACATCTATAATTTCCTTTCCCCCTTTCGACGCCTTGAGTACGTCGAAGAACGTCAGCGAATGCCTGGAACTGGAAATGCGTGTCCGCTTGCGCAATACAACATGTCAGCCAGCAGCAGCACCAGCTGGTGCGATGATTCGTGAGACCTTTACGAGACTCACGAGACAAAAGTCCAAGTATTATGTGTTACCCTAGGATAGGTAATACAAATGTTAAGTATACTCAAACTTTTTGCTGAAGGTCTCACGAATTGTTGCATCGCCTGGCAGCTTGTCCTCGGTCCAAGTACGCTCGGCTGCTCGGAACATGGCAACCAAACCCGATTTCGTCTCAAACGGCTTCGCACATAGAATTCACGCGTCCAGTTCTTGCCCTGCGAGGGGGAAGTTCTTGAGCTCATGGAGGTCGCGGGATATGTTTGTCGCTCATAGCTTATCAAGGAAGGTCTCTAATGCAGCCCAACCTTGAACCCCCGCGCGACTGAGTATCCTGTGTAGCACGTCAATCTGCTCTTCTAGGCTCCCAAGCAGTACTCCTACGAGCTCATATACACAGAATTCGAGTTCTACTCTGACTAACCCACGAAACCTTGGAACTAGAGCTGTCACTCCAAATGTTTAGCTGTCCAACAGGTCTACAAACTAGTCGAGAAGACTTCGCGATCAATCTCCCACCCATTGAAGGACATCTCTACGTTTCTCTTCCAACATCGGGGTCATATGAGGTTCCCACGTTCCTCCAGGGCTGCCCTGAAGTCAAAGTCACGTGAATCAAGCTTTCCAGCTCCAGCTACCCCGCCACAACGTGCAGCAACGTTCCTGGCATCACCAACGTCCTGAGCTCTCCCCGCGTCAACCCCCAATGTCCCCTCACCATGGACCACTCTAGAGATCCGTGTCCGTGGGTTGCCCTTAATGATTTTGGGGGTGCTTTTTGTATGGGCGTACGGGTTCCCTAGTTGCCAATTATGTCAGAGTGGATTGGTTAATGACTTGCAGGCTGTCGGTGGAGCTATCTGGCATGGCGTGAAAGGCTTCCGGTACGCATTATTTACACAGTCTGCCGTCTCGCATGCTTACAGGTGCATAGTAATTCCCCCTACGGCGAACGGCGCATTGGAGCGATCACGGCCATCAAAGCCAGGGCGCCGGTCCTCGGCGGCAACTTTGGCGTCTGGGGTACTTTATTTCTCTTTAATAAAACTTGTACTTGCTAAGTTCAAGCAGGCGGCCTCTTCTCCACTTTCGATTGCGCTGTAAAGGGCATCAGGTGCGCATAACATATTCTCTGGGCTCTGGAGAGGTTCGTGAGCGGTATAAGCTAATCCGGAACAGGAAGAAGGAGGATCCCTGGAATGGCATCCTCGGAGGGTTCTGTACCGGCGCTGCCCTCGCTGTTCGCGGCGGTGCCAAAGCTATGCGTAACAACGCTATTGCTTGTGGGGTGCTAATAGGAGTCATTGAAGGAGTCGGCATCATGTTCTCGCGGATGATGGCTGAGAATACGCGCTTGGAAGCACCGCCTCCTCCACCGCAGCAGGCAGCCATTGCTTGAGGAAGCATGCGGCTGGATTGGCTAGCATTCCACAATGGCGTTTGGGAAAAAACATGGTCCAGGCCGTTGCGCTTGTATCTTTTCAGTCGCTATAAGCAACACAATGCGAGCTTAACTACGTCTTGCGTTTGGTCTTCAATTTGTTCGAGGCTACATTACCTTCCACCCACCATGTCCCCTACAGCTGATCCATTGCCCACTGGTCATGGGTAAAGCCTTACTTTTCATCCGAGTCGCTCGACGGTGCTCCAAGTAGTAAGCCATCATCTTTAACTAAAAACACGACTCCAAGCTTTAGACAAGCATCACACCAGAATCAAGCATTTAGCAACAAATTTCCATCTTCTACAAATAAAAACTCAGAGGACGGAAGGATTGGTTCTACTATTACCCGTTCGTAGAGTCCGTCTGATGAATAAAAGAATATGCGAGCTTGGACCAATGCGCTAACCCCTTTTTGACATCACCTTGAAATACGCTTTTCTGTGTCCATAACAGCAGGAGGGATTACTGCTATTATTTGTACTCTTTTTATTAGAAACCTCTTAGTCGTCAAAAAAAAACGTATTAAAGAAGCAACTACAAGCACGCTAAACACAATCCGCGCGACATTAAGCTCGCGTTGATCCGTCCTCTATTTTGGCCCCAACGACGCTTCTGCGCGAGGTCGGAGACCCAGTTGCCGGTGTGGCAATGTCACCACAATGCACATCGCCAATCAGATTCACAATTGCAGCCTGACTTACTCGGCACCTATCCGCGAGTACAACCTGCAACTCCCCTCAAAGTCCCAGGGCCTAGAAGGCAAAGTCGTTGGTCTTCTTCCTCCTGACGCTCAGCGCGGCAGCTGAGTGAATACCACTCGTATTCCCAAGTTCGTATCTCTAGGTATATATTTTCCGGTGAGTCACAGAAGGCAAAGTCGTTGGCCTTCTTCCTCTTGACGCTCAGCGCGGCAGCTGAGTGAATACCACTCGTATTCCCAAGTTCGTATCTCTAGGTATATATTTTCCGGTGAGTCACAGAAGGCAAAGTCGTTGGCCTTCTTCCTCTTGACGCTCAGCGCGCCAGCTGAGTGAATACCACTCGTATTCCCAAGTTCGTATCTCTAGGTATATATTTTCCAGTGAGTCACGCTGGGTCTAGCATGCAGCCTGCAGGTGCCGTATTCCACCGGCGGTCGCTGGAACCGAAGTGATGGCTACGCGATAGGCGTATTTCGCATTAGCTGCAAGCGAGGCGCGTTTGCGGCGAATGTGGGCGTGGGTTCTTAAAGACGACCTAGATCCGCGTCAGATCTGTTTCGTCGGGCTTGCCTCTTTGTCCTCCTCTTGTTCGCGTCACCGATCCCTTTCTCCGTCTATCCAACTCTTTAATAATAATTCTTTTGCCGACTGTGACCGCAAGACCTTGTTATCGGGACGTCACCGCTATCTAGCAATATTCCTGGAGGACGGCCTTCGAGGATTTATGCTGTGTTGCACACCTATATCGTCCCTGGAGAAATATTGATAATCACGACGCGACCTGGTACTTGAATCTCATACACTGGTCTTATCTCTCTTACACCCCTCCCTACACTGGAGCCTAACTCGCAACTCCCACCATCCAAGCTCCTCGTATAAACGACGTTATGGCTACCTTGACGTACAAGCTCCTGTCCAACGCCAGAGAACTCACTCCTCGCGCCGAGCCATCATCCTACAATGATCAAAAGAACTTCCGAGACTCTTGTACACTGGAGACATGTCCACTCAACCTATCATACTGGGGCTATCGGCCATCCCTAGCCGCCAACGCATTGTTCTGCGCTATCTTCGGGCTCTCGTTCGTCCTGTTCGTCGCCCAGGGCGCACTTTCTAAGCGCTTCCTAGGCTTCTCTATTGCTATGATATCTGGGACTGCGCTTGAAGTTATCGGATATGTGGGGAGAGTCCTGAGTCACAATAACCCCTTCGGCGAAGTACGTTCGAACTGCCTGAAATGAGACTTGCTGCAAATCACTAACGCCGTCAATAGAACCCCTTCCTCATCCAAATCATCACTCTCACCATCGCGCCAGCGTTCCTAGCCGCAGGTATCTACCTCTGCCTCTCCCGCATAGTCGTTACCTTCGGTCCTGAGAACTCTCGCATCAAACCCCTCTCCTACCCACGCATCTTCATCCCCTGCGATATTGCATCTCTCCTTCTCCAAGCAGCTGGCGGCGGCATTGCATCGTCCGCCTCGCACGCAGACAAAGACCCCACAGTCGGAAACAACATCATGATCGCCGGGCTCGCCGTGCAAGTAGTCACGCTCCTCGTCTTCATCCTCCTCGCGACCGACTTCGCGATCCGCACTCTACGTCGCATGCGCGAACTCGGCGCGCAAAACGCCCTCGATCCCACTCACGCGAAATTGCGTTCCAGCCGGGCGTTCAAAGGCTTCATGTTTGCGTTGTCGCTTGCTACGCTGTGCATATTCACGCGGTCGGTGTATCGTGTTGCGGAGCTGAGTGAGGGGTGGAATGGGAGGCTTATTAAGACGCAGAGTTATTTTATTGGGCTGGAGGGCGCGATTATTGGCGTGGCGGTTTTGGCGTTGAACGCGTTTCATCCCGGGTTGTGCTTTAGGGAGGGGTATGAGGTTGATGATGGGGGGAGGAATTGCCTTGGGAAGAAGAGGAGTAGGAAGAGTGGGGGGGTTGGTGGGGAGGATGGTGTGAGGGAGAAGTAAGGAGGTGTGGGAAGAGTGGTGGTACCTATCTTAGGTAGGTATGGAACAAGCGTATAGAGCTTCTGGATTTTTTGGAGAATCCAAGACATTTAGATTACTTCGTACTGAGCGATTGCTGAGGATCGTGATGTTGGTCCATTATGTGATGTTATTTGATTACCCACAAGGTGTTATACGCGAGTCAATACTCGGTCGTTATGGCAGATGCCTAAAGGCAACGACTCCTTTGCAACACATATCCAATTTTCGTGAATCACTACAAGATTATGTTGGCATGCAGCTTCCATCCCAAGTTTGTTCAGCCTGCGGTTCAGACTTATTTCACACGTTGATTGCTAAGCTTTATAGAGAAGCTATCCACAAGGAGTAGCTACACATATCACCCTTTTCTTCCTTTTTAGCAAACTTTGAGCTCATCCGCATAAAGTGAAAAGGTATTATAATGACGACAATACCGTTTCCATATTCAACAGCTACATGCGTCAAGGCTGCCTGCAGTGCCTCAACCTCTTTCCCACGCAGCTAACCAAGTGCTGTTAGTGTGCTCTAGCGACGCGTGATAAGGTCTTTCGTAGTGACAATGGATTATCAGTTGAGTTTGAACAGCATACTCACTACGAAGGCATCCGCCACTCAACTTCCCCCCACCTTCACCTAACCGAGTGAGATAAGTGAGTGACACCACCCTTCAAATGCCCTACTTATACCTATGCACCAGACCACTTTCGCCCACCTTTCCCACACCACACCAATCCACACGACACCCAGCCTACCCCAATCGCACCCGTCTTCTCTACTTATCCTCGCCCTAATCTCCCTCCGTGGCACCCTCCAGCCCCCTTTCACACACCACTTCAACAGCAACGTGACCCCGCCCGCTTATTCTCACGCCCACCTTACAAAGCAGATCCCCCTCCATTGACTACCACGTGGGGCCCCTCAGCCCACGCTACCCCCTTATCCACACCTTTGGTCATTTGTATAAAAAGCTACTTGACCCTCCTCAGGCAGACTTTTCGACCCGACCACCGTTGTCGCCGCGAATTCGAGAAATAAGATCGACCGAGCGACCACCCACCATGAATCAAGCCCACGACGTCGTCGTGGTCCTGACCCACGACCGCAAATACTCCTTCCACTCCGGCACGCTCGCCCGTAGTAGCACCTTCTTCGCAAACATCTTGACTGAGCCTCATGCGGTCAAGCTGAGCAACACGGCGTCGCGGGCGGGTATTAAGACGCGTTGGATGGTCGAGCTGGTGGAGTTGCCGAGTGACAACTTTCCGGCGGGGCAGTTGAATCTTGTTGTAAGTTGATGAGATTGGCGTAGCTGTTGCGGGGTGGTATTATATGGCCTGGCGTAACACGCGCTACTTGCATGCCCCTTGGAGGGGTTGTTGTAGCTCCCCCGTACCGCCCCCGCTTCTTTTTTCGTGTACATCTTGCTAAGTGTTTTTGTAACAGGAACTTACGAACACTGGCGAGCGCGTAGACGGCTACACAGACCGCGTGCTCAACGAAAACGGGCGCATACCAACCAAAATCTTCGACCACTGGGAGCGCGTCCTCTACGCCTTCTACGGCACCGAAATCCTCATCGCAGACGCGGACATGGGCGCCGGCCTAACTGACTGCGGCGGCCTCGTCAACGTCGCCGAGTACCTAGGCTGCATCAACCTGGTCGGCAAGCCCGTCGAAGTGGCGCTGCTGAAGCACGGACAGGCGCTCTTCCGCTCTGTGCAGGCGAAGCCGCATTTATGGGCCGACTTGTCGTATCGGATTCGGTCTGAGAATATTTTCCGCGAGGCGATGATCCATTTGGCGGGAAATTGGAATACCTGGAGGAAGGATAGGGCGGTTATGGTGGCGTTAGGGGCGACGCCAGTCGCGAAGCAGCTCGCGGAGAAGTATCATCGTAAGCTGGTGGAGAAGTCCAAGGCGCTGGAGAGTAGGATTATGGCGCACTATCCGGGTGATTTGGCGACGCCAATCTCTGGTACGTACTTTGATGTCTTGATTTTCCCCATCCTACAATGCCAGGTCGAAAGGCTGCATGCCCGTGTGTTACCCGAGGATGGGTAATGCAACGCAGACAGTATGGAAACGTTGGGAGGTGTACGGCTGTGTTGTGCCAAAGTTTCCCGCTAAGTTACCTCTTTGCAGACTTCCCCATCAAGCGCGAGGAGTACGCAAAGGACATTCTGATCTGGATGGCTCTTGGTTGGTTCCGCCACTGGTTCGGCCAGCGCATCATCGCCGGCAAAGGCTACCACGCAGACGACGGCGGATACGATCTCTACAAGAAAATTGGCGCCGCGGGTGACGCCTACATGGACAAGGCCATCTTAACCCAATTCCACAGTAAGTAACCCCTGAAGCACCCATGTCCTGTCTTCGGTGTATTACATCACACATATATCACTTGAAATCGGGTTTTACTGACTTACATCTCAACCATCAGGCATGTTCCCGATGACGAAGAAGGCGCTCCATGTTCTGGAGAACCACCTGCTTGAGATAAAGGAGTGCATGAAGGACTGGGTGGACAAGAGCAATATCCTCAAGAGCACCTGCCAGCTCAACGTCGACAAGTACCCCGTGGACTACATCACCTGCGTGGAGTTTGAGAAGGCGGATTACCCCTGGGTAAAGGATGAGATAGCGAAGGCGAAGTCGAACAAGCTAGGCAGACGCCTCGGCGGCAACGAGATTGCGCAGCGCAACCTTGAGGCGGCGAAGCGTCACCAGGAGGAGCGCGACATGGGCCTTGTGTCCGAAGAGGACTCTGTGCTTGGAGATGAGGAGGAGGAGGAGGAGGATGAGGACGAGACGCCCGTTCGTCCTCCTAAGCGGGCTCGAAACAATTAGACGAGTGACGGCAGGCGATTTCTGAATATCTGTGGTTGGCGCGCGATGGGTCATGATACGGAAGGGAATATGTCTTTGATTTAAACTTATCGAGTCTCCTGGCTCTCTGATCCCATCGTACTCCTCCATCCGGTGCATCATGCTAGCACCATGCTCTCCATTCTACTCGTCCTCAAATCCGCTCGGTCTCGGCCGCGGCCCCTTTGGTACTGCGTCCGGTTAGCCGACAGCCTCACCCGTAACTTCTTTTGGTCACGCGATCTATGCCCACGTACTCGGATATGTCTGCGGCACCTTGGCGATCCGCTCGTAGCCCAGATATTTCCTCGTAGGCACGACCACAGCGACAATGCCCGGTCCGGCCAGGCCCACGCAGATGGAGTAGAAGTAGGCGGGCTTGTTGATAGCCGCCCAGCGGAGGTAGCGGAAGGGCTCCTTGAAGAAGAAGGGCGCGGTCGAGGACATGGTGGGCTAGAGACACACATTAGTAACGGGCACAGCTGTGCAAGCGCCAAAAACAGCTTACCGTGGGAGTGCCGCGCAATAGGTCGGACGTCGGAACGCGCAGTCAATGGCTGGCAAAGTCGTCGTGGATGTCGTCGTCAGTCGTTCGCGGCCCAACTCGTGTTCTCGGCGGTGAGTTTCTCCGCGCCCGGCGTTTTCTTGGCAAAGCATACGTCTCCAACTGAGCTGCCGCCTGCCGCGTCACCCTACTGCAAGCTTCCACTTCGACACGACGCGAATATGAGGGGCTTGTTGTCTTTCCTGCTGTTTGCGCTGCTGGGCGCGGTGCAGGCACTGAGCTCCACGGGCTCGAGACTGCTGGTGATCCTCGACGAGGAGAGCGAGAGGGCCAAGTATAGCGTGTTGCTGGAGGACTTGAACAGTACGTTTTGTAATTCTACTAAGAAAGGCTTTCTCAGTACAATCGCTGACGACGCTTCAGGTCGAGGTTACCACACAACGGTAGAGTCGCCCAAGGCAGACAAGCTCGCGCTCTTCAGACACGGCGAACGCGCCTACGACAACGTTATCCTCCTCCCCGCCAAGTCAAAAGGCCTCGGCCCCGCCCTCACCGCAAACCAGTTCCTCGACTTCATGAAGAAGGAAGGAAATGTCCTCGTTGCGCTCTCCAGCGACCACGCCACGCCCAGTTCCGTTTCGTCCCTGCTCCTCGAGCTCGACATCCACGTTCCCTCAGACAAGGGCGCTTTGGTGGTCGACCACTTCAATTACGATTCTACTTCCGCTGCGGAAAAGCATCATGTTCTTCTGTTGCCGTTCCCCAAGCCGGCGAGGTCGGATGTCAAGAACTACTTTGCTGGTGAGGGCCTCATTGCCGTCCCGCGTGCTGTTGCCCAAACGCTGGGAAACGAATCGCCGCTCGTCCAGCCCATTCTCCGTGCTCCGAGCACCGCGTACAGCTACAACCCTAAAGACGAGGCGGAAGTGGTGGAGGATCCTTTTGCGACTGGCGAGCAGTTGAACCTCGTCTCCTCCATGCAGGCTCACAACTCGGCGCGCTTGACTGTCGTTGGCTCCGCTGAGATGCTACAAAATGGATGGTTTGCCGAAAAGGCCACGCTCAACGGCAAGGCTGTTAAGACCGCGAACCGTGAATTTGTGCACAAGGTTACGCAATGGACGTTCAAGGAGACTGGCGTCTTGAAGATCGGCAAGCTGCTCCACTACCACGACCAAGGTGTTAGTAAGAAGCTCAACACCAGCCTCGCCGTCCCAGAGAACAACCCCAAGATCTACCGCGTCAAGGAGGATGTCGTAAGTAGCAGCGAATAACACGACCCAGCGACCATCGCTAATAAACATGAAGGCCTTTCAGGTAGAAATCTCCGAATACGAAAACGACCATCTCATGCCCTTCCTGCCCGCCCAAAACGACGCTGTCCAGCTCGAATTCAGCATGCTCTCCCCCTTCCACCGCCTCAACCTCTCCCCCATCTCGCAAACGGCAAACTCAACCATCTTCGGCACCTCGTTCAGGACCCCGGACCAACACGGCATCTTCAACTTCCACGTCAACTACCGCCGCCCCTTCCTCACCAACCTCGACGAGAAGAGGCAAGTTACAGTGCGCCACTTCGCGCACGACGAATGGCCGCGCAGTTGGCAGATTAGCGGCGCGTGGGTGTGGATTGGCGGTATCTGGGTTACCATTGTGGGATGGGTAGCGTTTGTGGCGCTTTGGTTGTATAGTGCGCCGACGGAGAGGAGTGTCAAGAAGACGCAGTAAAAAAGAGGGTTGGGTTATGTAGATGGATGGAAATAGATATAGCCATGGAAATGGATGTGGAAATCAAGGGGCCGAAAGTGAGAAATGTACCGGATTATTCTCGAGTTTGGTGTCGTGTTGTTGGTTGGTGAAAATGTATTATATTATGTGGAGTTTAGGGTTGGAATGGAATGGAATGGACTGAATAGGGTGCGAATGGCATGGTATGAGTGATTGATTAACTGAATGAGTGGGGAGATGTGAGTGTTTTAGCTTGACTTGTTCTTCTTCTTCTTCTTCTTTCCTTTTACTAGGGGTGTAGGGGCGTTAGATTGCATTGGGTTGTGATGTGCTGTGTTAGTGTTAGAGTGGGCGAGGTGCTTCTTTTTCTTTTTCTTTTTGTGTGGGGAGCTTAGTAGGTAGATAGTTGGGGTTGTGGGAAAGGTAAGAACGTAGAGGGTTGTGGGAAAGGTCAGAACGTAGAGGATTGCGATGTTTTATAGGTTAGTAGGGCGGATGCGGATAGGGTGATGGGCAAGGTATAGTGGGGAATGTATACGAGGCGTGAGTGTTGAATAGTAAAGCAGGACAAGTGATTGTTAAGCGCAGGGTCTTCTTGTAGGGTTTAGAGAGGTTTACAAGGGAAGGGGGTAATGGGTAAGTGGTATTAGGTGCTTAGAGTTGTCTATGGAGTGCGCTGGTATAAGACCAAATATGCGCCTGGGATGTTAATTTTTTAGGGGGGGAGAGGGGGGAGGTGGGGGGAAGGGGTCTTGTTGATAAAAGACAATTATCGGTATATGAAGCGCCTCCTTTCCGCATTCCTAGGTTACCATGAAAATTATTGAAATAGTAGCCTCGGTGCTTTGTTGGCTTATCTGTCCTAGGATGACTCCAGCACAAAGCAGAGTTGGCTTTACTGTTTGGACTATGCTTGGGTCAACTCGAATGATGTAGTCTGATTATGTTTAGAAGAAGGATTTATGCTTCGTCTGCAGATCGCCAGAGATTAATTTGTGCTGAAATACATCTGTTCAGCTGCTCAACGCCCGTCTTCTGGCCAATCGGAAGAGCAATTAGATGTTTTACAAAAAGCACATGGTGTTAGTTTCATTGTTGAAAGAAGACATTGTTAAAATCATGTAGAGTGGCCCAGTCGTCGCGCAAGTGTTTTTAATGCCCAAGGGCAGGTGCAATGAAAATTCGAGAAGACTTGGGTCTTCCACATGTTCGGGTTCATGACGAAATACGTACAAATGCGTTTGTCCCCATCTAATCGATCGCCATAGTACAGTAGAATTATTACATATGTGCTCTCCGTTCGACTTGAAACAACGTTAACTATTGACACCGTATCCACATCAAGCGCGAGCACATCTTCCTGGAGGATAGTTGAATCGCCTGGTTTTCGTGGAGATCTCTGGAATGAGTCTGGCGACAGTAGAGGCATGCTAGAGGTCATAAATAGTGGTTTTTTTTGTTTGTGAACAAAGCTGCATCCCGCAGCTATACTATGGTAAAAAAGAAAATCTAGCTATAAACTTTTTTCTGTGTACCAGCTCTGTGCAAAAATCTTGAATACATGTGATTCAATCATGTGATCTAACTGTGAAGTGCCTGTGGGTCTCGGTCGAGACCGGTAGATAGTGTTAT
Organism: Laburnicola sp. R22_1; assembly: GCA_014281115.1. Classification (NCBI taxonomy): domain Eukaryota; kingdom Fungi; phylum Ascomycota; class Dothideomycetes; order Pleosporales; family Didymosphaeriaceae; genus Laburnicola; species Laburnicola sp. R22_1. The sequence continues at coordinate 2,668,962 of JACONQ010000001.1, read as the reverse complement.
AGTGTATAAAGAAATGAAGAAATAAATAAACCTAGGTTACTTCATTCTGAAACCCCCTCTCGGCGAGAACAGCCTAAAAGAAAAGAAAAAAGGAAATTGCTATCTTCTATAGCTTTACTGCACGCAGCATCTACTCCTTCTCTTTTTCCTCTTTCTCCAAGCCTTAACATCCTTAATAAATCTTAGATATTCCTTCTTGGCGAACTCTATTGCAAGCTCCAGGTCCGCACCTTAATCTAACAGCATCCACGTCAATTCACAAGTGTCTCTTTTTAGCATAGTACTAGTTAGTATATAACAAATTGGACCCGCTCTTCTACTATTTCCACCACAATGCATGGGCAGAATAGAAATGTCAGGGGGTTAGTCTAGCACGTTTACGTCCATCCCTACTACGTTAAGCAGATACTAAACCATGTTTATATGCTCTCTATGCATCTGCTTATCTCTTTTACCGTACCCAAAAGGACCATATATCGCTCTCTCAACCGCTAAGTGAAGCTCTCTTCAGCCATGGGGTGCACAATAGGAACGAAGAAGCTTATAGGTAGGGATATTATAACAAACAACGCACTCTTTTAGCAAAGTCTTATATAACAGGTAATAACGCTACAACATAGATTCTAGGAACTGTACAAAAGTATGCGCGCCATATTCAAGGCCCTATTCCACAAGCTCTCTACTATGTAGAACATGCTAAAGAAACGGCAGCTTTGCGCCCAATCCTACATTTTTGTCTATACTAGTAGAGTTATTATCCTATCTGTTATTAAGGAGTAGCTGGAGCGTTTCTATATTTATATAGGAGATGGTAGATAGTAAACTCAGCCTAATATCTACGCCTCTTACAATAAGGTCCTTAAGAATATTAACAGCATTGTGTCTTATATTACTAAGACTAAGGGGATTGTATAGCCTTAGCAGGACTTTTGCAAATAGTTAAGATATGGCTTTATTAAGCAAAATTGTGGAATTGTTCTTGCAGGCCTCCTTGCAGATAGTAAGAGCCAATTCTAGGGTGTATAGTAGAGCGCGAGGAAGCGCTAATAGTAACACACTAGCGCCATGGGCAGACATCTAAGGGGGATCAAAATTTAGCTAGAGCATGCCAACAGAACTATGCTCTATTAAGGTGGCACAAGGTAACAAAGAACTGGTGGGGCGCGCATTAACTTTATGTGCATTCCCCACTATTAACTAGTTAAGCTTTGGCTAGGTTAACACTATGCGTTATGCGGATTCTCTTACTACCACCCTTTAATAGGCCATGTTTCGCCGCCCTTTAAAGTCTGTTGTTAAGTAGTGACTCTAAGGTTACTATCCTATAGTTTGTTATATACCTAGCTCTTTACATAGTTACTTCTAATTATACTATTCTAATATACTTTTACTATTAACCTAGGAAACTTTAGTTATACTATTAAGTCTTATAGTTTATACGTGTGTGGCGTTATTTTGTCTACCTAGAAGTAGGACGACAAAGGCTTTTATCTTAAATAACATAATAAAAAAAGCAAAGCCTCCTGCTTAGTAATTAAAAAAAAAGGCGTAAAAAGGTAATAATAAAAAAAAGCGCGTTTAAACTACTAAGCAAGCTTAGTAGTCTTAGCGTATAGTTTCTATATATATACAAAGTTTTTATAAAGAGACTACTTAGAACTTTAGGAGAGATATAACTTTAGCGCAGCCACACTATAAGCTATTTTCTTTTTGCTATCTTAAGTTATAAACTACTATTCTAAGTTATAAACTACTATTTAGATTATTATAAATAATATAAGTTAATATATTAATAGGTATATACTATTTCTTATAATAATAGAATAAGAGTAATACGTACTAGATACACTATTACTTTATTACTATATTAAGGTTATTCTTAATAAATCTTCTTTTATTAACGTACTTTACACTCGAGTTAATTATTCTATTAAGTTAATTACTTTGCTAAGACCCTACTAAAACGTACTATTAGCAATAGTATAACGTAATACCTTAACTATATAATAAACTACTAGTGTTAAAAGAAGCGCGTATATAGCTTATAATCTAGGCTATTAAATAAAACGTAACACTCTCTTAGCAATGCGCTATAGCCCTCTATAACGTCTTTTAAAGTATACTTAGCAACTAACACGCTAGAAAGATATTTAGACGCGACTGCGTACCTAATAAAATAAGACTTACTATAAGAGAGGAGTAGGTAATTATGCAGTATATACTCGACCTAGACGCGCGAGGATTTCTATCCTAGCTTAATGCTATAAAAGATATGGCTAATTCTTTACTAGCTGTACGCCACTATAAGCTAGTTAGCTAGAGATTGCCTTATAACTTTATTAAGCGCTAGCTAAAGCTTTAAGTTAAGTTTAATTAAAAGTACAACTATAAGAGAGCCCTCTAGAAGAATTCTAAGGTAATATAAGGCTGGTTTCAGCTTATAAAGAACATAAAGGCTAAGTATAGTATTCTAGATAAGGACACCTATAATTTCGACAATTCTGGCTTTATAATAGGCATAAGATTAACTAGAGTAGTAGTTATAGGCTCTAAGTGTTAAGGATAGCTAAAGTAGGTGCAGCAGGGCAATAGAGAGTAGACAACAGTTATCTAAGGCATTAACATAATAGGGTAGTAGATCCTACCCTTTATTATCTTTAGGGGCAAGTACTACCTCTTTACCTAGTATAAGGAGAAGGATCTACCTTATAATTAGGTTATTGTAGTCTCTAAGAACGATAAAATAATAAATAAGCTTAGTCTGCAATAGCTAAAGTACTTTAATAAGTATTATAAGGGTCTAATTATCTGTTACGCATCTAGTTATAGATGAGATAAAAGTAGTTATTTAAATATAAGATACTTACGATAGCGTACAATTACGTATTGCGCACTAACTATATATAGCTGCCAAGGCGCTAGTCCTAACTAGGTCACCTGCCTATAGCTTGCCTAGTAACATTACTCTCCCCCCTCTAAGTAGTGGCTCCTAACGCTACGTTCTATTACCTATCTAACGCGCTATCTAGAACTATTATAAAATATTACAAACTATTAGGCGGTATTGTAGACTATTAGGTAAGTCTTACTAAGTATTAGGGGTGGCAGTTTGGCATTAAGTAGAGTTATTATATAGTATTAGCTAGGTCTATTATAAATAGCACGTTGACTTTCTAGAGGGACTGCCTTCCTTATTAACTTTAGACCTATATCTATTTATCTGCTAATCTATATATTATAAGAGGGACTTCGCGACAATAAGCGCTAATATAATTTCTTGGCAGACGGCGAGGTCTATAAATCTAGGGTGTATAGAAGGCTTACGGGGGTTTAAGTTGTGGAATTTCTAAACCTCCTTAGTAGTATTAATAATAAGATAGTAAGGCTTCTATATAGAATTATTATAGCCCTGCTATAGTATTTTGTATTATAGTAGTAGGCCCTTACCTATATAAAGATTCTTATATTGCTTATTTAGCTAGCTAGAAAGGATGGCTTTTACTTTATAGTCTGGGTTATTATTAGTAGTCTTGTTAAGATGGGGTATATTCTTATCTGTCTTCTGCCTATCTATTAGCTGACTATTATATAGGTGTAGTAACTATAGGTAGAATATATTATGTAGGCGACCTATTTTTATAGGTAGGTCTAACTTATAGGCCTTATTATTAATTAAACGCATAATTTAGAAGGGTTCGCGATTTTTAAAGTTAAGACTATAGCTTCGTTATTTTATAATAAGGTTGCGAGCATTAAGTATAATATATTTACTAATATTAAAGTGTGGGGATAGTGTGTGTGAGGCGTCTATATACTTGGCTTACTTGGCTTGTGCCTATTATAAGTTATTACGTAAGAAGTTATAGAGTTAAGTAAGTTTATTAATAAACTTATTAGCGTAGGCGCGATCTAAGCGAGTGAGTGTGGATAAATATTATTCTAGTTTAGAGTTAGACGCTATTTTTAGTGTGGTACTATTGCGCGGTATATAACCTTTTATTGCTAGAAATAGTGCGATAGTTATTAACTTGCTAATGTGACTATTAGCGACAAACTTGGCCATAGGTAGAAATACAGCCTAGTTATCTTGTTAATAGTTAATATAAGAACGAAGGTATTGCTTAAGGAACGCGTTGGCGATTTTAGTCTGGCTATTAGTCTCTAAATAGTATGTAGTAGAGAGTTGGGGGCGTGTACCTAGGCGTTAACAAAGCCTCTTCTAGAAATATAAGACAAACTAATAACCATAGTTGCTAATTATTTCTAAAGGGTATTCTTCCTTACGCTATACGTATTTTAGAAACGCGCGTACTGTTAACTTTATAGTAATATTCTATATGGTAATAAACTTTCTTTTCTTACTTAGTTAGTCTACTACTACTATAATGCTAGTGTAAACGCGATTATTATTCTTATAGGGTGGGAGTTCTATAATAAAGTTAACTAAAATAAATTGCTAATAGTGCTCTAGTATAGGAAGTAGTTATAATAGTCTATGTGTTAGATTAGAGCCGTGTTGCTGAACGAGGGCACGTGGTCGACTCTACCCTCTAAATTAGACCTAAAGTCAACAAGTCACAGAACACACAATATAACTGTTTATCCATCTTATCTATTAGACTCCCCATCTTAATAAGCTTAAATAGTGCTCAAATCTAATAATTAAGAGTCTCACTGCCTTAATCGACCCTAAGAAAAGATAATATCGCTGTTAACACTCCGCGACTTAACGATCGTGTTAACCAATTACACTAACTATACACCATAGCTACTGTAGCTAAAAGTGCGATGCGAGCTAATAGATATATAGCCTATTATTAATCCAGATAAAGCCAAACTCCTACGCGAAAAGCCGACACCGCTGTTAACGCCAGAAATAGCGAGTTACTAGCTAATTATCCGCGTAAATAACAATAATTAATAAAATCCTCCAATGCGCCTATTAGAGCTATTAAATTTAGGCCTTAAGACATATAAGGAGGATATTAAGTTCTATAAGATACAGCTTAAGGACTATAAGATTAAGGATAAGGAATACTAAGAGGAGAGAATAAGTCTTAAGAAAGTGGTTATCTATATCTAATTAACTGTGTCGCAATACCTACAATGTAACTGCTACAAGTCTAGAGAGTAGATCTAGCAATAGATTAAATCTCTAACGTAGATAGTAGGCGTTAATAAGGAAGACAAGCGGGATAGAGCGAGATCGCGATACCTATAGGCTCTTAAACTAATAAGATAACCCTTAAACTAGGATACCTAGCTAACTAAGTATGATTAGGCAGCTATAGAAGCAGAGATAAATAATATACCTAAGACGTAGATAGTAGGCGTTAATAAGGAAGACAAGCGGGATAGAGCGAGAACTATAGGCAATTATAAAGGCTGCCCCTACCTAAGACGTGTTCTTTTAAGAAACTAGATGCCAAGATGCAGATATAATAAGGAAGAAGATAATAAAACGCTTCTAAGAATATATAGCAATACTCTACCTAATTAAGGGTAAATAGTATAGGGGCGCCTTTGCTGCTAGTAAGCCATCTCTCGCTGCTAGTAGTGTATTCACTCTAGGCACTAATAGGGACGCCTTTCACGCTGCCAAAGACGCGCCATCTTCCACGAATAACTAATATGAATGGGGGAGACCTTAACAAAAACAATCCTTTAGTTAAAGTACTATATCTAAGCAGTTCTTAATAGAGAATACAACAGCAGTTAAAGACAGAAAATGCCCTACTTATAAACAAAGGCATAGTCTAAAAGACTACTTCTACGCATATCTAGAATATGCATTAGAGTAGTTTAGGCTACAACCTGGCTTTATAGATATAGTATAATACAAAATTAGAAATAATTTAGATCTATAAGAGGAGATAAGTAAGGTAAAGAGACCAAGATCTTAAATCCCACAAATTAAGAACTTACATACCTCTACTCCTGAGATTAATAATAATTAACTAGATGGACGAAAAATTTCCACTATCTAAGCTAGCTTTAATGCGGCATTATATCAATCTGATTCTACGAGCTACTCACTACGATACTCCTTAATTCTTAATTTAGGCACTACCTGCCACATTGCGAACGACCTTAATTAATTTGTCTTATTTCGTCCTCTATCGCCTAGAGACTTTATATGGGCTAGAAATACACAAATATAGGTTAAAGAATATGGCACAGTTTACCTTAAACTAAAGGGCCCAGCTAGATAGCAGATACTATACCTTAATAATATGGCCTATTGTCCAGATCTTCTATATAACCTAGTGTCTTTTAGGATACTATAACATTAAGGACTATAGTGGGATACTAAATTAGAATCTACAAGCCTAAAGCGAGCAGATAATATAGTTATTACTAAGCTGTAAGAGCTTTACAACTAATAGATTCTAGAATACTAACTAGAACTAATAGAATAGGCAACCTTCTATACCCACAGGATTACCTTACGCACTAAGAGATCCCCGCAAAAGGCAAACGCACTGCGATGGCATAAGCGACTAGGGTATTTAGGCCCTAGTGCTCTTAAGTACCTAGTACAGCAATCTAAGGGGGTGCGGATTAAAGGCATCACTATAGTACAGTGCGACGCCTGCGAATAAGCTAAATCTAAGAGGTTAATCCGCCAAACACCACAACTAATTAATAAAGGACTAGGAGAACAAGTCGCAATAGACTTCTACAGCTACGAGGATGGCAGCTTAATAAAAGAGAAGAGCCAAATGCTAATTACTAATTAATACTTAGGACTAATGTGGGATTTCTACTTTAAGGACAATCGTATAGCTTAATCTATTATCTAAACTTTGGCCACTTTTACAAAGTTTATAAAGAACTAATTTAACCTTATAGTTAAGGTAATTAATGCGGACAATAAAATATTCACAGTTAAATAAGAAGTTAATTAATAGTGCACAGCCTAGGGGATTACAATTAAGCCTTTAGCACCTAATACACAAGCATAGAATAGGGGAGCTAAACGCTTAGGGGGTGTAATAAAAGATAAAGCCTAGGTAATGCAACTTAATACCAACCTACTATAGGAGATATGGCTAGAGATTACCTAGTTAGCTATCTACCTCTATAATCAAACGCTAAACTATGCGAATTACTAGAGAACACTATACGAAGTCTTCTTTATAATAGTGGCCTTCTAGAATAGAGTAATTATAGCACTATAAAAGCCAGATTAAACCTATCTTAAGGCATATAGGTACAAAGCTTTTATAATAATAGATAATACCTACTATAGTAAGAGTAGGCTATAACGTCTTAACCCAAAGGCGTAGATTAGATATCTAGTAGAATACCAATCCTCTAACATCTTTCGGATATGGATACCCTCGCTTGGGAAAGTAATTAGCACTTAGGACGTAATATTTAATAAAGACAGCATCTTTAGCAGAAAGATAAAGGACTTTATAAATAACCTTATACACAATACTCTTAAAGAGATCGCCGTATGGGTCTAATCGGTTAAACTACTATCCATAGCTAAACTAACTAAATTAGAGACAGAGTTGTTCTATAAAGATAAGACGATTTAAGATAACCCGCAGGATAAAGACTAGCCTAGATATTAACAAGGCAGGAAAGTGGACTATACTTATCCCACTCCGCTAATTATACTACTACTAGTAACACTCCTTGTACAATTACTAGTAGAGGAAGATAAAGGGAAAGACTACTAACTCTTATTATTAATAACATGCCTATGGGCCGCAGTATTTATAGCTGGCACTAAAGCGGCAAACGCAGGGAACTTTAATAGGAAAATATTAGATAAGGCGCAGTTAAAAAGATTGCTCTCTAAAGAATTAAAGCTATATAGGAGCTAGTTGCCTATGCCACCTTCCTAACGTAATAAGCTTAAAGAACATTCACTGTGCGATATGTTTAAGGAAGCTGAGAAACAGCACCTAAACAGTTACTAGGATATGAGATCCTGGACCGAGATACTAGCTAAAACAATTAAGCTAACTAGAGAACAGATCCTTGACTATATATAAGTATCCACCTATAAGTTTAATAAACATTATTAACTTAAGAAGTGTAAAGCACGCCTTATTGTTTATGGCAATTAATAGAGAAATATTACGTCACAAGATATATATGCGGCAATATTGGCTGGATAATTATTTCGCATGCTTATGGCAATTACGGCGCGATTCGACCTAGAGCTCCTTTAATACGACGTTACGAATGCCTTTGTTCACGCGAAGATTGACTAAGATATATATATAAGGATGCCACAAGGCTATAACAAATCTAGGATAATTCTGAAGCTTAATAAGGCGCTATACGGACTCTAGATCTCACCACTACTCTGGCAGAGAGAGTTTACTTTAATACTATAAGGCTTAGGCCTTATTAGTATATCCTATAAACCTTGCTATATGATTAAACAAGGCGTAATTATCTTCTTCCACGTAAATAATATTATTATTACCTATAAATAGGAGAATAAACCCCAGGCTAAGCTAGTTATTAAGCAGCTATAAGAAAAGTACACCCTTATAGGAGAAAAAGATCTCTAATAGTTTCTAGGAGTTGAGATTCTTAGAAACCGCCCATAATAAAAGATCTAGCTCTTACAAGCATTATATGTTAATAAGATCGCTAGGCTAGTTAATAACTAAAGCCTTAGGCATAATACCCTAATAAGTAGTATTAAGCTTACTCTATAATTAGGCTTCGCTAGTCTATCTGAGATTAACAAATACTAACGCAAGGTCGGATTGATTCTATTCGCCACAGTTACTATCCGGCCGGACACTGCTTTCGCGTCCTCCTAATTAGCACGATTTCTTATTAACTCTAGCAGCCAATATTAAGATGCCGCCAATCGAGTTCTACTATACCTCTAAGAAACACACACAAGAGCGTTACAGCTAGATAGAGAAGACAGTTTTAAGGTAGCAAGTGATGCCTTATTTGCGAACAATACACTAGACTAAAAGAGTTCTTAAGGATATATTATTAAACTATTTAGTGGGCTAATTATGTGGAAAGCAAGTAAGCAAGATACTATTACTATATCCACCACTAAAGCCGAGCTACTAGTCCTATTATAGGTAGCTAAGGAGGCACTGTTTATATTACGCCTGCTTAATAAGCTCTAGGTCAAGTTTACGGATTAAACAATTACTATTAAATGCGACAACTAGCAGATAATACAGCTTGTTGCTAAGGAGACTACGTAGCTTAATACTAAACTCCGCTATGTGGATATTTATAACTATTAGTTAAGGCAAGAGGTAGCGTAAGGAAGAATTAGGGTCACCTACACTTAGTTAAACGAAATGATAGCTAATGGGCTCACGAAGGCTCTTCCTATTAACAAATAGAGCAAATTTCTAGATTAACTAGGACTTATTAATATGGCAGAGGATCTTAATAGAAAGGAGGTACAAATTAACAAGCTAGAATAAAGGATAGAGGCTATTACTCTAGAATAAAGGACGGCTACAAGGGGTCCAGCTTAAGAATAAGCCTAAGCTAAGGGGGTGTGTTAGATTAGAGCCGTGTTACTAAACGAGGGCACATAGTCGACTCTACCCTCTAAATTAGACCTGGAGCTAATAAGTCACAGAACACATAATACAACTGTTTATTCATCTTATCTATTAGACCCCCCATCTTAATAAGCTTAAATAGTGCATAAATCTAACACTATGCTTACTCTCTCTATATAACTTACTTTGTTAGCAGGTAAGATAAGAATATACGTAATATGCCACTATGGCTGTTATGCCTAGCTAGTAGTACTATTAGTTAGTCTAGCTATAAGTCTCTTCGCGCTCTATATATCTAGTAGTAATAGTATTATAGGCTTTATGTATAATTTAGGCTTGTATACACTTATTATTAGGGATATAAATCTTTTCCTTAATATAAAGTAGTCTATATATAATCTAAGGCCCTTTTTAAGTAACTTGTCTAGCAACTAGCGGCATTCTTATTTAATAGTAGTAAGGATAAGCTATAGATTATTATTGCCTATATATACTATTCTAATATTCTTAATTATTATACTTGTGTGTTTGTTAGGTAAGAACTTAGTAGGCGTAAATAGTGCAGTTTTAGTGGGCGTAGAAGTAGCAGTTTTAGTAGGAGTAGGCGTTATAGTGTTAATAGGCGTAGGTATTATGGCTTTGGTAGGTATGGGTATTACGACTTTAGGGGACGTTGTATAGTTGTTAGGCGTAGGCAACGCGGCTTATTTAGATGTCGCGATCTTAGGGGATATAAATAGAGAGGCTAAAGATAGGCTATCTTTATAGGCAGCTTCGCTAATATAGTCTTTCTTATTTATCTAATATATAAGTGTAGTAAGTTATTTTATAGTAGTAGTCTAGTGTCTAGTAAGTATAAGCGCTATTAATATAGCTTAATATAAGTTCTTAAATAGCTTAGATTGTAGAAGGATCTACTTCTAATACTATTGTCTTTTATTATTATTCCCTATAGGTAAGTCTCTAGGTTGTCTTATTAGGGCATTAGGCTTAACACCTTATTTATCTAGCTAGTAGCGGATTTTAAAATTAAACTCTACTAGAAACTCTACCCATCTTGCCTATTAATAGTTAAGGCGCTTTGTGGTTATAAAGTGTTAAAGGGCTTAATAATCTATAATAATATTAATAGGTAAGTAAGTCTTAGATAGCTTAAAATGCTATTCCTTAAAAGCGTAAATAATAGCCAGTAGTTTCTTATTGTAAATCTTATAATTGTACTCTACTAGGGTTATTTTATATAAGAGAAAGGCGACTAGTTAGAGAGTTCCTTCTTTATCTTTCTAAGATAGTATAGCTGTAGCTACAAAGTTAGATATATTTGTCTCTAGCTAGATTTCTAGATTAGCGTTAAAATAGGCGAGTGTTGGGGCTATAGTAAAGGCGACTTTAAGCTGCTTAAAAGCCAATATAGCGAGAGATTCTAAGGCGATTAAAAATAAGCCCTTGGGTAGATCCTTTTTGGTTAGCACTGTTAGCAGCTAGGCGATCTTACTAAACTCTAGGATAAACTGCCTATAAAAGTTAGCAAAGTCTAGGAACGCCTATATGTCTTTTAAAGTCTTAGGTAACTACTATGCTTAAATAGCCTTTATCTTGTTAGGGTCTATTTTAATACTATTTGTGGTAAGTATTAGTCTAAGATATTTAATGCGTTGAGTTTTAAAGTGACACTTATTAATATTAAGAAATAGACTAGTGTTAGACAGGCGATTAATAACCTAACAGACGTGCTATTTATATTGCTCCTTAGTCTCGCTATAGATAAGGATATTATCTAGATATGTTATATAAAAGTTATCTAAGAACTTATGCAGCGTATTATTAATTAAGGTTTAAAAGGTACCTGGGGCTCTATATAAACTAAAAGGCATGACTATGTATTTAAATAATCCCTAGTGTGTAAGGAATGCGATTTTTTTCTTATTACCTTCTTTAATTCGTACTGCGTTAAAAGCGGCGATAATATTAACTACACTAAGAAACTTTGCCTTGTTAAGCCGAGCCAATATCTTAGTAATAGAGAGAGAAGTATTCCTATTCTTCTTAGTGGCTATATTAAGCGCTTAGTAGTTAATATATATATAGAGACCACTGCTTAGCTTTTAGACTACTAGTATGGATATTATATAGGACAAGGTGCTAGTGTATATAAAGTCTTTAGACTATATCTTATTAATATACTCCTTTACTACTTAGGCTTCTAATTATATAAGGCTATATATGTAAAATCTTAGGACCTTTAGATCTTCTAGATTAATGGCGTGGTTAATTCCCAGACAACGCGGAAGAATCTTGTTAGCTTCTTAAGGATTAAAGGCCTAAATACGATCCTGTAAGAAGCTAGGTAACTTATCTTAGATTTCTTATTTTGTTATTGGCGGTTAATATATCTTGTCTATATAAGTGTTAAAGTTTACTTAGAAGACTACTACTAGGTTTATAGTGTTTATAAATAACTATATATTATAATTTAGACTTTCTAATAGTCGCCCTAGTTGTTCCTAATAATGCAGCTCTATCTAAGTTAAGTTGTTAGGTTGTTGTATGGCTATAAGAGACGCGGCGATGCCTAATACTACTTTAATGTCTCTGTAGGATTGTATAATATTAGGACGCGAAGCGCTATTAGGAGGCAGGTTATTGTAGATAGTCTTAGGGAAGCCCTTATTAAGGTAGTTTAGTAGGCAATACTATAAATTAAACTATATAGAATAAGGTTTCTAAAGGCCTAAGTGTGGATAGTGTTGCCCCATTTAGTCTATATCTAGAATAATATCGAAATTGCTAATATTAGTAATATAATAGATCTAATAATATATGTGAAATCTATAATAGATAGTAAGATCTATAGCTTATATTAGTTTGCCAACTAGCTTACTATTCGCTAAGGTAAGCGTAATAGGAGACTATACGTTATAAGTCTTTAGTTAGTGTTGTTAGATAAATCTATTACTAATAAAGCTCGCGCTAGCACTAGTATTAGTGAGCTAGCGGGCCTTAGCCCACTAGTGGGCCTAAGGCAGCTTAACCTAAGCCTTAAAGATAAGTTAAGTAGCGTAATTAGCTGGCCCTAAGGTAGCGGTAGAGACTTAGTGTAGTGCATATAGGCTTACGCCCTAAGCGGCCAGATTTACTACATTTTCTAATTTATATATATAGGTATAGAGAGTATGTAAATCTTTCTAGGTTTTATGCTACTTAAGCTCCTATGCGCGGTTTTGTAAAGGAGCCTCTAAAAATCTAACTAGGCGTCTTTATTGTTACTTATAACCATAGTATTATAGAAATTATTAGGGTTAGAGTCTTTATTTACGTTTACATTATAGATAATACTAAGGTACTAAATCTAGCTAGCTAGAGTAATAGACTTGTCTTTATAGGGAGGATTGAGTTATAATACATAATGATCTACTTTACTACACTTAAAGTAGGCACCTACCTTAGCTAATTACTAAAGCTTAAGATAGCTTTAATTATAATCCTTGCCTAAGGATATAAAAGCCCTAGTGGCGGCGGATTTCTTTAAGGAGCTAGTACTAGTTATAGTATTATGGGTTATTATAGATAATATAGTTATAGTCTTATGTAAAGAATTATGCCCTACACTAATTTGTAGGTTAACTACCTCTAGATTCTTAGCTTAAATAATAAAGGCGTAGAACGTGTCTTTTGTAAGAGCACTAATAGAGGCTTGGCTAGCTAGATAAGAGCGCATAAGACGTTATGCATAATTAATCTTAAGAGAGTTAGTGTATCCCAGCAAGTTAACCACGCTAAGGAAGCGCGACTACTACTTAGCTATTATCTCTTTGTCTTTCTAAGTAAGGCTGCCTAACTATAGTTCTTGTTTCGCTTTTGCTACCCTTTTATTATTAAGGTAGATATTGTTAAGGGGTTAAAGAAGTTCTTACACTATAGTAATAGAGTTAAAGAATAAGTAAATAATCTTCTAGGCATTCCTCTTAAGTTTCTGATAAAGGTAGTAAATACGTACGGTTTTGTACGGCAGAACTTAAACCTAGTTTATAGTCTTAATACGCCACTATTTATAGTTTTTATCTTTACTATTACTTTTAAAGCTATCTATCTTAGACATCTTTATATAGTAAAGATTATTATTAGTAGTGTATTTAGGGGTGGGCTCTATAGATGTAAAGCATTATAGTTGTTAATCTTTAAAATGCGCAAAATAGCTAGAGGGCTATAGGAGCATGCGGGCAATAGGGCTTATTTAATAATTAAGGGACAGATTAGTATTAGGATTGTATAAGCTACTGTGCTTAACTAAGGGTACTAGCTAATTTAGAAATAGGCTAGGGGTCGTGTATTACGCTTAATTAATATAGTCTTCGCGTTATACTAGGTGGGATGCGTATTCTAATTCTAAGATACGTGCCTACGTAGTATGCAACTTCTTCTCTATAGCGCTAAGCTATTCTTCTATATAACTGTTATCTAACTTAAGTAAGTTAGTTTCCCTGCGTATCTAGTTAAATGTCTATAGTAAGACGCTGCCTACTTTATATTTCTTAATCTCTTTAAGGTTTTGCTTATAGTACGCGATATACTTATCTACCTTATCCTTAGAGGTCTTAGTAGTAACGCGCGCAGCTATAAGTTGTCTATCTAGTTTGTAATTCTTATTCTGCGAGACTTTAAGATCTTATATTTTCTTAGTTATAGCTCTCTTAAATAGTTTATAAGTGTTTACTAACTATAATAGTTCTTTATTATATTTCTTAAAGCTAGTAACTATTTATTAGAGAAGTGTAAGCTGGTTAGATAAGCAGCTTATATAATCCCACTAGAATACAGAATTATCTTTTACTACTTTCTAAAGTTTGTAGGTATTATAAAGTACGTAGTATTATTCCTATTTTTTATTAGGCCTAGAGGTGCCAATCTCTATAGTTACATCTTTTGCGGCGTCTTTCTTAAAACGTTCCTAGACAGGGTTATTATCTGGAAGAAGGCTTTGGCGAGGCTTACAGCGAGTGTTTAATAGATAGAGTTTGGTTAGTATAGTAGTCTCTTCCTTAGAGATGTGTAGAAGGTCTATATAGGAGTTATTAAGATTAAAAGCGCCACTAGGATAGAGAAAGAACAGCCTCTTATTGCGGTGCCATTATTGTTCCGCTAGTTTCTTCTTAAAGTCGTTATTATTATTATAAAAGATAGGAATAGTAGATATACTTCTCTGGGTTATTGTCTAAGACGTGTTCTACGTGTTAAACTAGGAGCTAGGCTCTAGATTTGTATAGGTGCGAATAAACTTATTAAGCTTATTATTATTAGCCTAGGAAATCTGCGTATTTTCCTCTGTAGAAGGAGATAGTGCGGTATAACAGAAACTGCCGCGGTTGTTAGGAGACTAGGAGTGTTTAGATATATTAGCGTCACTCTTCTTAGCTATATATAAGAGTAGTTAACAAGTTAATAGTTATTAGAGTTAAGTAGAAAGTAGATATTGAAAGAAAGTTTGCTCCTACAGTTATCTAAATTTTATACGTAGAAGAATAAGACGTAAGATCTTTCTATTAGCCCTACTACCACGCCGCTGAGTCCTTAATAGCGTAGTCTTACTATAAGGACTAGAGTTTTAACTACGCAAAATAACGCTAGCTTCTTAGCTATTATTATTATACTATACTAGAACTATTTACTAGGGGTGTAAATCTTCCTAACTCGATTTATAGCTACGCTAATAGCTAAGTAGTAGGTAATAGTTATGTCTATAGTTGCTATTTATTATGAGATTTATAAAATAGAGAGAGAGAAAGTTAGTGTTATAAGAAGGTTAAAAAGATTCCTAGGTCTTAGCGTAAGGAGATGAGCGGTCTTATCGCTCTAGAGTGTTTACTCTAGCTTATTAAGTAAGCCACCCTAGACTGCGCACATAGTTAACTATTTGCCCTTAGTTAAATAGACTAGATTTCTTTACTACTTATTAGTGTAGTGTCCTTATTATAGAAGGAGACGGCGCTTGCGGTCTACTTATTTGCTAACTCTAAAGGATAGCTAACTCTTATTAGAATAATTATACTCTATGCGTAGAGTAGCCTTAACCTATTAATAGGCCTCTAGCAAGCCTAAGGCTTTGTTATACTAGCATCTAATAGCGGCACACCTTTGCGCTTCTACGCAAAGAAGTAAGTAACCTTAATATTATAACGTCCCTAGTAGGCGCTTCTATAGGCGCTTTACTACTAGCTAGGCAATAACCTAAGCGTAGTTAGAAATTATAAGTATAGTGTAAGAGTCTAATTACCTATTATATATCTAGTTATAGATAAAATAAAAATAGTTAAATTTAAATATAAAATACTTATAATAGCGTGCAATTACACATTGTGCACTAACTATATATAGCTACTAAGGCGCTAGTCCTAACTAGGTTACCTATCTATAGCTCGCCTAGTAATAAGTGTATAAAGAGACGTACTACTAGTAGAGTATATTTACTTATTATTAATAGCTATAAAAGTTATAACTTGCTTAAATTTTAAAATTACTATAAAAAGAGTAATATTATTACTTTCTATATACCTCCACATTTGTTGCACCTCTTATAGCTACTTAATATAGATTGTTTTGCGCTATTAAAGAAGACGTATAGGCGCTAAGCCAAGAATTTAATGCGTAATTATATTACGCACATTACTAAAATTAAGTTTCTACCTTACTTTATTACTACTTTTAAGGCTTTAATTACTAAAAGTAATATTAAAGGAGGCTTTTAAGGTGCTAGCCTAGTGCCCCATAATCTAAAAGTTATAATATCGCAGCTTAATATCTGCCTGCGTACGCCTCTACTTTATACTATTTGTAATAGTATATAGGAGTTATAAACTTCGCAAAATAGTATAGAACTTAGATCGCAATTAACGCTAGTTAAGTAGAGGATTTAAAGACATGTAAATAGTTCTCTAACTTATATAGTTAAGGCGGTGGAAAAGCTTATTAAAGGCGCTAAGCTAATAGGGCATTCTTTAGTGTTAATGACAAAACGCAACACTAAACTTTAAGCTACTAATAAGGCCGCTATGCAATATAAATTATATAAAAGAAAGTGAGTACAGTATAAAGAAGTTCTTATAGCTAAAGAGGGCTAGCGGCTAGCCACTCTAAAGGAGTTTAGAGCGCGTAGTGATGGGTAAAAGGCAAAGAAGAGGGTGCGCGCTAATAGAGGCGAATCTGCTTAATAGCGCTATAGACGCTATAGTAAGCCCAGGCATAATAAAACAACCTATAAATAGCCTATAGAAGTAGATTCTAAATAGATTAGCCTATTTAAACTATTAAAAATAGTTCGTATTAACTCTATACTATTGTGAATAGTATAGAACTTAGTGGAGTCTTAGAAAAGTAATTAACTCGAGTGCAAAGTACGTTACTATTTCTCTATGCCCTACTATCTATCTAGGCATTAATGTTATTCCTAAAGAAGTACTTACTATTGCTAAAAAGTATACGCTAAAGATACGCGCCGCTACTATTAAAGTAACTACGCTAGAGTTCTATTTTGTCTATTAGATACTTATCTAGCGCAAGGGGTAGGTATACTTAACTATTTATAAGATAGTCCTAGTGTACTAGTTAGGTTAGTAGTTTATTTAGTTTATAAAGGACTATAAGGTTAAATTTCCGCTTTAGTAGATGCAATTACTTCTTATTAGTAGTAGAATTATCTAGTAGGGAACACAAAAGGAGAATAATAAGGTGTTTATTAATAAGCTGTATAGTAGCGAGAGTATTATATAGATTTATAAGATTCTTTTAACTATTATTACTATTATTACTATTAAGTTAGCTTATTTAAGTAAGTACACTATATAGCGGCATAAGCGAGAATAACTAATAATAATAGTAGTAATAAGCTAGATATACTATGTACAGCGTAAGTAAATTTTATATAAGTTAGAAGCTTATAAGGTATAAATAGGATGTAAGTAAGTTTAAACTATTATTAACGTGTTTACAAGCGTGCCGTTAGTATAAGCGAGCCGTTAACCCTACTAACTTTCTACACTTAAAAAGCCACATAGTTTAACAACACATTAAAATTCTATTAATATAATAGCTTTCCTAAATCAAGCAGTATCTATAGAAGCCTTCTTGCACGTACGTGAGTTGTGCCTAGGCTCCCTACAGCGCGTGCAGCGCGCTGAAGCCTGCCAGCTCGCACCTGACCGCGCCTGGCTATACCGCGTTTCTCCCTCTAGTTGCTGCTTAACAGCCTTCTAAGCAATAATATCCTCTCCCTCTGCCTTTAATAGAGTGCCTCGCTTCTAGATCTGCTTCTTTTTGCACTATTTACGCGTTGTGGCTGCCTTACCCGTTTTTCTCGCCTGACGCACGGGCTCACCTGGCGCACGGTTTTTGCCGAACATCGTCAAATGCTTTTGAAGCTACTAAGCCTCACACAAATCTCTATATCGTCTAATTTTGAACAGTAGTAGGCAATCAAGTATGGCGAAAAAGTCTACTTAATTATCTAATCACGATATCTTGTAGGGAGGTTGATATGCCGCCCCCGACGATTTGTCGCCTGCGGGGCCTCAATGACCTCAACAACCAATTGCTCGCTGCCACGAACCTCCTAAGGGACAATAGACTGCTGCTTCCTTGCTTTTCTAGCCTGTTTAGCAAATTGGATGTCCTTTTGAAGCTGCGCAGCAGCAAGCTAAGCCTGTTTATTGTCCTCCTTTTCCTGCTGCTTCTGCGCTTGCTCTTAAAGCCGGATCTCCTTTGCAGTAGCCTTTATACGACGCCTCTCCTCTAAAGCTTGTTGCTTCTTGGCTTTCTCAATTGCCTTGCGCTGACTATCCTCCTCTTTTTGGAGCCTCTCTGCCTCTGCTACCTCTGCCTTTTGAGTTTCACGCTCACGCGCTAGCTGCACCTTGTTTGGGCTCTAAAAGATAGCACCACTATCCTGAACTAGAGGCTGCTTAAGCTGGAGCGCTTTGCCTCTCTTCTGACGCTTCTTCTTGTTAACTAGCGCTTTTTTAAGGCCTTGAACCTTAAGTTTTAATATTATATTTTGAGTAGAGAGCGAGTGGATTGTTTGTAAGAGCAGCTTAGCCTTGGAGTCGTATACGTTGTCAACAACTGCTTGTAGAATCTTAGTAACCTTCCTCCAATCGTTAGCTGTAAGGACAGACCTCAAGCTCTCGCTAGATAATAGTCTCTTAGCCTTAGTGTGGCTAAATCGTTCTAAGATAACCTCTAGCTTAAAGGGGTGAAGGCCACACAATTTGAAGCCAGAGAGGATATTCTTTACAGTAAAAGCTTTCTCCTACGCAGTCCAGAACATGCGAAAGAAGTCTCGCTTAGTAAGTGCAGAGAAGGCTTGAGATTCCTCCATAAATCGTGCTACCTCGTACGAGTAGGCTTGTGGGAGTGGCCTAAACAGAGTGACGTCAAGCGGCTGCAGCGTATAAGTACTATGAGGAGGATAGACTGCTAGGAGGATCTTGTTATCGTCGCAGTACTTAATAAACTTTATATTAATGTGGGAGCCATGGCCATTAAGGATAAGCAGTCAATACTATCGCGGTCGAACCTTTGATTTAGTCTCTTAATTAAAGATAGTCTTTAACTATTAAAGCCTAAGGTTATCGTTCGTCCATCCGCTAGGAGAGGAAGCAAAGAAGGCTGTGTGTATTGTAGGATCAAAATCCTGCAGCTATAAGTCTTGAATATTGCCCGAGACAGCCTAGTAGATAAGGCCTAGGGATAGAGACAATCTATCAGCGCATATGCAAGCAATTGTCGTAATCCATTTACAATTGCTGTCCTGAATTATTTGCCTAGTTCCCCCCTCCTTATACCTCTATTAAGAGAACACCCGCTTTATCTTTGATAGTACGCCAATAAGGAAGCCCTTCTTGTCCATATTGTAGGTGTGCTGTGGCTTAATCTCGTACTGCTCGATCTTACGCTTTAAGAGCTCGAAATAGAGTGCGTACTTGAAGGCAGAATTAGCTCTCTTCCTATCCTTGTCTATGCCATTTATCTATTTTGATACTAGGTCGAGATGGTGACGCTTAATGAACTGATCTGGCCAAGAGCTTCCTACTTGTTTGCTGCTTATTTTAGTAGCAAAGTTGCGTAGCATGTTTCTTGTAGGCGGTAGCCCTCGCTAGCAGAGCTCGTCAACGTATTGTACCAGCTCTAGCTCCTAACAGTCGTTGAGAAGTCGTTAATTCTCATATTGGGCTGCACGGGAGCCCTGTACACCGCGCCACCTTCGCGATAGCGTAGATCGTTCAACACCATACTTTTTTGCTGTCTGCGCGATATTAACTTTTCCTCTAAGCTCCAAGGATTTCAAAGATGCCAGCGCCTGCTCAATCGGGTCCATATTGGTGGAGCTACATCTATTTCAATTGTGGGGATTTTTGGAAAAGTGTGCGTCAGGTGAGCCCGTGCGTCAAGCGAGAAAAACGGGTATTTGCCCTTTATAGACTAGCTATCTTATCGTGCATAATTACTATCAAATGCGCCATTCTCTTAGCCCCTCTTATAAGCCAATTAAGCAACTGGATAACTAATATAGGAGAGGATCCTTAATGCCTTTAGATCCGCTTATGAACTAGAGTTAACTAAGCGCCTAGCTCGCGCGCGTTGCTTAGTGTTGCAGACTCCCATAGGGTCTCTAGTAGGGCTGCTAGCAACGGCGTACGAAGCTTCACATCAAGCTTTAATATCACTGCCTCTAGATTATGTGGGACTAGCCCAGCGCCTTAAAAGCTTGCGCAGATATTCTCCTTTGTAATTAACTGGTTGTAGGCGGCGCGGAAGGCTAGTAGGAACTCAAGCTTAGTAATATGGTTAATGTGGTCGCGTATCAGGCCCTTGACCTGGCGCCCATACGCCCGCTTTAACGGCGAGAAACAGCCAATATTAAGCGGTTGCAGAAGGTGTGACAAATATGACAGCATATAGAGAGTGTAGATCTTATTCTTCTTACAGATCTCCTAGAATTCGAGCGAGTTGTGACTCTTATAGCCGTTAAGTATTAGTAGCTAACGCGCGCCCACTCTACGCTCTACTGTATGCTTGATAAAATGCTGTAGCCAGGCAACACCAAGCTCGTTCGTAGTCCAGCCATTGTCGCTGAGACCAATAGCCCAGTCACCTGGTATATCGTCGCCCTCGTACCAGGAAGAGAGGTGGTACTGGCCAGCGAAGATGATAAAGGGCGGGATTGCCCACCCAGCAGCGTTGATTCCGTGGATCGCCGTCACCCACTCACGATTGCCTGGCTGGATCGCTTTTGGCCGGCCACGCCTCTCTGAGCCAGTAACGACTAGCTGGGAGGATATTTTACCTATTAGAAAGCCAGTCTCGTCGAAGTTGAAGGTATCCTCGTCGCAGATACCATAGGTGGCCTTTGTACGTGCTACTAGCTCAAACCAGGCCTGTATAACCGTCAGGTCCTCGCAGAGGGCTCGCTGTCGATTGTAGGGTCGATTAAATCGCGTTGTGAGGCTGTCTGTTCGCTTGACAAAGTTCCTAGGCCACTGCTGGCCAACGTGGCCTGCGCTGCGCTCAGTGAGCAGCTTATTCGCCATATCTCGTACAGCACCTAGAGTGGGCGCAAAGCCTCGCGAATCTAGGTCAAGTATTTGCTCAACAATCACCTTCTCTTCTAGCTTGGTAAGCTTCTTTAATTTGGGCTGGTAATCGCGTCGCGCAGCAATTCCGGCGCGTTGGTTGCGCAGCGTTGATCGAGGGATGTTAAACGTTAAGACAGCGCGATTTTCGCTCTGAATCTGATTTTTATTAATAGCTAAGATAGCAAGGAAGATATCTCCTTTGTTATAGGGCAATTGAGTTGTAGTTAGTTGAGGCATTGTAGTTTGCTTATCGCGCGTTACGGAAAGTTGGTGGGGTTGACGGCTCGCTTGTACTGACGGCACGCTTGTAAACACATTACGTTATTAGGTAGTATTTAAGGTTAGTCTTTAATAAAAATTAGATGCTATATATAGTATATAATAATCTTCTATCTTAACCTACTTTAACCTTAAACTAAAAAAATAGGTTAAAAAAGGTATTTAGTAAGCCGACTATTATAGTTTATAAAACGCTTTTTTTATAATTACTATAATGGTACTTACTAACCTTCCTACTAAGCACGCTCTATTACCTTTATTTTACATCCTATTTCCTCTATTTACGCCTTTTACCTTTCTAAAGGCGCCTTTTCTAGTTAGTGTTCGTGTAGTAGTTAGCGTGGGCTTATGCCCTACGCTACCCTCTATATAAGAAAGGGCCCCTTATATCTCTTTCTTATCTACTATTTTAAAATAGTCTTAATTTAACTAGCTCTTTTAACTATTCTAACTATTTTAGAGAGGTTTGCCCTATAAGACTATATACTACCCTTATATTATTCTAAAACTAACCCTTTTTATTTAGCTATAGGTCGCATTGTTTATTTAGTGTTAATTATCCTTTTTAACCCCCTTTTTTTAATTTGAGCCTGCGTAGGTTAGGATAGAAAGGCCGCTCTAGTCTAGCGCCTAAAAATATAGTCTACTTCTAGTCTTCTCTGCTAACGCAATAATAGTTTATAATAGTTTATAAACTACAAACTTACTCTACTATTTATAAGCGCTATAACACATATTAAAATTTACTTAAAGCGTGTATAGTAAACTAACTTACTTTATTATTACTATTATTAGCAGTTGTGCTATAATTGTATTACTACCCCAGCGCACTTATATGTTACGCTTACTATTTAATACTATAACTATAAGAATCTAGTGTATTTACGTATCGCTCTCCTTCCCTAGCAACTTATTAACAAATACCTGTATCTTCTCTTTACTACCTTTAATTCTACTCTTATTTATCTCCTTTCTAATATATAGCAATATAAGGCATTATAGGTATAGTAGAAAGTCTCTATATCTATTACTATGCCTATAGTTATTAATCTATTACTAGCCTAACTAGTATACTAGGATCGCCTTATATACGGTAAGATATACCTTCTGCTTCCTATTAATAATATCCTAGATAGAGTGGTATTCTAGTGTGGGCCTAGTAACTTTAAGTAGATAGATTAGAGCGTACTTTTAGGTGGCGTTAACAGCAACTTTAGCATTAGGACCTAGAAAGATAGTAGGAAATAGGACGATAAAAATAGCGGTAAAAGTCTTAAGATTAACTTTAATATAAAGATAGAGTGTTAGTGTACCTATAGTATATATAAGCTTCTACTTAGCATATGTCTTATAAGTAGTATAAACCTACTAATATAGCTATTACTTTTAGTAATATCTTTAAAAATAATAGTAGAAAAGATAATAGTTATAGTGTTGTACTAGTTATAGTGCTAGCGCTATTATTTTATCTTTTTCTCCCCCCTCTCCTAACTTTAAACTAGTACAGCGATGTGGCCTTACCTATAGTTTTGTATATAGATTTTTTTTAGTTAGAGTAGGCGTACTAAACTCGCTTAGCGAGCTTGTAACGCGCTAATCCTTTTTATTAATACTACTTTAAAACGCTTTTCTGTGTATATAATAGTAGGAAGGATATCTACTATTATTATAATATTTATATTAGAAACTCCATAGTTAAAAAAACTATAGATAGTAATATAATATCTACTCCTCTTTTAAAACGCTGCCTATAGGTAGTTAAATTAGTAGAAGTTTTACCTTATTAGTTACTAGTTATACTAGGTAGTTATTATACTACCTAAGATCTATAAGGCTACTAATATAACTTCTCTGCCTACTATAAGTTAGTAAGGGTATATTAGGTTAGTTACTAGTTATGCTAGATAGTTATTACACTATCTAAGATCTATAAGACTACTAGTATAACTTCTCTACCTACTATAAGTAGGTAAGGGTATATTAGGTTAGTTACTAGTTATACTAAGTAGTTATTACACTACCTAAGGTCTATAAGACTACTAATATAACTTCTCTGCCTACTATAAGTAGGTAAGAGTATATTAAATTAGTTACTAGTTATACTAGGTAGTTATTATACTACCTAAGGTCTATAAGACTACTAATATAACTCCTCTGCCTACTATAAGTAGGTAGGCTAGTAAATAGGTTTAGGGTACCTAGCTTAGATATAGGGTTAGGTTGGAGTCGCATAGACCCTAGGTATAGGTTAGATTAGGGTTGTATAGACTCTAGATATAGGTTAAATTAGGTCGCACAGACCCTAGATATAGGTTAGGTTAGATTGTATAGACTCCTAGGTGTAGGTTAGGTTAGAGTACCTATTAGGGTTACGTAACTTATATTATATAAAATTAATAGTAATAAAATTAGTAACTTTAGTTACTCTCTAAAGATGTATAAAAAAAGAAATCTAAGTAAAAGTAAAATTAACGCTATTTTGCTATTAATATATATATTTATTATATCTTGTTATTACTAACACTATAGTAGCACTAAGGCCTTAACTACTTTTATAGTAGCTGCCTCTAGTAAAAGGAGTTAGTAGCTTACTATCTAAAACCTTAGAACCTTATATAGTTTTAATAGTGTCCTTATTAGCTAGTAGCTTATATAAATTATCCCCCTTATTTAATAGTACTATATTCCCTAAATTGTCCTCTTCTATATTAGAATCTAATAATTTTATAGATTACTTATTAGCTATTATAAACACTATTATAACCTTTTAAATTATTTAAGTAGTAAGATTATGCCTTTAATCCCTAATTATATTCCTACTAGTGTTAAAAACGCGCTTAACACCTACCTATAAAATCTACACTACTAGAATATTCTTTATAACCTACGTAAGTTAGAAGTAAAATATTTAATAAACTTTCTACTACGCTAGCATATTAAACGTATTACTTTTTTTAACTATAGAAGTACTTAGGTATATTTCTCATTCTATTTAAGTTAGGCCTAAGTTATAATTAACATCTAGCGTAGCTAAACTTTAGCTAGAGATAGAGAGGCTACTAGACTATAAACTAGATAGTAAAGAAGGCTTTTAAAACTATTTACTACCTTGCAACTATCTTAAGTTAGTATTTAAGACTAAAGTAAAGTCTCTAGCTATTAGGCTATTATAGTAATTAAGGTACTTTAGAAACTATTAGTAGTATATATACTTATTCTAGGTCTCCTATATCTTATTCTATGCAACTATTAGCATATAACTATAATAAATAACTATAATTATAATACTTTATACGCTATAAGCTTTTGTAAAGGATTTATTGTTATTATATAGTTAAATAAGAAACTCTTCTTCCTATCTATTCTTAAGTAATACTTGCGCAACTTCTCTTATCTTATCTTAGCTACAGCCTATATAGCTTCTAGCTATCTAATATTATTTATCTTATTTAGAAAATTAAAGAGCTAGTTATATATAAGCTAGATATATAGGACTTAGGATTTCTAGTTCTTACTTAGGAAGTTTGTAGCCTCCTTAAACTTTTAAAGTATAGAGGTAATTAACTTAAGATGCAACTATTCTAGGGCTAATAGTTAAAGTTTCTTAAGGTCTTTAAAGTCTACCTCTATAGTGTCGCTATAAGCAAAAGCGTTTAATCTCCTAGTGATCTTTATTATAATCTTCTTCTTTAGCAATATATTAATATTTGCGCAAAGCTTTAGTGCGCGCTTATATATATTATATATAGAGTTCTATCTTATTTAAACGTTTTAATTTATAAATAATTGCTTCTTTAGTAGTGTGTTACTCTACATTATAAGAAATTGCTTAAATTACTATAGTAACTAGTTAATTGCAATACAAATAGCACAGAGCTACGTACTAGTTAGTCTATAATAACTTTCTATAATAACTTTCTATAATAACTTTCTATAATAACTTTCTATAATAACTTTCTATAATAACTTTCTATAATAACTTTCTATAATAACTTTCTATAATAACTTTCTATAATAACTTTCTATAATAACTTTCTATAATAACTTTCTATAATAACTTTCTATAATAACTTTCTATAATAACTTTCTATAATAATAGCTAACATACCTTGCAAAGAAAATTTAGGATAGATATTTACGCCTAAATTTTGTTTATATATTGCCGCTATAGCGTCTCTCTAGAGTTAAGATTAATAGGCGCTAATAACTTAAAGTAATAGATAATGTATTAAACTATAAGATTAATAATATAAGCAAGACATAGGATTATATTCTCTTTTTAGTTCTAGGTAATATTCTCCTCTAATAGTTTATACTAGACACTCTAAGCTAGAGTGCTATTATTACTAGCATTATTATATATAATTACTAGGAGCTTCTACGCAGTTCCTATATCTTTAAGAACCTATAGTACCTCTAATACTATTAATACTCTAGTATAGCTACTCTATATTAGTATAAAGTTAAGTAGCTTCTTTTTAAGCTGCTAAGTATTATTAATATAGTAACTATTAATAGCTAGAAAGCTAAGATAATTAGCTGTAGACTACGCGTTAAGCAAAATAAAGAGTTTAGTTACCCTACTAATATCGCTAAGGATAGCTGCCTTAGTAGTATTAAATTTATTTAGGAATATCTAGTAAAACCTGTAGTAGCTAGTTATCGTAGCGTTAGACCTAAGAAAATAGAGAAAGCGTTAAAAGGATAGTTGCTCTACTATTTAGAAGAACTAGTTATTATTAATTACTACCTATATAAGTTTAGTTTTAAATATCTATAGAGAGTATATAAGATATAAAATAGCTATCTACTTTTTTTTATACTAAGAAGTAAAAGTCCTTTTATAAATAGGCTTATTCTACTATGTATATACTTAGGACCTTATATAATTAATAAGGTGCTTAGTACTAATTAGCTAAGTACTAGTAGAGTTAACGCTTAAGTATTATAGTGCATAGCCGTAGTTAAGATAAAATATATATAGATAACTAGAGGAGTACTCTATACCCTCCTAGAATATAGTCTAGATAATACCTATATAAAAGTAAAAGTTCTAGTATAGGTTATAGGTTTGTTTGTCTTTAGCCTATTAAGTATTAGACTACTACGCGTCCTATATAGCAAATATCTTTTTTTCTATTTCTAACTCTTAAAAGTCTAAAGGGGAATGTTAGATAAGACAAATTATTCTACTTCCTAACCTATTAGCCTATAGGGCTAGGATTCTATATCTAAGGAAAGCATCTAATAGTAGGGCAACTAGTTTATTAATATAGAGCTATATATTAATTCCTTAGGTAGGTATAGCACCTAATATAGCACTTAAGAATATTAGTATAATAAAAAGACGTAATAACTAGTTAAATAGTTATTAGAGAGAATAGTAGTTTAAAAAGAGGATAGGACAAACTAAATTCTATAATATTAACTATAGTAGTATTTAACTAATATTAAGATTGGCTAGAAATAGTGTGCAGCACATAGTGTGCTAATAATAAATTAGTTTTAGATCTAGACTAGTATATAGCCCTTTATTGCAGAGTTAGTTTTAGGTAGCAATTAGCCTATTACTATACTACTATAGGCGGCATTTTTAGCAACTAGTATATAATTATTAGCTATAATAATTAGCTGTAGCAAAACTATAACTCTAGCTTATCTTATTCTATACGCTAATTATTATCTAAAACCCCTTTAGCACCTAAGCCCCCCTTATTATCTAAAATCTCCTTATTATCTAAAACCTCCTTAGCACCTAAGGCCCCCTTATTATCTAAACCCCCTTTAGTACCTAAGTCTCTATAGTCTAAGAAACTCTTAAAGCCTATATCCTTATCTATAATATTAGAGTTATACCTATTTAGCAGCTCCTAGAAATAAGTCTTAAGCTTCTCCCTATTATCCATAATTTTCTCTTTACACTCTTTATTATTATTTTCCTTAATATATACCTTATTACTATTAAATATACTATTTTTACTATAGTTAAAAAGGTTAGTAGAAAGACTAGGCTTATACTAACTAATAATTATTAGTAAAGGTGTATAATAAATAAGTATAATAAACTTATAACTATTTCTTATTAGTAACTATTACTAGCTCCTTAATAGTTAGACTAATATTATCCACACTATCGCAAAAGTCCTTCTACTCTTTCTTATTAGCCTTACTCTTAAAGCTATTAGCTTTAAGCTTTCTTAGGCCTGCCTTATATATATTACGTAAGACCTTCTTATATATACTACTATAACTAAAGATTTATTTACCTACGCAACTTTATAGTATAGGAGAGTCTTTTCTCTTACTAGTAATAATCCCACACTTAGCTAGAACTACTTAGTAGGCCCTTAGATTAACTTTATTCTTAATATTATTCTACTTCTTATATATAGCTATTAGTTTCGCCTTTAACTAGTTACCTACTTCTTATTAATTAACTAATACATAATAATAGAATATAATAATATACTACTTTTTTAATTTTTAAAGTAGGACTATGCAAGCTCTTCTTCTTTCTACGCAAGCTATTAATACTTTTACACTTTAGAGAGTAGTTAGTAGTCTTTATTATTATAAAGCTTTTTTTAAGCTAATATTATATAGCTTAATTAGCTAATTTAGCAAAGTCTAGTGCCTTTTCTTCTTTACTATAGAGTGTATTATAAGATTTCTACACAATAATATAGGCGCTATTACTAAGTGCACCTTTAAATAGCACTTTATAGTTAGTAGAATAACCTTTCTAGAAGCTACCTTATCTATAATATAAAAGAATAGTACTAATCTCTTTATCTCTAAATATAAAGCCCTATCTATATTAGTATATAGTATAATAAAAGGCTGTAATTACTAAGTACCTTAGTAAGACCCTTCTACTTATTATACTTAAAATTTGCTAGTATCTGTAGGCTACTACTTAGAAGGCCCTTTAGAATATTAGGAGACTCTTTTTTAACAAACACTATAGTATAGAGTATAATAATAGTATATAATAACTATAGTTAATATTATAGAAATAATAAAAATATTATTATTATTATTATAAAAAGTAGCTATAGGGGCCTATACGCATAAGCGAGGCGCTAATAACACTAGCGTATTTTCTTTACTTACCTTACTACCTGCTTAGCTACTCTATCTTACTATCCTCCTAGCTACTTTTTTAATACTCTATAGCCTTAACTACTACATTACCTTAATTTCTAAGATAATAGTACGTACTAGGCTAGCTAAATACTCTAAACTAGTTACTAGCAAATCTTAAGTAAAAAAGAAAAAGCCACTAGCTACTAAGGCTGCGTAAAAGGCGCCTTATAAAATACTACCTACTATACTAAAAAGAAAGCACTACTAGAAGCTAGGTAGTATATTATTATTATAGCTATTTATTATATGTATATTCTAATAATATATAGCTATTATACTTAGGGAAATTAAAAAGTACTAAAAGAGCATTAAGCCCCTTATTAGGAAAAGGCTATTCTACTACCTTATTAAGGAAATAGCGTAAGATAATAATAAGAAATATCTACGCTTCTAGTCTACTGCGCTAGCTGCTCTCTGAGGCAACAAAGGCTTTTCTAGTTAGAATATTTAAAGATATTTCTTTATACCACTCTACTCCTACTATAAAATAAACACTAATACTTCTAAATACTAATATTAACACTATTTATATAAAATAGATTACTATATAGGCTAAGAATATATAGCTAGTAAATAGGTACTATAAGAAGTATATAGATACTAGGTAAATAGTAAGACGCTTAGTTAGGTTTAGAATAGCTAGGCGCTTAGTTAGGTTTAATATATATATTTAACACTAAAACTATACTTTTACTATAATAAGTAAACATAATAATTACTACTATAATAATAAGAATATTTTTATAATAATTTACTATAAAAATTATATACAGCTAGTAAAAATATAATTAGTTAGACCTAATATAACCTAGTCTATACAATCTTAACCTAACCTATACCTATTACTAGAGCAAAATCTATAGGTAGAGGTTGGGTTAGAGTTAGAGTCTTACGTAAGGAAACCTAACCCCAACCTAACCTATACCTATTTGTCAGCCTATAAGTAGGTAAGGGTGTATTAGGTTAGTTACTAGTTATACTAAGTAGTTATTATACTACACTAAGGTCTATATTAAGAAGTTGCTCTAAATATTCCTAAATACTAATAAATAATAATAAGTAACAATTATGTTACCTCTAAAGACTAATTTGCCTATAATACCTAACTAGCGTTACACTATAAGGGCTAAAGGCACTAAGTAAGAGGAATTAGAAGTAGGCTCTAGAGGCGCTATAGTACCACCTATAAAAATTTTATATATAAATAATACTTTTACCTTCTCTATAAGACGCCCTATCTTACTTACTAAGCGCGCTAGCTCGCACTTATAAGATACCTAGACTTACTAAATCTAAGTACCCTACTACGTCTAACTATTAACCTCTTAGATATTTTTTCTTATTATTTCTTATTATCTTTATAATAGACGCCTCTAGCAAACTACTCTAACACTTAGAAAACCTTAACACTAGATTGCCCTAGCGCTAGCCTTACTGAGTAGCTTTATTTAGTCTGTTCTAATTTTTTACTACTTTACCTTACTAAGTAGCCTTATATACTCTACTCTAATCTTTTACTATTTTAGATCTTAGTTAAGCTTATATTTAAACTAGAGTAGCACTAGTTATAGGAACCCACTCTCTTTACTAAGACTACTCTAGTTTTTACCTACTACCTATTAAGTATTTAGCTAGGTAACTAATTACTAGACTATTAATATTATTTAGCTACCTTCTAGTTTAGCTTATTAATAGATTATAGTTAAATATTTCTATTATAACCCTACTTCTACCTTAAACTTACTAGCAATTAGCCTCTAAATCTAATAACTCTATACTATTATCTCCTAAGGGTCCTAAAATTAACGTATATTAGGTAATCCTAACTACTTTTTCTAATAATAGAGACTCTAAAGTAGAGCCTAAGCCTAATTACTTTAGCTAACTGCTCCTTACTACCTTTTCTTAGCTGTTGCTAAAATAGCTAGATAAGCTAAAAGACGCCTAACCTAGTAAGAACTATAGTAATTATACTAAAGTAAAGGCGCTTAATAAGAATAATCTTTGTAAACTTAGTATTACTTACTATAATAATAGTCTAGAAAATAATAACACTGCCTATTATAGCGATAGATTAGAAGACAAAGAGCCTGTCTATTATAACAATCTCTTTAATAATAACCCTAAATTTACTAATCTAATTAACTCTAAGTTTAACTTTCTATAGGAAGAATACTTAGGTAATAAATCTAATAGTAAACTACCTAATAAAGTCTTTTAGAATGCTAATAATTAGAAGCTGCCCCCTAACTATTAGCCCTTACTCTAATCTACTAGTTACCTAACTTATTCTGCCCCTAGGGGCACCCTAAGCTACTAAAATAGGTAGCCTAGTTTACTACTAGTTAAGTAGCTTTCTAGCTAGCCTACTACGCATAGGCACCTATTACTTTTAGTACTCTTACTTTTAGCTATCTCTTCTCTAGCTAGCTTACTACTAATTTAGCAGCTACCTAGCTATTACGCGTATAGGACACCTTTTAGCACCTTTACCCTACTATACTAGCAGCCCCTATAGCTTTATAAGCTGCTCTATCCTAATTAAAAACTATATAGTTAGGTTAATATTTTTTAAAAACACTTTTCTATAGTACTAAAGAACCTTATATAATATAATTACGCTAGCGCGTAATAAACTAACTAAATTCTTTTTAGCTAACTATATTTTTATATAGTGTTAGAGCTAAGAATATGCTATATTAGTAAAATGCTAAATCCTAAAATATAGTTTCTAACCTAGCACTAATTTATTCCTAACTACTTTTCTTAATATCTCTACTTTATAGTACCTAAATTAAAAACTAAGGCTACTACTAGAACTATAGGGGTCTATTACCCCTATTCTAGCCCTCTTTAGCCCTAAAATAGTGCTAGTTATATTAAAAATTCGCTAAAACACCCTATTTTTATATACTTTCCTTTCTATTTTTAGGCCTTAAAAGGGGGGTTATATAATAGTACTTGCTAACCTCCCTACTAAGCACACCCTATTACCTTTTTTTTATACTCTATTTTTTCTATTTGCGCCTTTTACCTTTCTAAAGGCGCCTTTTCTAGTTAGTGTTAGCGTAGTAGTTAGTATAGGCCTATACCCTATACTGCCGTTTATATAAGAAAGGGCTCCCTATATCTCTTTCTTATCTACTATCTTAGAATAGTCTTAATTTAACTAGCTCTTTTAACTATTCTAGCTATCCTAGAGAGGTTGTCCTATAAGGCCGTGTACCGCTCTTACAATTACCTTTTTACGCTCTTTTTGTTTAGTAAGCAGGGGGCTCTGCTTTTTTTGTCATGTTATTTAAGATGAAAGTCTTTGTCGTCCTACCCCTAGGTAGATTAAATTAACACCATATAGTTTATAAAAAATTAAGTTAACTATAAATAGTTCTAAACAAATTAATAAACCAAGAGAGTAAATTATCGCAAACCTTTTGGTACTTAGTAAAAGGCTGTAAGAAAAAGCTGTTAGGGTACTAAAAACACATTGAAACAAGGTAAAGTATCGAGACTAGATTGGTGTTCGGGAACTGTTCGTGAGTGATGAGGGGTTGGGCCTCTTATGGTGTACCAAAATACATGAATCATGCAGTCCAAACGCCTCTTGTCTTTCTTCTCCACTTCTTTCTGGTCCTTCGTCTCATGCTGTCACCAGTCTTCGAATTCTATAAAACCTCTGCTCTGTCTGTGGATTCTATTCTCAAAATGTCGCTGACCTTAATCTCCGATTGATAGTAGAGGTACAAAGTACTATAGATCTAGCGCTAGGATGGTGCTCTCTGCTTCCTATAATTTACACGTCGCCAAAAGCTGGTAGAACTTGCCCTCTTTACAATTCACACCTAGCTTCCCACAATCGCTTACAGGCACCTCACTACAAGTTCTTGCGCGGTTATCTTCGGGCCTTACGCACGTGAACTTCACATCAATGGCACAGGTCAGCTCCCCTGCAAATGCGCCTGATGCTGCAGTCGGCGCGTATGGACCACCTTTATAAATGCAGTCGATTTCCCAAATTTTGCCGTCGCGAGTAATGATCTCGAAGGGAATATCAACGTCAGTGTTCTCTGAACCATGTTCGACCTACACTTTGGCACTCCCAAGTCCATTATTGTTTTCAGGTGTACAAAAATCGATCAAGGTGTCGCGATATGCTTGTATTGCGTCATTGGTGGTGGTTTTTCCGTAATGCATGCGCCAGATTTGAACTTCTTGATAAGGCGTGTAGTAATGCTTAGCTTCGTAGCCTTGTAGATAGATATACGGCTATCTCTGCGGAGTATGTGGGCCAGTCATCCGGTGCCCGCGTCAAAGGGCGGTTCCCTGTTATTATTTCATTATAAAATATAATTAATTTTTATAATAAAAACAAAAGTTGTCCCTTATTTATTTGGGAAAAGAACCTAGATCATGGATCAAAAATCTGTCCATAAGCAGCGGTAGAAAAGATATGTACTCACTGCTCCTTTACCATACCCCAGATCGTGGAGTTCGGGGTTGACTTGTCTTGTATAGGTAAAAGACTCAACGGAAGCTCTTGGCAGCATGTCCTTGATCGTGTCCCGAATCCTGTTGAATTGACTCTGGTAATTCAGCCCTGACGGATTGCTTCGAGTCAATGTGGCTTGATCGGTTTCGCTGTTGCCGGCTATAGAACCTCTTGTGCCGCCCATTACGTAGCAAAATGGGGCGGGTCCGAGCTGATATAAGTTTTGGTCCGATCCGAGGTAGTGTTTAAATATGTTGATCACATCCGGCTCAAATGAACCCTCTATTTTGAGGCTCGGTCCCTCCCAGAAATGGGCCACGAATGCGCCTGTGAATTTGGGGAATTAGCTCGTTTTCTAATGTGGCTTTTGACAAGATACCTCAATTCAATCTTCCAAACAATTACTCGAAGGGCTTCCCGGACGGTGCTTCGAAATTTGTTCATGCAAGGTGGCTCAATGTAGATTCTCTACTGAAAATTGAGATGGACTGCGACTCACCTATCTGAGACACCCAAAAGAGAGCGAAGCAGCCAAACAAGCCTTGGATGACGATATTCTGCTTTTTGTGTCCCCAGATCACTTGAACAAGTGCCGTATTGGTTCCCCGAACACCCTCGTAATTTTCGATGAGGATCGTGTCTGTCTTTCTTGTTTCCAGTATCTCGTGGTAAAAAGCACTCCAGTCACCACTTCCTGGAGGGGGTATGTCCCGAACCATCAGGTCGGAAACGAACTGATTTTCTTGAGTCGGTGCAGTGGCTAGCATTGGCTTGCTTATTGAAGGAGGATCAGTCGGAATGGCTTCGAGTGCGCGACGGCGCGCACCGCAAGCACCCCCACAATTTTTCGGCTCGCACAAGCTTTGGATTGTAGTGGCACTTTGGGTCGTCGTGGAGACAGTGGTAGCTGACCCAGTACATGCGGTGATCGTATAGCAGGTACTGATGGTGTCTGTGGAGGTTGTTTTGGAGCCCAGGTCCGGAAATTCGGTAGTGACGACGACAAACTTAGTAGTACAAGTATGATATGGTCTTTTGGTGGTGCAAGAGTCGTCTGGATTATCATCTGGCTAGATTATGATGTCAGTCTTGCCGAATTGCACTAGGGAACCAGGCATACTCACGGCACCACTTCCTCCTCCCTTACCACCTCCATATGGTGTGCACGAGGCTGTAGATGCGCACGAGCCGCTGTAACAGCTAGGTCCTGTGCATGAACGGGACGAGCAATGGGGACCAATGCATATTCCTCCCACACAGTCAAGCCCTGAGCACCCAAGACTGGTGCAGTTCAGACCAAGACAGTGACCACTGCAACCACCGCCGCCGCCCCCATTCTCACAATCAATGCCTAAGCAGCCATGATCTAGGCAGCCGAGACCCCGACAGTTGCCGTCCACAATTGGGCCCGAGGCAGCCCCGTGAAATACATTCTGGCCTAATACACACACCATTAGAGCAATCTTCCCCATAACAACCAAAGCTCGTGCATAGAGGACCTGTAACAAGCTAGGTTCCCATCGGAGATTCCTGGAAATTACCTATCAACACATTTGCCCCCTACGCAATCCCGTCCTGTACAGTGCCTATTGGTCACAATAGGATAACCAGCCACAGTAGGTTGGCTTCCTGTGCTTGTCGGAGTAACTCCAATGCTAGTGGTAGTAGGATTGCCCCCGGTAGGACTTCCACCTCCCGGACACCAGGCTGGCTCTGGTCCACAAGTTGGTTCGATGTTGTCACCTTTGGCCGCTGAAGGAGCCACGACTTCAGGACTCCTTCCAGAATCTAGGTGCCCATTGAACGAAGATACTGCGAATGCGTAGTTCCAGACCCCTGGAAACAAGAAGTATTGATCGTTACAATGACCCGAGTTCATAGTGACGTTTCCAATGAGCTGCATCTCCCTCCCAGCGGTATTTATATTTCGATACCATACTCTGTAGCCTGCAGCCGAATCGGCACCTGACCAAGATAGACTGCAATAGATTTGGTCAGCTGTTTTTCAATTGGTTGTCCAGCTTACTCACCCGACAGTTGTGGGATTATACGAGATGACCTCCAGTCCGGAAGGTACTGAAGGAGTGCCCTTCCCCAGTACAACGGCCGATCTGTTTGACGGAATTCCTTGTCTATTCTCATTCCATGTGACAAGCCAGATGGCATAGTTCCGACTAGGTACCAACCCATCAATGACAGCCGGAGAGCTCTTGAAGGCTGCAGCGCTAATAAACTGGCAGTGATCCCATTCCCAATCCCAGTATAGAACATTGTACAAGACAGTAGAACCGGTGTCACCAGTGGGCGGGTCCCAGGTGACGGTCATTCCACTGCTGCTCGGTTGAATTTGAATATTTCGTAGTGGAGAAGGTAGCTTTGGCGTTGCAGTCGCCGTAATGTAAGACGTCCAGTCGCTCAACTTGTCTCCGCATACAGCCCGGACCCAAATTTTGTAGACCTAACCCTTAAGCAGCCATTAGGAATTCTAACAATTGGACAAAACACTGCTAGAAGAGAAGCTAGCTAATACGCCGTTTGCAGAAGCTTCGACATTATAGCTATATACACTATACACTTTATTGCATTAGCTTGGTATAACGCTATAGCATAGAATAAGCATGTACCTTTATCCTATGTCACTGTGACGCCTTGCGGGGAGGAGAAAGCTTGGATGTTCGAGGGTAATTTGGGGCGCCCCGACTCAATGATCCTCCTGACTAACAATGTTCTCAGCATAGGCACTTGCGTAATAACGATAGTAGCTCCCTACCTGACATGGACTTGTAAGAGGAGAGGAGCCAATCTTGAAGGCGTCTAGCAGGGTTTTCGAGAAAGCCCCGGCTAATTGGTATTCTCCACAGCCGTTGGGGTGAAGTCCATCGTATCCTGAGAAAGCCCCCACCACGTCAGCAAACCAGTGCCTTCAGCAGTCAACCCAGAATTCGCAGCCTCGTACCATGTGCGCGTATTGACACAATGAACATGAAAGACTGAATGACTCACCAGAAGGACACTTGGAATCCGAACATGCGTAATTATCTGCAACATCCACCAAATGTACAGGAGATTGTGACGTGGACATAGATGCCAATAAATTAGAAAGACGTTGATTGTATTTATTAGTTCTAGTTACAAAATTACCACGCCTATTAATATAGGTGCGATGCGGTATATTTGCGACAGCGAACTTTACGTTAGGGTTAATAAATTATTCATTAGTAATTCGTTAGTGTATCTTCTATTAATAATATTACCCGAATATTAATTCTTATAATAATACTAGTTTTAGCCTAATTATAGCTAATTTTATATTTTTACTACTAGTAGCTTTAGCTTAAACTAATAATTAACTTTTTTAAGCTTTTAGTACTATATAGATAAGTAATAAAATATTATATAATACTTAGCTAGGTTTAAAAGTTATTAGTAATAAAGTAAGTAGTTAAATAAAGTTATATTTAAAAACTAACTTTGTAGTATATTAGAAAAAGTTTTAAGTAAGTATAAGCACCTAGAGTATCTAAGTAGCTCTGAACACGCCTACGTATACCTACGCACTAAATACACTTAGAGCGTACTAGTAATACTACTTTTTTCTTAGTGTGCATATGCGTAAGATTGTATAAAAATGCACACCTATACTACTAGTATATCTAGAGCACCTATACTATTAAAATAATGCTAATTAATTAGTAAATAAAGGTCTTTAATTGGCTAGAATTTAAAAGAAGGCTTAGTAAGCTGCTTAGTAAGCTGCTTAGTAAGCTGCTTACTAAGCTTTTTAAAAAGATTTTTCAAAGTATAA
Organism: Laburnicola sp. R22_1; assembly: GCA_014281115.1. NCBI lineage: Eukaryota > Fungi > Ascomycota > Dothideomycetes > Pleosporales > Didymosphaeriaceae > Laburnicola > Laburnicola sp. R22_1. The sequence continues at coordinate 2,632,107 of JACONQ010000001.1, read as the reverse complement.
AGTTAAAGTCTCTTACTAGATAGTAATTACTAGTTAATATAATAGTACTAATTACTAGCGTGTTATATAGAACTTCTATCTAATTTTAAATTCTAGGTTTTGTAGGTGTAAAAATATAAAAAATATAGTTTTATAATTATTTAAAAGAATTAGATTAGGCGAAAATTAGTGACTTAGTAAAGAACACTATTTTAAAAAGTTTAAACTTTAATAACTTTTTAACTACTTTATTATTATTATAACTTTGGTAAAATTTTATATAATAATTCATTAGTACTATATTTTTATATAATAATATTACGTAATATATATAATAACTAGTAAAATAAAGAGTTATTTATTAATTACTAACTAATTATATAATAAAAATAGTATTTTTAAATTAAATAATTAAAGACTAGTATTTTCTCTATAAACCTATAAAAATTAAAATTATAGCTTTACTAGTAATCAAGTTATAAAGCTTTAAAAAAATTACTTATTTAGGCTATTTGTGTATATCTACGTAAGTCTGCGTATATTTATGCATCTCTAAGCATTTTTGTGCTAGTAAATTACTTATATAAAAATGTGCACAAATGCGTAAGTCTGCGTATATTTGCGCACAATTCGCATAGTTAAGTAGAAAAACCTTTCTAATATAGCTAAATAAGTACTTTTAAATATATCTTAGTTTACTAAAGTACTATTGTTTTATAAATAAAGCTATATTCTATAACTATACTATATAGCTTTAATTTTTTTATAATTACTATATTTTTTACGCTCTTTCTAATTACTAAGTAGAGGGCTTTGCTTTTTTTATTATTGTCCGTACACCGTACGGGCAAGGGCACCTGAGGGTGTTAAGGTTTCAATATTGCCGCACGATGGCATCACGTGGGGATCACGTGATGCCCGTGCGCCGCGGCCCGTGCGCCGCAAGATCTTCTCCTTTCCATCTGCACTCTCTCTAGAGACAAGCAATCAATACCAAGTCGTTCTGTTATGTTATTTCCTTTCCTCGTACGATCGCCCCGTACACCCTCCACGCTTGCCAGTATAGAGGATTAGAATTCGATGTCTATACAGCTAGCTGTAGAGTACCCATTCAACAATTATGCTATTTAAGATAAAAGCATTTGTCGTCCTACCTATAAGTAGATAAATTAACGCCACATAGCATTAAATTAACTATCTAGGGTAGAATTATAAAAGACTTTTATCTTAAAAATATAACTAAAAAAGTAAAGCCCTCTGCTTAGTAATTAAAAAGAGCTTAAAAAGATAATTATAAAACATTAAGTAATATAATAAAAAAGTAAAGCTTTTTACTTAATAAATTTAAAAGTATAAAAAAGTATTTATAATTACCTTTTTACGCTCTTTTTAATTACTAAGCACTAGTAGGGCTCTGCTTTTTTATTATATTATTTAAGATAAAAGCCTTTATTAACTTACCCCTAGGTAGATAAATTAACGCTATATAAAAAAGTAATGGTCGCATTGTTTATTTAGTATTAATTATCTTTTTAATATATTATTTTAATTTAAGCCTACGTAGGTTATAATAGAAAGGCCGCTCTAGTATAGCGCCTAAAAATATAGTCCATATCTAGTCTTTACTAATATAATAATAATTTAATAAACTAGTTAATTACGCACTTGCCTAATATTTATAAGCGCTCTAACGTCTACTAAATTTACTTAAAGCGTGTATAGAAAACTAACTTCTTACTCTATTATTACTATTATTAGCGATTGCGCTATAAGTGTGCTGCTACTCTAGCGTACTTATATATTACACTTACTATCTAACACTATAACTATAAGGATCTAACCTATTTACGCAATATTTTTCTTCCTTAGTAACTTATTAATAAACACCTTTATCTTCTCTTTGCTATCTTTAATTCTGCTTTTATTTATCTCTTTTCTAATATATAGTAATATAAGGTATTATAGATATAATAGAAAGTCTTTATATCTATTACTATGCCTATAGTTACTAATTTATTACTAGTCTAACTAGTATACTAGGACTACCTTATATAGGGTAAATGTTCCTAATTTAAGGTGCGGCCCCCTCGCTTATATTATTCTTAGCCATTTTCCTTTTAGGACTAGTGTAATCTACTAGCGCCTCTATATATATAGCCTACGTGCGTACCTACCTTATATAGGTATTACTACTATCTTATATTTAGATTCTAACTACTATTTATTTTATATATAGTGTAATAACTCTTATAGTGCCCTTACACTATAGTAGCGATTATTAAGTCACAGCTTAACTATCTAAACACTTAGCCTATTTTTAGAACATTAACAATAACAACACCTATTAACTAGCATAGTAGGTAGGCCTCTACGCTCTTAAGCACCTTATATATTAGAAGTATAGATACCTCCTCTAGAGTATTAATATAATTAATAATAATAATAATAATAATGCTTATCTATAGGTTACTTATTAATAATAAGTATAGTAGGAAATAAAGAATAGTAGCTACATTACTTATAATAGTAAGTAGATTATATCTTACGTAACACTAACCCTCTAATACTACTATAATAAATAGTCTCTAAAAGAGTAACTTACTTATAAGTAATATGGCTTACTATAGTTAACAATCTATAGGCTTACTAAGTCTTTTATATAGTAACTATTATAGCAATTATAAGAATAGCTTACTAATAAGCAAATCTAGTTATTGCGACAACTATAAGTTTAGGCTACTATTTAGCCCGCTTAAATAGACCCTTATAGTATTATTATTAAATAAACTCACTATAACTTATTATAAATTATAGTAATCTTATTTACTTATTACTAATAAGAGATAAGATAATATTAATATTATTAACTAAATCTAATAATAGTAATATCTCTAATAACAACATCTTCTCTATTTCTATAATTTCTATAATTATAATATATAGGACCTTTGCAATAATAGTAAATAGTAATAACCTAGATAACTTATAGCCTAAGGTATAGTTATAAGATAAGTTAGTAAGGCCTACGCCCCTAGTAAATTACTCTAGTATAGTATAGTAGTAACCCTTTAGGCGCGCTTACTCTGCGTAGTTAAAAGTCTTAAAACCTTATAGTAATTTTAGTAAATCTAATCTGCTTTAGCAGAAGCCTAGGGGAGTCTAATATTATCGCATAAAGTTTTATATAAACTATAGTTGCAATACCTTATATAAAATTACCTACTATAGCTAACTATAGTATCTACTATACTCTTAACTTTTAACTATAACTCTAACCTAAATTGTACACTTACTAAGAGATAAACCTATTATATATAGTAAATAAAATAGCGAGACTAAGCTATAAAAATAATAATAATAATACTAGTTTCTATAAGAAACTCTATAACTTTAATACGTCTTAACCTAAAGTCCTAACTTAAAATACTACCTAGAATACGCTTCCTATAAATTAGGATAAGTTAAATAATAACTTACTAGAGATAAAGCGACGTTGCAATAAGCGCAAAGTTACTTTTAAAAAGGAACTCCTTTAGTCTAAAGATTATAACTAGGCTTTTGCAGATAATAACAGTAATAATAGTAGTAATAATAAAGATAGATTGTTTAGTAACAAAGGCAGATCTTTTAACAATAAAGGTAATTCTTTTATAGATATGGCTAATTGCCTAACTATAACATGTAACTAATAAGACTAGACTAGTCTATTACTTACTAATCTTCCTAAGTATGTATACTTTACCAATATTACTAACACAAATAGTAAGGTTCTTAACTATAAACTTTAAGTTAGTGTAATAAGTAAGAAGGATAGTGCAAAACTAAATAAAGTTAAGGTCTAAGAAGAAATATAGTTTGTTAATACAGTAAACTAGAAATCTAAGTTTTAGTAGAATATTATTATATTGCTATTAGTAACTATATAGCAAACTACTAACAAACTAGAGAATAATTAAGCTAAGCTTTAAGAGTTTAAATAACTCTAGACTAGTTATAAAGTATTAGAGAAATAGTTAGAGTAAATTAAGATATTAGAAGGTTATATTATATTATATAAGAACTCTCTTAAAATTATAGAGTAAGAAGATATTAAGCTATAGACATACTATAATTTATTAAAAAGGACTTTATTGCCCTTAGGAGGTCTAAAGTCCCTACTACTAACTATATAGCTTTGCAATAATAGCTTAGGAAGTTATAAAATTATTTGCTTAATAACTATATCCTATACATTAATTATTAGAACTTAGAAAATTATTTTATATAACTTATAGAGATAGAGCACACACTTTAATAAAAATTGAATATAGCTTATACCTATATTACTAAGCTTAGGGGCTAGCTACTAGTACGTATTATACCGCGAGGTAATTCCTATAATACTTAATAGTTTAGAAATCCTAATTAGCCTATTCTATCTATTAAGCAATCTCTAAATATTAAAGTCTATTATACTCTAGTGAATAACCTATTACTTAATTATATACGCCCTTTTCTTACTCTAGATTTGCGATACAACCTATATACTATGAGCTATATAAGTTATATATAATAGTAGACTTATTTAATACTATTTTGTAAAGTAATTTAGTTGCCCAAACTTATAGCAGATTCTTAGTATTTAAGATAAATCTAAATACCTAAGATAGATTCCCTTTATAGTAAGGATAAGAATAAAGATAACTATAAATATTAGCGAATTTCGTTAATAAATAAGTTGCAGACTTTTTCTAATAAGTAGCTTTATAGTATATATTTGCAAAGCCAATTTAAAGAATGTGTCTAGACCTTTATATACCTATACTTTAAGACTACTATAACTATTGCTAATATACTTAATTATTTTAATAGGATATATCTATCTAAGAATAAACTATTAGACGCCTAAGAAAAGATTATAGGCGACACCCTAGCTTAAGACCCTAGAGAGATCCTTATAGACTAGCACGCGCGCTTTATAGCTGTTATTAACTATTTTAATATACCTAACTACTTACTAATAAATTACGCCCGCTAGCTTATATATAGTTAGGTTATTTACGCTACTAATATATTATTTATCCCTAGGAAGTCCTTTGCCTCCTATATAGAACGCACACTATATATAGAGTATTTTAATTAAGAATTTATAATAGGCTAGTTAGGCGCCTCTATAATTATAGCACCTAACCACTTAAAGGCTCGTATAATAAATTTAACTATAACTTAATCTAATACTACTATACGCGCTACCTTATCTACCCTAAATATAAATAAGTCTATTAGACATAATAGCTATAGGCATATATTACGCAAACTAGATCTACTAGCTAAAGCTAATGCCTACTTTAAGTATAGTACTATAGAATATTAAGTAATAGACGTAACTGCTAGTTGTTACAATAACACTATTACCCTAGCTAAAAATATTAAGTATTTCTATATTATTGTCTCTAGGCCTATTAACTATAAAGATACACAACACGTCTACGCTATCTAGATAAATTCTAACTAGCTATATAAAATTTATAGATATAATAGTTTGCGCAATAAGTCACCTAAGTGTAAAATTAATAACTCTAATAAGATTAATATATATTGCAGTTAAGACTATAAGAATAAAGATAAATTATATTTTCTATAGCTCTTAAGCAAAATTATATAAGAGAGTAATAGTAAATGCGTATACAAAGGAACCTTATAATAGTACGCTAAAAGATAGATAAATTTAAATTAGATATAGAGCTTAACTTTAATCTATAGCGTATATAGTAAATTTCTATAATTAATATAGACAAGCTAAATAAAGTAAAGTAACTCTAGTTTACTTATCTAGTTAAACTAGCTATACCTTATAAATAGGTAAAAGCGTAATAATTTACTAGCACTAGCACTAGCGTAAGTTTTATTAGTTTTTTATATATTATATAATATTAGCTAAAGTTATATAATATTAAGAACCTAATTACGTTGTGCCTTATAGATAGTAAGGTTATAAATAAGATTAGTTAAGCTATAGATCTTATAATATAATATGGCACTTATACTAGTACTATTATATACTTTATTACTAATATTAGAGCTTTTAATACTATTCTTAGTATAAATTAGATATTTACTTATAATCCGCAACTTAAATTATACAACTAATCTATAATATTTATTACGCACTATTGTCTAGTTTATTACCTTAAAAATACACTATCTAAAATAGTGTACTATAATAAGCTACCCACTAGTTTATTACAACCTATAACTTAAAAAGATATTAGCCTAAATACTAGCTAGGTAGCTTACCTAATAGCTATTTATAACCTAGACTCTATTACTTAGCTAGAGCCTTATAACTAGAATTAGCTAGGTTAACTGCCTAACTTAACTAATGACAATTATAATGTATAGACTTTTTATATTACTATAAGTCTTACTGCGTACAATTAGATAGACTATAATAAGTAGATAAAATAAAGTAGTTATTATCTAGGTAGTGGTATAATAAGTTTTAATATTTTAACCTAAAGAAGGCTAATAAGTTACTTTCCCATCGTTCTAGCATTGACTATGCCATTAACCTTATTAATAATAAAGCTCTATAACTATATATATATATATATAGTCTTACGCAACTAAAAACTATAGTAGTAAAGAAGTATATTAATAAAATAACTATAAAAGAGTTTTTTTAGATAAGTATATCTTAGTATATATTACTCATCCTTATTATTAAAAACTAAGGGGTAAATTACGCGTTTATATTAATTATTATATAATTAATACTATTATAAAGCGCAACTATAATACGTTACTATTACTAAAAGATATGCTAGTACGTATAAATAAGATAAATATTATATCTATTGTAGATATTATTATAGATTTTAATAATATACAAATTAAGAAAGGTAATAAGAAAAAATAGTATTTCTTACACAATACAAACTCTATAAATACACTATTATGCTCTTTAGACTTACTAGAGCTTCTAGTATATTTTAAATATATATTAATAAAACGCTGTAATAGCACCTTAATAATTTCTATATAGCTTATTTAGATAATATACTTATATATAGTAAGACTAAGAAAAATTATATTAAGTATATATAGACTATTAATAGTAAGCTTAAATAAGCTAGTCTATATCTAAACATTAATAAGTGTTAATTTAAGGTTAAAAAAGTTAAGTATCTTAAAATTATACTAATTATAGATAGTATTAAGATAGATTCTAAGAAGGTGCAAGTAGTGTATAATTAGCAGCTACTCTACTCCTTAAAAGATATATAGGCCTTTCTAGGATTTGTAAATTTCTACTACTAATTTATTAAAAGATTTAGTTAGATTACTTACCTATTAACTAATTTTATAAATGGTAACGCGCTAAAAGACTAGCCTATTAGACTAAGGACTTCCGCCGTAATAGCGTTTAACGCGCTTAAATAAGTCTTTATAATAGCACCTATACTAGTCTATTTTAATCTAGATAAGAAGACTTAGTTAGAAACTAACGCGTCTAACTTTATTACTACTATAGTCCTATTACAAAAGGGTAAGTAAGGTATACTATAGCCTATTATATATTTATTATATAAAATAAACCTTACTAAGTGCAACTATAAAATCTATAATAAAGAGTTGCTAGCTATAGTACACGCCTTTAAAGAATAGAGATCTAACCTATCTAGTACCTAAGACCCTATTAATATTATTACTAATTACCTAGCGTTACAATACTTTATAACTAGCAAATAGCTTAACTAATAATAAGCGCAATAGGTGGAGTTTTTAGCTAAATTTAACTTCTGCATCTAATACTATCTTAAAAAATAAAATATAAAGCCTAACGTGCTTACTAGACAACTTAGTAACCTACCTAAGAGTAATAATAACACCTACTAGTGTCAGATATCAGGTTACTGGAAATCACTGTGATTTCACTGTGAAATCCAGTAGTCACGTGCGTCCGATCACATGGTCTCCTTATGACGACAGTTGGTGTAACTTACAGTAATTTTACTGTGAGATCACTGTGAAATACACAAAGGAGACTGGCGTACTACTATTACACTACTCCGCACTATTACTAGTGCGTCTTAGCGCTAGATAGATATTGCGTACGATAGCTAAGCTTCTTCGACAGAGATCACTCGACAATCAATTCATCATCAAATCCATTACTTTCATCTCATCTTATTAAAGATACTTACGTATCTGACAACTAGCAACACTAAGTTTAGATAGTCTTATAACTAAAGATCTTTAAGAATAAAGGTTTATATTATATAATTGCTACTACCTATACTTTATTAGATAAGAATTATTATTCTAGCGTATAACTAGCAGCTATACTATATTATATTGCTAAACTTGCCGCTAATAATAACAAACCTGCTACTATAGCTATAATAGAGACTAAAGAAACCGCGCAATTGCTTAAGAATATTAAGACTACCTATGCTTCTAATAAGATAGTCTAAGATATTATTACTACTATTAAGACTAAGGCCTACTATTTATTAGAGAAGCTCCTTAAGTAGGAACTTAGGATTAAGGTTGTAGACTATTAACTAAGTAATAGACTACTATATATTAAGAACTAACTATATATTTTTAATATTAAGGAGCTCTATACGCGCATTCTTAAATAAGCTTATAATAGCATTACTACTAGATATATTAGTTATAAAAGTACTTATAAGCGTATTAGTTACTAGTATTACTAGCTATATATAATATACACTATTACTTATTATATCTATACTTATATTTTCTACTACGATAGTAAGCTATACTATAATACTAAATATAGTTTACTATATTTACTGCTAATTCTAGACTAATACTAGAAATTAATCTTAATAGACTTTATTATTAGCTTACTACCTTACTATAATAATAGCAAGATCTATATAGCTATTATAGTTATTATAGACTAGCTTAGCAAAAAGAAGAAGTTTATTCCTATAGTTAAGATTATAGCTAAAGTAGTTATAGAGGTCTTTATTATCTATATCTAGTATAAGAAGAGTTTTCTAGAGAATGTTATTAGTAACTATAGTTAATAGTTTATATTCTACTTCTAGAAATAACTCTATAAACGCCTTAATATAAAACTATAACTATTAACTAGTTAGCACTCTAAAACTAATAGCTAAACTAAAGTTATTAACGCTATATTAAAGGAGTACTTATGCGCATATATTAATTATTAATAGGATAATTAGGTTTATACTTGCCTATAGCAAAATTTGTTGCTAACTTATTAGTTAGTAAGTTAATAGGAGTTACACTCTTTAGTACTACTAAGGGTTACTTATTACGTAATAGTACTAAGCCTATCTAGTAGCTATATAATATTAAGTTAGTAAGTAGAAATGCTACTACTAGTAAATGTCTACTTATAGCGCCTGCTTATATAAATTGCTAATGCGTAGATAACTTTATTAACTCTCTTACCTAGTTACGTAACTTTTTACGTAATAATTTATAATAAGTATAAGCTAAGTAAGTTAAGTACACTAATATAAAGCGTGTGCCTATACTCTACTTTAAGATTAGTAATAAGGTAATATTAGACGCGCGTAACTTAAAAATAAAAAGGCCTAGTTTTTTACTTAACTTTAAGAATAGGAGACCTTTTTATATAGTTTGCGTTATAAATAATATAGCTTATAAGCTTAACTTACCTAAGAAAATAAGTTAACTATATAATATCTTCTACCTATAGCTACTATACCTATATAATAAGCAACCGCTTAATAGCTAAATATATAATAAAGATAATATTCTACTAAATAAATGCACTAATAAAGAGTATAAAGTTAAGACTATATTAACCTATTAATTAAATAAGTTAACATAGAACCTATACGCGTCTAACTGCAGCATTATAGAATATAAAGTTATATAGGATAAATTTAATAATTCTATCTAGAAGTCTTATTATAATCTGCTTAATTACTCTTATCTTATTACTAGTTTTTACACTAAGAACCTAAAAAGCGTACTATACTATATAACTTTAATACACTTATTACACGTTAGAATATTATTATATATCTTATTATTCTTTTTATTGCAAAAGCCTACCTAAATATCTAGAAATAGTTAGATCTAGGTCTTAAGTTAGCAATAGATAGTAGTTCCCCTAGGAACCCTTCTAATAGTTCTCTTAGTAGAGTTGCGCGCACTAACTTATATAATAATAGTACTAATAATATAATTCTAATAAATAATAATACTAATAATATAAATCTAATAGATATTAACAAATTAGATTAAATCTATAGTAATTTAGTGTAAATTACTATAAGGAATATAATAGTTAGAAATAGAGCGTAATAGAGTATAATAGAGCGTAATAGAGTATAATAGAGCGTAATAGAGCATAATAGAGCGTAATAGTTATATAGAAATTAATATATAGTTAGATAGATTTTTATAGCACTAGAGTTACTACTATAGATAGATAGATAGATAGAATTAATTTACGTCCAGTAGACTTGGCTAAGAGCCTTTATCTACATAGGCCTCCTGTGGGGCATGGGGGACGCGTCTCTCCCCGTAAGGGGGAGATAGGTCGTGCAATAGCTGCTCTATAAAAGCCTATTAACTCTCTTAAACTCCTCCATGCGAGTAAAGTAAGAAGTCTAGTCTAGCGCCTATGTGCGCAGGATCTTGTCCCTAAGGGAACGTTATATTTACTTGCTTCTTTAATTAAGCCCTATTAGAGCTAGTCAGCTTAAGAAAGGCGGCGAAGTCCTCTAGGCAGCTAAGGAGCTGCCGAAGGTACTTTTGTCCCTCGTGGGCGTTCGTTAGAGGCCCGCTAGGTCGCTAGGGCCAGCTAGCAAAGCATCTTCGTGCTTTCCAGCAGTGGACCAGATGGCTAGGGGCCTTTTCTTTTCCGCATGCGCAGGTAAGGGTTGCGTCCTTATGTCTAAATTTCTTATAATACCAGGCGTAGTCACTGTGCATAGTCCTAGTTAACAAGAGTTTAGCTAAGATTCAACAGCTAAGGCCAAGCTCCGCTAGTGCAGCTGTGCTCGTGTAGCATAGGCCCTACTAATTGTACCATATAGAGAGCTTTGTCTTGTGTTATCTCCACCATTCTATTTCCGCAAGGCGGTGATTAATCCGGGCGTCTAACTGTAGCCCCGTGATCGTGGGCTCAGCAGCTTGTAGTTCTGAAGAGTAAGGGCTGTAAGCCTCTAGGTCCGCTAGGCAATCCGCCTTTTTATTTCCTTATATGCCCATATGTCCTAGGGACCAGCGTACTCGGACGCCTAACGTCTCCATAATCTGTTAGTATTGGAGGAAGGCCCACTAAGAAGAGGGCGGTGCGTTCCCTCATAGGCACTATATAACTAACGTGCTGTTAATACACATTTAGATTCGTTACATGCGAAGGGCCAGATCGCGCATAATGTGCTCTAGCCCTCGCCATGCCCCTACAGCTTCTGCGTCGAACACATGGGAGCGTGTATTAAGTGAGCCTCTGCCTAGGCCAACTTCCCATCCGCCTTGGTATACAGCGTAGCCGTACGTAACATGCTTAATCCCTTTGAGGCTCTGCTCCAAGCCGTTAGAGAAAACCATAACTTTGTCCTATGGGAGGTGTGCCCACCATTCTTTAAAAGCCTTAGCCGCTTCTCTCTTCTTTACCCCCCCTATTGGGTCCATCCAACAGTCAGGCGAGTAGTGAGGTTTTATAAGGACCGGTCTTGGGACTAGGTTAAGAAGTGAGCCAACGCGCTCGACAATAGTCCTGGGTTGCTGTGGGCTTCCCACGCCTCTGCCCCGCCGGATTTGTAGGGTCTGTGCCCGCTTAGTAAGGGGGTGTCTATTGTCTATTGTTTGCAGGTGTACGGCAAACCTAAGCTTCGCGTTTTCGAGAGCAACTGGGCCTGAGAGCAGACTAGTGTTCCTGAATAGTGTGGCTGTGGGTGTAGTCCTGTATATAGGCAGGACGCCTCATACAGCGAGGGCCAGCGTCTTGTGGACAATATCAACGTGGTCTCTAAGCCTGGCGCTAACCTTGTTGGCCTGAGCCTGTCATCGTATGCGAGCGGGCTTCATGCGACCCCCGTACCACGCCTCTACTCTATAGAGTAGTCGCGAGACAATGCAGGTAATAACGGCCTTACGCAATAAAGCCGCTGGGGGGCCGCAGGTGGTTCAGGCCAAGCTTCGAATATAAAGGGCCACCTTGCGGGCCTTGGCGGCTTGTTCAGCGATATGTCGCTTAAATGTGAGCTTTTAGTCAAACTAGACTCCAAGCTATTAGAGTGCTAGCTGCTATAGCGAGTTCTAATTCTGTGTAACTAGGTGGATTGTTAGTGTATTGTTAACTACGCAGGGTGGCGCTACGGGCCCTCTCTGGCGGGTAAGGTGTATTATTTCTATCTTTTTGGGTGCGAAAGCCACTTAGTTGTCGTCTCCCCACTATATAACGTCCCTGACGTTATTTGCGACAAGGAGGTTGCTCTCCTCTAGAGTGTGGGCTGCCCTATAGAGGCAAATATTGTTGGCATATCCAAAGCGTAGATTGTTGCCAGCTTTTATAAGTTTAGCGAGGTATAGCGTATATAGTACTAGTGAAAGTGGCGAGCCTTGTGGAGTGCCGCATTATACTAGGTGGGTGGGGGTGATCGATTTGCCCAGCCTAACCCTCACCCGCCTTTCTATAAGAAAACTGTTTATTAGCTAGAGAGCCTTAGTGGCCCAGCCTTGTGCCTTTACCGTGTTTCATCACCTGACGATCGGCCCCACCGGACGATCGATTTTCCGCCTCAACAGCCCAACTTCGGCACCTTTTGCAACGCTCTATACAACGAATATGGCTGAATTAAGTGCTGCTCTTGACTATTTGAGCTCGCTGAGCATCTCTGAGAAGCCTAATTACACCAAAGTCGCTTAAAAATATGGCTGCGATCGCAATACGTTGTCGCGCCGGCATCGTAGGGTGCAGGGCACGCGCGACGCGCTGGCCGACAGCCAGCGCCTCCTCAACTCCCAACAGGAAACTGAGCTTCTACAATATATTGATGGCCTTTGCGAACGAGGATTACCCCCTACAAAGGAGATGATACGAAATTTCGCATTAGAAATAGCTGGGAAGCCTGCTGGCAAAAACTGGGTTGACCGATTTATACGACGCCACAAAGTCGACCTACTTTCGCACTGGACCTCTGGTATAGACGCCTCACGTAAACGCGCCGACTCTGCCTTCAAGTACGCCCTATATTTCGAGCTCCTACGTAAAAAGATTGAGCAGTATAACGTTGATAAGCGCCACATGTACAATATGGATGAGAAGGGTTTCCTGATTGGGGTGCTGTCAAAAATGAAGCGTGTCTTCTCCCGACAGCGCTATGAGAGCGGCGGCATTAAACAAATGCTCCAGGACGGCAATCGCGAGTGGATTACGACGCTGGCATGTATTTGCGCTGATGGAAGCTCTCTTACGCCTTGCTTGATTTATTAAGCGCAGTTAAACAATATACAAGACACCTGGTTACAAGATTTTAACGACTCCTCACACAAAGCTCTCTTTGCAGTATCACTAAGTGGATGGACGAACAATGATTTAGGCCTAGTATGGGTCAAACAGGTGTTTGACAGGGAGACTAAGGCAAAGGCGCGCCGCGATTATCGTCTACTACTCCTTGACGGCCATGGATCGCATGTTACAATGGAGTTTATTAACTACTGCGATCAAAATAAGATCCTCCTGGCCATCTATCCACCTTATTCAACCCATACGCTCCAGCCGCTCGACGTCGCGCTATTCAAGCCTCTCAGCACTGCCTACTCTGCTGAACTTACTGAGTATTTGGATAAGTGCTAGGGCCTCTTAAGAGTCACAAAGCGCGACTTCTTTGCTATGTTTAAGAGGGCCTGGCAGTGCTCCTTTTAAGAAAATACGATCTGCAGCGCCTTTAAGGCCACTGGCCTAGTGCCTTTCAACCCCAAGTAATCCTTCAGCGCTTTAATAATATGGACCCAGAGCGGCCATCCTCAAGCGATAGCAGCTCTTCTGTACTTAGCGCTTCAGATTGGCGTAAAATTGAGAGACTCTTGCGCCAGGTTGTCGCTGATACTTACGCTGAGGGGTCCCGGCAGCTCTCCCGCACTATGCACTCAATTTCAGTGCGCAACGCCCTCCTGAACCATGAAAATAAGCGTTTACGAGAAGCGCTAGCCTAGAAGAAGCGCCCTACGCAAGGAAAGCCTCTACTGCTTGAACCACCTACAAATTACGCTAGTGGCGCCATGTTTTGGTCCCCTACAAAGGCCAAGGAAGCTCGCCAACGCCAGGCACAAAAAGATCAGGAGGCAAAGGCTAAGGAGCAAGAGAAGGAGCAGAGGAAGGCTATCCAGGAGGAGCGGAGGCGTACAAAGGCTATACAAAAGGAGGAGCGCGCCCAGGGCCCTGGCGTCAACCCAGGCGCTTCGGGCACCAAAAGCAAGGCCCCCAAAGGCATCCAAGAAGCTCCTCTCCTACTCCAAAACACCTCCAAGGTGACGCGTAAGGGCAAGGAGAAGGCTATTACACCTCCTTTAATTGATGAGGAGGATGTAGAGTACAACTTTTCATCTGTTGTAGATGTGGCGCCTACGCCAGCGCGTACACGCCGGGGTCGCTCTTTACGGCTCCCTGAGCGTTATCTGTTGGCAGTAGCTCTCCCCAAGTAGCTAGCGTTGTTACAGGGGTTCTACCCCTAGCCTTGCCTCCTTGTTTGGCCAGTGTTTGACAGGGGGTCTGCCCTATCCTCACCTCCACGGTGAGGATAGGACAACAACTTACAACCAAAATCTTTGACTATCTATTTATTACTGTTTACCGTGTATACACGACCCGACGTGGAACCAACACTGATCAGTGGTTAACCTCACGTTAGCCACAGACAAGCAAGGTACCAGCGCTCGAAGGGTGATTGCGAGTATCGACTTATAGCATACTGGCTTTTGCCTGGTAATTACTAGTATCGACTCATAGCGTACTGGTTTTGCCTCAACAACGTCGCTTACGATACAGGACTTGAAGACTCGTCTCACTGTCCTATAGTACCGTCATATAGCGACAACCATGTCAGCTTCAGCGTCTGGAAAAGAGACCAGCTCTCTCGGCACCGCAAACCCAGAGGATACCCAAGACAAACCTACGCAATCAACCGCGTACAGTAACAACAACTTTGTTCCTGCCAAAGTCCAGAAACTACGAGAGGAGTTTCAGATCGACCTACGCGGATGGGACAAGGATATTGACATCTCTAACCCAGAACACCTCACAGAGCCAATCCTTAACGCATACATCTTGAGCACTGTCTCACTGTACAAAAGCTCTCAATATAGAGGTATTGGACTATGGGAAACCTTCAAGACAGACTTTGATGGATGGACAAAGGCAACCTTCGAGATACCAGCTAGGAAAGCTCGGTGTACACTGCGCGATTACCTCCTCTACAATGGCGTATGGGTTGACAGCGGCATAAGGAAATCGATTGGCAAGTCTCTTCAAGACGTACTTGACAACGACGAGCCACATCAGTGGACAGAGGAGGAGATCATACAGGCAGGCAAAATTACGCGAACCCATCTAGAGGAGATTGCTTCAAATATAGCTCCGAAGCCAGCTATACAGAGTACAGCTCCCCAAGACGATACAACAATAGTCAGAACAACTGAGTTGCCCTATCCGAATCGTAACCCGTCACTGTTGCCGCCGCCAGAGCCTCAGCAGCTGCCTCAGCAAGTACAGCAGCAGCAATCTCAGCAGCCACAAGTACGGTTTCCATTGTACACGAATCTGCCAGCACCATCTACATATAGAGGTTTCTCAGCACCGCCACCAATACCATATACAGCCCCAGATCCAGAAAGGATCCCAATTCAGACAAAGACAGGGTTTCTCAAGGTCTATACAGAGGACATGAAATACAGCGGCGACAAGGATGACTTTCTGTCAGCCAAGTTAAGGACCTTTTACGATACCTGCGAGTTGTTTGAGATCTCTGAGGGACAGATGCACTGGCTCTACCCTATCTCACTTAAAGGACGAGCTAAAGCTTTCTATCAGAGTAAGATCCGCGGCAGAGGCTTTAATTTTGCTACAATTGTCAAGACTGTTAGGGAACACTTTGAGACAGAGGAGGATCTGCAACGATACACTATCCTTTGGCACGAAGCCTCTCTACTCAACCTTGTACAGAAAAGTCCAGAGAGGCCAATGCTAGAGCTCTTTCAAGAGCTCACAGATGAGCTGCAACAGATACAGGATGGACTGACAGAGCACACTATGGAGTATTCTTCAGAGATGAGCCTCCGCAACGCAGTAATACGAGCCTGCCGCGGCGTTAAGGAGTGTAGCATGGCTCTGTACAAACCAGCGTCTACGTATGAAGGACTTTGTGCGGAAATCAGGTCAGCAATTGTTACGGCGGAGAAAGAGAGACAAGCACAACGCCAGGCCTACTATACGGACGACAGCCCGGATCCGCAGCAGTACTGGACGGACCGGACGTACAACCGCGGCAGCAACCGCTACCGCTTCGGCCGCGATAAAGGCAGTTACAGTCGCGCTAGAGGCGGAAACCAGTTATTCCGCGACCGCTACAGAGGATCCCAGCGGTTCCAGCGGGACGCAAAACGATGCTGGGTATGTGGGAAGATTGACTGCTTCTCTACAAGGCACACACCAGAGGAAAGGCGCAGATTATACGACAGGCACGCTCAACATCTACAGCAAACAATGGACTGTACAACAGAGGATATCCAGCAGTTCCTAGTTGACTACGAAGGCCTTGATATATCCGACAGCAATGCCCATAATAGCAACGCCACTGCCGACCCGAGCGGGATCACCAACTTGATCGACGGATTACTGCAGGATGAGGCGGACTATAGCGAGCAATTCTTCTGCGAGGGCTACCTAGCAGGGCCGCGTGCAATTGACGGCGCCAAAACTGTGTCAATATTGAACGATCAATCAGTCTCTCACAGGCTTACAGGAGGATATCAGTCTCACAGGCTTATAGAAGGATATGAGGCATGGACAACAGGCCGCAACTGTACGTTTGAGGATCGCTACTCATCCGCTGTCTTTCAGGGGATTATGCCAGATACTGGAGCTTCTGGCATATCGACTGCTGGCCAACCCCAGGTTGAAGCTCTGTGTAGGAAACTGCCACTCGTACAGATCGATACCTCAGCAGCTAGTCAGACAATTCGATTTGGCAAAGGCGACACTAGAACCCTTGGAGTAATAGTTGTTCCAACTCCAGTTGGTAATATTACCTTCCATATTGTTCCTACAAAGACGCCCTTCCTGTACTGTGTACAGGACATGAATCGCATGGGGGTACGGCTTGACAATCTCCGCAGTGTACTTGTCCAGAACGACTCTAAGTTCGTCCCTATTGTATGGAAATGGGGCCACCCGTACATGCTTCTGGATCAGGAAGAATCGCTAGCAGGGTGTCACTGGACAGCGACAGAAGACCGCGGTTCGCGAGCAACTTGCCACCTCACAGAGACTGAACTACGACGCCTCCACCGACGATTCGGCCACCCGTCAGTACGCCGACTGCTCCGGCTGTTACAGCGCGCTGGCCATGAGGTAGACCAGCAGATCCTGCAACACCTGACAAGGTATTGCCACCACTGTCAGATGAATGCCAAGTCACCTGGCAGATTCAAATTTACGTTAAAAGACGACTATGAGTTCAATTTTTCTATTGTTGTGGACGTACTATACATTAATGGCAAGCCAGTCCTCCAGATAGTTGATGAAGCTACCCGATTTGGTGCCTCACGATTCCTACCTGACATGTCTGCAGCTACGGCATGGGACACGATCCGAATCTGCTGGATTGACGTCTATCTTGGCCCGCCAGATCAGATTGTGCATGACGCCGGTACAAACTTTGCTTCGCGGGAGTTCCAGCAGCTCGCCAGATCGATGGCAATTATCACAAAGGAAGTGCCAGTAGAAGCTCACAACAGCATTGGCTTAGTAGAGCGATACCACGCCCCTCTGCGCCGCGCGTACAAGATTATAGAAGCTGAGGTACAGGACGAGAGACCAAGCAAGGAGCTCATACTACAAATGGCACAGAAGGCTGTCAACGATTCAGCAGGACCAGATGGACTAGTGCCCACTCTGCTAGTGTTTGGCGCCTACCCAAGGATGACGGACGCAGATCCTCCGTCACCCTCTACTGAAAAACGTACAAAAGCTATCAGACTAGCGACTGATGAAGTGCGAAAACTGCACGCCCAGCGCCAAATCAACGACGCCCTTGCGATACGGAATGGCCCAGATACGCGGATTACTGTCAACCTGCCTATTGGCTCCCAGGTCCGAGTATACAGAGAGAAGAAAGGATGGACAGGCCCACATACGCTGCTTGAAACCCAGGGAGAGACCTGTATAGTAGAGCTGCCAAGCGGATCAACCCAGTTCCGCTCAACAGTTGTGAAACCGTACTATAAGGAGCCGCAAGAGACTACGCCACAAGATCCCACACTGCCAGATACCACAATGCCAGATCCTGTTGGCGGTACGCCACCCAAATCCCCGCGCGAGAAACCAGCCGCAGAAGCTCGACCCAGTCGCCAAAGACGCAAGCCAACAAGATACCCAGGTGACGAAACAGACAATGAGGATCAGGGTGAGCAGCTTCAATCAACAGCCTACATGACCGCAAAGGAAGTTGCGGATAGAGAGCTCTCTCGCAAACTGCGCCAGGAAGGCAAGATTACAACACCAGGAGCACCTTTTGAGGCATCACAAAGGCAGGAAATCGACGGGCTAATTGCAAGAGGAGTCTTTGAGTTTACTCAGTACGATCCAGATGGCAAACACCAGGGGATCCGAGTATTCAAATCGCGACTAGTCAATGAGGTCAAAGGCAAGACAACAGACAACCCTTTTGAGAAATCTAGGCTAGTAATACAGGCGTACAATGACGACGGAAAGGAGATTATCCTTACGCAATCTCCCACAATCCAACGGTCTAGTCAACGTCTTATTCTAGCTCTAGCACCTACGGCTATCCACTGCGATATCAGAGTATACCTCCGCGACGTCACTCAAGCCTATACGCAGTCAACAACATATCTCAACCGTCTTATTCTCGCTCGACTGCCTAGTCAGCTTCAATCAACCTACCCGCCAAATACAATTATGGTGGTACAACGACCGCTATACGGCATACCAGAGGCAGGCACACACTGGTGGGCGACTTACCACAAGCACCACCGCCAACAGTTAGCTATGGAGACGTCTACGTACGACCCCTGCCTGCTATTAACAGCAGAAAAGCCTTTTGGAGTTGTTGGCATGCAGACAGACGATACCTTGATTCTTGCAGATGAGCAGTTTGCTGAAAAAGAAGATACAGAACTGCAAAAGGCAGAAATCAAGGCTAAACCAAAGGAAGCTCTCTCTGAAAGCCTACCACTACTATTCAATGGCTGTATTATTACACAGAAAGACAAAGTGATAGAAATGAGACAGAAGGACCAGGGCAAGAAGATCCAGCTTGTAGACCTGTCGCACAGTGACTTCCGCCAGGCGTACAGAGAACAACGAGCTCGAGCAGCTTATATTGCGACAATTTGCCAACCAGAGGCTTCATTTGATCTATCTCGCGCCGCGCAAGCTCAGGATCCAACAGAAGAGGACGCAAAGGATCTCAACAAGCGACTAAAGTGGCAACTTGACAACCTGACCCGTGGACTACAATACGTGCCGCTACACCTTGCAACAGCAAAGCTGTATATCTTTGTTGACGGCTCATTTGCAAACAATAAAGATTATAGCTCCCAGATTGGATATATTATTGTATTAGCAAATGAGACAACAGAGGACGACCCTGCGGCACAAGATAAGTTCGAAATCTATGGTAACCTGCTCCACTGGAGCTCAACCAAGAGCAAAAGGATTACACGGAGCGTGCTAGCTTCAGAGATCTACGGCATGGTTAGTGGCGTAGATATAGGTGTCTGTATAGGTCAGACAATTGGCAAGATTGCGTCGCAACTTGCATCTGATCTTGGAGAACTATTGCCAATAGTAGTCTGTACAGACTCCTACTCGCTATACGAGTGCCTTGTCAAGCTTGGTACAACAAAGGAGAAGAGACTTATGATAGATATTATGGCTCTACGCCAATCATACGAGAGACGCGAGCTCGCAGAGATCCGATGGATTAATGGAGACGACAACCCTGCCGACGCGATGACTAAGAGCAATCCGAATAAGTCCCTTGAACAGCTAGTTAGCTTAAACAAGCTGACAATTAGGATAGAAGGATGGGTGAAGCGGAAGGAGGAGTAGTAGGAGATTCAGGTAATTGGGGATAGCTTCATTTTCACAAAGAAAAGACTGCCAGTGTTGGCAGTAGCTCTCCCCAAGTAGCTAGCGTTGTTACAGGGGTTCTACCCCTAGCCTTGCCTCCTTGTTTGGCCAGTGTTTGACAGGGGGTCTGCCCTATCCTCACCTCCACGGTGAGGATAGGACAACAACTTACAACCAAAATCTTTGACTATCTATTTATTACTGTTTACCGTGTATACACGACCCGACGTGGAACCAACATTATCGCACCTAATAAAGTATCGCGATTGTCTCCTATGCCCCTCAAAAGCTCTCCACCAAAAAATCTAGCCTGTATACAATTTGTATTGCGTTGTACAGCTTCAAAAGTTGTACGCACGGGCCCTGCCAAATCGATCGTCAGGTGGGGCCGATCGTCGGGTGATGAAACATGGTATGTGGTGTAGCAGTCAGTTAACTAGGAGGGCATTAA
The DNA here is from genome assembly GCA_014281115.1 of Laburnicola sp. R22_1. Lineage (NCBI taxonomy): Eukaryota > Fungi > Ascomycota > Dothideomycetes > Pleosporales > Didymosphaeriaceae > Laburnicola > Laburnicola sp. R22_1. The sequence continues at coordinate 2,611,336 of JACONQ010000001.1, read as the reverse complement.
ACGCCCCCTGTACGTCCATAGTAACCATGGTTACGCATTTTCCCCAGGCGAAGGCCCTCTCCACGTTGTGCGTGAAGGCTATAACCATGTCTATTACGGACCTCTTTAGCAGGGCTCCTGTGTGCTGTAAGCTAAGGACCCCTTCTATCATTGCCGTCTAGGCTATTTGTCTAGCAATAATTCGCTCAAATCCTTTGCCAAAGCAAGACAGCAAGACAATAGGCCGGAACGCCCGTGGGGTGCTCCTATCCTTCTTGCCCACCTTGGGTATCATGGTTACTTCGGCTAGCTTCCACGCCCGGGGGAAGTAGCTGAGTTGGAGGCACCGGCGGAAGATACCGCAGACACGCTCCCGAATAGTATGCCAGCATGCTTTGAGTAGCCTGACTATGACTCTATCCGGCCCTGGTGAGGTGCTAGTAACACTAATAATATTCCTTTCTACTTCTTCTATTAAGAGGTATGTGTCCTATAGGAGAGTAGGCCCTTCCTATAGGGATAGAGGTGCAGCTAGGTCGTCATCTGCGTTAAAGTGGCAGAGGATGACTTGGCGGAGGGCTTTAGCCTTCCTCTCCTTATTATAGATAGGCGTGCCGTTGACGATTAGTGGCGCGTCTGGGCGAGTGGGCTTAAGGCAGTGCCAGCCAATAATTTTATAAAGGTCCTTGTTATCCGCAACATTGTCTATAGTGTGCTGCCAGTAGGCTCTTTTTGCCTTTCGTACGACCGTGTGGAAGATACGAGTTGCGTCTGTGGGTCCTCAACCTGTGTGTCCGTCCATCGAGCGTAGGTGTTATCGGCGAGCCTCGCGGCACTCGTCCGTCCACCAGGGGGCAGAGCGCCCTGCCCCATAATTGGCCTTCCCTGCCGTGTGTATGCCCTCATCGATAACCTGAGTAAGAGTTACTACTATAGAAGGGAAGAAGAGTAGTATTACTAATCTAAGGTGCGGTCCCCTCGCTTATATTATCCTTAGCTATTTTTCTTTTAGAACTAGTGTAATCTACTAGCGCCCCTATATATATAGCCTATATACGTACCTATCTTATATAGGTATTACTACTATCTTATATTTAGATTCTAACTACTAGTTATTTTATATATAGTATAATAACCTCTATAGTGTCCTTATAAGCTCGGCCATATAGTGGTCGGCCACATATAGTGATCGGCCACCCCACCCAAAGCAGCCACACAGTTTAGAGTCGCGATTTCTCAACAACAACAATTACAATTGCCATTCAGTACACATAGAACTAAGTTTAAGTGCTGCTACTACTGCTGCTGCTTTTTGAGCTTCTTTCTCTAGTAAACTACTTGCCTGTTAAGCCTGTAAAGCAGCTGCTCAGTCAATAGCAGCCTTTATAGCCTCAACATTACTGAAGCGCTCATTTGGATTAACTTAAACGCGCTTTCTAACGCGGGTGATCTTAGAACTATCTAGTTGATATTTGAGTCGTTGATTTTCAGCCTCAAGTTGGGCTGCCCTAGTGTTAGCTTCTGCAATAGCCTTGCCTGCCTTGCCAAGCACTACGCGGGTGCTTCGTAAGAGAGATTCTGACAACAGCAGCTGTTGTTGAGCCTTATATAGAGCCTGTGAGCTCCAAGGGGTGTTAAAGACTTAATCTGCAGTTACTAGCCCCTAACTGCTCGCTAGAGGGGTGACTAGCCGGCCAGTTACTTGAGATAAGAGTAGCACAAGGTCTGGGTTGTATGGGCAGAGCCCTGCAGCCCTCTAGCCGGCTCAGATAACTCGCTCTAAGAGTCCTTCTTCTCTAGCTTTGTTGTATGATATAACGAAGCGCTCTTTTTTAATAGGTGCTGCGTTATCAAGGGCTAAGAGAGCTCGTATCTCACCACGGTACTTGGATTTGAGTACCGAGAAAGGAGCAAGATCCAACGGCTAAAGCAGGTGTGAGGAGTGAGCTAGAAGATACAAGAGGTGGATCTTGTTAACCTTGCAGAGCCACATAAAGTCAATAGGGATGTGGGAGCCATAGCTGTTAAGAAGGAGGAGCCGCCAGCCACTGTTAGATAGTGAAGTATTTAGCATGAAAATACGCTGCAACCATTTATAGCCAATTAAGTTTAACGTCCATCCATTCTCTAACGTTATATAGAGCCAATCTGGTGTGCCTTGTGCTGGAAACCACGTTAACTGTAGATGCTTGCCCTTAAAGATGACTAGGCATTAAAGCTTGACGCCAACAGCTGAGATAGTCTTAATAATTAATACCTACTCGCGATCCTCTGGGGATTTAATATAAGCCTTCTTCTTTAATGAACTGGCAACAACCTGGGAGTTTATACATACCCCTAGTGCGCACCCAGTCTCATCCATATTCTATATGTCTTTATACTGTATGCCCAGCTCTATTCTTGTCCGCTCAAACAGCTCAAGAAAGGCTCGTATAGTGTCTTGACTAGCTGCAGTAGTCCTTGCACTCTCAATTGTTCGGCCGATAATAGAGGCGACGCGTGGGTTGCGTGTGATGAAATGGGGTACCCATAGTTGCCCCAGAGGCTCGTGGTTACTGTTCATGTGCAGGATTCGGGTGGCCATCTCTCGCACATAGGGATGAGATGGAGGTTGTGCGCGTAAGTCCTCTTCTAGTATCCACTCTACTAGAAAGCGCTCTTGCTCCAGAGTTAATCGCTGTTAGTTAGAGTGAGCTATCGCGTTGGGTTGGCGACCGTTGATGCGCTCTTAGAGAGTTGATTAGGGCACGCCCCAGGCCTTAGCAGCCTTCCGTTGGCTTGTATAAACACTAGAATTAAGATCGCTAATAGCAGATTGTATTGCTAGTTCACGAGGATCCATTTTAAACGCGTGGTGTTGAGAGTATAGATGATCAAAAAGTGAGTAACGCGTTGTGGTGGGGTGGCCGATCACTATATGTGGCCGAACACTATATGGCCGAGCTTAGTAAGATATACCTTTTACTTTCTATTAATAATACTTTAGATAGAGTAGTATTCTAGTATAGACCTAGTAATATTAGTAAGTAGATAGATTTTTAGAGTGTACTTTTAGGCGGCGTTAATAGTAGTATTAGTATTAGCACTAAGGCCTAAAAAGATAGTAGAAAATAAAGTAATAGTAGAAGTCTCTTTAAAGTTAACTTTAATATAGAAATAGAGTATTAGTGTACCTATAGTGTATAAGTTGTAAAGAATTAATAGTCAGAGTTAAGATAATAGTTAATTAAACTCTATAAGTAAGATACTATATAGAAATTCTAGTAATTACCCACACCTACTATATAGTGGACGCGCGGTGGACGCTAGGTGCTAGGCCTAGTTAGGCTAGCGCCGAAGATAAAGCGTTATCTCCGGCCTACCTTAGAACCGTGGCGCCTCCGGGCATTAATCTATCACACTACTTTCCCCTCTAAGAAGAGTAGTTCTATTACTCTTATAATAATATCATGCCCTTCTTATGCCTCTAGTATTCTAGTCTCTAAAATTATTACCTTATACCTGGGTTTTTAATGCATATTGCATCTATGACTAGTTTTATTATCTATTAGACATATTGCTAAGATTATATACTAGATTAGTATAATAACGCCATAGTAAATCTAGTATTTCTTAGTAATCTAGGTATAAACTACTAGGCTAGGTTGCCAAAATTTCGTCTAATGTGGTTCACTAGCGAGTAACCCACACTAGTAAGCGCGCCACCTTTACTAAGACCCCACTATTACTAATAATACCATTATAATATAACCACCTACTATGTCTTCTAAGCTATCTAATAAAGCTTGGTTACTTATTGCTATTAGAGCTATTAAACAAGACCTAAATCTTATAAAGCGAGCAATAGTAGGGCTATATAACGTTAATTATAGAACGCTTAATTAAAGACGCAATAGAATAACTGCACGACGCGATAACCTACCTAAATTAAAGAATTTTACTCTCCTTAAGAAGCAGGCGCTTGTTAATTGTATAATCGAGCTAGATACGCGTGGATTCCCTTCTACGAAGCTTATAATATGCATAATGGCTAATTTACTACGTTTACAGAGAGGAAAGCCACCTATTAGTATTAACTAGACAGATAGGTTTATTAAGCATAGACGTAAAGTTAAAACGCGTTAGTCTTAGTTATATAATAATTAGAGGGCATAATAGGAAGATTCTAAGGTTATAAATATGTGGTTTAAGCTTGTAGAGGGCATTAAAGTTAAGTACGGCATTACGGATAAGGACACCTATAACTTTAATAAATTAGGCTTTCTAATAGGGGTTATAGGGTCTTAGCTTATAGTTATAGTATTAGAGAGGCATGAGAAACCCAAATTAATATAGCCAGGCGACTGCTAGTGAATTACAGTAATCTAGAGTATCTACGCTGCTAGATAGATAATTTCTCTCTTTATTATCTACGCTAGTAAGCGTTATATCTCTACCTAGTACAAAGACGCGTTAATTCCTAGCGATTAGGTAATCGCTATTAGCAAGAATGGCTAAACAAATAACAAGCTTAGTATCGCGTAGTTAAAACACTTTAACGCGCATATAAAGAGACGCGCTAAAGGAACCTATTAGCTACTAGTTATTAATAGCTATAAAAGCTATAACTTAATTAAGTTCTAGAATTACTATAAGGAATATAAGATTATTACTCTTTATATGCTGCTATATTTATTACATCTACTATAGCTATTAGATGTGGGCTATTTCTCCCCACTAAAGAAGGTATATAGTACTAAGATCTTAGGCTTAGCGTATTAGCTAATAATCTATATTATAAAGATCGAGTTCCTCCTAGCCTTTAAAATCGCGTATTTAAAGATTTTCTCTGCAGAGATAATTAAGGGTAATTTTCGCGGTGCTGGACTAGTCCTATTAAATCTAGAGAAGGTGTTGCAGTATCTTAACATTCGTATCCATACACCTAGTCTGCTCATTAAAGAGTCTACTACCTAGGAGTCTAAAACACTAAGTAACCTACGCGAATTTAAGGTGCAATTAACACTAGTTTGCAAGAGAATTAGAGATTACTTTAATTTATTACTACCTTTAACTATATAGGTACTTAAGAAGTCTAAAAAAGGCGCTCTAAGTGTAATATATAGTTAGGTACTAGTGTTAGATAAAATTATAGGCCTTTACAAGATAATTAAGAAGACTATAAGGCAAAAATCGCGTAAAAGGAGGTATATCTAGTATTAGGGATTACTTATAGTAGCAGAGAGATCTTAGCTAGCCACTCCTAAGGATGCTAGTAGATAGAAGAAGAGTAAATAGTTATTAGGTACTAGTCGCGCTACAATAGGGCTATTAACTTAATAGCGTTATAGTATCTATAGGCAACCTAGACATAATACGCAAACCTGCCAGGGAGTTAAAAAGAAAGAATCTAAATTAGATGCATTAACTTAGTATATATTTTTAAGTAGTATTGCGACGCAGTCTAATAATAAATAAAATAGTTTGGTGGGGTCTTGGCAAAGGTGGCGCGCTTACTAGTATAGGTTACTTACTAGTAAACCACATTATATATTATATAATTATAACTTATAACTATAGCTTATAAATTATAACTTTTAAATTCTTACTTATAGATAGTAATGTTAGCGTGTGCGTATATAGTAGTTTACTATTATTAAGCATAATTACTATTACTAGGCATAGTTACTTTTATTAGGCTTAACTATATAGTCTCTAATATATAGGCAACCTCTAGTATATAAGTAATCTCTAATATATAAGTATTTTACTATTATACTTATAATGCTAATATTCTAGTCTATATTATCTAAGAGTGTAACTACTATAATAAATATTAATAGTAATATAATGTGAGAATGTTAGCCCGAGTTAAAAGTTAATTATTAAAATCTATAGTACCGTACTAGTAACGGCTCGACAAGTTACTATATAGGTGGCTAAGGCCGTGCTAGTGCCTAATTAGGTGCTAGCGTCGAAGCGTTAGTGCCGACCCCTGGGCGATTTTATAACACTATTCTCTTCTCTAAAAAGCTTTATTCTTAAAGCTAAATCTACGCCTATAGAGCTTTTTCTAATACTAAAAATATTATATATAGTATAAATCTATATGGCGCAATATGGCGCCTACTATTAGATTACTAAATTTATGCCAATATTTTAAAAACTTGTCTACTCGCCTATAATAAGGCGAAATTAGTATAAATTACTATAAATTACACTAATTTCCTATTTGGGACTAGTCTGTGTACCGAGCTTGTAGCGCGATTATTTTAAGATGCTTAACAGCCTTAGCGAATAACTAATCTAAAAGACGCTAGCCATATGGCTAGTAACCCACTATAGCCTTGCGGAGCTCCTAAGTAAGGAGACGATTAATAACGTAGACTTTCTAAGCTAGTGATAGCTAACCTACCGCACAAGTTGCCTATATCTTTAGCCACCACTTGCTAAACTTGTCCTCTACCTTTATCTTAAGTGACTTATCTACTATAAGTAGCGTATTATATGCCCGTAATTGCTCCTTCTTAGAGTCCTTAGTAAAGGCGTTAGTGAGATTCTTAATAACCTTATTTATAAAGAGGTAAGTGTTATCGCTAAAGGTCTGCCTAGAGAGTTATAGGCGTATAATATTATATATAAGTCCTTTAACGCGATTGCATATGTAGTTAATTTTGTTCCTCTCTAATCTAAATAATACTATAGATTAGCGAAGCTTAGACTATATACTAAGAATCTACCCGCTAAACTAGTCTAGATTGCACTTACTATAGTAAGGTGGCGGATTTAGATAACGCTTATTGCGACTAGTAGGGAGGGCGGTAGTATGACTATTAAATGCTAAGCTTTCCATAGCGACTTAATAGTAGTTGCGCGCCTATTAGAGGCGTCTATTATTTTTATTTGCTAGTAAAAGCTGCCTATAGATTAATAGGAGTAGCTCTAGCCAGGCCTCTAGGTTACTAGTAACTGCGGCGGCGAGCTCTTTAGTAGTAGAGACCTTAACGTGGACGTCTAACGCCCTATTATTATTATTGTCCTTCTTAGCGAGAGTAACTAAGTTCTTAAGGAGGGTGACCTTATAGCTATTGCCTAGGGTAAGCTAAAGAAGGCCTATAACTAGGTTGTTATTAGAATTGTACGCACTTATTTATATGCTAATTTGTATAGTAAGTTATGTGCTATTTTTTTTACTAGGTAGTAGAAGCTGTAATGCACGCGTTAAAGTGGACAAATCTAGAGTACTTGCTATTAATATTAACTTAACTCTATCTAGAAGCTCTCTAGTAAGAGGAGCGTTAATAGTTAAGTTGTATGACGTAAGCCGGGTAGTAGAAGCTACACACTAGCGCTTAGAGGTCGTATATAAGAGCGCGGTAGGTGCCTAATTACTTATTATAATTGCTAGTAAATAGGCTAGCAAAGTAATAAGTATTTAGAAATCTATTACAAAGGGTAATAAGCTAGCGCAGCCGGTTGTGAGACACCCAGGGATATAAGACACCGCGCAGAAATCCTCCACCCTTTAAAAAATCGCGATAATTGATTTAGCGTAATTATAATTGCCACTTACTACACATAGATTGTAGAGTTTTAGCTGCTACTTCTGCTGCTAGTTTTTCTGCCTCCTTTTCTTTGTTAGGACTATTGTTTTGTTGCTCTATAAGCTTAGAGGCCTCTACTGCTATCTTAATCGTATCTACGTTGGCAAAGCGTTAATTTGGGTCCATATGAACCCTCTTTTGTGGTGCTTAAGGCTTAAGAGCCTTAAGTTGGCTCTGCAATTGTTTGTTCTCTGCTTCTAGCGCTACTAAGCGAGTATTTGCAACTGCAATTGCCTTACCAGCTTTTTTAAACAGTTAGTGAACCTTCTGGCCTATACTCTGCTCTTTGTAAAGCGCTCGCTGAGCTATAAACAGATCACGAGGGCCGCGGGGGGTAGAGAGATAGCTCTCGATTGGTTGTTGAGCTTGATTCTGGCGAGGTGGCGTAACAGGCCTTCGAGCGACTTGAGATGAGTTAATTACTCGCTCAATGTTTAATAGGCAGATGCCTGTAGTAGCCTATCCAGCGCGAATAACTCTCTTAGTGATTGCACCCTCTCTGGCAACGTGGTAGGTAGTAATAAAGCGTTCCTTTTTAACTAGGGCAGCATTATTAAGGTGTAATAACTTCTGGATCTGCTGGCGATAGAATTGTTTTACTACTAAGAAAATAGAGAGATCTAGGGGCTGCAGAATGTGAGATAAGTAAGTAGGGAGAAATAGAAGCCTGACTTTATTCTGCTTACAGATCCATAGGAAGTCTAGGTTTATATAGCTGCTGTGGCCATCCAAAATTAGCGTCCTCTAGCGATCCTCTAAGGGCGCAGTTTCTAGCAGAAATACGCGTTGCAGCCACTTAACGCCAATCGCGTTAGATATCCAGCTATTCTCTAAGGTTGCGTATAGCCAGTTAGGTATTATTAATAGAAACTAGGTGCTCTGTAGGTGTTTGCCTTTGAAAATAACCGCAGGCCTTAGCTTCTTGCCTATTGCTAAAACGCACTCGATTATCGACGCCCACTCGCAATTCTCTGGCAACTAATAGTAAGCCTTTGTTTTCTGGCTGTCTGCGAGTACTCTGGTGTTTGCACATACACCTAGGGCCTTGCCAGTCTCGTCCATATTCTATATATCCTTATTGCGTATGTTTAGCTCAACGCGGAGCTGCTTATAGAGCTTAAGAAACTTGCGTATTGCCTCCTAAGTTGCTCCCTTAGCTCTTGCAGCCTTAATCTTCCTACCTATAATAGAGGCGACGCGTGGGTTGCGTTTAATGAAGTGGGATATCTAGTGTTTACCCACTAACGTGGGCTCGCCGTTCATCCTTAGGATTTGATTCGCCATTTCTTGTGTACGAGCGTGAGAAGGAGGATACCCACGTGCGTCCTCTTTAAGTATCCATTGTACAAGGAAGTCCTCTTGTTGTGGAGTTAATCGTTGCTGGTATACGTAGCTGTTTTGCCAGTTTTGTGAACCGCGTACGCGCCTTAAGAGCGTGGCTAGGGGGATGTTATGTGCCTTTGCAGCAGCTCGTTAACTAGGAAAAACGCTAGCATTAAGATTGGTAATAGCTGCTTGAATTGCTGCCTCACAATTGGCCATTTTGGTAGGGTGGATGTGGAGATATCGCGATTTTTTTGAGGGGTGGAGGATTTCTGCGCGGTGTCTCATATCCCTGGGTGTCTTACAACCGGCTGCGCTAGCTTAACCATAGATTATATAAGAGTACTAGTCCGAGTTAAAAGTTAATTGTTAAAATCTATAGTGCTATACTAGTAACGGCTTAACAAGTTACTATATAGGTGGCTAAGGCCGCGCTAGTGCCTAATTAGGTGCTAGTGCTAGAGTGTTAGTGCCGACCCCCGGGCGATTCTATAATATACAGATAGTAGAGGCATTCTTCCTATAATAGTAACTTGCGTTAGTAGGAGAGAATGTAAATACTTACTACCTATACATTACATTATATTAAGATAGTAAGTTTACTTATTCTTAGTAATAATATATTCTATTTACCTATTAGTGTGGTAAACTTCCTATAAATAGGAGTAGAGAGGTAAGCCTTATACTAGTTGTAGACTAGATCTAATAAGCTAACTAAGTTTATATATGGCTCCTATAATGGGTTGTCTAGTCCTAGTAGGTAGTCCTTCTATTTAACTTTATACTATAGGAGACTCTTACGATTACGTATTAGTGAATCCTTTAGATTTTAATTAAGTCGTGCGGCTAAAATTGCTTTAACTTTATAGTTAGAGTTATCTTAGACATTAGAGTTGGCAATTTTAATAGGGCCTTTAGATATAGATGCTTGGCTAGATAGTAGTACTTGTGTAAATATAATAACTATAAGTAAAATATATTATAGATCCGTATCTCTAGTAGAAAGTTCATCTTATAGGCTATATTATCGATTAATTTAATAATTATAAATGGTTCACAGTTCTTATAGTCTAAAGATTAGCTAGATTAAGTTATATAAGCGTGATAAAAATCGACTATAACTTAGTTACTAACTTTAAACACTTTGGCGGGTTGTCTTTTATTATTAGCATACTCTACTTACTTTGCCTAAGCCTATTTAAGACTTTAGTAAAGATTGTTACGCAACTAATAAAGACGTTCTACAAAATAGTTAGCTTAGATATAGTTAGCTTTGGCAAGTGTAGTTAGTGCCTTATTAATTAGTAGTAGCGGCTTTAGACCTAACTAGGGTTTATATTCTTTAGTGGCGTAAAATGACATTACACCTATTCTAGTACTTATTAAAGAATTGACGACAAATTTAGCCATAGGCAGCAGAGTAGCCTAGTTATCTTATTTGTAATTAACAAATGCTCTTAAGTATTATTTTAGGAAAGCGTTAGCGTTTTCTATTTATTTATTAGTTTTAGAATAATATAACGTTAATAACTTAAGTTTTGTGCCAACGTATTAATAGAGGCGTTTCTAGAAGTGAGACGTAAATTGCGCTTCTTAGTCTAACACTATATTCTCTAGGTATCTTTCTTCGCGCTATACAAATTTAATAAAGGCTTATATAAGAGTGTTAATACGTAAGTCTATAACTAGTATAAACTTCTATTTTTTACTAAGTTAGTTAACTATAATAAGAATATGTTTGTATTTAACCTAGAAAGGTTAACTAACTTATTATATTAAGAGGACTGTTAGTTAAGGAGGTGGAGGAGACTTAGTGCCCACTAGAATAGGCTTAATTAAGCGGAACGGCGAGAGCGGTAGTAGTTTCAAATTGGTTATAACTTAATTAAATCTAGTCTAATATTCTCTTAGCACTACACTAGTCTAGCTTCTGCGTGCGGTTTTACACAAAAGTATCTAGTTTTCTAAGTTAATTATAAAGCCATTAACATATTCTATTAGTAGCCCGGACAGATTAGTAGCCCGGACAGTTTTTCTTGGCAACTTCGAGGTCCCTCATAACTTATTATAGAACACCACCAACGTTACTTTATAGTGACTCATAATAATCTACTATAACTTACAATATACCAAGTTACTATTTAATCTACTTTTTACGTCGTGCAGCCTCTTTGCGCGGCTGCTGCAGCCGCGTAAAGCTAAGGAGTCTTTCTTGACAATACGAACTTACAACAAGACTCCCTATAATATACGATATATTATCTACCATACTATACGTAGGTAATATATAGTATACTTATTGTGATTTGCAGTAAAGTATACTATATCTTAAGTAGTACTTTATCTAATTTTTAGTTACTGAGTGCGTACTATTGCAAGATAAAGTTAACCCGTTATTTTTGGCCTTATAGTAACCTATAATAAAATCACTCTGATTTACTATCAACACTATCTGAAAATAAGCCACTAAGGGTAATATCTGACTCCTTCTCTATCTCTTTATCTATCTGACAGGTCCTTGAGTTGTGCCTAGGCTCTCTGCACCTCCTACAGCGGCGTTGTGTTAAGGGACCTGCCTCTCCCTCACCACTACCTCGCGCCCTTTTCGACAACTCTACCCTAATAGAAGGGCTTTCTACTCCTAAATCTACTCCCTAAGCAAAGCCTAGCGTCCTACCTTTCTGAATGCGCTTTCTTTTACGCGTTTTTCGCTTCGTTAGAACCTTAATTTGCTCCTTAAGTTCCTTAATATAGGTCTCTTAAAGTACACTATAGTAGAGCATAAGTTTAGCACCTTTTATGAGCTGTAAGTAGCTTAATTTAGCATTGGGTAGAGACCGAATAAAAGAGTCGCGTACAAGCTTTGACTAGGATCCAAACTTAAGGGTATTGCTTAGGGTCCTAGCTTGCCATAGTGTATCTAGTGGGGTACCCTAAGGTGAAGTGTGAATACGCACATTAAGGCGATCTACCACCACTAACGCATCTAAAAGAACAAGTCTAGAGGCCTTAAAGGCTTTCTTATAGTTTTCTAATATAAATATATTAAAAAACGCGTTGCGAAAGGCTGGTAGGAAGCCCTCTTTGTCGATATGAAAGACGCGTTGGCGCGCTAAGTCCCGCACGCGCTAGGAGTACTTTAGCTTTAGTAGCGCGAAATAGACTATATTAAGCGGCTAGAGAATATAAGATAAGTGCGCTGGCATATAGAGTGTTAGGATCTTCTGTTCTAGGCAATAATTCTTAAAATCCTAGGAGTGGTAGCTCTTATGGCTATTTAGAATAAGTAACCTCTATAACCCCACTATGCGCGGCCTTGTATACGCGTTAAAGTGCTTTAACCACGCAACTTTAAGCTCGCTGTTAGTCTAGCCGGTCTTAGAGACTGAGAGCTTCTAATCGCGGGGGATACTAGTCTCCTTATACCACGCTAAGATGTGGACTCGCCCTTTATAGATAATAAAGGGTGGGGCAGCATACCTAGTAGCGCAAATACTCTAAATTACTATAACCCACTCGCGGTTGCCTAGCTGAATAAGCGTAGGTTAAGAATATCTTTCTAAACTAGTTACAACCTTTATTAAGCCAATAACTCCTATCTAGAAGCCTATCTTATTAAAGTTATAAATATCTTTATCCTACACTCTATACTTAGCTTTTGTGTCCTCTACTAGCTAAAACCACGCGTTTATAATCTCTAGGTCTTTCTGTTGTATTCTCTGTCAGTCCTTCGCTCGATTAAAAGCTATTTTAAGCTTAGGTACGCGCTTTACAAAGCGCTAAGCCTAGTATTATCCTATAGGGTCTCTGTGCCGCGCAGCTAGTAGTTTGTTAGCTATATCTTCCACCTTACCTAGCCAAGGTGCAAATCCTCGCGAATCTAGGTTGAGGATATACTATATAAGCGTCTGCTCTTTAGTTGCAGTAAGCTTTGCCATGCCTAATTATGTATCTGCTTGGGCGGTAATTCCGTTAATTTAATTGCTTAGTGTAGACTTTGGGATATTATATACTGCAGCAGCGCGTCACAGGCTTGAAATTTGCTTATTCTAATAGACGTGAAGGAAAAGCTCAATTCTGCCTTCTTAATTAGATGATAACGCGTCGTGTTGTTAAGACATTATAATTCATAGTGAAGTGTTGTGGTCTTGGTAAAAACTGTCCGGCGGACTAATCTGTCCGGGCTACTAATAGAATATGTTATTGTTAACTTTAATATTGTCCTTAGTGGACTCATTTTTAGTTTCTAATTTGTTAGCGTGCAACGCTTATAGGGCGGCGAGCAATATAGAGATATTAGTAGATAGTATAGTAGGCTTATTACGGTAGAGTGCGTACAAGTCGCGTTATTAGTAGTTAGGCTTACTACACTTAAAGCACAGTTTTAAGCGCGCTAATATACGCCTCTCTTTCTTAGTTTGGCTAAACGCGACCTTATTAAGGTTTTATTTTAATAATATTATTAAAGCGCAAGACTCTACTATCTTTGTCCGCATTATAGACGTATTTATAGTTGTAACCTTTGCCTTTAGAGCTATAGTGTACTAGCGCTATTTATTAATATTGTTAGCATTACGTAAGTACTATAATAGACTATTGCCGTCTTTCTTATAGATATTTATAGTATTAGTAATAAACTAGTTTATAAGCTTCTAGGTATAGTTAATTATTATAGTATCTAGTATAGAGATAAGGTTGCAAATAGCTATAAAATAGATACGCCATATTGTAAAACTCTCGCTAGCCTTTTATTTAAGGGGCTGTAAGGGATTAGCTAGATTATTTAACGCCTAAGTAATCTTATCTATAGATGTATATCTATAAAATTTATCTAAGGCCTTAATATACTTTATAAAGTGCTAGGGCCTTATATTCTTAACTAACGTCTAAGCATTGCCCTTAATATAATTTATAAGGTACGTAATACACTAGTCCTCCTTATTAAAGGCAATCTTATATTTGTTAATGGCTAGTACGCGCTACCTCTTATAGTTCTTATCTTCTTTACTATTAAATTTTTCTAAGTTAGGCATCTTAGGTAGATGACGTCTACTACTAGATGCGGAGGCGGCGGCAGCAAAAGCAGTAGCTATAGAAAAAGCTTAAGGGATATAAAGTTTATAGACGTTGTCTTATTGCTTATTATAATTAACTTATTTAGTAGTATCTTAGACGAACAATACGCTACGTTCGTAATAGGGAAAGAGGTCGCATTATAACATTCGGCTATCGCGGGTGGCTAGAGAGGGGTTGTAGCGTAGACCTACCCGTCCTTAGAGAGATACTTATCTAGATAGATAAGAATTTTTATAAGTATTAGTGTTTCGATCTAGGACTATGTACCTATAAAAGTTAGGCTCATATTGTTAAACTTTACATACCAAGTTAATGAATTTATTCTACTTATCCTATTTTAATTAGTTATAGTTATAATATAGCTTCTCTAGATTATAAGTAGCTTTGTTATAGTTAAACTAATAGTTGCGTAATGTCTATTATTCCCTCTTCTATAACTAGTAATACTCGCCAGCCTTACTATTATATTTCTTAACTTTGGTCCTCGCTTAGTCTAACTCTAATTATAAGGATTTAACCTAATATTCTTAGTTATTAATAGTAATTAGGTGCTTACTTAGTTAGGCTCGCAACTCTCTATTTTCTTTGTATGCCTTAGCGAGTTTATATTTCTTAACCTTAAGTTTTTTACAAAGTTAAGGGACGGCGTTATTATTATTATTAGTAGGGCCTTAGGTTTTATATAGCTACTTATATTTTTTTAACTTATACTAGGTTACTATAAGCTACTTAACTATTTCTATTATATCTAGCGTAGTAGTAGTAGACTCTTCCTATAACTATAAAGCTTGGCTCTTAAGGTTGTTGTCTACGCTACAAGTAGCGTTACGAAGAGTAATAAGAAGGGCTAGGATATTAATAACCTAGTTATGGGGTTTCTCTATTACTTACTTAAGTAGTTTATTACCACTATTAACAATATTATTAATAATAGTATTGTACTTAATAGGAGCAAGTCTATTGCCCTTAGGGCGGTCTACGCCTAACTAAAAGATATAGATAGAATTATTATTAGCGTTATTATACTCTTGTAACTCTATCCAGACCTTACTATTATTATTGTTTTTAGAAAAGGTAACACAGAATTACGAGTAATTATTCTTAAGATACGTAATTTCTAGGTAGAAGTTTATAATATCTAAATTTATATATTCTAGTATTATAGGTATTGTGTTAACTTAATTGCTACTAGTCTCTAAGATTATATAAATAGTATTACAGAATTAGCTAGGCTATTAAACTTATTTTTAGCCTAGGATGCTAGACACAACCTAACTCACATTTTATTATTACCGGCCATAGTCTATAATTATAACTACAAAGATTAGGATGCTTATAGTAAGCTACAGCGCAAGTAACATACTTACTTTTGCTTATTTACTATTCTCTATACGTCTTTTAGGGTTATTGTTATATATACTAGTACCTAAGACAACTCCTCTAACTAGTATGGCGTTTGTCTCCTAATTAGTTGTGATATATTATTATTATTAAGCCTAGACGTTTTGTCTACCTACTAGGCTTCTTATATAGATCTAGTTCCTATCTACTAAATAGCATCCTAGTATCCTTATAACGCGTAGTAACTATTAATAGCATAAGCTTATATAAGCTAGTTAATATGCATAAGTTATAAGGTTGCCTATTAGCTTAATACTAGCTTCTTTAAATCGCTAGGCCTAATAAAATATTATATAGAGTATAAGGTTAACGCAGTATAGTGTAAAGAATTAGTAGTTAGAGTTAAGATAATAGTTAATTAAACTCTATAGGTAAGATACTACGTAAGAATTCTAGTAATTACCCACACCTACTATATAGTGGACGCGCGGTGGGCGCTAGGTGCTAGGCCTAGTTAGGCTAGCGCCAGAGATAAAGCGTTATCTTCGGCCTGCCTTAGGGCCGCGGCGCCTCTAGGCATTAATCTATTATAAAGATTCTAGTATATATCTTATAAGTAGTATAAACCTACTAATATAATAGCTATTACTTTTAGTAATATTTTTAGAAATAATAGTAAAGAAGATAATAGTTATAGTATTATAGCGCTAGCGCTATTTTATACCTTTTCTTCTATCTACTCTAAACTATAGTATAGTAATATAGCCTTATATATAGTTTTATATCTAGATTTTTTTTAGTTAGAGTAGACGCGCTAAGCCTACTAAGTTTACTTAGCTTGCTTATAACACGCTAACTTCTTTTTATTAATACTAACTTAAAACGCTTTTCTATGTATATAATAGTAAAAGGGATATTTACTATTATTATAATATTTTTATTAGAAAATCGCTTAGTCGCAAAAAAACTATAAGAAAGTAATTATAAAAAAGTGTATTTAAACTACTAAGTACTAGTAAGCTTAGTAGTTTTAGCATATAGGCTTCTATAAGCAAAGTTTTTATAAAAAGACTATAGTTAGAACTTTAGAAAAGAGAGTTTAACTATATAGTTTTTTTTACGACTAAGAGGTTTCTAATAAAAATATTATAATAATAGTAAATATCCCTTTTACTATTATATACATAGAAAAGCGTTTTAAAATATTAATAAAAAGAGTTAGCGTGTTATAAACAAGCTTAGTAGGCTTAGTACACTTACTCTAAGTAAAAGAATCTATATACAAAATATAATAAGACTATATTACTATACTAGTTTATAGTAGGGGAAGGTATAAGATAGCGCTAGTACTATAACACTATAACTATTATTTTCTCTACTATTATCTCTAAAGATATTACTAGAAGTAATAGCTATATTAGCAGATTTGTGTACTATTTATAAGTAATATATACTAGGTAGAAGCTTATATACTATAAGTATACTAACACTCTATTTCTATATTAAAGTTAACTTTAAGACTTCTACTACTATTGCTTTATTTCCTATTATCTTTCTAAGCTTTAATACTAATGTTGCTATTAAGACCGCCTAAAGTACGCTCTAATAATCTGTCTACTTAAAGTTACTAAATTTATACTAGAATACTACTCTATCTAGAGTATTATTAATAGAAAGTAGAAGGTATACCTTACTCTATATAAGGCAGTTCTAGTGTACTAGTTAGGCTAGCAATAAATTAGTAACTATAGGTGTAATAATAATAGATATATAAAGTTTCTACTATAGGTTCTTATATTACTACTAGTTAGAAAGGTAGTAATAAAGAGTAGCAATATTAAAAGGAAAAAAAAGAAGGTATTTATTAATAAGTTGCTAGAAGAGAAGTGTATTGCGTAAATATATTAAATCCTTATAGTTATTATAGTGTTAAATAGTAAGCTAGTAAGCGTATTATATAAGTATACTATATAGCAGCGTATAAATATAGCGCATAAATATAGTGCGTAAATCTAGCATAATCGCTAATAATAGTAATAATAAAATAAGAGTTAGTTTTCTATACACGCTTTAAGTAACTTAGAGTTAGAGCGCTTATAGATATTAGGCAAGTATATAGTTTATAAACTATTCTTATAAACTATTATTATATTAGTGGAGACTAGTAGACTATATTTTTAGGCGCTATACTAGAGCAGCCTTTCTATCCTAATCTATATAGGCTTAAATTAAAAAAATATATTAAAAAATATAATTAATACTAAATAACAATGTAACGTAACTATATATAACTAATACTTAAACTAATAATAAAACTAAACACGCCCGTATTAGATTATAGTTAGCAAGATTTAAGAATAAGGCCTACTACTTAGGCGTTAACTTTGTGCGCGAGTAATAGTACGTTACTAAGGAGTACTAGTGCTACTTTTAGTTAGGTAATAGGTGCTAGGTTTGTAAACGTAAGCGCTATAAAGAGGAGCGAGATTATTACTATATATTTTATTTTAAATATGTGTAGAGTAACTAAACTTAGAATTATAAAGATTTAAGAACACGGGTTATAAAGTAAAGAATTTTTTAAGGGGCTTTAATTAAGGTTTAATAGTTTGCCGCCTTATTAAGTGTAAATTTGTTCTAATTTCTAAGCCTAAAGGCATACCTAGCGTTTATATACTACAGCCTAGAGCTTAAGCTATAATTTTAGTCTGTAAAATAATAATAGCAATATGTCTAGCTTTCTAGCTTAGTATGCCCGGCTTAACAACGCATCCACACATTCTTAAAAAAGGCGAAAGTCCTATTAACCTATATTACAAACACTAAGGTTAACAGGCGTCTATTTAATCGCGTGCTATACTCATAAGAGGCTATAAGTTTAGCGCAATCTGGAAGCTTTGGCTAAGCCTTTTTACTTAGCTAAATAAGCTTCTTGCTTATTATTAGGCGTAAGCTTAATAACGGCACATCCTCTAAAAATAGAACTTATTCGTGAGCATACTAATAAGGTATATTACGCGCTAATACCTTAGGTTCTATTTAGCTACTATGCTATCAAAATAGTAAGCTTAGCTATCTAATAATAATACTAACTTTACTATATAATACTAAGTGCTATACATATTTTATTATTACTAGTAAGAAGATTACTAGTTAAAAGTTAGAAAAATATAGCCCTATAAGCGTATTAGACTAGTATATATAAAATTAGTAGCTTTTACTACTAAGTACCTCTTAGGTATTTTTTACCTATAGTAATTACTATATAAACTTAATATTCTAGGGTTTTAAGATTATATAGAAGCTTAGTATTATACCTAAGACCCTAATAAAGATATTTACTAAGGGTGTTATTACTAAAAAAGTTAAATATATTATGAAAAAGACTATAAAAAACCTTAGTATTACTAATTTTACTACTAAGTTAGTAGAAAAGTTAGTAATAAGCTAGAAAAAGGTAGTAATTACTACTAGGAGGGTGCGCTAGCTAAGAGCGCTATTAAGGCACTTTACCTATAGCCTTGCCTACACTCTTAGGCACCTTACTAAGAGCTATTTTAAAGAGCTAATATCTTATTTACATAGGTTTATAGGCACGTGTTAATTAGGATATTTACTAGAGACTATTAGCTAGATAGTACTTATATTAGGGGTGTTAAAGAGTAGTTTTTAGTAAGTTGCTTTACTAGTGTAGAGTTTCTATAATTACTTTATAGTTTACTACTATATTTATAAAATAATTAATTATTTTAATAATATATAATTTAAGTATATAGCTTAGAAATTTACTTATTAAATTAAATAGTAGGTGCTTATATATAGTTAACCTACTAATATATATTAAAATTAGTAGCTTATAAAGGCACTAAATTAAGCTCTTTTTTAATAAGCGCATAAAAGTAGGACAGGCCTATAGTTACTATAAAGGAGCCCTTATAGTATAGTATGGTTTTTTTTTTACGACTAAGAGGTTTCTAATAAAAATATTATAATAATAGCAGATATCTCTTCTACTATTATATACATAGAAAAGCATTTTAAGGTATTAATAAAAGGGGTTAGCGTGTTATAAGCGAGCTAAGCAAGCTTAGTAGGCTTGGCGCGTCTACTCTAACTAAAAAAAATCCATATATAAAACTATCGGTAAGGCCATATTGCTGTACTAGTTTGGAGTTTAGGGGAAAGAAGATAAAATAATAGCGCTGGCGCTATAACTAGTATAATACTATAACTATAATTTTCTCTACTATTATTTCTAAAAATATTGCTAAAAGTAATAGTTATAATAGTAGGTTTGTGCTATTTATAAGATATATACTAGAAACTTATATACTATAAATATACTAACACTCTATCTCTATATTAAGGTTAATCTTAATAAGAAATTTATTATCGCTTTATTTTCTACTATCTTTCTAGGCCCTAGTACTAATACTAATGCTAATGCTAACGCTGCCTAAAAGTACGCTCTAATAATCTATCCGCTTAAAGTTGCCAGATCTATACTAGAATAACGCTCTGTCTAGGGTATTATTAATAGGAAGTAGAAGGTATACTTTACTCTATATAAGGCGGTCCTAGTGTACTAGTTAGACTAGTAATAGATTAGTAACTATAGGCGTAATAATAAATATATAAAGTTTCTACTATGGTTTCTTATATTGCTGCTAGTTAGAAAGGCGGTAATAAAGGGCAAGATTAAGAGCAAGATTAAAGGAAAAGAAACGATAAAGGTATTTATTAATAAGTTGCTAGGGGAGGAGAGTGTTATATAGATAGGTTAGACTCTTATAGTTATAGCGTTAGATAGTAAGTGCGACGTATAAGTGCGCTAGAGCAGCGGCGCGCTTATAATAGTAATAATAGAGCTTAGTTTACTATGCACGCCTTAAGTAAATTTAGTAGGTGTTAAAGTGCTTATAGATAGTAGAGTAAGTGTGTAGTTTATAAACTATTATAAACTATTATAAACTATTATAAACTATTATAAACTATTATAAACTATTATAAACTATTATAAACTATTATAAACTATTATAAACTATTATAAACTATTATTGCGTTAGTGGAGACTTAGTAGACTATATTTTTAGGCGCTAGACTAGAGCGGCTTTTCTATCCCAACCTACACAGGCTTAAATTAAAAAAAATATTAAAAAAGGTAATTAACACTAAATAAACAATGCAACTATATAGTATATAATAGTTAAAATTATAAAAGGCGCGTATATAGTCGCGCGCCTTTAATAATTATTTAGCAACTTTATATATATTATAATTTTTAATTACTAAGCAGAGGGCTCTACTTTTTTTATTATATTATTTAAGTTAACCCTTTTTATTAATACCTTAAAACGCTTTTCTGTGTATATAATAGTAGGAGAGATATCTGCTATTATTATAATATTTTTATTAGAAACCCCTTAGTCGTAAACAAAACCATATTATTTAAGATAAAAGCCTTTGCCGTGCTACTCCTAGGTAGTTAATATTGTAAAAAGTAAATAAATAGATAAGTAAGTAATCGAGTTAGTATTGTTAAACTAGTTAATTAATTTTAATAAACTGGCTACCTAGCAATCTATATATAAAATAATTTAGACTAACGAATACTTAGTTTTGTATAGTTTAATTATGCCTTTAACTTTTATACGTGCTAGTGTTTTAAACTAATATTTTAACTAGTGTTTTATATGCAATAGTATTTTATATATAATAGTATTTTATATATAATAGTATTTTATATACGAGCTATTATTTTATATACAGACTAGTGTTTTATATACAAGCTATTATTTTATATGCAAACTAGTGTTTTATATATAAGCTATTATTTTATATACAAATTAGTAATTTATACACAAACTAGTGTTTTATATATAAACTAGTATTTTATATACGAGCTAATATAAACTTTATTTAACTATTACTTAGTTATAATATTAATAATAAACGTCTTATTTTAGAATAATTTATTACTCCTTAGTTTATTATACGCTAATGTATTTTATATTATAAAATAAGTCTTTTATATATTATATTTTGTTTTTTAGTAGTAAGTAATTGAATACATATACTATTGCCTTGTTTAGTATATTCTTTTTAGTAATTGCTCAAAATTGTTAAGGCGCTTAATTGCGACAAGTTTGTCAAAAGTTATTAATTTAGAAAAATTAATTACGAGCTTATGTATATTACGATAGTGTATTTTATAATATTTATTACGTTAGTTTTATATTATATTTTGTTTTTAGTTTTAAGTAATTTAATACATATAATATTAGATTTCTTATAATTATCTTTTAGTAAACTTTTTATACGTTACTTAAAGTTAACTTTGGCTTTAATTACAACTAATTATTAGAATAACTATTTTCGTTATTTTTAGGTAGCTTATAGTTATTTATCTATTTATCTTTTATTATAACAGCGAAATTCTAATATGTTATTTTATTATTTATTTTGCTTACTAATATAGTTTTAATACGTTTCCGTAAGCAATATATGCTTTATTTAGGATATTTTGCTTATTACTATTATAGTTTTAACTCTTTTTATTTTATATTAAGATTTTGAAATATATAGTTATAGGTATTATTATTAAGGGCTTTTGTTAATATATTTGCTAGTTATTCTTTTATAGGTATATAGTCTAGATTTATTATTTTTCTTATATTTTTTCTCTTACGTAGTAATATTATATATTAATATGTTTAGTTTTACTATAATGTTTAGCATTAAATGCTAAATTAATAGCAGGTTTATTATTAGAGAGTATAAAGAAAGTAGAAGTTTTTATATTTAATAGTTTATTAATTTCTAATTGTTTATATATATTTATTAAATAGGTGTATTCTTTTATAGCTTCTTTTAGAGATATATACTTAGCTTCACATATTAATAAAGTAGTCGATTTTTATAGTTTACTAGCCCAACTAATAGGTGTTCTATTAAAGGTAAATATATAACCAGTAGTACTTTTTCTAGTTATTAGGTCGCCGCCCTAGTCAGCGTCTGTATATCCAATTAAGTTATTATTATTATTATTATTATTATTATTATTATTATTATTATTATTATTATTATTATTATTATTATTATTATTATTATTATTATTATTATTATTATTATTATTATTATTATTATTATTATTATTATTATTATTATTATTATTATTATTATTATTATTATTATTATTATTATTATTATTATTATTATTATTATTATTATTATTATTATTATTATTATTATTATTATTATTATTATTATTATTATTATTATTATTATTATTATTATTATTATTATTATTATTATTATTATTATTATTATTATTATTATTATTATTATTATTATTATTATTATTATTATTATTATTATTTGTTGTTCTATTTAAATATTTAAATATTCTATTAACAACAATGTAGTGTTGCTTATTAGGATTTAACATATGTCTAGCGTAATTATATACACTAAATACTATATCTAGTCTTATATAAGTTATTAGATAGATTAAACTACCTATATATTATTAATATAAATTAACTTCTTCTAAAGAAGCTTATTCAGTATTTTTATTTAGTTTAATTCCTGGATCGCTAGGCGAATTAATTGGATTTACATTTAGTTTATTATATTTTTAAGCATATTATTAATATATTTAGTTTGTTTTAAATAAAGTATTTTTTCTTTTCTATTTCTAATAATTTCCATACCTAGAAAGTAGCTAGCTTCTCCTAGGTCGCTAACTTCTAGTAATGTATTTAATTTAGTTTTTAATATAGTAATAGTTTCTAGACTTTGACTAATTACTAGTATATCGTCTACATAGACAATTAGGAAGATTTTTTCTTTTAAATTAGTTGTTTTATTAGTAAAGATTCCTTGTTTAGCAAAGATAGGATAAAAACCTAGTTGTAATTTATCTTTTAGGTATAGATACCAAGCTCTAGGAGCTTGTTTTAGGCCATATAAAGATTTATTTAATTTATAGA
The DNA here is from genome assembly GCA_014281115.1 of Laburnicola sp. R22_1. NCBI lineage: Eukaryota > Fungi > Ascomycota > Dothideomycetes > Pleosporales > Didymosphaeriaceae > Laburnicola > Laburnicola sp. R22_1. The sequence continues at coordinate 2,588,043 of JACONQ010000001.1, read as the reverse complement.
CTTTATGTCTAAATTTATAAAAACTAATAGGTTGTTTAATATAGATTTTAGAATCTATAGGGGCATGTAAAAAGGCGTTTTTAATATCTAATTGTTGTATTTCAAGATCTAAAAAATAGACAAATAATAATAATAGCCGTATAATTTCAATTCTTGTTGTATTAGCAAAGGTTTCTAGATAATCTAAGCCATAAATTTGACTATAACCTTTTACTACCCATCGGGCTTTATATTTTAATAGATTATTATTTTTATCTGTTTTAATTTTAAAAACCCAACAACTATTTAAAGGTTTTCTATTCTTAGATAAATCTACTATTTTCTAAGTATTTTAATTATTTAGTTGATTAATTTCTAGCTCCATAGCTTTTAGCTAATTATCTTTATCTTTACTATTTATATCTTCTTTGTAGCTAGTTAGTTTATTATTTTTAGTTATTAATAAGGCTAGTTTATCTATTAACTTATCTAAGTTTTCTAAAGTTATTCTTTTAAAGTTTTGCCTTATATTATAGATATTAGAAATAATTCTTTTATTATTATTATTAATAGTAGTATTATTAAGTAATATATCTTAACTTGATTCGCGAGAGCTTATATTATTCTCGTTATTATTCTCGTTAATATTCTCGTTATTATTCTCGTTATTATTCTCGTTATTATTCTCGTTATTACTCTCGTTATTATTCTCGTTATTATTTAAATCTAGATTTTCAGAATCTATAGTTTGTTCTATATTATTATTATTGTTTTTATTATTTAGGTTATTACCTAGGTATATATTATTATTACTATTAAATAGTATATTGACTTCTTTATTAGAGTCGTTATTAAAGTTATAAAAGTACTTTTAAGAATTTTAGCATCTCTAGTATACACTAGTTTATTATCTTTTAGATCTAATATTTTATAATTATAGTTATTATAACCTACTAGTATACCTATTTGGCGTTAGGTTCTAGTTTAGTTAATTGTTATTTAACTAAGTAGTAACTTAGTAAGCCCCAGATTTTAATATTATTATAGTTAGGTTTCTTTTTATGAAGTTTTTTATTTGGGCTTATAAAATTTAAATTACTATATGGTGTAATATTATATATATATACAGCGTTTTTAACAGCGTATTGCCAGTAACTAGTTAGCAAATTACTATAGAATAATAAGCTTTTAGGTGTTTCTATTATAGTTCTATTTATTCTTTTAATTAAACCATTTTGTTCTAGTGTATATGGCGAATTAAATTGGTAAATAATACCATTTTGTTTATTAAATAGCGTAAAATTACTATTAGCAAATTCCGTGTTATTATCGGTTATAATAGTTTTAATTTTTCGATTACTTTAGTTTTTAACTTTTGTTTTAAAGTCTTTAAAGGCTTTAAACGATTCTGATTTATGTCTTAATAGTTTAAATTCTAATTTTCTAGTAGCAGAGTCTAGAAAGAATATAATATATTTTATTATTTTTAAAGAGGGTGATAGGCCCACATAAATTAATTACTATTTTATCTAAGTAAATATCTGCTTTAGTAGTAATTTCTCTACTGTTATTATTTATTAGCTTAGCTTTTATACAGCTAGAGCAATTAATTTTATAGTTAGTAGGTTTAGTTATACCTAGTATTTTATATATAACGTCTAGATTTTTATGTCTAAAATAATTGTAATAGAGATATATTAAATTCTCTTTATAGTTACTAATAGTTTTATTTTTATTAATAATCTTTTTAGCAAATAGAATATTATCTATTACTATATTATCTATATTTATTGTATAAAGATTGTTAATTAGAGTTGCTTCTAATATTATTTTAGTGTTCTTTTTAATTATAGCTTTGTCTTTTATAAAGTTTACTACAAAGTCTTTTTAACTAATTTCTTCACTAAAATAACATTTACATTAAATTTGGGCAAATACAGATAGTTATTTAAAACTTTCTTAGTATTATTATATATAAAGCTCACGTTGCCAATAAATTGCGAAGTTAAAATATTGTTATTTCCCCATTATATTTTTGTAGTTTTTCTAACTAACGAATTTTCTATAAATAGATTTTTGTTAGAGATAGTATGAAATAAACTACCTAAATCTAGTATTAGATTAGGGCTTTTTAACTTAGTAGTTATAAATACCTTAGTAGTTTTTAATCCTTGTTTAGGATTTCTAGAATTAAATTCTAGATTTCGAGGATTTCGATGTCCTTTTTTCGAATTAGTTTATTTTTTATTTAGGGTAGTTAATAATACCTTTTTAATTTTCATTAGTTTAGATGACTCAGCCATTTTATCTAACAGCTTTCGATCTAGTCGATCTAATGGACATTCGGATTCACGATTTAATAGATTTTTATCTATTTTTTTATCTTTTTTAGATTTTAAATCGTGATTTGTTTTAAACTATTTAGGTTTATTTTTAGGATGTAAATATAAACACTTATTAGTAAAGTGGATATTTGTTTTACACTTATTACAAAATCGTTTAGACTTTATAACTTTGTGTTAATTCTGAAATTTAGTGTATAAAACCTTAGTTTTATTACTATCTAAGTGCGTCTAACGACGACTTTTATTAATTAAATTAGAGAATAAATTCTCTAGATTAATTTTTGAAGAATCATTTCGAAATAATTAAGTTACTAAAGTAACAAACCCCTCATAATTAGGAGTTAAATTGTTTAACACCTAGGCCACAATAACCTGTTTGGATATTTTAATTAACTTATAGTCAAGATTTGTTATTAAATATTTAATTTTATTAAGGTACTCCTCCATTAAATTAAGATCTAATAAGGTACTATTAAATAACTCCTTTAAAAGAAGAAATTTAGAATAGTAACCTTTAGGAGAATAAAGATTTCCCAAACAAATTCACATCTTATTGGCTGTAGATAAATCCTTAATGTACTATAAAGGACTATCTTTAACTAACAAAGTAATAATTAATTATGCTTTTAAATTAATATCTTTCGATACTAAATTAATTGCAATATTATTACCACTCTAAATTATAGCCATATAATTTTCTATTATAAGAATAGAAATAGCCCTAGGCTTTTACATCTTATAGTTAGAAATATCCTTAAGTATCTTCTACTTAGAGATAGAAGAAATCTTAGAACTTATTGTAAATAAGATTAATAGGCCAAAAAGAGCTCAGAAATCTAAGAAAAATAAGGTATTTATTAAAAAATTAATAAGGCTTGTCGAAATTACCTAAAAAGGTAATAAACTAGTCTAGCTAGTAAAAGAGCTCAGAAAATTCTGAGAAAAATAAGGTATTAGTCAAAATATCGATTTTGCCAAGATAGCTTAGTAAGCTAAAAGGACTAGACCAGCTAGGATAAAAGAATCAGAATCTCAAAGGAATTCTGAGAAAAATGAGGTATATATCGAAAAAAGTGATAGAAGAATAGCTTAGTAAGCTAAAAGGTAGATAATAAAATTGTTAGAGCGCCGGGCTTATAACCTGTAAAAGGTAAATAAATAGATAAGAAAGTAATCGAGTTAGTATTATTAAACTAGTTAATTAATTTTAATAAACTGGCTACCTAGCAATCTATATATAAAATAATTTAGACTAATAAATACTTAGTTTTATATAGTTTAATTATGTCTTTAAATTTTATACGTGCTAGTATTTTAAACTAATATTTAAACTAGTATTTTATATATAATAGTATTTTATATACGAGCTATTATTTTATATACAGACTAGTATTTTATATATAAGCTATTATTTTATATATAAGCTATTATTTTATATATAAGCTATTATTTTATATATAAGCTATTATTTTATATATAAGCTATTATTTTATATATAAGCTATTATTTTATATATAAACTAGTATTTTATATATAAGCTATTATTTTATATACAAACTAGTGTTTTATATACAAACTAGTATTTTATATACAAACTAGTGTTTTATATACAAACTAGTATTGTATATATAAGCTATTATAAACTTTATTTTACTATTACTTAGTTATAATATTAATAATAAACGCCTTATTTTAGAATATTTTATTACTCCTTAGTTTATTATACGCTAATATATTTTATATTATAAAATAAGTGTTTTATATATTATGTTTTGTTTTTTAGTAATAAGTAATTTAATATATATACTATTATCTTATTAAGTATATTCTTTTTAGTAATTGCTTAAAATTGTTAAAGCGCTTAATTACGACAAGTTTGTCAAAAGTTATTAATTTAGAAAAATTAATTACGAGCTTATTTATATTATGATAGCATATTTTATAATATTTATTAGGTTAGTTTTATATTATATTTTGTTTTTAGTTTTAAGTAATTTAATATATATAATATTAGGTTTCTTATAATTATCTTTTAGTAAACTTTTTATACGTTACTTAAAGTTAACTTTGGCTTTAATTGCAACTTATTATCGGAACGACTATTTTAGTTTATTTTTAGGTAGCTTATAGTTATTTATCTATTTATCTTTTATTATAATAGCGAAATTCTAACATGTTATTTTATTATTTATTTTGCTTACTAATATAGTTTTAATAAATATAATGCTATATATATTATAAAGGTTATTATACGCTATACTATGCCTATAAAAATAGGCTATTAAGCTTATATAGTAATTTTAGCGTCCTTTATAGCCTACTTAAGATCTATAGTTATATAATAGTTAGTGTAAAAATATTAAGTTACTTAAAAAGGTGTAATAAATTATATTAACTACTACGCAGCTAGGCCTTTATTATATAGTAGACATCTTTAACTTTTAATATTACTATAAGACTAAAATAGAGATTATTATTAGTATAGTAATTAATAAGGCCATTTTTATATATATTTAACTATATATTGTATAGGTAAAATTCTATATATAGTAATAATTACTACACCTTTAAAAAATAGTAAGCAAGTTAATCTAGCGTTTTTAACTATAGTAGCTTATAATAGAGCTTTATAAACTATGTAGTAGTAATAGTATTCTACTAGCATTTAGTATTGCAATAATAACTAAATTCTTCTAAGTATATAGTGCGCGTGTACACTAAAACTAACTTATTTATATGCTAGCAATAGAGTAGCTATAGCACCTTAGAAAAAATCTACTTGCTAAGTTAATATATATAATATTGCGGTCTATAATTATAATATATAGTATAATATTATAAATAGCAAAAAGCTTTTTAAGAGCTAAAAATACCTAGTTAAAAGCTACTTTAATAGTTATTATTATTAACACTATCCTAAAGTGTATAGTGCAATTATTTCTATTAAATTAAACTAAATTAAGTAGTAAATAATTATATTCATTTATTTTATATGTTTTTTTTTGCAACTAAGAGAGTTCTAATAAAAATATTATAATAATAGTAGATATTCCTTCTGCTATTGTATACACAGAAAAGCGTTTTAAGATATTAATAAAAAGGAGTTAGGTTTGTTTTATATATATAACTAAGTAGTAGAGTATTAGAAGAGGCTATAAAAGCTTTTATATAGCGTAGATTAATCTATAAAAGGTAGATAAGTTAGTTAAGATAATTAAGTTAGTATCTAAAAATTATTAAAAATTAACTTATATAGCTTAGCGTTTATACAATCTAATATACTAGTCCTAATTAGATAGTCTATAATAGTTAATTTTTTATTAATTTTAAAACTTTATTAAATTAACTTATCTAAAAAAGTACTGCCTCTCTATTAAACGCTTAAATAACATCTTAATTTTTATACACAACTCTAGACTAGCGTGCTTTTATTATAAGTACTTATTACGCAAGTCATACTATATTAATTAGATATCTAAAAGTTCTTATATAGGTTAATTATAACCTCTTTAGCTTCTAATAATATTAGAAAGTATAACCTTATTTTTGCATGCACCTTCCTAGTTTTTTACTTTCTATAGTTCTTAGGCACTATATATATATTCTTATATAGTGTATAGTTATATAAAAGGCTTTTTTATAAAGCTAGTCCTTTATATAAAATACCTACTAGGGTAAATTTTTAGAACTTATATAGTTCTTAGTAATAATATAAAAGGTATATAGATATTCTACCTTTTGTAATATAGTAATACGCCTTTTATAATCTTTATTATTAATCTTTTTACACTAGCTAACTTTTATATACTTTACTTTACACTTATATTAATTTTCTATAGTGTTTTTAAGCTATCTACTTAGCTTAAAAGTAATACTATTATCGTAATTCTAGGTCTTATAAAACTTAATAATCTTATCTAAAAACTTATATAATAGCTTAGGAATAGGCTTATACAAATAAAGCTTATTATTATTATTATAGAAATATATATAATTAATTATACTATAGTTAATAGCTAGCTATTATTTACACTACTATATAATTAGTCTTTAGCGTATATACTACGCGCACGTCTCTAGCTCAGGCTTCTTAAAAGTCTTTTTAGTAGTTTTAGCTATCTCTATAACTTTTTTATTCTTATCTAATATCTTATAATTATCTATATACTTATTAGCAACATTGTTACTAACTTTAGAAGCTAGAGTAGTAGGCAATCCCTAATATTAAATTCTTAGAAAGCTAGATTAACTATTAACTTATTAAAAAACGCGTTGTTAATAGGCTAGTAAATAGGTTCGAGGTATCTAGATTAGGTATAGAATTAGGTTAGGGTCGTATAAACTATAGGTATAGGTTAGGTTAGGTCGTATAGACTTTAGATTAGGTTAGATTAATTATATAAGACTTTAAACATAATCTAACCTAACCTAACCTAATCTAATTATATAAGACTCTATCCTAATTACGTAAGACTCTAGCTTAATTTAACTTAGTTTAATATTATTTAAAATATATTTTTAATTAATTATAATAGCTATTTACATTAGGAAAGTTTTTTCTAGAGAGACTACTTAACTGTGCGCAGACGTGCGTAGACGTGCGCATACTTACACATTTTTGCACAAGCAATTTGCTAGCACAAAAATGCTTAGAGATGCGTAGACATACGCATACTTACGCAGATGTGCACAAATAGTTTAAATAAGTAATTATTTTAAAGCTTTATAACTTTTTTACTGGTAAAGCTATAATTTTAATTTTTTAATAGATTTATAGAGAAAATACTAGTCTTTAATTATTTAATTTAAAAGTACTACTTTTATTACGTAATTAGTTAGTAATTAATAAAAAACTCTTTTCTTTACTAGTTATTATATATATTACGTAATATTTATAAATAAAAATATAGTACTAATAATATATTATTTAAATTTTTAAAAAGATTTTAATAAAAGTACAGTAGTTAAAAAGTTATTAAAGTTTATACTTGTTAAAATAACGTACTTTGCACTCGAGTTGATTATTCTATTAAGTTAATTACTTTGCCAAGACCCTACCAAAACGTACTATTAGTAATAGTACAACGCGATGCCTTAAGTATATAATAAACTATTAGCGTTAAAAGAAGCGCGTATATAGCTTGCAATTCAGGCTATTAAATAAGACGTAACACTCTCTTAGCGATGCGCTGTAGCTCTCTATAATGTTTCTTAAAGTACACTTAGCAACTAACGCGCTAGAAAGATATTTAGACGCAACTACGCACCTAATAAAATAAGACTTACTATAGGAGACGAGTAGGTAATTGTGTAGTATATACTTAACCTAGACGCGCGAGGATTTCCGCCCCAGCTTAATGCCATAAAAGATATGGCCGATTCTTTACTGGCTACACGCTACTATAAGCTAGTTGGCTAGAGGTGGCCTTATAACTTTGTTAAGCGCTAGCCAAAGCTTTAAGTTAAGTTTAATCGAAAGTACGACTATAAGAAAGCCCTCTAGAAGAATTCTAAGGTAATATAAGGCTAGTTCTAGCTTGTGGAGAATATAAAGGCTAAGTATAGTATTCTAGATAAGAACACCTATAATTTTAACAAGTCTGGCTTTATAATAGGCATAATATTAACTAGAGTAGTAGTTATAGGCTCTAAGCGTTAAGAATAGCCAAAGTAGGTATAGTAGGGTAATAGGGAGTGAATAATAGTTATCTAAGGCATTAACGCAATAGGGTGGTAGATTCTACCCTTTATTATTTTTAGGGGTAAGCACCACCTCTTCGCCTAGTATAAGGAGAAGGATCTACCTTATAATTAGGTTATTACAGTCTCTAAGAATGGCTAGATAATAAATAAGCTTAGTCTATAATGGCTAAAGCACTTTAATAAGTATATAAAGAGGCGTACTACTAGTGAAGTATATTTGCTTATTATTAATAGCCACGAAAATTATAACTCGCTTAAATTTAAAATTATTATAAAAAGAGTAATATTATTACTCTTTATATGCCTCTATATTTATCGCACCTCTTATAGCCACTTAATATGGGTTGTTTTACGCTATTAAAGAAGGCGTATAGGCGCTAAGCTAAGAATCTAATACGTAACCACATTACGCACATTACTAAAATCGAGTTTTTATCTTGCTTTATTACTACTTTTAAGGCTTTAATTACTAAAAGTAATATTAAAGGAGACTTTTAAGGTGCTGGCCTAGTGTCCCACAATCCAGAAGTTGTAATATTGTAACTTAATATCTGCCTACGTACGCCTCTACTTTGTACTATTTGTAATAGTATATAGGAGTCGTAAACTTTGTAAAATAGTATAGAACTTAGGTCGCAATTAACGCTAGTTAAGTAGAGGATTTAAAGACATATAGATAGTTCCCTAACTTATATAGTTAAGGCGATAAAAAAGCTTATTAAAGATGCTAAGCTAATAGGATATTTTTTAGTGTTAATAACTAAACGTAACACTAAATTTTAAGCTACTAATAAGGCTACCACATAATATAAATTTGTATAAAAGAAAGCGAGTATAGTGTAAAGAAGTCCTTATAGCTAAAGAGGGCTAGTGGCTAGCCACTCTAAAGGAGTTTAGGGCGCGCAGTAATAGGTAAAAGGCAAAGAAGAGGGTGCGCGCTAATAGAGGCGAATTTGCTTAATAGCGCTATAAATGCTATAGCAAGCCTAGGCATAACAAAACAACCTATAGGTAGCCTATAAAAGTAGATTCTAAATAGATTAGCCTATTTATACTATTAAAAATAGTTTATATTAACTTTGTACTATTATAAATAGTATAGAACTTAGTAGGGTCTTGGCAAAGTAATTAACTTAATAGAATAATTAACTCGAGTATAAAGTATATTAGTGTTTTTAACTAAGCTACTAATTTTGGCCTAATCTAATTCTTTTAAATAATTTTAAAATTATATTTTTTCTATTTTTAAATCTATAAAATCTAGAATTTAGGATTAGATAGAAGTTTTATATAATACGCTAGTAATTAGTACTATTATATTAACTAGTAGTTACTATCTAGTAAGAGACTTTAACTTTATACTTTAAAAAATCTTTTTTTAAAACTTACTAAGCTTTTTTTAAATTTTAGCTAATTAAAGAGCTTTATTTGCTTATTAATTAGTATTTTATAGGTAGTATAGGCACTTAGAATATTCTAGCTACTCTAGCTACTCTAGGTACACTAGTAGTATAGATGCGTATTCTTACGCAATCTTATATATACGCACACTAAGAAAAAAGTAGTATTACTAGTGTACTCTAAGTATATTTAGTGCGTAGATATATATAGTCTTATATAGAGCTACTTAGGTACTCTAGATACTTATACGCGTATAAAAATTTTCCTAATATATTATAGACTAAATAGGTACTCTAGAATTAGGTTAGAGTTAGAGTCTTACGTAAGTAGAGTTAGGTTAGAGTTAAAATCTTACGTAAGTAGAATTAGGTTAGGGTTAGAGTCTTATATAATCTAACCTAACCCTAACTTAACTCTACTTACGTAAGACTCTAACTCTAACCTAATCTATACTTATTTGCTAGCCTAGTTATTAAACTTACTAATAGTGTTAACTATACTAGATAGATCTAATACTATATTATTAATCTTTACGTAGTATAAAGTTGTATAAAAAGTAAATAATTACTATAATTTATAGTAATTTTATAGTAATTAAAAAAATTATTAATAATATATATATATTAACTTAACTCCTTTTTATTAATATCTTAAAACGCTTTTCTATATATATAATAGTAGGAGGAATATCTACTATTATTATAATATTTTTATTAGAAACCCCTTAGTCGCAAAATAAAAACTATATATTAACGCGTAATATTAAAATTAAAATAATAATACTATAACGTACTCTATAACTAAGCGACTTACCTAACTAAGCGACTTACTTTTGCCAAGACCCTACTAAAATGTACTACTATTAATAGTATAACGCGATGCCTTAATAATATAACGAACTACTAGCGTTAAACGAAGCTTATATATAGCTTGCGATCTAGGCTATTAAATAAGACGCGTTACTTTCGCAAAGACGCGCTGCCGCTATCTATAACATCTCTTAAAAGACCCTTAGCCAACAACGCGCTAGAATCGCCTTCTAACGCGACTGCCTACCTAACACAATAAAGCTCACTATAAGAGAGGAGTAGGCGATTATCCAGCATATACTCGACCTAGACTTATAAGGATTTTTGCCACAGCTTACTGCTGTAGAGGATATAGCCAATTCTTTGCTAGCTAAGCGGCATCGCGACCCTATGGGCTATAACTAGGCTCCAAACTTTGTTAAGCGCCAGCCAGAGCTTAAAGTCAAGTTTAATTAAAAGTACGACTATAAAAGAGCCCTCTAGGAGGATCCTAAGGTAATACGAGGCTAGTTCCGTCTTGTGGAGAACATGAAGGCTAAGTATAGTATCCTAGATAAGGACACCTATAATTTCGACAAGTCTGGCTTTATAATAGGCATAATATTAACTAGAGTGGTAGTTATAGGCTCTACGTATTAAGGACGGCTAAAGTAGGTGCAACAGGGCAATAGGGAGTGGACAACAGTTATCTAAGGCATTAACGCGATAGGGTGGTAGATTCTACCCTTTATTATCTTTAGGTGTAAGCACCACCTCTTCGCCTAGTATAAGGAGAAGAATCTACCTTATAATTAGGTTATTGCAGTCTCTAAGAATGGCTAGACAATAAATAAGCTTAGTTTATAATGGCTAAAGCACTTTAATAAGTATATAAAGAGGTGTACTACTAGTAGTGTATATTTACTTATTATTAATAGCTATAAAAGTTATAACTCGCTTAAATTCTAGAATTACTATAAAAAGAGTAATATTATTACTCTTTATATGCCTTCACATTTATCGCACCTCTTATAGCCACTTAATGTGGGTTGTTTTACGCTATTAAAGAAGGCGTATAGGCGCTAAGCCAAGAATCTAATACGTAACCACATTATACACATAACTAAAATCGAGTTTCTATCTTGCTTTATTACTGCTTTTAAGGCTTTAATTACTAAAAGTAATATTAAAGGAGGCTTTTAAGGTACTAGCCTAGTGCCCTACAACCTAGAGACTATACTATCGCAGCTTAATATTCGCCTACGTACGCCTCTAGAATGTACTATTCGCGATAGTATATAGAAGTTATAAACTCCACGAAATAGTACAAAACTTAGGTCATAATTAATACTAGTTAAGTAGAGGATTTAAAGGCATGTAAATAGTTCCCTAACTTATATAGTTAAGGCGGTAAATAAGTTCGTTAAAGGCGTCGAGCTAATACTATGTCCGTGCGCGTAATGCGCGGATTCGCATAATGCGCCGCTTTTTACTAGGAAAATTAAGAAAAACAAGGAAGTTTAAAGCAGTATAATTCTTTAACTACCTTTCCTTTTTAAAATCTTCCTTTATTAAAGTTATTAAGAAAGACCATCTCTATAACTTTAGAATTTTAGTTTTCTAATAATAATTAGTTTTAAGTAAAAGTATAAAGTGCTAAAATTTAAGTCCCTAAAATTTAAAAATAATACTTTTTAGGTATAAAGTATACTATTTAGAACACATTTTATATTAGATTCGTTTTAATAAAACTCTTAACTAAAAAGTTAGATTATCTTTTTATTTTTTAAGAAAAATAAATTAGGAAAGATAATCTATCTTCTTAAGTAGCTCTTTATAAGAAAAAGTTCTAATATAAAATATATTCTAAATAGTATACTTTATACCTAAAAAAGTATTATTTTTAAATTTTAGGACTTAAATTTTAGCACTTTTATACTTTTTTCTTAAAACTAATTATTATTAGAAAACTAAAATTCTAAAGTTATAGAGATGGTCTTTCTTAATAACTTTAATAAAGGAAGATTTTAAAAAGGAAAGGTAGTTAAAGAATTATACTGCTTTAAACTTCCTTGTTTTTCTTAATTTTCCTAGTAAAAAGCGGCGCATTACGCGCACGGACACGTTAGGGCATTCTTTGGTGTTGATGACCAAACGCAACGCCGAACTTCAAGCTGCTAATGAGGCCGCCACGCGATGTAAATCGCACAAAAGAAAGCGATTGCAGCAAGAAGGAGCTCTTACAGCTGAAGAGGGCCAGCGGCTGGCTACTCTAAAGGACTTTGCGGCGCGCAGTGATGGCAAGAAGGCAAAGAAGAGGGCGCGCGTTGATGGAGGCGAGCCAACTCAACGGCGCTGTGGACGCTGCGGCGAGCCTGGGCACAATAGAACAACGTGTAAGTAACCTGCAGAAGTAGATTCTGAATAGATTGGCCTATTTAGACTATTGATAATAGTTCGTATTGACTCTGTACTGTCGTGAATAGTACATGTTTTGGTGGGGTCTTGGCAAAAGTGAGTCGCTCGGTTGGGTGAGTCGCTCGGTTGTGGAGTACGTTAGATCTACCTTAGCTAATAATATATATAGCACCTAGTATTATATAGCAAAGTTAGCATTATTATTAGGTGGCTAAGCTTACTATTCTAATAGCGCAGCAGCTAAGTAGGACCCTAAGGCATTAGCGCGGCGATCGTCTTATTAGTATGCCCGCGAACAAGTCCCTCCAAAAACCTGGGAAGCCCAGCTCTTACGTCAGGCTCTGTTCCTTGGAGAAACCTGAGGACTGTCGGCGTCGTACAGTGAACAGCAGGCAATTTGACGGTATCGTTCACATGGTGCGCACGGTTCGCATTCTGCCGTTGACAGTCGTTGAGAGGCCCCCATGGGCGACTTGTTCGCTGATTTGCAGTTGGTTGGTGACAAACGCCTAAGAATGTGCATTGGTGGCCCACACTGCAGGCCTCAAGACTTGTTATTGCATCCATTACCAAGCAAGACAGTATTGGTTTGCTCTCTCGACTTCATCGGAGGAAGATTTGGCTCCGACAGAGGAATATGCACTGTCAGTTCACACCACCTCTTTGCCCTTGGCGCCCACCTGCGGACCCGAGTCTATGTTTAACAGCTCGACGCTGTCCTGGTTGGTATCCCCGGCTGTCCCGTAGTCAGTGTCCTCATCGTCGTCTCGGTTGAGCGTCGTGCCCGAAGTCGTGAGTACATTGTCGCTTTGTCGCCTTTGAGATTGTTCCGCCGAGTTGGAACTGTTCTTAGGGGTATTTGCCGTGCCTTTGCTGCTGTGGAGTCTCGTGCGCATGGACCTTGGCCAGAAGTGGGCAGCTAGCGGTCGCAGTGGTGGTATGCTAACGCATATTATTCCCAAGCTGCATTCAATCACGGTAAGAATAAGAGCTGGAACGCATTGGTCTAGCAGAGTCAGCAATGGAAGTGTATGTAACCGCAAATTCCCGAACATGGCTGCAAGAGCGGTTGGCATAAGAGGTGCTTACAGGTCACGTCTCCCTTTCGTAGAGTATGAAGGTAGGCGATTCGCACGATGCTGGCCACGCATGCACTGTGGGCACAGATGTTAGCTGTAGCGTTCGCTCTAGTGGGACTTCACTTACCCTGCACCTCCCCCAAACAGGATACAAAGAATGAGCCTCTGCTTCTTTGGCATATGGAGCTTCCAGAGGTACGGACAGGGTAGTATGCAAAGTATAACGTCCGTTGCCACAGTAATTGCGGAGCTTGCGTAGAAGTAATCGACGATATTGATGCACTTTCCGCCGACCATGGTAAAGTCCCACGCAGCAGAAACCGGCCGACACTGGAAGATTGTAACCAAGACTCCTATCTATAGTCAGATTGTAATATGAAGAGTCTCGGAGAACTCACCCGTAACCCAAATACCGAATATGAGGAACGCAGTCCCATACATAACCCAGCGGAACTTCTTGCCTTGGATGAAACGGAGGTAGCAAGCGATGATGGCCATCTTGGTAAATGCAATGGCGCAGGCGTACAGCACCTGACAGATGAACAAATACTACTCTTGGTAAGTTGCTAGTGTCTCATAACGTGATTTTGACTGACTTGGATGCATCTAATCACGGTGTTTATGGCTTTAGTAGGGGGTAATAGCCATACATGCGTCCCCAAGCCGTTGTCATTGTGCGTTGCTATATCGTTGAGTAAGTTCTGCCCAATGGAGAGCATGAAGCACTCACCAGCAATACATACTGACGCGAGAGTTATAGTGAAGGCAGCCGCAATTACAATTAGCACTAACCGTGTCTTAGCTAAATATCCAGACCGTTCTTCCTGATAAGACATACCATCGTCGACGAAGATCTTGCGGACCAGATAACCCCTCACGAATAATCGTAGGCCCACAAAGAATGCGACGAGGGTGATGAGACTGATATTTGCAGCTCGCACGTTTCCGACCCTGGAAGACCGATCGCTAAAGTGGAAGTTGCTCGTATCACCCCAATGGAGTTCCCGCTGCCATAGCATTGCTGCGTGCGAAACCGGCCTATGTTGCAATCGTTTTCGGAAGAGTACAAACTTTGGTGTTGGCAGAGGTCAAGAAGGTGCGTTAGCAGGACGTCTTCTATGTTCTAAGGCCAGCACCTACGGAATTCCAGTCTGCGGACCGCACCGGCGAGACAATAGCGTTGTGGTACCGAAAAATTCCGGCGAATGCACTAGGTAGCACGAATTGTTCGCCGTACTAGTCCAGCGGCGCTGTTCACGTTCCCTATCATCATGGAGCAAGACCTAGCCCAGTGGGGTGGCGGACGCATTCAGAATTGCACGCATCCCGCGTCCTTCAATCCTCCAATGGACTTGTACCTGGACGCAGCGGGTGATGAATTCGCGCATCATGCTGACGGACAAGCCGAGAACGGATGTGGCTTTTTTCTGTGTCGCCGTTGGACATGTCTCGTAGGACCCGGTATCAAGCAAGGGGCCTTATTCGAGGCGAACAAGCGCACGTCGTAGTCCCGCAAGGGTCCGTTCGTCTGCACATGATCGGCGACTTCTCCGCACGGTTGTTGATACTAATCGATGGGTTGGAAAGCTGGCGCGTGTAGCTACGTGGAACGGTGTGTCCATGGTTGATGTATCGATGGGTCCGCAGGATCAGTGATGTGACCGGCGCTGTTGGCGCCCTACCGTGCCCGTGCGCGTAACGACCCACGTCGCGTAACGACCCAGGAACACCAAAACACCAGACAAGCTCCAAACTTCAACGCGTCATAACTCCACCACCATGGCACCAATTGACGATGCGCTCGCAGCAATCGAATCGCTTAAACCAGGAGAACAACTTATATACCGGAAAATTGCTCGCCAGTTTGGTGTACCGCACAGTACGCTGCGCCGAAGACACCAAGGCTGTCAGCGCCCACGGGAAGCTAAGCATCGCGATCAACAAGTACTCAGCCCACAACAAGAGTTAGGGCTTGTGAGCTATATTGAAGACCTTACAAAGAGAGGGCTGCCTCCTACAAGAGAGATAATACAAAATTTCGCATCCTCGACAGCCATAGAGCCCGTGAGCGACGCTTGGGTTACCCGCTTTCTTAACCGACACGGCCACCATCTCATCTCCAAATGGACATCTGGAATTGACTCTCTCCGCCACAACGCTAATTCAAACGTTAAGTATAAGCTATACTTTGACTTGCTATATTAGAAGATAAAGCAGTACGACATACAGCCGCGCCATTCCTACAATATAGACGAGAAGGGCTTCATAATAGGTATAACAGGACGCTTAAAACGAGTGTTCAGCCGTCAGATATAGGAGCGAAAAGAGGTGCAGGCAGCACTCCAAGATGGCTCTCGTGAATGGATCACCCTCTTAGCAGCTGTCTGCGCTGATAGGGAGGCTCTGCCGCCAGGTCTTATCTATTAGTCGGCAAACAGCTCACTGCAGGCAGCTTAGGTGGACGCTATTAAAGCTGGGCAACACGACGTCTTTGTAGCTTCATCTCCATCTGGATGGACGAATAACGACATTGGTTTAGCGTGGCTAGAGCAGGTATTTGATCGCTGCACGAAGCAGAAAGCGCGTCGTGGGAGAGACTGGCGTCTCCTCATACTTGACGGCCATGGCAGTCACCTCACGAAGGAGTTTATCGACTACTGCGAATCCTATCGCATACTCCTAGCCGTATTTCCCCCTCACTCTACCTATACGCTTCAACCTCTCGACGTCGTCATGTTTAAACCTCTCTCCACCGCCTACTCTAAGGAGCTCTCCACCCACCTCCAGAGGAGCCAAGGGCTAGTACTAGTCAAGAAGGGGGACTTTTTCCCACTGTTCTGAAGAGCGTGGGAGTCCTTATTTAAGACAGAGACTATCCTTAAGTCCTTTAAAGCTACTGGTATATGGCCTATAGACCTAGAGGTTATACTCAAACGCTTCAAGAGAGAGAGCTCTAGGAAGCAAGATGAAGGCGAAGCAGGCCCCTCAGCGCTTAAGGAGAGCGACTGGCGTCAGATGGAGCGTCTCGTACGCTCTGCAGTGAAGGATACTACCGCAGAAGAGTCAAAGTCGCTCTCCCAAACGCTCCACGGACTCCAAGTACAAAACGAACTGCTACACTATAAGAACAATAGCCTAAGAGAGGCTCTTACTGCTAAGAAGAAGCACAAGAAGCGCGGCAAACCTCTTAACTTGCAGCAGCGCCAGGAGTACTACGGTGGTGCCGTCTTCTAGTCTCCGCGCAAGATCAGAGAGGCACGTGCACGAGAGACAGTGAAGCAGAGGGAAGAGCATAACGGGCAGCTTGCAAAGGCTAATAGGAAGGAGCTTTAAGCTGCTGCTAAGCTACTCTGAGAGCAGGAGGCAGAGGAGAGGCGTGTGGCGAGAGAGGCAGCCAAGGTGGTGAGGGAGAAGGAGAAGGCTGACAAGGCAGCTGAACGCGAGCGCCAGTAGGCAGCTCGCAACGCTGAAAAAGCTATACAACTATCCTAAAAGGGCAAGCGCAAGGCCTCAAAAGCCTCTACTTAAGCCAATAAGCGTTAGAAACAACGTAGTGCTGGTGCAGCTGCTAAGGAGGCATCACAGGCTGCATTAGCTGCCCCAGCTTTTACTACCCGCTGTGGCCACAACGTCAACCTTCTAAGTAAATTTAGATAGTACAAATTAATCGCATGCCTTTGTTTACTACTCTACTACAAAATCTCGTAATAATAGCTATTATAGCTGTTGCAATACCCTCATTTTTGAAGTAGTGAGCGCGTTGTTCCTGGGTCGTTACGCGACGTGGGTCGTTACCGTGTCCGTGCGCGTAATGCCCGGATTCGCGTAATGCCCGCGCAACACCAAAACACCCTAACTTCAGCACGCGATAACTCCACCATTATGGATCCATATCAGGCTGCGATTGATGAGATAGAATCGCGAGAACCAGGAGAAGATTTTTCATATACAGAAGTTGCTGCTAGGCATGGGCTTAAACGATCTACGTTGGGTCGAAGGCATCGAGGGGTAACGCGCCCTAGGCAGGTCAAGAATATCAACCAGCTGAAACTCAACCTACAGCAAGAGCAGGAGCTCGTACAATATATCAAAGGACTCACAGAGAGACATATACCTCCCACTCGAGAGATGATACAGAACTTCGCCTCTACCATAGCAAAGGAGCTAGTCAGCGAGAGCTGGGTTACCCGCTTTATCAACCAACACAGCATTCAGCTTATCTTGCAATAGACAGTCGGCATGGACAGCAATCGCCACAAAGCTGATTTAGAGGATAAATATCGCCTCTATTTCAACCTCCTACACAGCAAGATCGATCAGTATCAGATAGATCCTTGTCATATCTACAATATGGACGAAAAAGGCTTCCTGATCGGTATCGTGGGTAGATCAAAACGAATATTCAGCAGACGAATGTGGGAGAAGAAGGAGGTTAGGGCATCGCTCTAGGATGGCAATCGCGCATGGATTACGCTCCTAGCATGTATCTGCGCTGATGGATCAGCTCTGCCGCTAAGCCTTATCTATGAGGCTGCAAACAAGGGCATCCAATCAAGCTGGGTAGAGGATATTAAGGCAGGAGAACAAGAAGTCTTTATCACCTCATCACCCTCTGGCTGGACGAACAACGATATTAGGCTTGCCTGGCTTGAACAGGTATTTGATCGCTGCACAAAAGAGAAGACTCGCCGATTATATCGACTCTTGATCGTAGATGGCCATGGATCCCACATCACTATGGACTTTATCGACTACTGTGATCAGCATAGGATCCTCCTTGCTATCCTGCCTCCTCATTCAACTCATACGCTTCAGCCTCTCGACGTTGCGATGTTTAAGCCTCTATTAACAGCCTACTCAGCAGAGCTATCAAGATATCTCTATAGAAGCCAGGGCCTGGTTTCTATCACCAAAGGCGACTTCTTCCCCCTATTCTGGAACGCGTGGAAGGTCTCCTTCAAGGAATCAACTATCCTCAGCTCTTTTAGAGCTACAGGCATATCGCCACCTGATCCTGATCCTATCCTTAATAGGTTTACCCAGGATCAAGAATCAGGCGATAGCTCCTCATCAGGGTTTAGTGATCATGACTGGAGAAAGATGGATAGGCTTGTACGCTCTGCAGTGAGTGATCAAAGTAGCAAGGATACACAAAAGCTTCGTCAATCACTCCACCACCTATCTGTTGAAAATGAGCTGCTTAAGCATGACAACGATAGGCTTAGGCAGGCGCTATCTATTAAGAAGAAGCGTGGGAAGAAGAGCAAAGCTCTAGACCTTCAACAGCGCCAGGATTATCATAGTAGGGCTATCTTATGGTCACCAAGGAAAGTAAGGGAGGCACGTGTTCGTCAATCAATCAAGGAGCAGGAGGATAAGCAGCAGCAGCTTCAAAAAGCAGCGACAGCAGAGCTGAAGAAGGCAGCTAAGCTATATAAGGAGAAAATCCAGCAGGAGAAGCGTGTTGCGCGAGAAGTAGCTAGGGAGGCAAAGGAGAAAGAGAGGGCTGAAAAGGCAGCTCAGCGCGCTGCCCAGAAGTCTGGATATAGTGCTGAAAAAGCTCTACAACTCCCAAAAGGGTAAGAAAAGGCCTCTCAGCCGCTCTATAGAGCAGATCAGAAACGTGTTGTTATGCTCAAGATTGGGGAGGCCTCAGAGGGCAAGCATCTACTTCCCCAACCAGATCTACACTCGCGGCCGCAACATCAAGAAAATCTTGCTAATAGATATAGATAGTGCAAATTGATGGTCAAGCTGATAGAGCGCTTGGAAAATCTCTGATAATATTGTGTGGGTGTTCGCGGGCTGATAGAGCGCTTCTGGTGTTACGCGAATCCGGGCATTACGCGCACGGACACGGTAACGTGTCCGTGCGCGTGATGCACGCACAACACCATAACAGCTCTACGAGAAATGAGGCTATAGAGCCACATATAGTAGCGAATATTGCAAGATTTTTTAGTGGAGTGCTCTATTAATGCTTGCGATTAACCTGCGCTACTGATATTTACTTAGAAGCTTAACGTTGCGGCTGTGCCACGTAGTCTTGGGTGGAGCTGCTAATGCGGCACCTAAGGCCTCCTTAGTAGCTAGAGTGTTAACCACACGTTTCTAACGCTTGTTGCTTTATATAGATAGCTGCGAGGCCTTTCTCTTACCCTTTTGGGCAGATTGTAGAGCTTTTGCTGCGTTAGCTGCCTCCTTCTAGCGAGCGCGCTCTGCAGCCTTCTTAAGCCTCTCCTTCTCCCTAGCTACTTTGGCTGCCTCCCGCGCCACACGCTTCTCCTCTGCAATTTTCTCCTTGTATAGCTTAGCTGCCTTCCTCAACTCAGCTGTCTTAGCTTTTTAAAGCTTCTGCTCCTTCTCCTCTTGTTCCTTCACAGACTGGCGTACGCGAGCCTCCCTAACCTTGCTTAGTGACCAGAAAACTGCTCCCCTATAGTACTCCTGACGTTGTTAAAGATCTAGAGGCTTGCCTTTCTTCTTATGCTTCTTCTTAGTGGCAAGAGCTTCTCTTAATCCAGCATTCTTGTGGTGGAGTAGCTGAACTTTAGCTGAGATATAGTGGAGTGAGCGACTAAGCTTCTGCGCGTCCTTCCTACTCTGTTGCTCTGTAGCTCGTACAAGGCGATCTAGCTCACGCCAGTTGCCCCCACTAAGTACTGACTTAGAGCTCTCTCGTGATCCCTAGTCATCATCCTGTGTGGTTTTCTTGAATCTTTTGAGTATAACTTCTGGGTTGAAAGGTGATATACTAGTGGCCTTAAAAGACTTAAGGATTATCTCTTCTTTAAAGGAGCTTATCCAGGCCTTCTAGAAGAGAGGGAAGAAGTCGCCTTTCTTGATCGGGACCAGGCCTTGGCTCTCTTAGAGGTAGGTCGTGAGCTTAGCTAAGTAGGCTGATAAGAGAGGCTTAAAGAGCACTACATTAAGTGGCTGAAGCGTATGCGTCGAATAAGGGGGGAGTATAGCTAGGAGGATCCTATTCTAATCGCAGTAATCGATAAAATCTATAGTAACGTGAGATCTATGGCTATTAAGGATAAGTAGTTAGTAAGATTGTCGAGCTTTTGCCTTAGTGTAGCGATTAAACACCTGCTTAAGCTAGGCAAGGCCAATATTGTTGTTTGTCTAGCCTAAGGGTAAAGAGGAGACGTGTACGCTATGCTTTCCTGCCTTAATATCCTTAACCCAGCTCGATTGTATGCCGCTGTTAGTAGACTAATAGATAAGGCCTAGTAGTAAGGCTGATCTATCAGCACACACACACGCTAGGAGGGTAATCCATTCACAAGAGCCATCTTAGAGAGATGCTGTAACCTCCTTATTCTCCCACATTTGTCTGCTAAACACTCGTTTTAATCGGCCAACAATACCAATTAAGAAGCCTTTTTCATCCATATTGTACGTGTGACGAGGCTCGATATCGTATTCCTTAATTTTGTCACCTAGGAGATTGAAATACAGACTGTATTTATCCCCTAAGTCGGCTTAGTGGCGATTGCTGTCCATACCAGCTGCCTATTAAGAGATAAGATGGATACTATATTAGTTGATAAAGCGCGTAACCCAGCTCTCGCTCACTAGCTCCTTGGCTATTATTGACGCGAAATTTCGTATTATCTCTCTTATAGGTGGCAAGTGACGCGCTGTGAGCCTTTCTATGTATTTAACAAGCTCTACCTCTTGTTGTGGAGTGAGCTTTTATTAGTTGGTAATCTTTGACGCGTGCAACTGTGTAACTGCGCGGTGCCGCCGCGATAGAGTTGAGCGTCCAACGCCATGCTTGTTAGCTATTTTTGTATAACAAAGTTTATCGCTAGGATCTAGCGAGTCTATCTCTGCAAGCGCATCGTCAATCGGAGCCATATTGGTGGAGTTGTGTGGTGTGGAAGTTTGACTGTTTTCGGGCCGAGCGTGCATCACGCGAATCCGTGCATCACGCGCACGGACACGTTACGCGCACGGGCACGGTAACCGATTTCGTTTAGCTTCGCCATGTCACGACTGCCTCCTCCCTCAGCCCAATGCGCCCAACCTCCAAGAAAGAACCAAGATGCTGCTTTAGGAGACAAGGTGTGGATTCGCTGGTAATTAACCAGCTCTAGCGCCTTGCAGCCATCCGGATCGCTGCGCTACAGGAACGACCCGACCGCGTCGCGGCACTATACGAGGACAGTGAAACGCCTGAACTAACATACTTTGGTCACAATGTCATTCTTGGAGTGCGGCGCTTGTATCTCTAATTGTATCTCATAGGTCTAAGGCAAAATATTGATGGGTTTACCAAGTGGCAGCTTATTGCCGGTCTTATTATCCAGATGCAGCTGACGTGTTGTGTAATTAACACCATTCAGCGCAATTAACTTATCCATATGAACGAGGCACGTGCTAAGCGTGCGAAAGCAGAGAACAGCGCTCGCAGACGACCTTCTTAGACGTCTCACAACTCTTCACGTGGGTTTGTCACACCTCGATAGCACAAACTGGCACTTGCTGAGATGCTCTCTGTTACCCTGCGTTCGGTTTTGACTCTCTTGTCATGGGCGTCACTTGCTCTAGGCCATAGCATGGTACGCGAAATCTGGGCTAATGGCCACCGTTACAATGGCTGGAACCCGAACGGCGACCTAGGATCGTACCCGTCCGACACACCGGCATGGTATACCACCAACACCGGAGGAGGCCCTCTACATCCTGTCGACGCGAATAAGCCAGAAATCATCTGTGCGAAAGGCGGTTCGAATGCGAATATGAGTGCTACAGTTGCTGCTGGCGGCGACGTGCGATTGCGATGGTGGCAAGCGGACCAGTCGTGGCCAGTAGGGCATCATGGACCAGTTCTCAGCTACTTAGCCTCTTGCGATGGACCTTGCGCGGGTGTAGATATGACAACGCTCAAATTTGTCAAGATCGGTGAGCGTGGATGGCTCAACAGCTCGACATATCAAGAGGGTTACTGGGCTTCTGACGAACTCATCGCCAATAACGGAACCTGGTGAGTAGCGAAAAATCTTCCTCGCCATTCTTACTACTAACGACTCTTCAACTAGGATCGTGCGTATCCCACCCAATCTCGCTCCGGGGGAGTACGTTCTTCGCCATGAGATAATTGCACTGCACGTTGCGTTCACCAGCACAGGACCTTACTCCTTAGATGGAGGCGAGTTCTACCCTCAGTGCGTCAGCTTAAGAGTCGAGGGCTCTGGTGTAAAGACCATTACCGGTGGTCTCTATGCGAGGACCTTTTATCGTGGGGATGAGCCCGGTCTGACGCTCAATATCCATACAACCCCTGATCATTCAGGTTATATCATTCCTGGGTCACTGGTGTGGACAGGGGCAGATTGAGCGAAATTGAAATTTCCTTTTCTCTGGTGGATGATCTAGTATCTATAATTGATACAATTATCATGCTTTTAGGCACATCAATGCCTTTATCAAGTTCGAACAACTTTTCTGCTTCTATAAACAGAAATACTGATGTGATGGAAAAGATTCTGTTCTCCAATCCGGGGCCTGATCTCAGTCATTAACTCATTCCGACATCAAGGAACGACTGCGCAAACACCAACTCAAAACAAGAATAGTTGTGACATGTACTCACCCCTGGAACATCTTCACGTACATGTAAAACATCACTCAACTAAAATGTCAGCGATAGACTTGTTACAACGTTTTTGGACTTTATTTGTGCTAGTCACAGTCGTTCCTATTATACTGCGATGTGAGACTTTACGAAATCTTTTATTCGTTCATTCATGTCCGTTTTTTTTCTCAGCCTTTTACAGGTTATGATGCACAAAGTTCTCCAGTACGTAAGCAAGCTCAGTTCATCGAGCATAATTTATTAGACGAGAAACATTCCCAGCGACTTTCTCATATACATGAACATGGATGCTTTGCCGGTCCTAACAGCGGACTAAAGAAGTGACACTAAGGGAAAACTAAGGGAAAACCAAGGGAAAAGAGAAGCCTCACGCCTCACCGGCTAAGGATGCAGCAGTCCAAGTAAGTAGTTCCGTCGAGAAGTCCGCAGCTAGGCAGCCGAGACCATGCCATGTTCAATCCAGTGCTTCAACCACACGATCCACTTCCCCACCAACCCAGGAGCAAGCTTCTCGACCAACTCAAGTAGCTTTCGATCACGCTCAGAGCCACTGAATGTTGCGATATCGATATGGCCGACCTCATGAACAGGGAAGAACACCAAATTCCTCAGGCCTTTAACGTGTAAGCCAACACGACCCTCGTTCCTAATACACTCCCCACGTTCGATTATAAAAGCAGTTTGGCCTGGCAAAATTGCTTCCGGACAGAGTTCCATCACTACACTCGACTCGTGACCCAATGCGACCCAGGTGCACAGTGCACAGAGTAGCAAAAATTGAAGTTCATCAAGTCGCGTGGGTCGGCCGTCCGACCATGTAGCCCGATATGCTGGGTAGAGGAAGCGGACGTTGATATGCGGCTGTCGTCTACAGAATTGCGCGAGGTCTGGAATCTCCGGGATGGGTGTGATGTCGAACCTTCCATGGAACGTGATTGTCGAGAGCCAGGGACGCCTAACAGCTGACATGCTGTCCGCGAATGAAGACGGATCGTCAAAGGTCCGAGAAGGAGTGCACGCAGTATGCGATGCAGAACTGAATTCAGCAAGGTCAGAGCCTGCCGGAGAAGAGCTGCTCCAAGCCACCATTTTAACATCGTTGAATTTCAGCTCTAGTCCCTTTGTCTCCTTCCACAGCTGCCTATTGACAAACTTGAGCTGGTTGAATGAAGATAATAAGGATAAGAGGTACAGCCCAGCACCAGTTCGAGTGGATAGCCAAGGCCGCACAGGGCCTGAGGCGTTCATGTTCAATAACAGAGGGTCACACGCAGTGAGCGCGTATTCGAAGATAAGGTTCCGAAGCTCTGGAGGCAAGCGCAGAAGAGGTGGTAGAGCCTTTTCCTGCCGCGGAGACATTGTGCTTGAAGAGTTGTTAGAGTGTGCGGAGACGTTCGAGGTGTTGCTAAGCGCGTTCTTGACGGTTATTGCGGGGGCAATTTGTAGAGTTGAGTTCCGCTATCCCATCTAATTGAATGCTTGAGTAAGCGGTTTAACTGGGGTTGTGTAGTAGGTAGATAAGGGTTTGTTCACTAGGGATACTTATGAAAAAGGTTTATATAGACTGCGGAGGACTAATCAAAGACGTCTTACCTCGCACTGCGTCAAAAACAGCCATCACATAGTGCGATAATACTTTTCCATACTTGTAGACATTTCACCTTGTCTTTTATCATTATGTACCAAGGTATGATAGGCACTATGTAACTTTAGTGTTCCTTGAATCATGACTACATTGTATTATCGAAAGGCCTTTTCCTCTGTATCGCGTCTGCTATTAAAGATCTTTGTTGTGTGGAGATTCTAACTAAGGTCAAGTCTGCACTATATATAGAGAGGAGTAAAATAGAAGGCACTATAACTTAGTACCTAGTATTGAACATCTTCGTCGTGTGGAGATTCTAACCAAGGTCGAGTCCGCACCATACACAGAGAGGAGTAAAACAGGAGGCACTAAAACCTAGTACCTAGCACACAGTAGTAGTAACAAAATATACACAAAATAACAATAATTTCGTTGTCGGCTTTCTTTACGGCAGCATCGTCGACGGCAGTTAATAGACAGTCTGCTATCTGGCATAACTAAGTCACATGTTATCTCTTAACCAGTAGACCATTGGAGAGCCGCAGTAGACCACGGAGTCGCAACCGCGGGAGCAGTGTGGGCGATATGACGCTCAACTATAGTTCAGTTATCGCGTTTGCGACCTAGCAGCAGCGCAACTATAGTTCACCATACGCACAGCGTATAAAGTCTGCCTCTTGCAACATTAGCGACGCCTAGTACACCAAATCTTCATCTTTAACGCACAACCACCACCACTATCTTTCAAATCCAGCTCTTCATCCATCATATCTGGCGACGCGACAACATTCTAGCGGCCTAACTACACCACTTCTTCCACACAGGGCAGCACAGCTGTGGTGGAGTTCTAAGAGTACATAGAGGATTGGCTAGGCAAAGTTAAGGACAATCCCTAGAGATTTAGCGATCTTGTACGGCAAGCAGGGTTGTTAGAGGGGCCTCTTAATCTTAACATCTTTAACAACACCTAGCCCTAGCTGTTTAGGCCCTATTAGCTAGTCCTACAACTCTAGATCCTGGAGTGCAAAGCACTCCTTTAGTACCTAAATAGAGGGTTAGGTCAGGCGTTTATACTGCAACAACAGGACAAAGCAGAGGCGTTACTAGAGAAGCTTAAAGACAAGGACTAGCAAAGCAAAGGCACAGGGCGGCTGCTAGACAATAAGCGGCGGTTCCTTAGGGACTGCAGGAGTTCGAAAGCGCAGCTGTGGCGCGAGAAGCTCGTAGACGCAGTGGCGATCATCTAGGGTACCGTTGAGGCGGGGGACCGCGACTAAGCAATAAGGGTAAGGGTGAGCGGCGGCGGCGGGAGCACGGGGGAGATGGGCGGCGGCGAGGTCCTAGGGGGGCAGAATACGGCTCGCCGGTTGCGAGGGGAGATCCACTATAGGAGAGAGTTAACAAAATGGTTGGGTTAGTTGCTGTTGTAATTGTCGTCGTCGTTGTTGGTTGGTTGGTTGGTTGGTTGGTTGGTTTATTCCTACTCGGTTTCAGCCGCGATTTCTCCGCAGCTATGCCCGGTTAGGCGGGCTTGGCGGACAGCCGACGCGTCCCGGATCATTGCTGCTCCGCTCCGCCCCACTTCATCCTGCAAAACAAGACCAGCTGTCCCCAGAGACCTGCCTTCTCTCCCTCAACCACTATCTATACATGCTTGGCGGCTCATCTAGATAATGGTTCTAATACTAATGTACACCTTCTTCTAGGCTTCGTAGAGGCGTTCGCCTCGTGTGTCGCATCCGCTATACCTACAGTCTCCCCCCAGCGCTCGGCTTCATCTACGCGTCTCTGATCCCGACTTGCCCAAGGATCCGCGTCTGTTCTATAAATTCGATGGCTTTGGTGGCTAGTTGTGGCTTGTTAAGGATGGTCCGGAGGTTGTGTCGTCCTAGGAGGCGGCTAAATATCCGGTTCCGGAGGTCGTTGTGCGTCCTGCAGTAGAGGAGGACGTGGGCAACTGTCTGTCTTCTTGCTCCGCACTCGCATCGGGAGCTGGTTACATCTGGCACCTTGCGACTAAAGAGGAAGTCTTTTAGTCCGATCTTTTCTGTCCTAAGCTGTACGAGAAGAGCGCTGTCTCTCTTCTTAAGACCTTCGTGGAGTTTGAGTACTCTCTTTGTGGGTGCTGGTGTGTTCCTAAATGTGGCTCGGCCCTTTGTATCTTTCCGCTATTTTGCTCCCCATGCTAACTCCGCTTGCTGCTTGCACCTTCTTCTTAGCGTTGTCTTAAGAGGAAACAGCTTCAGAGGTTTGTCTGCGGTCGGTCCTCTTCTGCCGTCCTCTCTCCATCCTGTAGCTTCCTTTGCGGCTATGTCTGCGGCTTCGTTGCCTGGGATCCCTACGTGGGCCGGTACCCATCGGACCCGAACTGGTCGTCCTCTATCCTGGAGGTCCTGGATTTGGCGAGCGATCTCCTCCAGAATGTAAGCTCCTGTCCGTCCTTCCGCGTTGGTGATAGACCATATGGCGGCCTGGTTGTCTGTGTAGATGGCGACATTGCGTCTGCTTCCGTTTCGATCCGCGTATGCTTGTGCTATTTGCAGTGCTAAGCTAATCCCGTATAGTTCTGCTGCGTAGACTGTTAATGTTGCGGAAAGTCCTAGATACGCGCTGCGTGTCTGCTCCACAAACGGGCACACTACTGCGGCACCAATTCTGTCATCTATCCCGCTCCCATCTGTATAGATGCTGAGGTCCTGGTTTGTTGCGTCTTCCTTATCGTGTCGCTGTCGGGCTGTCTCCGCGTCTTTGTCTATGTAGATCTTCGGGCCTCGCTGCCATGGTGGCGTTATGAATGGGGGAATCGGCTCCTGCGCGGTAAGATCCTGCCTCCATTTGTCTCTCATCTCGCTGTAGATCCTCTGCCAGGAGGCCGTGTGTTTCCTGCGCTCGATCGTGTGCGTGGCATCTGTGGGCTTGAACCCTACGGTACTCGCTATCGTTTTGCTAGAGAGGAGTCGCGTAATTGTGTCGGCATTGTGTTTCCATATCTGTTGCTCGATGGGGAGGAGAAACGCTTCAATATCGAGCGCGGCTCTTGATGTGGCTTTGAATGCTCCACAGATGATTCGTGCTGCTCTACCCTGGATGCTCTGCAGGATCTCAAGTGCCTTTTTGGTGTAGGTGTGCTTCTTTCCGTTTTCGTTTGTCCATATTGAGCAAGCATACATCATCTGGGGTAGCGCCGTCCCCTCGTAAATTTTCCGCAGATCCATAAGGCTGACACCCCAGTTTGAGTTCCCCAGATTACTTAGCGCATGCACTGTTTTTGTTGCTTTTCGTCTGATCTCTTCTATGTGTGCTTTCCACGTAAGCTTAGTGTCCATCGTTAGCCCCAGGTATTTGCAGGTCGACTTTGGTTTGATCTCGCCCCAGATAGTCTGGATTGAGTGGTTTATGTTAATCCTTTTGCGTGTCCTGGTGAAGTGTGTGAGCTGAAACTTGTCTGGCGCGAAGATAGATGCATGCGTGCTTGCCCACTGCTGTGCTTTTTGTAGAGTTCTGCTTAGGATGTCGCACGTCTTCTCTGTTGTTTCTGCCCATGCTAGGATCGCTATGTCGTCTATGTATCCTGTGGGTAGGACGTTTGTCTCCTGGTTACACATATCTATAAGGTCGGCATTGTAGAACAAGTAGAGGATAGGCGAGAGTGGAGAACCTTGGGGGATGCCTGTGCTTATCGCGTATTCCGTGGATCGGAACCCATCGATTGTGATGCGTGTATGTCTGTTGCTGAGGAAGCTTGCGACCCATCTAATAGTCCTCTCGTCAATCTTTCTCTTACGCATGTTATGTAGTAGGCGTGCATAGGATACGTTGTCGAATGCGCCCAACACGTCGAGCAGGAGGAAGCTAGCCACATGGGTTTTCTTTTTGCTCCATGCCTCGTATATCTTCCCCGTAACGGCGTGGAGCGCATGTTCCGTTGAGCGCTTCTTTCTTCCTCCTATGTGAGTTGATAGAAGCAGCTGGTGTGTTTCTACTAAGTAGTTTAGCCGTTGGGCAATTATTGCGTCCATTATTTTGCCCATAGTATTAAGTAACGCGATTGGTCGGTATGCCTTTGGTTTCGTGTAGTTGTCTTTCCCTGGTTTGCGCAGTACCACTGTGAGTGATCTTCGAAAGTGAGCTGGGCAGTAGCCTAGCTTTATGCTTTGGTTGAAGATTCTTAGCATGTGAGCTGCGAGCTGAGGCCTTCCTGCCTGGAGGGCCTTGTTCGTGATTCCGTCGGGTCCTGGAGCCTTGAGGGGGATGCTGCGCGGATGGCGTCTTCTATCTCCTTTTCCGTTATTGGTGGTAGTTCGATTTGGCTGCTGTACTCCGCGTCCCGTACGTCTTCCAGGTTCGCCTCCGGGGTGTGGGAAAGAAGGTGTCCTTGAATAGCTCTGCTTTGTCGCGTGGTTCCGTAATCTCGCGTTGAGTCTCAGGGTGTTGTATTGTTGGTGTAGCTCTTGCAGACTGTGTTTCTCTTATTCTAGCCCACTTGGCTATTTTCCATAGCCCTTCTGGTGACTCAGCTGCCCTCTCCACTTGTTCCCTGTGCGTATCCCGTAGCGCCTTCTTGATCGTCCTGGCTTTATGATTTCTTGCTGCGCGGTATTCTTCCCATGTCTCCTCTGTGTTGAGCTGGTTGTGTATCCTCTTTAGTCTTTTCGTCTCTGCTAAGACCTCTCTGCACTTATCGTTCCACCCTTCTCTGGTTCTGCTTAAGATGCGCGTCTGAGGGACTGCCTTCTCTATTGCTCTTTGTATTGCTGTGATCACCTCCTCTACATATCTGTCTAATGCGGTTTTTGTTACTGGTCTTTGGAGCGAAGGCAGGGCTTCTTTCAGTGCTTTTATGTATGCCTCCCCGTCCAGTCTTTTCCAGTTCTTCCTGGGCGCCTTATCCGCGTTTGGCACCAATATGTCGAGGGTTGTGCTTATCAGCAGGTGGTCTGAGTCGTGATCAAGCTCCTTATTAACCTCGCTTTTTATAACTCTATCGACAAGCCCTGCCGTGGCGAGGCAGATGTTAATAGAGCTTTGTAACTATCTCTCTCTGTATGTTATCGTGCCAGGGGCGAGGGTAGTATAGAGGGCGAACTCTTCTATTATAGTGATTAGTTCTTCTGCCTCCGGTTCTATGCTCTGCACGTCTGGTCCCCCCAACAGCGGATGATGTAGGTTGAAGTCGCCAAGTAATATTAGCTCGTCATCCTCGTGTTTGTTCAGTATTTCATGAACGTGTGGTAGCACGCTCTGCTGGGCCGTGTTCCTTGGGGGGTTGTAGGCGTTGTAGATGCTGATTTGCTGTTCCTCCTCTAGCTTAAGTGTTATGGAGCATAAGTCCCGTGTATGTTCCTTAAACTGGATCCTGTTGCTGTCTATCCGCTTGTTTACAAAAAAGCACACTCTGGTTGGTCCTTCCTCGGTCCCTCCTGGGCAGTATAGGTCGAAAACATCCTTGGCCGGGTGGTGTGTAGTTGCCATAAATGGGTTCCTCCACAGTTCCTGTATGGCAAGGATGTCGTGTTCATGTGTCTTTGGGTCGCGTAGTAGCGTTGCCATTACTATGTCTTTCGATTTACGAACGTTGTACTGTAGTATGCTTAGTGTTAGTTTGTGGTTCATAATTCAGTGTTTTCGTCGATGTCCATTTGTTGGTCGTGCCACTGTATTAGTCGTGTGTTGCTTTCGATTGCTTCTAGCGCCCTCCTTGAGGGGACAATTGTTCTCTGGGGCCTTTGGCTACTGTCATCTCCTGTTTGTTGATTCTCCCTATCTCTTGAACCAACCACATTTCCCGTGTTGGTCCTTTTTGTCCTCTTCGTGATAGGGAGCGGGTCCTGCCGTTCTGGTTTTCCTGGCCTGCTGTAGCTTGGCTTGTCCTCGTCCTTTGGCGGGCTTCGGACATGCCTTCTGTGTGGATGTTTCCTCCGGTTGGTCCTGGTACGGGGTGGTAATGGGGTCGAGTGTCGTATGCTATCTTCATCTTGGCTGTTTCCTCCTTCCTAGCTGGGCACTGGCGGTTCCATGCTTCGTGCTCTCCTCGGCAGAGTGCGCATTTCTTTGTCGTATCCAGGCCCGATTTCGATGGGCAATCCCTGGTGTCGTGCTCCTGCGCACAATAGCCACATGCTGTTGCTGCCTTGCACTGGGTTCCTATGTGGCCGTATTTTTGGCACTTGTAGCACTGCTTCAATCGACACTGTCTCTCGTATCGTTCGCATTGGAAGACCTCGCCCTGCCAGACTAGTCCTTCGTCTATGATTTTGTTGGCGTCCTCAGGTTTGGTGAACTCGATCGTGATGGATGATGCAGCTTTAGTGGGTGCGTTCCTAGTTAGCCATCCTATGTGTTTGATTTCAGCCTGCGGGATGAACGGTTTGTTATCTTATAGGATTTGGGCTCTGTTTTCTTCGAACTTGTTCATGTCGAGTGTGCTGGTACGAATTCCGTGTACGAGGACGCCGTACGTTGGGATTCGTACTGTAGCTCTGTCTCCAATGCGGTGGACCCAGTCGTCTGCGAATTGTTGTAGTGCTTCTACTTCGTTGCTATTGGCTGTCTTTATGCTCAGATCTCCGCTCTTCAGCTGGTTGGATGAGACGATCTTGATGTTTGTGATATTTTCGTTTCCGCTTTGTTCAACGGCTCGCTCTACATGGGCTTTCAAGTTACGGGGGTTCATTGCCCTTAGGCTCTGTATGGTAAATGAGTCTCTGATATTCACAATGACCTCACGTTGCGCTTGTGCGGACGGGCCTTTGGGCTTCTGTTTATTGTATGTGCCTGCTAGTGTCTGACCTCTAGCTGCCATCGCAGCGTAGGTCATCGGTCCATTTGCCTGATTCTGCAACCCCTTGGTTTTGATCTCCCTCGTCATTTCTAGGACTGCCTTGCCGGTTTCCGTTGCTTCCTTTGCAGCGGCTCTTGCTTCCTCCCCAATGTTAATGCTCTGTTGTGTGACCGCGGTGGACTGTTGTACGGCTTCAGTGTTGTTTTTAAGCTCGTTTTTGATGTCGCTGAGTGTCTGTGCGTTCTTGTTCGCCGTAGCCTTTGCTTCTGTTTGAAGGATCCTTAGGGCGTCGCTTATCGCGCTGAGGTCCGGGGTGTGTTGCACTTTCAGGACGAATGTCACCGTGCCGTGGATGATAGTCTTTACGAGGTCTGCCGGTACGGGCTGGCTGTTGGTGCGTTCGATGCAGCTCAGTGTGTCTTGAAGGAAAGTGCTGAGGCGTGTAGCGTGCTCGCGGATTGGGGTTGGCCACGTCGCCTGTTGAGGCCATTGCGTCGCCATGGCTCCGCAGTCGCAGTGGGCTCTGCGCCTGGGTGCTGGCTATTCAACTGACGTCTAGGGCAGGTGTTTGCGCACGATATTTTGCGTTAATTCCAAGGATTGGGATTCTCGCTGTTGTGGTGTTTTTTCGTCGTCGTCGTTGTTGCAGCAAAAAATGTTGTTGAAGAAATCATCGATTACGTAACACGGTGGTCGGTCAAACAGCCGGCCCGGGATCACGTGACATCACGGATTGACCCCGGGGGAGAATTAGTACCTAGTATATAACGTGGTTCACCAGCGAGCGACCCACACCAGTGAGCGCGCCACCTTTGCCAAGACCCCACCAAACTATTTCATTCATTATCAGACTGCGTCGCAACACTACTTGAAAATATATACTGAGTTAATGCATCTGATTTAGATTCTTCCTCTTTAACTCCCTGGCAGGTTTGCGCATTGTGTCCAGGTTGCCTGCAGATGCCACAACGCTGTTGAGTTGATGGCCCTGTTGCAGCGCGACTAGTACCTGACGACTGTTTACCCTTCTTCTGTCCACCAGCGTCCTTAGGAGTGGCTAGCTAAGATCCCTCTGCTACTGTAAGTGATCCCTGATGCTTGATATACCTCCTTTTACGCGATTTTCGCCTTGTAGTCTCCTTAATTGTCTTGCGAAGGCCTGCAATTTTATCCAACACTAGTACCTGACTATGCATTGCACTTAGAGCGCCTTTTTCAAGCTTCTTAAGCACCTGTATGGTTGAAGTTGGTGATGAATTAAAGTGATCTCTAATTCTCTTGCGAACTAGTGTTGATTGCGCCTTAAATTCGCGTAGGTTACTTGGTGTTTTAGACTCCTAGGTGGTAGGCTCTTTAATAGGCAGACTAGGTGTACGGATGCGGATGTTAAGGTGCTGCAACACCTCCTCTGGATTTAATGGGACTAGCCCAGCACCGCGAAAACTACCCTTGATTGTCTCTGCAGAGAAAACCTTTAAAAACGCGGTTTTAAAGGCTAGGAGGAACTCGATCTTTGTGATATAGGTTATTAGCTAACGCGCCAAGCCTGAGATCTTAGCACTATATGCCTTCTTTAGCGGGGAGAAACAGCCTATATCTAATAGCTGCAGCAGGTGTGACAAATGTGGCGGCATATAGAGAGTAATAATCTTATGTTCCTTATAGTAATCCTAGAACTTAATTAAGTTATGGCTCTTATAGCCGTTAATAACTGGTAGCTAATAGGTTCCTTTAGCGCGTCCCTTTGTATGCGCGTTAAAGTGTTTTAATCACGCGATACTAAGCTCGTTGTTTGTCCAGCTGTTCTCGCTGACAGCGATTACCTAATCGCTAGGAATTGACGCGTCTTCGTACCAGGTGGAGATGTGACGCTTGCCGGCGTAGATAATGAAGGGAGGGATTGCCCATCTAGCAGCGCAGATACCCTAGATCACTGTAATCCACTAGCGATCGCCTGGCTGTATCAATTTGGGTTTCGCACGCCTCTCTAATGCTGTGACCACAAGCTGAGACCCTATAACCCCTATTAGGAAGCCTAATTTATTAAAGTTGTAGGTGTCCTTATCCGCACAATTGTCAACAATCAAATATACTTCCAAATCTCGAGCTTCGAACGGCCGAGTTGCCAAATCAAGTAAATCAAGTCTTTGCCGTATAAATTGAGGCGGAAATCAAGTCCAAAATAAAGATTTGACTTGGAGATTTAATAGATTTGATAGTGTTATTCAGCTATAGAAGCGAGCGGGTGTTGCTGCAAAAGTTGGCTTATTTGGAGTTGTTGATTGGCCACAACTTACTGCCGGCATCACGCCTAGGCCCCCTAGCCATCTTATCGCGCACTTGACGCGCTGTTTTGTTACTATCGCCTATCTATTGGCGTACTTTTGTTGGTGTTTTAGCTATTGCAGTTAACTTATTGCGTACTTTTTGCTGCCTTTGCTTACCTTGTGGGCTTGCTAATAGCCCGAGATGCCCCCCAAACGCGCCATCGATGGCAACGCACGCGCCGGAGTACGCGCCAACGGCGCCATAGAGGTGACCAATGAAGGTGGAGGTCGCGGCAAGCGTCAGAAAGTACGCACCCAGCGGGCTATTAAAGGCGACTCGCTGCCAGCTGGCACTGCTAGTTAGCTGATAGAGCTGCCTAAAACGCAGCTAACTGCGCCGCTGTCGCCTTAATCGTCGCCATCATAGGGAGCTAGCTAGCCAGCTATGCCCACTAAAGACCCGCTTGTTGGCTAGGTTATAGATGCCTTACAGCGGCTATAGGAGCTGCAGTTGCTAGAGTTGCAGGCGTTGTTAACGCTATTATTGGTGTTAAAGGCAGCTATGGAGGCTTTGACTGTGGAGGATAATAATGTTGTTAGCGGCGGCTTTAACAAGCGCTTTGCGGACAATTACGATAGCATTAATTAGGAGAAGCTGGCTTAGTACTAGGTGCCGCGGCGTACTCTTATTGGCAAGAAGAGCTGGGTCTTTTAGTACAGCTATTGCGTCGCGTTAAAGCAAAGTCCTGCATAAATTGTGGCTAATAAGCCTAAGCGTACCTTCTTTGTGTGCCGCTTCTGCCACCACAACGCGCTGACGAGCAGTATAATCAAGGTGATGGATGCCACAAGCTCTGTGGCGAAGCACCTGGGTCGTTAAAGGCGCGGCTATCGCCTAACTGCGCGCGAGAAGCAGCTGCCACAGCTGCTAGGTGGTTAGTTAACTATCTTTAACGCGATAAAGAAGGGCGTACCTGTTACGCAAGCTGTGGTTAATAAGCTAAGTAACTTTAATATTTAAGGCTTCTGGCTCGCTGCTGTGCAATGGCTTGTTGAGAATAACTATCTGCTGCGCGAATTCGAGACTAAGAGCTTCTGGCGCATGCTACAGTTCGCCAATCCTGCAGCAGTTTAAGCGCTGTGGACAAGCTATAATAGTGTGTTAAGGTTCGTACTCTAGCTCTACAACTACCTTGTTCCTATTGTTAAAGCAGAATTAGTGACTGTGAGCAGTAAGGTGCACGTTAGCTTTAACGGCTAGACTGCAAAAGGTGGCAAGCGCGGCTTCTTTAGTGTTGTTGCTCACTACTTTAACACCGCGGGCAGGATTCGAGACTTACCTATCGCGCTGCCGCAGCTTGCTAGCGTCTATAGCGGCGAGAGGATAGGCGAATGTGTTGACAAAGCACTGCAGG
Organism: Laburnicola sp. R22_1; assembly: GCA_014281115.1. Lineage (NCBI taxonomy): Eukaryota > Fungi > Ascomycota > Dothideomycetes > Pleosporales > Didymosphaeriaceae > Laburnicola > Laburnicola sp. R22_1. The sequence continues at coordinate 2,552,672 of JACONQ010000001.1, read as the reverse complement.
CGTTCGATATAACGGCGGAGAAGCTAGGTTACTTTGTGTTAGATAACGCTGCAAGTAACAATATAGCAGTGGAGTACTTAAGTAAATAGTATGGATTTACTGCCGCTTAACGCCGCCTTTGTTGCAGTTGCCACACTATTAACCTTGTTGGCCAAACTGTTATGTTTGGCAAGGATAAAGACGCCTACGATAATAACCCAAAGCACGAGAAGAATAAGGAGAAGTTTATAAATAAGTGGCGGCGGCTAGGGCCTTTAGGAGTGTTTCTAGACATTATCAACTTTATTAGTACGCCAAAACAGTACTCTAGTTTCTCTACTTTCTAGCACCTCGCGTTAGCTGAAGACCCTATAAACAAGGCCTTATTATTGGCTGTTGTTAAGGCGTGCGTTACACGCTAGAACAGCTATTGTGCTGCCTTTAAGCGTGGGCTTATCCTCTAACATCCTATCACCAACTACGCCAAACACCACATCTCACGAATCAAAGCGCTTAATCAAAAAACTAACAAGCCGCCAGCTGCTCTAGCGTAGATGCGATCAACTGGTCTACAAGTAGCAGACTAGGCAGTTATTACTAAGTATGTGGATGTGTTGAAGCCGCTCAAAGCAGCCATAGAGCGGCTGGAAGGTCGCGGCAAGAGCAAGCAGCCAGGCGATCGCAAGCTTAATAGGCGCTTTGGCGCCATTTATGAGGTTATCCCTACCTTTAAGCAGCTTATAAGCGCTTATAAAGAGCGCTTAATTACCTATCGCGATGTTAACTTTGAGCAAGAAGACGCTCCAGAAGACCATTTGGCCATCAACCTGCGCGGCGCTGTCGCCAAACTAAAGCTCTATTACAGCAAACTGAGCGACAGTACTGCCTATTACGCTGCGATTGTACTCCACCCACGCTATCGTAACTACTGTAAAGTCGCTTGGGCGGGTGACCCAGCTCAATTGACGGCTGCCGACGCTGCCTTTCAACTTTGGCGCCTCTATGGCGGTACTGTTGCTCCCCGGCCGCCTCCACGCCCACTAGTTAAGCGGTCCAACACCATTGACGACGCCGTTAACGCGATTATCGAGGCGGAGAGCGACTCTGATAAAGAAACTAGCAATAAGTACGAGCGCTAGCGGGCTTGTCAGCCGCGTTGGAGCCGCGCCGACTTCGATCAAGAAGGTAACCCAGTCCGCTATTGGCTTAGGTTACGCAACAAGTACCTAGCGTTGGCGCAGTTTGCGCTTGATATAATGAGTATTCCAGCCTCCAGCGCGGAGTGTGAGCGCTTGTTTAGCGAACTTGGAGACTTATTAGAGCTGAAGCGGCGTAAAATAAGCTCACAGTTACTAGCTGCTCTGCAGTGTGTGCGGAGCTGGCTAAAGGCTGGTTTTATAAGCAGCGACAATGAGGTTGATGAGAGCAATCTCACTAACGCAGCAATTAAGACTCTGTATAGTGTATCTAAATAGGACGATTAGCTGCCAAACTGCAGTACAACACTATAATTTTAGATTAATATTTGCAAATCCGACTTCCAAATCAAGTACAAACTGCTGCCAAGACCTCCCAATCAAGTCCTCTAGCGCTGTTGAGGCACATCAAATCAAGTCAACGGGTGGATTTGGACTGGATTTGTTTGTTGACAATTGTGCTTATCCGTAATGCCGTACTTAACTTTAATGCCCTCCACAAGCTTAAACCACGCGTTTATAACCTTAGGATCTTCCTGTCGTGCCCTCTAGTTATCGTATAACTAAGACTAACGCGTTTTAACTTCACGTCTGCGCTTAATAAACCTGTCTGTCTAGTTAATGCCAACAGGTGGCTTTCCTCTCTATAAACGTAGTGAATCGGCCATTGTGCGTATCATAAGCTTTATAGGAGGGAATCCACGCGTGTCCAGCTCGATTATACGATCAACAAGCGCCTGCTCCTTAAGGAGAGTAAAATTCTTTAATTTAGGTGGGTTATCGCGTCGTGCAGTCGTTCCGTTGCGTCTTCGATTGAGCGTTCTGCGATGCTCGCTCTGTAAGATTTGGGTCTTCTTCGATAGCTCTAATAGCAATAAGCAACCGAGCTTCATTAGATGGCTTAGAAGACATGGTAGGTGGTTGTATTATAATGGTATTGTTGGTGATGGTGGGGTCTTGGCAAAGGTGGCGCGCTCACTGGTGTGGGTCACTCGCTGGTGAACCACGTTAGTAGTAGTAATAAAATATATATAAAATAATAATAATTTTATTATTAGTATTCTATATAATAGTATTACTAGTATTAGTAGTAATTAATACATAGTCTATTATCTACTAGAGCTTAGCTGCGAGAGCGGCACTATTAAATTTACTATAATAATAACACTACTAGATACACCCTTATTTCTACTACAGTCTAAGACAAGATTACATATTATTCTTACAACTATAGCGAGCCAAAAGCCACGTCTAATGGGTATCATATCCGCCAGTCCATCTATATCCACCAAGAGAAAGAAGAGAGACAAAGAAACCAGCCGCATCGTGCGCATACAAAGAAAGTAAGATAGAAAGAAAGGCCACCAGACAGTAGGACGGACAGGCGGCAGCAGTAAATATCGCACTGGCGCATCGCAAAGAAAAGCGAGCGCTCGGTAGGCACGTCTCCAGCAGGGAAAACCGCTGCATGCAATTAGTTTTGATTCTCCCAACAAGGCGGGAATCGGAGAGGAAAGAAAAAGACCTACCGCACAAGCCAAGTCCGTCCTGTCCATCCTTCCGACTTTTGTGTTCGTCTCGTAAGTAACTACTTAGCCTCGTCGTCCGCATTGTATAAACTCTTCATCCCACGTAACCGCTTCATGTCGACTTATTCCCACTATAAACCTTAGACAGCCACTCCATATCCGACCAATCCATGGAACTCTCTCTCCCCTCGCCGCCCATCAAAACCGCCCGACTAATCGACGTAAGCGGTTCCGCGCCCCCGACTGTCTCACAACCCTCCTTCCCCCTCGCCCTCTTCTCCTCATCCTCAATCTCCAACGCGCCCCGACAAAACCAACTCTTCCGATCAAACCAGCTATTAACCTTCGGCACCTTCTCATGCCCCTGCGTCGTCGAATGCATACTCTTCCACGCCGTCCGACTCGTCTTAACCGAACTCATGCTTTTCCGGTACGCGGTTGCAAACGACGACTTGCGCGACGTACGCAGCGAGTAGATACTCTTCCCTGTTAGGGTCGTCCGCGACGAGAGCATACTAGGCGGCCGTCGGGGACTCGCCTGCCCCATTTCGTGTACTACTTTGTCCAGCGCGCATAGCTCGAGGCGCTTGGGCTTTGCCTCGATGGGGGAGAGCTCGGCGATTTGGGGCTGCGCTTCTACGGGGGAGAGTTCCGGGAGGGCGCTGGAGCACATTTGGAGGGGCGAGCTGATGCGGCTTTTTAGCATGGTGGTGTCGAAGATTTGGATTTTTTCCGGGAGGTGTGAGGTGTAGAGCGGGGGCGGGGGATCGTGCCAGCAGAACCAGGTTCCGGAGCGGCCGCGGCGTACGCCGAGGTAGAATATTAGAGAGGCGAGGGTGAGGACGGATATCGCGATTGCGAACCCGGTGCCGATGGTGTGAGGGGATGGTGAGCGCTTGTGGGGAGTTCGGACTTTGAGGGCGATCGGGGAGGCGTAGATGGTGGGAGGTGTTGAAAGGAGGCAGCATAGGATGAGAGGTAATGAGGGCGTCATTCTGTTGTGATGAACTTGTATGCCTGAATTATGGTGGGTGTCCTTTATTATGCGGTTATGTCGTTCGTGAGGATGTCGCCGTTGACAGGCTTCGAGCACTGAAGCATCAGTTCCAGGCCCAAACACCGAGGAATCGCAAACGAAGAGATCCTGAAGTCTTCGAAAACGAGGCGCCGCCCTGCTATATATCCATTCACATACATACTCCGATCATGCTGCGCCGTGCCTCATGGTTCGGCGATGGAAATCGCAGTTTTAGGTTAGCTCCATGCCGTCGTGGTTGTCCCGTTTCGATGCTGACGTTGGCCGCAACCCACATGTTTGTCGAAGGCCAGACGGACCAATCAGTACGATCGCCACCCGTAGCCTTGCTAAAATGGATGTTCCCGAGTGGGAAGAAGAGGATTCTGGGGAACGATGCGATGGGGGCTGAGGCCTGCGGCGCGGTCAAAGCGCAGACCTCTCCAGCGCTGGGGCTATTTGACTATTGTTTGAAAAGTCCGTATCCAACAAGCAGTTCGCATGCTAGGTTGTTGGATTGCACACACCCTTCTGGTGCTTAGAACTTGTCGTTGCATGTTAAAATCGATATACCGTCCAGAAACCAAGGTACAATCAAGACCATCAATGCCCGTTCAATACCTATGTTAGATATCTCTTCCTACCCCGATCCAATACGAGCAATCGCCCGCACCAACATCCTTCGCAACCTCAGGTACCCAATGCAACTAATTGGCCCACAAGCAACCTCCCCAGCCATCCAAAAACGATACACCCCCAACATCACCCAAACAGGCAATTCGGGCTTCCGCCCGCCGACCCGGCTAGCCGCATCGGGAGGACACAGGATTCCCGACTCGCAGACCTGATTCCCAGCATGTAAGCGCACTGACGGTACACACACTCAGCCTCTGGTACCTGCATGTGGATTAATTGCGCACTTGATATTTGGTGCACCGAGCTTGGAGTTGTTGGGAGGCGTGGGTGAGAATGGGGAGCTATGTAGGAGGATTGTGCGCACATCAAGGATCGTCATGCAAGGCACATATGCCTAGGTAGTTGTATATATTGGAGCATGGAACATTCTAAAAAGATGAAGAAGCTATCCTACTACCGTACACCACATATATAACGAGATTCGTAATACTCGGAAGCGACCGGGCGTAACTCGCCCAGTAAGGAAAAAGCAGGGCATGACGCTGGACACGGGAATAAAACGCTGCGCCGTAAAGACTGAAGGAACGGTAGATGGCCGAAAAGGAATAGCACAAACAGAAACTCCGGCGGCACGGTAGTCAGTCAGTCAGTCGACGCACCCATCAAACAGCGATAGGCGCAGAGGGGGACAAAGGAAAGGACTACGAGAGCCGTCGCAGGGTCAGTGGCACGGGCATTCTGCTGTAATCAGCTGAGCTTGGTGAGTGCAACGGATCTAGGCTCTCGCTGGAAGGAACGCACATTAGCAAAATTTTGCGCAACGTCAGACTATGGTGTCTACTTACATGTGCATGGGATCGTTCGCAGATGGGGAGCCTTCTTTGCTTGTCTTCTCGGACCCTTTCTCCATGTCGAATGCGAAGTAGTCGCCCTTCGCTCTGAAAGGGCTTGCGCCTGCTCCTGGCGTTTCGTGGACGCTTGGTATTGGTGGGATAGTCGTCAGAAGCGTATGCGGGTGGTCAGAGTAAGTAGGCAGCTTCGTAGGACAAACAGCGCTGATGCTAAGCCTGAGGCCTCGCGGATTTGAGTCAGGCAGAGGCACCGAGCCGGCACGGCCCTCGGTAACAGGTGGCGATCCGAGGTTACTGTGGCTGAAAGCCTTCTTGAAGAGGCCGAAAGCTGATGCTGTTGAGGATTGTCTGCTGCGAAAGCTGCTTGCTCCACCCTCGGAGCCGACTGCGGAAGAAATGCTGAGATTGCGCGAAGGGTTGTTTGATAGGTTCGAGCGCTCCATCAGACTGAATATACCGCGCAAAGCTGAGATCGCAGCGTCTACAGAACTCTGGATACTATTCCACGAGTACTCGAGACGAATGAAGTCGTCCAGGCTATCCTCAATGGCTTCCATCTCATTCAAACAGACGCTACCGGCATCTGCGATGATGGTTGCTCCTGTGATCCAGGCGTTGGCGATTGCGTCTTGACAATGGACAGGCTGGGCCTGAATGAGCTGGACCGCCGAGTTGGCGGTCTTGTCGATTGCGTGGTCGGCCATGTCGCGCTGCTGGCAGATGTCGACTCGCAGGAGGGATCGTCTGCTGGATGGGGAGTTGTCGATCTTGTACATGGAAGACTTTGCGCTGTCGTAGACGGCTTTGAAGACGTCTTGATGTACGTATGCGATTCCGGCGTTGAGGTTGTCGAGTGTCGAGAGGACAGAATCGGCCTCGTTTCCGAGCATTGAATGGAGAATTGCCACGTGATCCGTTCCATCAATGATGGCGTGTGCTTGGAGGGTTTTGAAGAATGTGAAGTCATTTGTTCGTCGAGCTGCATGGAGATTGTGCCTAACGAGTGCGATGCGTTGTGTCCAGTGCAGCCTTTGCGTTGCGTCAACACCCATTGTTCGGTGTCTTGTGGATGTGTGAGACAGTGGGCTACCCGTGTTGCACAGCAGCTGTCAGTTCGGAGGTTGGGGTCAGATCGCCACGATCTGAAATGAACCTACTACGACCGTGAGTAACAAAGATTAGCATCTTCTGTGGGAGCCATGGGGGGCTTTATATGGCATCGTGATAGATGTCCAACATGTAGGCAATCGACGATCCTGTCCTTGAAGATGACCGAACTTCGCATTTGATATGACGCTCAAGTGACTGAAAGTGACGGTAGCACTGTCGAGATCTTAGATAGAAGACATCTCCAGGTAGCCAGTGGACGGGAAGTCGAACGCGATGGTCATGATGCCGGGATGGAGACCAATTGCTTTGTTCTTTCCGGGAAGGGAACATTGTGTAATCCTACCCATGCTCGAGTCTCAAACCGAACTGACAAGCCTAGGCATACGTCTAGGTTGCACTTAGAACATGGTATGTTCTGGGCGTCCATAAGGCTGAGACATTGCGCTTCTAGTCCAATGTAGCACAGGCGACGTGACAAAACTAGTACCGCATCCCCGCATCCATGGATAGAAACGTAACCATCCAGTTCGCTCTTAGACAGTGGCCGTTCTCGAGATCGTTGAATAAGACCATTTTCGTCATGCTTCATTACTTTTACGATCGAGATCCATTCTCGACTCATCGAATGCGGAAGACATATCTTTGGGAAAGGTGTTCATTTCCAAGAACGGACTTGGAAGCAGATAGTTGGGTCAGGATTGAGACGGTAGCAGGCGCGAAGAGAGTAGGGCGTCCAAGTAGTGAATTCCGGTAATCGCGTTGGATTGCGTAGCCTTAGGTTGTCTATACCCATTGATCGACGACTTTGAATGGATGTCTAGACTGTAGACAACACGCTTCGCAGCTGCCTCTATTAGTAACCTCCATACACAGTAGCTGGAAGAGTTGAGTCGTCATCCGGTGGTCGTTCGTGGGATCTACGATGGCCAGCGAAACATCGACGTTGCATCGACGGAAAGATGACACAAATGAGTCAACTCGCTGATACCACGGCCGCATTCGATGGAAAAGAAGGTGGACGGAGGAAAGCGATGCCCAAGGCGCGGCGATGAAGTTTTCGATCCGGCCAAGACCGACAATGGGCCGATCCGCCGCGCCAGCCTCGACAATGACCGCATGCGCATTTGTTACCATCTCGCAGACGCAGAGATTTTCGCCAAAGATGCCGCGGTAGCATGTACGGCCTTGTCCTTTGGCGGCCTTTGCGTGGTGAATTCGCTCAGTCCGGGGCCGGGGTGGCGAACCGTTCGTAACCGGCGCCATCCTTGCCGACTTTGCCTCAATCACCGCTGCGGCGCCTGGACTGAGCACTCCAGTAAGGCCACGGTGGGACCACGATGAAGAAATTTTTGCGCAAGCTTTCCTTGAGATCATGGGAGGGGCCGTAATTACCCGTGGGGTGTATGCATGTTGCCCTCTGCACAATGTTACCCCTTCGTCCGTGACTCGATCAAATTCATCATAATTCGCAAGGCATTGATTAGTACGGTTGTCATTGTGCCAGGACATCAGCGGGACGGACGAGATCATCATGGACGTCTCTCCCAATTCAGGCAGTCTCCACGAGAGCATCGAACCAAAGATGGATGATGGCCGGTCGGAGAAGTCGCAGGTGCACTCGTCGAGTGACATCGAGAAACAGGGCTCTGCGCCAGCAGAAGCCCAACTACTGAGGAAATTGTCCAGTCGCCATCTGCAATTCGTCGCTATCGGTAAGCGCGACACCTACTCTGCCTCGAGCGTCGCTAATCATGAACAGGTGGAACTGTCGGTACAGGTATCTTCATCGCCTCTGGCAAATCAATCGCAACAGCAGGACCAGCAGGAGCGCTCCTAGCCTACGTTTTCATCGGAACCCTCGTATACGCCGTTATGCAGTCGCTCGCCGAAATGGCAACATACCTACCCATCTCTGGGGCTTTTACGCAATACGCGTCTCGTTTCGTGGATTCTAGTCTCGGCTTCTCCCTGGGGTGGATATACTGGTTCTCTTGGGCCATCACGTACGCGCTCCAACTCAGCGCAGCCGGCCTGATCATCCAATGGTGGGATCCGAGCCTCAATATAGCCATTTTTATCACCATCTTCTGGGTTCCCATCACAATGGTCAACTACCTTCCCGTGGACGTATTCGGCGAGTTCGAATTTTGGTTCGCGTCGTTGAAAGTTATTGCTCTGGCTGGCTTCGCCATCTTCTCCATCTGCATCAACGCAGGTGCTGGTCAACAAGGCTACATCGGATTCAAGTACTGGGACAACCCGGGGGCTTTCGCGGACTACCTAACTACCGGCCCCACGGCCAAGTTCGTCAGCTTCTGGTCTGTCTTGATCGCAGCTGCCTTCTCCTTCCAGGGCGCTGAGTTGGTAGCCATTGGCGCTGGAGAGAGTACGAACCCGAGAGTGACCATGCCGAAAGCTATCCGGAGAACCTTTTGGAGCATTTTCCTCATGTTCGTCTCCACCATCTTCTTCATCGGCATCATTGTTCCTTATGACAATGAAGCGCTTGCCATCGGAGATACCAACGCGGGCTCCTCGCCCCTAGTGATTGCTGCCCAGCTTGCGGGTGTACAGGTGCTTCCCCACATCATCAATACGGTGCTCTTAACGGCCGTTCTTTCCTCTGCTAGCTCGGTGGTCTACTCTGGTAGCCGGATTCTGGTTGGACTCTCTGAGCAGGGCTGCGCGCCACGCATCTTCCAACGGGCCTCGAAGCGCGGTGTCCCGTATGTGGCAGTCTCCGTCACTGCTATCGTGGGTACCTTAGGATACTTGAACTGCTCGTCCGCTGGCAGCAAAGCCTTCAACTGGCTCTTGACTATCTGCAGTGTGGCGGGCTTAATTGCCTGGTGTTGTATATTCATCTGTTACCTCGCATTTACGAAGGCACTCAAGGCGCAAAACATCGATCGCGACAACCTCCCATACAGGGCATGGGGCGGCGACTGGCTCTCTTGGTACGGCCTTGTATTCTGCGTCCTCGTCGTCTTCACACAAGGCTTCACCGCTTTCGTTCCCTGGAACACTGAAGAGTTCTTTATTGGTTATATCAGTTTGATCCTGTTCGCCGTCCTGTATGTGGGCCACAAGGTGGTGACGCGGTGCAGCTTTATCAAGCCGGCCGAGGCGGACGTCCTCACCGGTAGATTCATCCAGGAGCCTGCTGAGACATGGGAAGAAAGCCCTAGGAGCATTTGGAAGAAGGTTCTCAACAGAGCTTGGTGAGCATCCAAAAGTTCTGTCGTTCAAGCCTTGTTTTGGTTCGCGTTGCATAGCATGGGTGGGATCGTCGATTTCTGTATGTCTAATTTTGGCGCCTCGTGGCACCGATACCTAATGTGTACAAGACTTTCCTCCTTCATCCCAATTCGTGTCGGATTGGATTTGCTCCTCCCGTGCAATCTTAGAAATGCACAATGATGTCAGTGTCGGCTGTGATGGGCTTGTTCCACAAAAACCTGATAGACCCCATGGAATCCCCTTCCCGCGTGGCGGTAGATTTGTCAACTGTTTCAGGAACAGACGTATGCACCCCATATCACACCACTCATGCCGAAGGATAGCCAAGCTCGGGTGGAAGAAGGCCGTTGTCGCTTCTTCTTGCCCAGCGCGCCGTCTGCGGAAAAGTAAACTTCAGATAGATTGACGTCGGCGCTCGATTGGTCGGTAGTCAAGAAATGCAGCGTTCCATGATGCAAATGGCGGCGGTTAGGCCGCGGGCAGGCCGCAAGGCGCAGAAATGGGGCAGCGGTGGAATCGGAGAATCGGTGACATCGATCAGGCCAAAGGGGTTGTGGCATGCGCCGCCATGTGGGCCGCGGCGTTCCCGTCACCAACGTCCCAACCGAACCCGAACCCTAGTTGTACTGCAACACCACGCATTCTCCCTTCACCTCTTCCATCTCGATACTTGCGAAACGCCATGCCGCCTCAATTGCGAGCCATCTAGACGTCTGCAGGACGCAGGACACATGACGCAGGGACGCTGCACAATCCGGTACTGGTCCCGCGGTTGGCCAGCCTTACAACTCACCCCTGTCCTATAACAAACATTTCGCTGGCAACTACTTCAGTGAAAATCAGCCATTGACTGTTCCCCTTAGCATCCGCGACCAATCCCAGGGTCCAACACGTGCAATTGATGCAGCATAGGTACGATGGCTTTTCGCCACTTCACGGGGCCGTCCGTTGTGGGAATCTGACCGAGCCGTTCTACACGTACTCCCCATGTATTGCTCCTGCAAATCGAGTCCACGCATAGCCACAATTTGCGACCCCAGAGCCTCCCCCAACCGAAACCTCTATGGTACCTGATCTGATTTGCCGTGCCATGTTCTTCTTTCGCCATCATGAGCATGGGGGACCATGCCAACCGCCAAGTTCTGCGTCCCACGTCGTCGTCAGTCGCGGCGGAGATAAACATTGGGCTGTATGCTGCAGTCTGCCGCCCGTTGGCCGTTCGATCCGCCGTGATGAAGCCCAAGACTGAACCAGCGTCACCAACGGCGTGATTCGTCTTCTAGGACACTGCCACGGCTCAATGGGAAGGTACATTGATTCGACTCGTCGTCGATACTTGCCGGAGAGCACTTGCAATTGCCAACGCATTTGATATTGGCAGCAAACAAAGCAACCAGTTGCTATGCTAGCATGCCACTGCCCCTTACCGTTAATTCCCCGAGATGATCGGCACCCGCATGCTCTTCAGTGCTTAGGCAGTCCATATATGCAAGATTCTACGGTATTGACGCCGATCTGAGGCAAGAGGTATACCGCGCGATGACGATGCCATGGAAGCACTGCTGGACATGTCCCTAAGGAGAACCTGGGACTTAACTGCTGGACGGGGAATAAAGAGGGCGTCGTTGTCGCAAGAATTGAACATCATCACAACATCGACACTCAGAGCTTCTACATCCTCTACCAACAACCTTCACCTTCTTCAAACCACCAACCACCAACACCCAACCAACCAACCATCAAAATGCAGTTCTTCGCCGTCATCGCCTTCGCTGCTGCTGCCATCGCGGCCCCCGCTACTCTCGAGGAGCGCCAGCTGCCCGTCTGCACTGGCGGCTCTCCTCTATGCTGCGCTACCGACGTGCTCAACCTTTCTGACCTCGACTGCGCTACTCGTACGTTCCTTTACCCACGCACACCAACTCTTCCTCTTCACATGCTAACCTTGCTCAGCCATCAACACACCTACCTCGACCAACGAGTTCATCGACCTCTGCGCTTCCGCCGGCCAGCAGGCCAAGTGCTGCGTCCTCCCCATCCTGGGCCAGGCTCTCCTCTGCTCCGACGTCAACCCCACTGCTCCCCCTGCCGAAGAATAAACATGTCGACTGGCGGAGGCTTGTACCATATGAGAAGGGACATTTCTTGCGCGCTGTCGTGGCGCCGAGATGGAAGTGAATGGAGGGTGCGGATTATTAGATCTACATCTTGTTTTTGTCTTCCTTTTAGTCCTTTGATGGGATGGGGCCTGATATGAAAATGGAACGGAAATTACTTTGTATAGATGGTAATCAATCTTGAATGAGTGGATTACGTTGCTTGAAGAGACTTTTGTTTGTGCTATGGATGTATGTGTGCAGAATCCATGGATGCATCCTTGGACGGTTTGCTTAGACGTGATATTGGAGATGGAAACCATCAGATGAGGACGTTCACCTACCCTCCTGTACCCACCTCTTGACATCTGGTGAACGTGTTTGTGCACGGGATGAACCGGCGCGGATCGCGGCTTCTTTTGTAAGTTCGGGGTCCCACTGGGCTGTCCTTTACGACTTGATGGCCTCAGGATTGATGAATATACCTAAATTCGACGGGTACGAGAAAGGCTGAGGATGGAGGGGAAACGATGAGCGATGCGCAAACTGGTGGCTGGTGCTGGCTCGGGTATTCGGGACATTACACTAGCGACGGTAGGCTGTTCCTTGACCTCCACGCTCTCTCCAACACTGCGTAGGATTCACTGAACCTCAAATACATACAGGACGAAAAGGCCATGTGAATAATATCGGCGCCTTGATCGACCTAGCGTAGGCACACAGAGCGCCCTTCCAACAGCCTCGACCGCAGATCTCGTCGTGTTGCCTCGCAAAGGCAGACCAGCTGAACGACGTCTACGCTGCCTGCAAGGCTGCACGAGCGATGGCACCGTGTGCCGCCCGAGATGCGCATCTCATTCGCCCTCGTTGCTCTCCGAGCATCAAGTGGAGGCTCGAAGCGCCAGCAAGTTCGCCTCGCGGCTCAGGACGTCGCATGTGGGGCTGCGCCGCACGCAGGGGCGAGGCTTATGGTTTCGCAAACTGGGAGCAACAAATAGACGCGGGCGCCAAAAATTGAGTGTGCTGCTGGATTTCGAGATTCGACATTACTTTTCTTGCATTCTTAACTTGGTGGAGGCCTGCTTGAAGCCTTGAAGTAGACTTGAGTCACTTGACCATGGCGCCGCTTCCACAACCCAGCGACACCGCATCCTCAACATCATCAGAGCCGCAGCCTTCAGCAGCCCTGCCGGGTATGAAGCGCGGGATCGCGGTCGGCGTAGCAGCTTCTGTGTCTCTCATTCTCATCGCGCTTCTCGCCTTCTTTGCCATACGCCGCCGCCGCAAGCAACGCGAGGCACAGCAACAACAAGTACTCGCTCCGGACGCAGAACTTCCCCCTTTGCCAACGGAGAAAAATGCACGGCTGCCTCCCGAGAAGAAGTGGATGGTGATACCGCCGTCGTCACCAGTGGAAGCAGATGCCCAGCACATATACGAACTAGACGCCGGTCAGGACGCCGGTCAGATTCCGGAACTGCCCACGAGGGTTCATGTGCCGGTCGCTCAAGAGTTGGGTGCAGAGCATGCAGGCGATAGGCTGAGCGCTGCGAGCCAGGCGCGTGGTGAAGCTGATGAGCTGAGGGAGTCACGGTGCAGTGAAGTACCCACGCTGCATGTCTCGGCTCCTGAACTGTCGCCGCTCGACAGCAGGAACTCATTGCCGTTTGGTGTGAGCTCTCTGGCTGTGAGCCCACTCGAGGACTCATACTTTCCGAAGTCGTCGAGGTCGCCGCGGTCGTCATAACCTTGAATATGAGAGGTTCCGTGCCGTACTCCATGACCGCTGCTGCCCACGGTCACTCGCAATTACAACCACTGGACCGCGTCCAGTTGGATTCTACACGCCTTTTTTATGTAAAGCTGGTGCGGTAGCCAGAACACACCTCCGTCGAGCCCTCCTCACGCAGCCACATTCGACGCCAGCGTGTATACAACAACACCCCTAATGCTCGTACACCACGCTTCAGTCCTTCATGATCATGTCAGCAACCATGTCTTGGATATAGCTATGGGCTTCGTGGAACCCACGGCAACCATGTCCAACTATACCCTAGGCCACAGCCTTGTCACCATACCGACCGAGATTCTCTTTCGCATTCCCGGGGCAGCGATCATGTAGGTCGTTGGACCAAGGAACATGGTGCTAGTGCCACGAAGAGATGGGTGGCTTGTGAGAGTAAGAAGACTACGAGAGGGTGGGAGTGGATACTTGAAAGAAATTCCAAGCCAGGAAAATACAGAAGACGCGCAAAGGCGCAAAAGGGAGACGAGAGTGACGGACGATGCAATGCTATGTAGGAAAAACATGTCAAAAAATTCAAAGTAAAGATTCAGAAACCTTGAAGAAGAGTTGCGCTTCAATGGAGTGGCTTGTGCAGATATGGCACAAAGTCACATGATCACATCCGTGTTGCAGCCAACTTGCAGGACGAGTGACGCGTACGCGTTACGCGCCCAAAAGAAAGTGCGCACAGACGTACAAAAATTCCCTGGGCCGCCGTCAACCCCTCCACGTCGGCACAAACATGGCGCAACAAGAACGAAACGACCAAGCAAATGGCCATGTCCGTGTGCGTCGCATGCAAAAAGCCGCTCGAGGTAGAACTCGACCTGGAGGATGAAGAAGAAGCAGACCATGTCGAGAGGGGCGGCTCCTCATGCAGCAAAGCGCCAGCCGCAGCACCCCAAACAGTGCCTGACGACGTGCATCTGAACTGCGGCTGCCACTTCCACTGGTATGCACCGCGCCCTCGCTACCATCACGCAACAGCTCCGCTTGCTAACCACGGCGATAACCTCTAGGGACTGCCTCCTCGAAGCATACCACATCACCGAATGCCCCAACTGCGGGGCAAACATGGCGTCCACCTCCCCAGCCGGCACCCCCCAGGTCCTCTGCACCCTCCGCAACGAAGGCGGCGTGCAGGAGCATCTGGATATCCTCCCCCTCCTCACCGAAGAGAGCTACCTCAAAGCGTACCCCAGCGAGCGCAAATGCCGCGCCTTCCTCGAGTTTTGCCGCGAGGGCGACATGCAAGCCATCGTCGGCATGCTGCAGGGCGACAACGAAGACGGCAGCGACGACGACGACGAAGACGAAGACATGGACATGGAAGACGACACGGACGGCAACGAAGTCGGCATCGACGCCTTACTGCGGTACCAGGACCCCATCGGCGACATGCAGTCCGGCCTGCATGCTGCGGTGCAGGCGCAGAGCCGCGAGGTAGCCTGGTTGCTGCTGCTGCTGGCGAGCAATTTGCCGCTGGCCGAGTTTCCGCCCGAGGTGTTCCAGGAGGCGGAGACGTTGGGGATTATGCGGGGGTTGACCGAGGATAAAGCGGATATTAGGGGGATGAGGGATGCGGCGGGGAAGACGGCGGAGGATTTGGCGAGGGAGGTTGGGGGAGTGTGGGCAAGGGGGTGGATTGGGAGTGGGCGGTTGGCCATGTGAGCATGTAAAGCATCTTCGGTACATGGACGCATCTCGATCAGATACCTCGCCCGTTCCGCGCACAGTCTAAATCGAGAAGTCACTGTGCATCGGTTGCACCGTTTGCTCCTTCCCTTGACCGCCCTCGCTAGCTTCTTGCCCCAACACTTGAATCGTCACTTGTTGTTCCTTCCTGAATGCCACACACGCCGTTTCCTTGTATTCCGTGCTCTTCTCTCACCCATGAGCGACGGTCCTATTCCACTACGCCTCGCCCAGCCCATGCCATTCACCCAGTCATCGCATTGCTTGCATCACGGCCTTGTCCGACGCGGATATCCACTAACGTAAGTCCCCTTCAGAAATGTTTTACATGCGAGTCCCATGCTCATAGCATGTCATCTTTACAGGAAACAGGCGCCTATCCATTTCTAGCTCCCGACTATGATGTCTCTCACTGCCGCTAGGAAGAAGAAAGAAGCCAACAATCCCGTCGTCGCCTCCCACGACAAAGGCAAAGTCCGTGTCGCTGAGCGCCACGCAAGCGGCTACTCCGGCTCCTATACCAAAGCGCCTCCGTTGCGAGCAAGTCTTCCAACCTCTCGTCCGTTCAGCAATCTGCGCCGAGGAAGCGTCAAGATCTTCTCCCTGTTTCGAAACGGCAAAAGTATGTGTGTTCCGAACAAAGAATGCCTAATACTAATTTGACAATGGCTCAGCGCCCAGCCCTGTACCTACTGTAGACCGCAATGGCTCCAATACACACAGCTCCGATAACACCCAGTGTCCCGATGCTATACTAGCCGATGGTCCTGACACAAAGACGGCACTGCAGTGTCCCAGTGTCCGAGAGATCCCTATACCGGAGTCAGAGCTGACGCTACAGGCGAATGCCTCGTCGATGCTTCAGCTGCCTAGCGCAGCCGGCCTTGATGGCGAGTCCGAACCAGCTACGGATGTGAGAAAAGATCGTCCCGCGATCTTGCACACAAGCCGATCAACGCCAGGTCTGTCACAGCAGTTCACTCGACGCATTGCTTCCAATCTCCTACACAATCCGACAGTAATACATCGACCGAAGCTGAACTCACGCCCTACCGTGCTCACTGCCGATCTTGTGAGTTAGTCCAGAGGCGTAGGTCCACGGAATGTATACTAATCGCACTTCGATTGATAGGTAGATCAGCTTGACAAAACGCCCCATTCGCCTCCGCTGCAGGGCACAGTGAGCGATATTCCTACCCTCCCTTCTCAGATCTCAAGCCTAGTCGGCAGCAGCAATCCATTCAGTCTTCAGTCAACAGCACCGACTTCGCTTGTGTCGTCTGGCGCCCCTCGGTCTGGCGAAACTACCCAGCGTGGTCACAATGGGTTTCGTCATGTGTCAACGGGAGGCTCTCCCCGTTATGAGCCGACGGTCGAGCACGTCAACAGTCAGTGGTTAGTATTTCCACGCCAAGATGCTCCGAGGTTGTCACGGCCGTCTGTTGCAACGGTTGAGAACGCTGCGGCAGCAAAGGTCTTCTTTGAGTCCCATTTCAACACGATACTGGGAGCCAAAACAAGCCCTCGCTCTCTGCGCAGGCGTAACGTGGAACGAAAGCTTTTCGCTATGGCGCTTCCTAATGAACAACGTCATCAGAAGAGGCAGGAATGGTATCTTGCGGAAACCAACCATCTTCGTCAGACACGCGTGCTGAAGTCCAAGAGCCTCACGCGACAGAAGGCCAAAGCCGTGCATATTTCAAACTATGACATGGTGCGAGTCCTGGGTAAGGGCAGTTTTGGGGTGGTCCGACTTGTGCGCGAAAAGAGTGATATCGCTGGTGACAGCAGTCAATCCACCAGAAGTAGTTCAGAGAAGGTTACTTATGTCGATGACACTCGCGACACCAGTTGTTCGGGGCAGCAGAAACAAGTCTACGCAATGAAAGTCATCCGAAAATCAGACATGCTTCGCAATAGCCAAGAGGGTCATTTGAGGGCGGAGCGCGACTTCCTCGTCGCTTCGGAGAACTCAAAATGGGTAGTTCCGCTTATTGCCAGCTTCCAAGACAGCCACAACCTGTACTTGGTGAGTCTGGAAGATCTCTGCTGCAAACATAGGTTGTGCTAATCAGAGACCAACTATTCAGGTCATGGAGTACATGGTTGGTGGTGACTTCCTAGGCCTGCTGCTCCGAGAAGACATCCTGGACGAAAATGTCGCCAAATGGTATATTGCCGAGATGATTCTCTGCATTGAGGAAGCGCACAAGATGAATTGGGTTCATCGCGACGTGAAGCCCGACAACTTCCTCATCACTTCTTCGGGTCATCTCAAAATCTCGGACTTTGGCCTTGCGTTTGACGGCCACTGGTCCCACAACCAGTCGTACTACAATGAGCAACGCTATAGTCTGCTCCGTGATCTGGATCTGCATATTCAAGGTTAGTCTACCCCGATATATATTTCATCCGTAACACAAACTCACTGTACGATAACATCCCAGGCGACGCACAAGACCTGGATGAGGCAAACGAGAGACAAGAACAACGCAAGACGTTTGAACTCATCAGCTCGAATATTGCTCCTGAGCGATTCAAAGATAAGCAGGATGGCACAAGTGGGCCTATACTCGATTGGCTCAATCGGACGCAAAGACGGCAATTTGCGAAGAGCGTGGTGAGTCGCCCATTGACCCAATACATGCAGGGAACTTGCTCACTGCTATCTGTCCAGGTTGGCACTAGTCAGTATATGGCGCCAGAGGTGATTAGGGGAGAAAGCTATGATGGAAGATGCGATTAGTGGAGCATCGGCATCATCCTCTACGAGTGCCTCTACGGATGTACCCCATTCTTCTGCGACAATCGACAGGCGACTAAGACAAGGATCCTAGTATGTGCCTCTACACGTAGTGATTCTGGATGACTGACTGGGACAGGACCACAAGCGCTGGTTGAGGTTTCCACCAGAGCAACGCTACGCCAGACCAAACATTGATCGCGTACGCAGCCCCGAAGCACTTGATCACTTCTACTTACATGCATCCCGCATTTAGATACCTCTGATGCCTGTCTCTCGTACCGCGATCGACCTCATGATGCGACTGTTAGACGAGCGCGCGGATCGCTTGTCCGCGAAACGATATCGAGAAAACGATTGGGTCCTCCGAGATCGCACACTAGGTACACGTCGAGCGCGCAACTTCAACTGCGCCGGGCACATGGTCTTCGCCAACGACGCCGAAGACATCAAGAACCATCCTTTCTTTCGCACCGTCCAATGGTCAAACCTGCATCTCACCAGACCGCCGTTCGTGCCGCGAGTCCACGGAGGCCAATCAATCACGAAGTACTTCGATGACGAGGCAGAGATTATGAGTGGCTCCGATCATCTCGATTCTTCGAGCTACGAGCATTCGCCGGCTGAAGGCTGCGGGGCTGTTGATCCACCAAAGCTGCTTGAAGGTGGTGCGAGCGGAGAGCCCGCGTCTTCACCAGCCTCTGAGCTTCCTATGAAAGCTGCTGCGAAAATGAAACGGCGCAAGAAGGAGAAGAAGAGACCAAGGGACAAAATGCTTCGTGATCCAAATGTGGGACGCACGGTGTTGGAGTTGCGAAAGAAAGGTGAGCTACCCAAGCATACGTGATCGGTAGACACTAACGCTCATCGTCACCAGGTGCTTTTGTGGGGTATACATACCGTCGGCCTCGATTCACTCTATCGGAGTTAGAGGACAGGATGGCTGCAAGAGGTCCGTTGGCGAACGGAGGCGTGGTCTCTGTATGTGCGTGAAGGTGGAGAATGGTGTGAGCTGGGTGTCTTTTCTGCTTGTCGCTGTTTTGTACTGCTATTCTGTCCGTATTGTTGAATCAACCTAAGATGCCTTTCTCGTCGCCGTCTCGGGAGTGAACCATGTTAGCACTTTGATGATATTTACCTCGAGACACTTCATCCAAGCAGTGGGATGCGAACAGCTTGCAGGTTGGACAGTGGCACCGTTGACCTAGATCTCTTAGTGATATATCACCGAATCCACGCATATGATAAGACTAGAGCACGAGGCTTCAAGTCATGTACGCTAAGATAATATGAAAAGGGGTATAATGATACAAGAACAAAATCCAGTCCTCCAAGGGTATCTCCAACCAGTGTTCCGTCATATGCAAATTCCATCCCAACCTATCTATCTTCGTCGCTACAAGAAAGAGACTTCCACTCCATTGCCACACCTCACATGCCGCAGCTCTCGAGCCCCCCATCTCTAATAATCATCCTTGTACCCCCTAACCCGATGCACATGGACAACTCTCACCTTGACACCCAACCCCAAGCCCGTAACCCTCGCCGCAATCTTCTCAGCAATACTCACGCTGCGATGTGTCCCATACAAGCAGCACACGCTGAGCGCCACATCCAAAGACGCGACGCCTCGGCCCTCGCGCTCCTTGCTTTTCTCGCGCCGCCTAAAGGCGAGAACGTCGTCGACGGCATCGGCAACGGCCTTTTGCGCGCGCCCATCTCGCATGACGGAGTCTTGGATGATGGGGGAGACGCCCGAGTAGGCTTTGCAGAGGTGGGCGGGCGGAGGCGTGAAGTTGTAGGCGTGGATGGTGAAGAGGTGGGGTGTGCGTGGGGGGAGGTACGTGGAGAGGATGCTGTCGAGGGCGGCGTCTGTTTTGGCGAGCGTGGAGGCGTAGGTTAGGATGTGGATGGTGGGTTGGGAGGTGCTGGGTGGGGGGGAGAGGGTGGGCGTGCAACGGGGGTCTGGTGGTTGGCGGTTTAGGGTGCGGTGTGAGGGCTGGCGGCGGAGGGTGTGCTGGGCGGGGTAGGGGGTGGGCGTGGAACGGGGGTCTGGTGGTGGTGAGATGGGGAGTCGAGCTGGAGTGGCGGGGCGGCGGAGATTTGGATGGCTCGGTCGGCGGGTGGGCTGTCTGTGTAACGTGGACGTGGCCGGCGGTGGGAGATTGAAGTGGACTTGTTTTTTCGGGATGTTGACTCTGGGCGCGTGTCGCTGGTATATAGGTCTAGGGGGCGGGGCTTCTCTCGCGGTGCGTTCTGCGACGCCGTGTACAAAGACGGCCGGGGAGGGCACCTGGATGTAGTGGTACTGCTTCGGCGGTGGTGCAGACATGGAGGGATATATGGGGTGGCCGGGCGCGTAGGCGGCTCCATCGGGCCACCGTGCGTTTTCGCGCTCCCGGTGCGAACGAGGGACAGCATGGCCTCGGGAGACGGGATGCCTCGCGTCGTGGTGTTGAGGGCGCGAGTGGCGAGGCATCGTGCTTTCCAGAGGTCGTGGTTTGCGCTCGCGCGACCTTGCGCAACCCAGGATTGTTCCCGTATCGAGGAGTTGAAGCGAGCGTGTCGAGTATCGCTAGATAGAGATAGCTTGTAGGCGAGGCGTTGAATGCAGACAGGGTAGCAGTTGAGGTAAGTGATGATGAAGGGCTAGAGAGTGATGCGGACACATTGTGCGTGGCCGCATCGTTGAGTCAAACTTTGGTTGCCTCAGCTAGGCAGGCATGCCACAAGCAGCTGTGGTTGTTGTACAAGATCATCCCATCTTGCTTTTTCGTTTTCTGCACGTGCGGGTGCGACCAAGTGGTTTGGAGGGGAGAAGGAGCGACAGTAGGTCGATTCTGACATATGTAATGTGGAAGATTGCACAATACCACCAACCAAAGGAATTTCAGACGAAAGGCAATCAGCGTGCTTGCGTCCGGCACCTTTTCATATAGGAACAGAGACTAACCAGACTTTGAGCGGATACTGGTCTTTTGTGTTGTGCAACAGTGAACGCTGTAAAGGTTCAGACAAAACGCAGTCGTAAAAAAAGAGCATGACAGGATAGAAAGATTGCGACAAAAAGGAACCTGATACTTACCAACCAAAGAAAAGTGTAAGAAGAAGAAGTATCATGAAGTCTTGCAGGTTCTGGCCAAAACCACACGAACTCAAAATAACTCTTGAAGTTATCATGAGACCAAAAGTCCAAACCCTCCCCAAAGCCTAGGACAACTCAATCTAGAGGGCGAGATATAACATCGGAGAGACTTGGTCTTGAGTAAAGTCGGTTACAATATGCCTATTTTAATTTTTTTTTGAGTGCTTAATCGTGGTTGGAACCATCAAGTCTTATAATCCGTAGAATGTCAAATCCAGTGTCAATAGACATCATAATAGATAAAGATATGCCGCGTCATTACGACACAAGCAAAAGATATCCAGGCTGACAAGACTGCTTTTCCAGTCATCGACCTCAGTCGCCAGATGTTTGAGATTTCTGCACCTCTTTCTAGATCGGTCAAAAAATCAAGGGTACATGTGCATATATTGTCCAGTAGTCTATAGGGCAGTTCGGCACTCCCTTCCCTCCAAGGATCTAGAAGTGTTTCATTGAAGGAACGTCGCATTGCATGAAAACGGTGAGACAGTATCGCTGACGAGACTGGCTTGGGAAAAAAACCAGAGAGAGAAAGCATGATGACCAGAGAGACGCGATAGGTAAAGGAAGATGCAGGGTCAACCGAAAGAGGAAAAATTAACGTGGCATTGTGTGGGGGCCTGAGGATATTGTGGCAGCCCTACACATGGGAGTCTCACATCAGTACGATAGCGAATACGCGAGCTGACTCCTCGGAGATGTTGGGTAGTCTTTAACTCCTTGGTTGCGATGCAAGTGCGGGGTGTAGAAGTTGAAGTCATAATGCAAAATGGCTCCTCGCTCACTTCCGTAAGTTGCACCACCATCCAAGCACCTGAAACTTCCGGCTCTTTAATAGTTGATGTCAGATCAAGGTTCAGACACGCGCTGTCTAGGCTAGGTAGTAGACATGACGGGCACCCACCAACACAACTCCCCGTCTCACATCGATATATCGTATGTATGTGGCGTTATTTAATCTACCTAGGGCCTAGGGGTAGGACGATAAAGGCTTTCATCTCAAATAACATGACAAAAAAAGCAGAGCCGCCTGCTTAGTAATCAAAAAGAGCGTAAAAAGGTGATCACAAATATCGTATGTATAAAACTACTTCTTTTAGAGCCTCCGATCCTTTCGGTGACCTGCACTATCGGTTCGTGACTCGCCTCGCAACGGCAACGAAGAAACGGCTGCAAGCAAGCCGGTTGGAGCCCGAGCTGTATGTGCATACCGGGCCGAAGGTAACTGACTGATGATGATGATGATGATGATGATGAGACGGGCCGATATTTCGATTTCCCATCTCTTGCTTGGCTCTGATAAAGCGCAGAGCTGAGGTGCTCATGCTTATCTTATGCAGCGCGTGCATAAAATAATAATTTCAATTCTCTCCTCCCCAACATACTGTATCTCAACGTACGTTACTACCTACGTTGAATCTTCTATCCTATTTACTCCACGGGCACGAAGTGCCGCTTGGAGAAGCCGCAACTCGGCTGCCATATCCGCTCGCACGGTCTACCGATTGCGACGGGGCTGGTTGATCGGTGAGGACGCGGCCGGACGATCAGACCGTGGTGTGGGGTGCACGGAGTCCACTGTCAACGGTCCAGCCATCAGTCTGTACCGTAGATTGTACGGGATAAAAGGAGATACATAAGTGAGGTGCGCGAGTCGCAACGCGAGACCCGGCGGGACAAATAGCCTACTCCAAGGACGTGGACCTGGACGTGACATGGACTTTTGCCAACACCCATCGAGGATTTTAATTATTCCCGTGTTTCTGGTTTGTCAGGCATCTGGATCCGAGTGTCAAAGCACGACGCCCACCTTGCCTGTTTTGTATGATGCAAGGCACGCCTAGACGCCCAGGCACGGGTGTCTCGTATGTTGTCGTCTGGCGAAATGAAGGATTATCTCTCATCTAATCTGATAACGGATGTGGCATGGGGACCGTGGAAGTTGAAACTATCTAGCGATTTTTGGAAAGACGTGTTTGTTGCTGTTGTCCTTGTTTTTGTCCTTGTTACCGGTAGTGATCAAAGTGCTGACGCCTCCAGTGGAGCGGCAGATGAAGAATCACGGGCTGACTTCATCTACCATCACCACCATCACCACTTTATACTGAACAGTAGACTACCTTGGCACTTCATACCCTACATACACAGCCAGCCCCCATCAAAATCTGGTGTTTCAAAATCCATGGGTCCCAAATGCCGACAGATACGAGCCCATCCATCCCCAAGTTGCCCAACCATCTGCTTCTTCCTGCAGCCAGCAGCACAAAAAAACTCAACTAACCCCACGTGGACAAGGACATATCCAAGCACAATCCAAGTCGCGGCCGATCCTTTCGGTCGGAGCATCCGGCCGATGCCGAATGATTCGCTACCAGGAAGCGGTCCGGGACCAGTATTTGAACAAAATTCCATCCGCAAGCGAACCGTGCAGGGTCCCCTTTTTTATGCATATCTCCGCGCGCCCCGCCCATCTTCTGTGGTGCATGCATATGGTAGGTGTAACAAAGGTCCCAGCCTCCCAGGGATCAGCACTGTCCATCCCACTCTTATATACCAACCGAGATGGGGACCAAATACCGAAATTCACAATCATAATCATCAGAAATGCACAGCTTATCGTCGGACTGTCCGATGAACTGCGTGCGTGAGGCTCCCAGCATACTGTAATAGCTACAGCAAAGCAAAAATTGCGCGAAACTACTACCTAACACGGGTACAGACTCACAGAGAGCTATGTTGATCATATACTGCTTGTCGTATCAAGGCATCCCCCACCTCCTCCCATGGGCAACCATGATCTGTTAACGAGCCCTTCTCCACATTTGCAGCCCAAGGCCGCGTTTTACGGAACGGCAAAGGGCCCTCCCTCGGCGTCGCATGTGTCTGCCGGCTGAGAGGACTCTGGGAGGATGAACCGCCAGGATGCTCATCCTTTAAGAACCCACCCGGATCCTGGCGGGTCAAAGCACTCTCGTCACGCGCCACGGCCTACACACCGTATGTATCGTATTACTGCTGTCCCGTGTGTCCATTCTTAACCTTCACGTCGTATTCCAAATCGGCAGAGAGATTTCGCCCGTGGTGGTGATACGGTTCGACTTTATGCTCGGGAGTCTGTAAAGCGGACGGAGGAGAACGGGGTCCGTCAGCACGGCATCGAAGACGTTAGGGTGTTCCGGCTTCCATTACTAAGTGAGAACGTGTCTCGGTTAGCGAATGGGACGTCACAGCCGTGCAAAGGTGTGATGAGTGACGCGGCATTTCTTCGATCAAACTTTCTTCCCACTGAGCTTAAGCTTACGCTCCAATGGGTCAAGCGCTGTAGTAGTATTCCTCAAGTCTGTCGCACTCTGAACAAGACGGACTGAAACTTGGCCCATGCCACTCCCAAGACTAGCCCAAATACATATCAACAAACCATATGCGAGCGATGAGCAAAAATAGAATCATGAATAACAGGACCATTCCATACCAGGGAGTGGCTCGTATTGCGGCCCAAAACGCTCCAATCCCATCCGGGTATACATATCCAGAAGACAGTGCAGAAAGTCGAGAATGTCCGCCTAAAATGTGTGGATGTAAAACGAAAATGATCAACAAAAGTTGAACGATGCAATGATGCGTAAATCGAGCGCTTGCCGCCGAATGTAATTAAGTGAGACACAATCCGTGTCAATGCGCCGTAGGAAATGCAGAAAATAACAATACGAAAAAACAGCTGCGCGCTACGTTGCTGTCAATAGAGTAAAATCCGTCCCTTCTCTTCGTTGTTAATCGTGTATGAGTTCGCTTGCTGTAAGCAAATCGGGAAATCGCCGCCTCCCGATGGGTAAATAGTGATCGATGGAAGCTGGGGCGCAGAGTACGGGATAAAAGGGTTAAAAGCCATGTACATCTTTGAGGTGTTGGAGGATTTTGAAGTCCATTTTCAAGATCGGTGAATTATCTTGAACCTCTTGGAGAATCGCCAAAGTCCGTGTGAACAAAGCAGACAGATTCTCTTTTGTGAGTGGGGTGTCACCGGGGAGAAACTTGCGAAGGTGGGATTTGAAAACCGCGGTGAGGACAATGATATTTCCGAATTGCCTGCTATAAAGTTAGCCAATGCAAAGAGTGGTTTCACAGAATCTTACGCATGCAATGTGCCAAAGATATTTGGGACAATTAGTCTGGTCGTCCTTTGGCTCTCGTAGTTCTCGTACGGCGTCTTTCCGTCGGCTCCGACGCGATCAAATGCAACGGTACTGTGGATAGCACTGGTGATACAGTTATGGGCGATCGTCAAGGCCTTTTCGTGGTCGGCGTCGAGATCCATAATGTCTCGATGAGTGTTTGTAGGCATTGTCGAGGATTCAGCGAAAACGGGTGGGGAACTAGTGTGTGATGTTACAGTAGGTGGGAGGTTCAGCTTGTGGACGGCCATGTAGAGGAACGGTCTTAATATCATATAGTAGCCACCGTAAAATTTGGCACGTAACCGGGCAATGTTGATGTTAGTCGAGGGTGGGTCGTTCTCAGCCCATGCCAATGCAGGAGGTAAGAGTCGTCGCCATGTTGCTAAAATGTCGGCATGAGTACGTGCCGTTTTTGCGATCTCGGCGAGATTGTTGCTATCAAAACCGAGTCGGCCGCCTAGGTACCATGAGTGAGCAACCGTGGACTAGTACGATTCAATACGCTTACCGTATAACGAGTTGTGTGCACCATTGAGTATCACACGTAAATGTATCTGACTCGAATAGATCCACATTGTTAGTTTATTGTGCGAGTCGTCATCGGTAGTAGGCATCTCGCCGAAAGAGTCGAAGACGCCGGAAGGATACATGATTTTGTCTTGGTATTCCGATATATTGCTTGGTTGCAGTTCACTCATCTCGGCGAGAATATCACTGTTCTTGCGTGAGTAAAAAAGCATGCATACTTGGGCCCGTGAGGCTCACCTCTCCATTTGCAGGCATGTCCAGTAGACGCATTTGACTAGGTTCAATCGATGCTTTTCGCTAGGTGGTTGCTCCACTGCTGGAGGGTTGCCAGGGTAGTTGAGCTGGTCGCGGTTGATCTTTGCATAATCCCTGGCCGAGGTCAGCTGGCTGAATAACTTCCACGGCAAAAAAGAGCGCTTACGCTTTGACAAGAATCAGGCAGATTCTGCAGGCATTGTTGATCCAGCTCCAGCTTTCAAGCACTCGACCAAACTGTCCCAGATACAAAGCAGCAAGAAGCATTGCCTGTGCATGAGCTACCGTATTGCCGCCCTGCTGGTTCCCAAGTATGTCCGTCGCATAGGAGAAATAGGCCATGCCTGGCAATATATCAATGTTTCTTGCACGGTTGTCCGAGGTGTCGCTTCCGAAACTAGGGTTGGCAGGGTCGGGCGAGTTGTGAAGATAGCCCCACGCTCCGTTCAGCGTCGGGTTCCTGTCACCCTCAGGATGAGGCAGCGTTTTGTCCGTGAATTGGCAGACTTTGCCTAGTGCAAGGACAAGGAGAATAATGGCATTCCGTAGAGACCTCTCGATGCTACCTCTAGAGAGATCATCAGCAAGTCCGTACCCGTCACTAAACATGGTGCTCGATCGCTTCCGCTTCAAGCCACCGTTAAGTCGCTCAGCTACGCCTGCGGGAGACATGGCGCTGTTCTTTGTATCCGGGCTGTATGTGGCACTGAATTCTTTGATCATGGCCCGTAACTTGTTTGGGTTTAGAAATGGATGCAGGTTGTGAATGTTTGCTTGGTATGATTCGTGCAGTGTCCACAAAACGTGAGATCGGAAATCAGGCTTGCCATCTGGACCAAGGCCGCCAGGGTGAGCGTCCCGTCGCGGGAGGTCGCCATTTACGGTGCTAGGACTGGAGTGGCCTACGGGTGGGTATCCCCACACGCCCTCTTTAATAGAGGCAGGGGAAGGAGTGTCCGACTCGACGTAATTCTCCGGACTGCTTGGTCCATGAGCACCATCGTTCAGGTCATGTCCCTCTCCAACACCCCAAACACGAAGCAATCCGCGGTCTTGTTCCAATTGCATGGGGTAATCCTCGATTTTCTTGCCAGCGTCAAGCATCCTTTGGATCTCTGGAATGCCGGCACAAAAGCCTTCCATGGAGGGCCACTGTTCCAGCAAGCGATGAGCCGGCGTAGTGTGATCGCTCTGGAGACCGACTCGCTCCTTGTCTGCGGCTATTTGCGTGTGATTTGTCGCAACGCTATCAGCGGGTGTAGCAGGTGGTTGTGGGGCAGCGGGATAGCTCGTCTCCGTCTTGATGGGCGTAGACGCATGCGCAGCGCCCGGTGATATGTGAGAGTGGGTTGCCACCGGAGACTCGGTTTTCATGCTGTTAACCCGGCTAAATTGCGTTCGTCCTTGGAGAGCGGTGGGTACCCTAGAAGCATGCGGTTCGCTCATCGAGGTGCGGGCGCCAAAAGCGTGCTGCGGAGACGCGTGATCGAATGCGGGCGACGTGTTCTCTATTGGCCTTGGTTCGGAGAGCTTGCTGTCCACGTGCTGTTTCCATATATTAAAATTCTCCACAAAGTGCTTGAGCGTGTCAGAAATATTGTTGACGCTGTCCTGTAGCTGCATCATGCTCCGATCTTGCCTAGTATGCAATGTCAGTCACCGAGTCGTGAGAATGGGTCTTGCAAACGTACTTTGGTGGGGGGACATCCTTGTACTGGCAGTCAAAGTTGTTCTCCCTACAAAATTGACACGGCCTGGCCTCGTCGCATTTTTGCTTCCTGGAACGACAATGGTTGCAGGCCTGCGTGGCTCGAACTTGTTTCCGGCGCATCTGAGCGGTAGCGCTAGCGTTGTACGAGCCCATATAAGGCGTGTTGGCGTACGAAGCCATTGGGGGCTGACCATAATGCGGAGTTTGTGGTAGCGGGGGGGTCTGGAAGGCTGAATCGTTGGGAGGGCTCATGGCAGAGTTGTAGCCGTTGGGAATGCTGGCATGACGCTGATCACGCTGATCAGGATGATTCGTGGGCCATGCGTTGGGACTGCCATGCTCCATGTCTTGGGATGGGGGTTTGGCGTCGACGGTGATGGTGAGGCTGGCCGACCTCAAGCCCTGGTCCGGGGCGACAGTAGGCTGTGGGGTGGGAGGAGGGCGATAGCTGGAGATGGTGTCTTGGGGTACGTGTCTGGCGGGGAGAGTCACCGAAGTGGCGGGGAGGCCATGGGTGCGGTGGCCAGGCGAAGGAATGCTCCTGGGGTCGGGGAGCAGGCGGATATCAGAGGGGGGAAGCGAAGGTGATGGTTGAGGAGGCGCGTACTGTCCAGGGCCGGGGGGAGGGTACGAGGGGGAGGGAGGCGGCAAGTTGTGATGGGTGTTGTGATGGGTGTTGTGATGGGTGTTGTGATGGGTGTTGTGATGGGTGTTGTGATGGGTGTTGTGGTGGGTGTTGTGATGTGGGTAGTAGCGGGACGCAGCAGGAGGAGGAGGAGGAGAGGAGGCCTGAGCCGAGGTGGGATGTGATGGGTGCCGGGAAGGTTGGGCTGAAGGCCGGTGCGGAGGGGGGTGGCCGTTATACACGGGATTGACCGAATCCAGACGGGGCCTTTTGTGGGTGGGCGGGTTCGGATCACCGCCGTCCATCCTTATATCAGACGTTTCCGCTCAGGCCATGCGGCTGGGTTCCGTCACTGGCTATATCACTGCGGAGTAGCTACCTACTGCCACTCGCAGGACCAAGTAGGGTGGAAGCCTTGGGCTTGGGTGCAAGGGCCCGGGCGGGCTGGAGAGGCGAGGGGGGCAATTCACCGCGCAGCAAGTCAAGCGATGGGTGAGGCGGAGAGGGTCTGAACAACGGGCCAATCCGCGTCATGCCTGGGGGGAGAAGAGTTTGACAAGCGTCGCAGGCGTTGGATGTACAGACTCCAGAGCACCTGGCGCCCAGCTGCGTAGGGCAGAGGTGCGGGTGCTGGTGCGGTGCAGAGGCGGGAGCCGGGAGCCGGTCAAGCCGCGCGACGAGGGCCCAGCGATGGGCGGCTTACCATGGAGCGGGGACAGTGCTGGACGCGAGGCGCGATGGCAGCGAAGGCGCGTCTAGCGAGCGAGGGTGGGCGCTGCTCGGTGCTGGTGCTGAGACAGGCCAGTGAGACTGGGGCGGAGCAGACTGCCGGCGGGCGTGGGCGGCGACGGTGGGCGTGAGCGTGGAGGGCGGCGTGGGCGTGGCTGCTGCACGGGCCGTGCGCCCAAGAAGCAAGATGCAGATGCACGCACAGAACAGAACGACGACGGCGGGCGAGGATGGCGTGGCCTGGTGTTGTCGGCGGCGACGGACTGGGTGGTGGGCGACGGGCTCTGGGCGACGGGCGACGGGCGACGGGCGGCGGGCTCTGGGCGGGGACACACAACACGCTGGGGGACACACAACACGCTGGGGGACACACAACACGCTGGGGGACACACAACACGCTGGGGGACACCACGGCACTGCTCGAAATGTGCGCAACAGCACAACACGCCGGGGGGGGCAGAGGAAAGGGCGAGTAGAGGCAGCCGATTTGCCCGAGTCAGCCGCCAGCCTTCTTTACCGCATCTCTGCCGTACGATGAGCGATGAGCGCGCCTCGTCCAGCCACGGTCCCCAGGCCCGGAGCGCTGGAAGGGCCGCAGGCGCAGAGCGCGCCGTGCGCCGCATCTCGATCTCATCCATGATGCAACGGGGCCTCGAGCTGCACGGCGGCGACGAGGACGGGAGAGGACGACGGTGCGTTTGGCAGACGTCGACGCGGCCGCACACACGGGCACCCAAACACGCAGCACTCAGCATGCAGCACGCAGCACGCGGGCCCAACGTGCGACCGTCCGCGAGCGTGCCACGGCCGGCCGGCCGACCTGCGCTGTCCTCCGCACGCGCGCACCGCAGACAGCATCGGCGCAGCGTCGCGGGCTAGCCGCGCCAGTAATGATCATGATGCATGGATTGCCTGTGCGCACGACACCTCGCTGAACTGCACACGGCACTCTGCACCCTGCGCCCTGCGCCCTGCACACCGCACCGCTTCCAGCCTGGCGCCCTGCGCCGCGCTCTTCGAGAAGCCCCCTGGAAGACTCACTGACATGTGTCGGCGCGTCGACCGTCTCTTCGTCTCCCCATCAGCACGTTTCGCCGCTGGCGTCGCGACCGCCGTCGAGAGCAGCGACCATTCCTCACAGGTGAAGCACCCCTCGCGCCCATCGTCCTCCCGACGCCAGCGCCGTGGCAGCAACGCGCTCCCTGCTGAGCCCTATCTCGCCGCGAAGGCGCCGCGCGCGTTGCGAATTTGCGATGCAAGCGATGCGATTCAAATCTGCACCCTCTTTTCATCTTGCCCCTCTTTCCCGAGTCAGGCGCGCACGCAATTCACCCACCAGACTGCGTCGGCGCACTCGCAGGCCGCCCGCTGCTCACGGCTCGCTGCGCACTGCTCACGGCTCGCTGCTCACCAAGTGCTGGTGTGGCCTTCGCCTGCCACGGCCCCTGTTCGTGGCCCTGGCCGTCGGCCCGACTGACTCGGACAGAGAAAGAGAGTCAGATGGCTGGAGTGCAGGTGCAGCCGGGAGCCCGGCAGAGGCAGAGAGGTCAGCTGCCCTCGCAGACGGCACCAAAGCGACCAGGACTAGCCCCGACGCCGCAGAGCGCAGCTGGGAGCATTCCGTATGCCGTACTCTACTATACATGCCGACGCAGTTGCGCCCGCCTCACTCACTACTCTGCCGGTCCGGCGCTGAGGGCGCGAAACAGAAACACCATCAGGTGCCCGCCATTCGCTAGCCACGTCCAAAGTTGAAACGGCGCCGTGTCACGAGAGCCCGGGGTCTTCGATGCTCTTCGCGCCGGCCAGCGTCCCCAGGTAGGTATTGTCCATGGCCATCGAAGCATGATAATATAGAAAGTACACCGCCGGACATGCTCGCTCGCATGCAGCAGCTAGATTGCTTCTGTTCGCCGCCTTTGGCCGTGTCTGCCTCTGCTCGCTGCTCCTGCTGCCCGAACCTGGGAACCTGGGAAGTTGAGAGCTCACGTGGTATGCGCGCCCAACCCAATAACATGGCCCCGCCGTCAGCCTCTCACGAACCTCCCGTCGCCTCCTTGCATGCAACACAGTAGAAGGAACAGAGCGGACAGCAACGTCTCGACCGACGAGAAGATGACAAGTCACAGAACCGTCGTCGACGGGTGACAGGCGAGCCCCCTTCAAACACACTTGAGGCAGGCGCAACCGAACACCCATGACATCACCACTGGGACAGCTGGCGACATACCTTTGTCCCTCGACTGCGACTTTTCGCACATCTTTCCCTCCCACTCATCATCAGTCGTGGCCTTGTTGTATCCCACCTTCGTCTCTCGTCCACTGTTGCCATCGCACAAGGCGGGGTATCCATGGCTTACCTGTTCGCGGCAAGCGCCATCGCCTGCGTGCTTCTGTATCACGGCCTCCTCAAGTACCAGGGCCTCAAGCATAATATTGCGCGCGCAAAGAGTTCTGGTCTTCCCTATGTAGTAACACCAGTGCATGTCTTCAGCGTGGCTTGGCTGGCCTCGTATTATCTGTGGCTCCCGCTTCTGAACAGGCTGCCCGCCTCATGCAAGGGACTGTGGCTCGAGTAGGTGCTGCCACAACCAAACCCCGTCAACAAGCATTAATCGTGGCAACCAGGCTTATGGACCCAGAATGGGCTCACAGACTGGGACACAGGCCATTCGAGAAGATGGGCGCGGATGTGTTTCTTGTCGTTTCTCCCTCGAAACTATCAGCCTTTGTAGCGGATGCAGAAGTCGTCATGCAAATCACTACGCGACGAAATGACTTTCCGAAACCGCTAGAGTTATACACTCGCCTTGACATCTATGGCAAGAATCTAGTTTCCTCCGAAGGAGTGGACTGGCGCATGCACCGGAAGCTAATCACACCGAGCTTTGGAGAGCGCAACAATCACCTAGTCTTTACAGAAACGCTGCACAACACCCAGTCTCTACTTCGATTGTGGGCTGGCGCCAATGGTACCGCAAACCGAAGACTTGATAATACCGGTTTTGATACCATGACCTGGGCTCTGTATATCATCAGCGGCGCAGGCTTCAATGTTCGCGTAACATGGCCACATGATGAAGCCATGTTCCAAGGTGAGAAGATCGATGCAGCCGACTCGGTCTTCGGAGCATCCCAGCCGCCGCCAGGACATAAAATGACCTATCGAGAGGCGCTCGGTGAGCTGCTCCACAATATGATGTGGACGTTCATGGGACCGCCCGAGTACCTTTGTAAGTCTGTTTTCCTGATGTTCATGTTTGAAATTTAGCAATCCCTATTTCATACCATCACCAAGGCTGATGCTTCGTCTAGCAAAATCTCCTTTCAAAATTCATCGTACCGTGGCAACAGCTGTGCAAGAATGGGGAACTTATATGGATGAGATATTCCAAACTAAGAAGAAGCAAGTAGCATCGGGGCAGGGTGCCCACGGCATGGACCTTTTCCAAGCACTAATACGCAATTCTGGGATACTCGATGAAAATCAGACGACTGTTAAGAAGAGCGACATTTTAGGGAACGCGTTCGTGGTGATGCTAGCAGGCCATGAAACCACAGCAAACGCACTTCACTTCTCCCTCATTTTTCTAGCCATGCGCTGGTCGTCTCAAAAACGACTGCAAGAGGAAATAGACGAGATCATTCAAGGGCGGCCTGTGGAAGACTGGAAGTATGAGGACGTGTTTCAAAGGCTCTTTAATGGCATGCCTGCTGCCGTCATAAATGAGACGCTTCGCGTTGTCACACCTATCAACAATATTCCGAAATCAACGGCGCCGGGCCGGCCGCAGCAGTTCACCATGGGCGGCCAGCCGTACACCATGCCGGAAGATACTCAGGTCTCGCTCAGTTGCGCCATCCACAAGAACCCGAAATACTGGCCTGGGTCAACTGGCGAAGAGGGGAGGAGTGGTATGCCCGACACACAAAACTTTAGGCCAGAGCGCTGGCTGGTTAAAAACACGACTACCGAGACCTTCGAGGACATCAACTACGACGACGAGGGACTTCGGGGTCCCTCTGGAGAAGACACGTCATCGAACCTCTTCAAACCTGTGAGGGGCTCTTATATCCCTTTCAGCGAAGGGTTCCGGTCATGCATTGGGCGCCGGTTCGCCCAGGTGGAGCTCCTGACAGCACTTGCAATAATTTTCACTCAGTACAGTGTTGAGCTGGCATTGGACGATTGGGTAAGTGAAACCGAGCTTGAGAAGATGGCAGAGGGTGGGTCAGAGAGGGAGGAGGTCTTCAGGAAGGCGGCAGATCGAGCATGGTATCTACTACAGAAGAAGACTGCGAGCATTATCACCTTGCAATTACGGGGCGCCACGATCCCTATCAGGCTGGTGAAGAGGGGTGCCGAGAAGCTGAAGTTTGATTACTAAGTGTCCAGTAGAATGTAATCTAAATCTACGTTTATATTTTATGCATGCGTTGTAAGAGACCAAAATACGCTCACATGATGACCAAGTCACCATTTAGCATTATGGCAGGTGTCGCATTGTACCTATGCGTATCATGACACCGTAGGTAGGGTCGTGTCACGCCTGTAGAGCGAGGTTAACGTCTGACGTTCCGCTTACGCGCGCGGAGGTGCCACAGTGGCGGTGCGGTATCTATGCGCCGCAGTTCGATTTGTAGACACCCGCCCGCTATTTCCCACCATATCATTCTAGGGAAACGTACAGGGGAACGCATACCATCTCTACATTCACATTCTACAATTCTTGGGATACATTTTAGGGTTCTTGTGTGCGTGCAGCGCCATCGATGCAGCATTGAGGCTCAACCGGCGCCAGAGCCGAAAGCTATACGTTGCAACTTCTCCTGATATTGGAGCTGACGATTCGCGCCCACGACCAAGCTCCACCCTGCTGGTCTAGCTGACAGCTCATTGAGGCTTCGATCCATTCGTAGCGCAATGCGGGCGCTCAATTCTTTGCGGGGCGTGCGCGGCCTCTTTGTGCTCAGCGTATGTGGGCATCTCGGTGCCCTCGCGGGACCGACTATCAATGTTGCGCTGCGAGCTTCCTTCAACGCTGCCCCATATCTGGTGGAGCTCCTGTAAGTTTGGCGCCTGTCTCTGCATGTCTGCCTACTGATAACTCGCAGGGAAACCGCGGCAGAAGAAAACTCGACCGCATACTTTCCCCTCCTCGATCGAATAGCGGACGGGTATTTCGAAGACGCGAAGACGGAGTTGGATCTTTTCACGTC
This sequence comes from Laburnicola sp. R22_1, assembly GCA_014281115.1. NCBI lineage: Eukaryota > Fungi > Ascomycota > Dothideomycetes > Pleosporales > Didymosphaeriaceae > Laburnicola > Laburnicola sp. R22_1. The sequence goes on along the minus strand of JACONQ010000001.1, from coordinate 2,518,408 downwards.
ATTTGTGCAGTTACTAGAGGCAGACGGCCATATCACAGAGGCCGAGACCCTCTCGTCGTTCCAATTCGCGCTTTCAGTTCGATCGGCCGCCCCGCGGATAGAAGCACACTACCAGTTCTACAACACGTCGGTCGAACCGTCGTTGCAGGGGGAGCAGGAGCTGGACTGTGCCACATGGGTAGCATTTGGCGGGAAGCAATATTGCTCTCCGCAGTTGGAGGAGAGCCACGGAAGCGTGAAGAGCGAGCGGTGGGTACCACACAAGGCAAGACAAGACTGCGTATGGTGGCTGATACACGAGCAGACCTTACGAACTACCTTTTGACCGCGTCCTCGGAAACAGCTCGCATGCGTTGCCTTCAATCCTATACACTGACATCACCTCGCCTTCGTTCGCCACATTCCACAAGCTACTGAGCAAAACCGCACAGGAAGGGAAGACGTCGTACCGTATTCGACACAAGCCGTCTGGCAACGCATCAAAGTCGCCCCTGGTGGTGAATGGCTACGGGGTAGCATTGCAGCTGAAAAGGACCGACTACATTGTTATTGATGATCGTGCGCCAGCTGAACAAAGAGACACACCTGCGGCGCAGAAGCCACTGCACGCGGAGCTGCATGATGATGGCGACGTGTCGGACTTGAAGCCGCTTTCCAAAGATGAGGTATCCGATTTAGGACTGAAGGCGGCCAGCTTTGTAATGCAGAGCGACCAACCCATGGATACTCTTATGAAGCTCGTGCAGGACTTCCCAAAGTACTCATCTGCCATTGTGGCCCACAACGCCTCCGAAGAGTTTGCCACAGAACATGTATACAATCGCGAGCAACTGCTCCCCTCCGGTTATAACATCATCTGGATCAACGGCGTACAGGTGCCTGCGCGTGACGTGAACCCTTTTGCGCTTCTGGAGCATCTGCGCCGAGAGCGTCGTCTGATAAATGGAGTGCGCAGCCAAGGTCTCTCTGGACCTGACGCCATCTCTCTACTTTCCCATTCCGCCATCACAGAGACGCAAGCAGAGGATGAGCCTCAGCGGTACGATTTCCGAGATGAGACCGAAGGTGGCAACGTCATTGTTTGGATGAACGACATTGAAAAGGACTCCAGATACGAAAACTGGCCTTCGGGCCTTCAAGCGGTAAGGTCCTCCACTCAAAGGTGAAATGTCTACTAACGGATGTCTAGCTCTTGCAACGGACGTATCCGGGTCAACTACCCTCAATCCGTCGGGATATCCACAATGCCATCGTGCCCGTTGACTTCACTTCGGAAGAAGATGTCTCCATGGTCACCGAGACTGTACTGGGTCTTGTCAAGCGCATGGTCCCTATTCGGTGGGGACTTGTCCCCAAAATTAACACACCAGGTGCTTTGGAACAAGCAAAGGTCGCATATCATTTACTCGATACTTATGGTCTGAGGACTTTGACTAAATATCTTGGGGCTGTGAGTGAGCCTGCATGATACTGTCTAACGGTACTTACTGACGTGTGTAGTCCCTAGAGGCAAAGAAGTTGGCTCACCCCGACAAAGCCATTTTCGATGCTTCTATCAGCGACGCCACGCTCCGTGCTGAGCATGAAGTTCTGCTGCTCGCCGATGTGCTGGGCTCCGAAGAGATCGGGCAACGCGTAAAAAGTGCGAAGAGGTACCTCGAGCGCCTGGCAGCAGATGGGCCAGGTGCCCCAATATTCGTCAACGGAGTGGCCATTAGCAAAGATGAGGCATGGTTGCAATACATGAGCCAGCGCATCAGCACCGATCTCCGTCAGATCCAGCAGGGTGTCTTTGAACAAGCATTCCAAGAGGACTCCTGGATTCCGCAGTACTTCTTGTTCCAGGCTGCGGCTAAGCGCAATCCACTAATCATTCCGGAGAACGAGAAGAACATCACGCTGGTCAATATGGCAGAGTTTGAAGAGACACACGGAGCCATTTTCAACATGATGCCTCGTGTTCAGGCTGCCGAGTCAGCTAACAAGGAAGACTGGGCGCATATTACCCTTATTGGGGACTTTGACTCGGATATCGGACTGACTCTACTCAAGTCAACCGCACAATACCGCGAGGAGAACCCAAACGTCGAAGTTGTGCTCATCCACAATCCGCAAGCAGGCGCCGAGCGATCCAGTGCCTCTGAGGATATTCTGGAGGCATGGGCTAAATCGCTACACGATCTTAGCATCGACCAGCTACAGAGTATCGCTACTCGAGAGCCTAGCTTCTCTCCAACGCAAGCAAATTCCACAATCTTTTGGAAGGCGGCACAGCCCATCCACGAGGCTTTCGGCCTCCAGCCTGGTCAGCATGGTATTCTGGTCAACGGTCGATTTGTGGGACCAATTCGTGCAGAGCAAGCCCTCTCCAAATCTGATGTCGAGACATTGGTCACGTACGAGACGAGAAAACGAATGGAACCCCTAAGCAAGGCTCTTAAAGCTCTGGAATTAACAGAGAAGATTGCGTCTCCGTTTGACGTTGCCAAGATCCAGTCACTTGTCGCGCTTTCTACCATCTCAGATGTTCCAGAAGGTATATTCGAGTCGGCATCCACTCTTAGAATGGACAGGTTCAAAGTCTGGGACGACACTCATACGGCAATAATCAAAGGCGACAACAACACTGCCATAGTTCAGATTGTTGCTTCGATTGATCCTGCGACAGAACTGGCACAGAAGTGGATTCCAATCTTGAAAGCACTGTCAGACATGGACGGCGTTTATCTGAAGCTATTTTTGAACCCTAAGCAAATGCTGCAGGAGCTTCCTGTCAAGCGCTTCTACCGGTATCTACTCGACTCTAAGCCGAAGTTTAATGAGGATGGCTCAGTCGGCAATTTGGAAGCTCACTTCTCTGGTATTCCCAAAGAAGCACTTCTCAATCTGGGCATGGATGTTCCACCATCTTGGCTTGTTGCACCCGAGGAGTCCATTCAAGACTTGGACAACATCAAGCTCAGCACCCTGTCCGCTGGCGCCAATATTGACGCTATTTACGGTCTCGAAAGCATTCTCATTGAAGGCCACTCACGCGATACCTCCAACAGTGGCCAACCTCCTCGCGGTGCTGAAGTCATCCTCAGTACCGAGAAAGACCCTCATTTTGCCGACACCATCATCATGGCCAATTTGGGATATTTCCAATTCAAAGCTAATCCGGGCTTCTACAACATCCAGCTAAAGGCAGGCCGAAGTCAAGAGATTTTCTCCTTCGATAGTGCCGGTCCTGCAGGCTGGGCTCCTGTCCCTGGCGATGAAACAACCGAGATCGTCCTCATGTCCTTTCAAGGCCTCACGCTCTTTCCTCGCCTCTCCCGCAAGCCTGGCCAAGAGACCGCAGACGTTCTTGCATCGGAAGATTCCCTCGCCGTGGAGCTTATGGAGAAAGGTAGCCAAAAGGTAAACAAGCTCCTTAGCAAAGTCGGCCTCAACTTCAACACAGAGAAGGTCCTTAGGCAGGGCGCATCTCTATTTCAAAGCGCCAAGTCCTCCGGCAAAGGCGTACAGGCAGACATCAACATCTTCTCTGTTGCGTCGGGTCATCTGTACGAGCGCATGCTCAACATCATGATGCTCTCCGTGATGAAGCACACCAACCACACAGTCAAGTTCTGGTTCATTGAGCAATTCCTCTCCCCCTCCTTCAAGTCCTTCCTCCCGCACATGGCCGCAGAATACGGCTTCGACTATGAAATGGTCACATACAAGTGGCCGCACTGGCTGCGTGCTCAATCGGAAAAGCAGCGCGAAATCTGGGGCTACAAGATTCTCTTCCTTGACGTGCTCTTCCCCCTCGACCTGGACAAGGTCATCTTCGTCGACGCCGACCAAATTGTCCGCACAGACATGTACGAACTCGTGCAGTTCGACCTGCAGGGCGCACCGTACGGCTTCACACCCATGTGCGACTCGCGCACCGAGATGGAGGGCTTCCGCTTCTGGAAGACGGGCTATTGGGCGAATTTCCTTCGCGGAAGACCATACCACATTTCGGCGCTCTACGTCGTCGACCTGGTGCAATTCCGACGCCTCGCGGCGGGCGATCGCCTCCGCCAGCAATACCACTCCCTCTCTGCGGATCCCGCATCCTTGTCCAACCTCGATCAGGATCTGCCCAACCACATGCAATTCAACCTCGAGATCCAGAGCTTGCCGCAGGAGTGGCTGTGGTGCGAGACGTGGTGTGCAGACGCGGACCTGAGCAAAGCCAAGACGATTGACTTGTGTAATAATCCGCAGACCAAGGAGCCGAAATTGGAACGGGCGAGGAGACAGGTCCCGGAGTGGAATGTGTATGATGAGGAAGTGGCTGCGTTGGCGCGTCGAGTCAAGGGGGAGAGTGCCAAGGAGGCGGTTGATGTGCAGGAGCAGATGCAGGTCGAGGAGAAGCGGAAAGCGGAGGCGGAGAGGAAGAGAGATGAATTGTAGATACTGGGATGGCAGCGGGTGCGGTCCAAATAGGTTGGGTGTAGCATCGGCTTTCGCCTTGGCCTGCCTTTGTGTGCGGATAGAGGAAAATGCCATGTTAGCGTATGCGACTATATGTGTATTGTTGAGCCCTTGCATTTCGACCTTTCCACTTGATGCATGATGTGAATCGTGCTTGTGTAAATCAATCTCTTTTCAAATGCATTGTTGCGTGTACGGAGTGCGGCTATCTGCATAATGATGCGACGACAGGTCCCTACACGATCTACGCACGATCTACGGCCTCGACTACTTTCTAGGTAAGCCGTCGCTCATACTCTGATGAATCCTGTGCACCCGAGATGTCACTGTACGCCCTGCGCCTAACGTTATTGAAGATCTTCGTTATATTAAAATTCTAACTAAGGTCGAGTCTGCACTATACATAGAGAGGAGTAAAATAAAAGGCACTAAAACCTAGTACCTAGCACATAGTAGTAGTAACAAAATATACATAAAATAATAATAATTTTATTGTCGATGTTTTGCACGGCATTATTGTTGACGGCAGTCAGCGCGCAACGTTATAAAAAATGCTGATGTCCCTTGATGACGCTTCTTCCAACATTACAGTTTTGCGAAGTATGCTCACCATCTTCACCGAACACCTTTCAGGCGCTTTTTGGGTGGTACTGGCGATAGGTGTAGTCGTATGTTCGAACATAGCGGTATTGCGGGGTCGTTGCAACTGACATCTTGCAGTATCGTATATACATACCGTCGTTTGCAATCTTACGCTACACCCAGCTGCAGGATTTCCTGGACCTCTACTATGGCGTAGCTCACGTCTGGGATACATGCACTCCGTATAGAGCGGCCGATATCACATCGACTCCGTCGCATTGCACAAGAAGTACGGGCCTGTGGTTCGGGTGGCGCCCAATGAGCTTTCATTTGCCGGTAGTCAAGCATGGGAGGATATATTCTCAAATCGTGGCTCTGCCCCAGCATTCGCCAAATCGGCAAGCTGGCATGGCGTAAGTGTTGCGTATCTCTTTCAATGGATGACCGTGATTTGATGGATCCGTAGGCGCAACCTGGGCGTCCAAAGGCCATTACCAACTGTCTAGATCGAGACGAACATGCGCAGATGCAGAGAAAGATGGAGCCTGGATTTGTCGAACGAGCCGTCGCGAGTCAGGAAGGTATCATACAAAGCTACGTCGAGCTCTTCATTCGCCGGGTCCGGGAACGCGTCACGGGCTCTGAAAAGGGTGAGGTTGCTCTCGATGTGTCGCAATTCGTTACGCTCGACATCACCGGCCAGCTCGCCTTCGGAGAGGACTTCGGGTGCCTGAAGCACAGCCAGATGAATGATTGGATGAGCGTCATTTTTAACAGTATCAAGGCACACGTCCTTTTTGAGACGCTTTGGCACTATCGCTGCGTAGCGTGGGTTTTGGACCGCATGCTGGCGAAAGTTGTGAGAGAACAGAGCGATCACCATTGGGAAATCGTGAAAGCGAAAGTCGACGCTCGGATGAAGAAAGAAACCAGAGCGCCGGATTTCATTGAGTTGTGGCAGACAGACGACAAGGTAGGAGATGGACTGCACATGGGAGAGGTATATGCAAATGCTTTGACAACGATGATAGCTGGGACTGAGACGTCGGCAACAGTCCTCACCGGAACGATGAATTGGCTCGTCCACGAGCCAGTTAATTAGCTGCTTTGACGAAAGAGATCCGCACGCGGGTTGAGACGGAGGAGGGCATAACACTGGTGGCCCTCAAAACGTTGCCTTACCTGCATGCCGTGCTCTGGGAAGGCATGAGACTATGCACCCCGATACCGGTCAGTCAACCCAGCTTGTCGCGGCCAGAAGGAGGTCTAGTCGCTGGAAACTACGTCCCCGGAAATACGTTCATTAGTATCAGTCAAGTAGCTCTCTCGATGGACCCAAAGCGCATTCACAACGCCACCTCGTTCTGTCCGGAACACTGGCTTCCCGACGCAAGCAGCCATGCCGGAAGTGTCTTCTTCAACGACGACCGGAATGCGGTGCAGCCGTTCAGCGTTGGACCCAGAAGCTGCATTGGGAAGCCGTTGGCGTTGCTGGAGATCAAGCTGGTTCTGTCAAGGTCTGTATGAGCTTTCGATGTTGGGAAGGCGGATGCTCGGGCTGGACATCTGGTATGGCAGGAACAGAAGACGTGCTCGTTTGTGGAAAAGCAGGGGTTGGAGGTGAGTGTGAAGAAAAGGAAGTAGGCGGCTTTACAATGGGGCTACCCGTGGATCGTCGTTGGTAGCTTGCGCCTCTTTTAGTTGACAGGCTCGCGATCAGCAGCCAATGCATAGCCCTCGGCTCTATACTCGTCCGCGTCCGGGGCGATGCCCATAGGCCCATGGCTGCCCATGTCCCCGCCCGCCGGCGTCTTCAGGGCGGCCCCCTCGTGCAGATACAGCACCAGGCGGAAGGCGGCGCTGCCGTTGAGATAGTACCTGTGCAGGCGCTTGCTTCTCAGAAAACCCAGACGTTCGTACAGCTTCAGCGAGGCCTTGTTGGTGACTTCGGTCTCGAGCACGATCTCGTCGGCGGCGCGGGCGGCCATGGCATCGATGGCCATGCAGACGAGCTTGGTGGCGATGCCACGGCCGCGGTACGACTCCTGGACGGCGAGCATGGCGATGTAGCCGCGGAAGGTGCCGCTGCGGTGGGGCTCGAGTTTGCAGACGACGACGCCGACGAGGGCGTGGTCCGGGTCGAGGGCCTCGTGTGCGTCAGCAACCGCGGCATTGTACCTAGCAGGTAGGTGGATATGCCGATGACGAGACGGGCGCGCAGTACCATGTAGCATAGATGGCCCCATTGATAGAGGAAGTAGCGGTAGACGTAGATGCTGTACGGCTCCGAGAGGTCTTTGGAGATGAGCTGGCGGATGGCGGGCAGGTAGGCCTCCTCGCTGGCGCCGTCGTACTGCACGTACTGCAGCGCGTCGGCGCTGTGCTTTGCATCCGTGTCGTCGCCCATGTCTTCTCGAACCGAGAGAAAAGACGTTGAGTGCCTTGTGCAACAGATGGAAAAGACGGTGACCGTGAACAGATGGAAAAGACGCGTTGGCAATGGCCAAAGGAGCGAATAGTCAAGAAGAAAATCAACGCGTCATGCACGTCGTGGTTGAAGTTGGTCGTCGCGTCGCGCTCCTGCGTGCCTTCTCAAACGGATAGAGAAGGCACGTTGGAGGCACAGGAGGGAGGTGCTCCGACGGCCTGCCCCGCGCCTGCCCCTCGCGGCTTGGAACGGCTTGGTGCGGCTGGCTCCAGGTCGCCCTCACGCTCTCTCCACCCCTCCACTGCTGCGCTACACCTGGCCATGTCCTTCCTCAGGCGTCGCTTTGGCGCCCCCACCGACAACGACGACAACAACGACGACAACAACGACGACCCCCCCCATGTCTCCCGCGAACCCACGCCCGCCCCGGACCGGCCTGCGGATTTGCGCGTCATCACGGCCGAGAAGCTCGCGACGCTGAAAAAGGGCAAGCATGGCAAGCGGAAAACCGTCTGGATCTTTGGGCTGGGCGGCCTGTTTGGCGTGCTGGTCGCCGCCTTCTTTGCGGGCAGCAACGACATGCTCCCCCTGAGCAGCTTGGAGGGCGTGAACCTGGATAGTCTCATGGACGCGCTGCCCGCAGGCTTCTTGCGGGATGCCCAGCAGCTGCAGGTACGCGCCACCACGTCGCCATACCGACAGCAGAGCATGCGTGCTGACCAGCCCGGCCCCGCAGAAGCAAGAGCGCGACGCCGTCAACTACGACTCGTTCGCCGTGGGCCTCCACGCCCGCTCGCAGGGCATCGAGGCCGTCCACCCCGTCATCATGATCCCCGGCGTCATATCCACCGGCCTCGAGTCGTGGGGCACACAAGACGAATCGCGCCAGTACTTTCGCAGGCGCCTGTGGGGGTCTTGGACCATGATGCGCGCCCTCGTCATGGACAAGCCGAACTGGAAGAAGCACATCATGTTGGACATGGACACGGGACTGGACCCGCCCGGCGTCAAGCTGAGGGCCGCCCAAGGCTTTGACGCCACCGACTTCTTCATCACGGGCTACTGGATATGGAACAAGATCCTTGAGAATCTGGCCACGGTGGGCTACGACCCGACCAATGCCTTCACAGCCGCATACGACTGGCGTCTTTCCTACATGAACTACGAGAGGCGAGACCAGTACTTTACGAGGCTCAAAGCACACATCGAAATCGCAGTCCGCGTCAAGGACAAGAAGGTGGTGCTGCTTTCGCATTCCATGGGCTCGCAGGTCCTATACTACTTCCTGCACTGGGTCGAAGCCGAGGGGCACGGAAACGGTGGGCCTGGCTGGGTCGACGCCTACATCGACTCCTGGATCAATATCAGCGGCTGCATGCTTGGCGCCTTGAAAGGCATGCCCGCTCTTCTGTCCGGCGAGATGAAAGACACAGCTCAACTCAACGCCTTCGCCGTCTACGGCCTCGAAAAGTTTCTCTCACGCCACGAACGCGCAGAAATCTTCCGCGCCATGCCTGGAATTTCGTCTATGCTACCTCTCGGCGGCAGCGCCGTTTGGGGCGACAATGGCTGGGCACCAGACGACCAGCCGGGCCAGAATGTCTCGTTTGGCAACTTCATCCGTTTTGCGCGGGGAAGCAACTCGACTCTCACAGTCAAGAACTTGACCGTAGAGGAAAGCTTCCCGTACCTCTATCAGAACAGCGAAACCTGGTACAAGGATATGGTCCAGCAGAGCTACTCCCACGGCGTCGCGCATACCGCCAAGGAAGTCGAAGACAACCAGCTCATTCCTGCCAAATGGGTCAATCCGCTCGAAACTCGGTTGCCACTCGCAACTAATCTGAAAATATACTGCTTCTACGGCGTAGGCAAGCCCACGGAGCGCGCATACTACTACAGGGACGATCAAGATTCGCTGAGCAAGCTCAATGTTACCATCGACACGGCATTCACCAACGGTAATGTCGATCATGGTGTTGTGCTGGGCGAGGGCGACGGCACCGTGAACTTGCTGAGTACGGGGTATATGTGTGCGAAAGGCTGGAAGATGAAGCGGTATAATCCGGCTGGTGTGAAGGTGAAGACGTACGAGATGCCCCATGAGCCCGACAGATTCAGTCCGAGGGGCGGACCGAACACTGGTAAGCCATCATCTCACATCTGCGATACTTTTCACTAACTATGCGCAGGCGACCACGTTGACATTCTCGGGCGCTCGTCCCTCAACGACCTCATTCTACGCGTTGCTGGAGGCAAAGGCGACCTCATTGAAGAGACGATCCATTCCAACATCCGACAGTACGCCGATAATGTGAAGATATACGAAGAAGGCGAACCCGGGGACCGACGGCATGTACCGCCCTGATCAGGAGTCGGCTTTTGTTGCAAATGATACACTGTAACCATATTGGGTAGGGAAGCGCGGCGTTTTGGATGGAGGGACTTGTTTTTGATGCACATCATGATACCAACAGAGCGTTTCCGTCCGGCATGCATTTGCGTCGTCTTTAAGACGTCGACGTCGAGGAAGCAGCAGCTCACTTAACCACTGTTTGCGCGTCGCCACATGCGAACATGCTCTACTCGCTTTTTTTCCCCTAATCAAACATGTAGGCCGCCCATTTCTGAGTTAGCCTCCTCAATTTCACACTTGAGTTGTTTGTCAGCTTCTCGCTTGCAAACAGTATTATTGGCTTGGCGTATCACATCGAGCATGCACAAGTCGCAAGGAACAAGCCAATCGAGACACGACGTTGCGGATGATACTGATCCGGCGCTTGACCTCAACTCCGAGCACCGCTTGTTGGGCAATGCGAGGCGAATCTCGGGGTAAAACAGCTCGTCAACTCTTCACAATTGGTAGCTCATTACGGAGCGAGTTCGAGGATTAGCTGTACATGAATAGACAAAAGAATGTAACAAGTATACAACACATAAGAAAGAACAATCAATTAGCGCGTCGGTGCTCATAACAATGCAGAATCCATCAAACGCCATATCCAATCCGATTCCCCAGGTATCATAAAGGTATCATGCCCATCATGCGCCTCACCCAAGATACCGTCATCCACATTACGCCGTAGCCTGCACAACCTTGAATCCCTCTGCCACCATTTTTTGGATTTCTTCGTCCTTGTGCTGCAGCTGGCCTAGCGTAAACGCGACATCGTTCCACTGCCTCTCGTTCTCCGCCCTCGGCAATCGCGCTGCCAGTTTGTTGGACAACTGTTTTGCATGCTTGTCCTATTTCAATGAGCCAACCGTCACGTCTATTGAGAATTGCGAATTTACATACCTTTTCAATGAAGCCTGCCAAGTATTTGATAATTCTCCTGAACGCATCTTCGTCCAGAGCAGTATCCGCACTCAAGATACTAAACATGTCTACAAATTGATTGTAAACAGCATTGTCCTTGGTTGAAAGCTCGGAGAAGAACATCCGCGTCATGTCTGCAATCTTCTTGTCGCTATCTTCTAAGCATTTAGCCATTTCACCCAACTGGCCTTTGACCTTGACCTGCCCCGCTAGAATGAGGAACGTGAGCGTCATGAGACATGTACGCTTGACGCTTGGGTCACCATCTTTGAGTCGGCGGTAGAGAAAGTCGGTGTTTTCGTCGATGAGGTGGTTGAAACAGACAGCCATGTCGCCCAGCGCAACAACGAGGTTGCTGCGGACCACCGCGTCCTTGCTCCTTTCCAAGATGGTCAACAATAACCCAAGGTTACTTTCGCAGTATTCCGAGCTCACGCACATGAGCTTCGCCAGGCAGAGAGCGGCTTGGGCTAGCAGGGTTGGATGGTTGTACGAGGTGTTGTTGGCGCAGATGTCTGCCACCAGCGGGCCAAAATTAGCCAGGAGAGATTGTTCGCCGTACAAAAGCTCTCGTTCCCGGACTCGAGCAATGGCTTCGGTGAAATCATCTTCGGTAGTTCCAGCCATGAGGTCCAGCTCATCTACCTCCTCGGGGGCCGGCGTCTGCTCTTTGTTGGTCAACCTTTTCCTGCCCTTCTTCACAGGTGAAGGATTCCCTGCAGCAAGAGATTTGTGTGGAGTAGCCATAGTCTTCTTTTCCTTTTCGGCCTTGCGTCGCTTGAACTCCAACTCGCAAAGCTCGAGGTGGACAATCTGCTTAATTGCAACATGCCCGACAATGAAAAGTAGCTGGGAAAGGGCAAGAGCAGGGTTCTGTTTCTTAGGTTGCGCGTCCTCCGCCAGGGCTTGAGGCGACCCTTCTTCCAAGGGCGTGGGCTGTTGGTTGGCTTCCTCCGTCCCCGATCCGCTAGATGTAGGTCGTGAGGGTGCCTGAGGTGCAAAGACATGCTTCGTCTGTCGTCGCAGTATCTCGGAACATAGAACATCCGGATGCTTTGAGAGGACATAGATGGCACTAATAGCCTGCTCAGCTACTCCGAACCACTCCTTGTCGTCGGAGACTATTTCGCAGATGGCAGCAAGCTTGACCAGTACAGCATGGTCGTTGGGCAGCTTGGCTACTTGTGCTGGAGCAGCGCTGCTTGCTTGTTTGCCGGGTGGTGGGCTGATGCGGCGAAGTGCAACGCACGTATACCGAGCTAGCCCGAGATCACGTCGACCAAGCTCACCTAAACCGATGCGCAGGCAGAGCTCCATTTCTTGAACAATTATCTCGGGCCGAGCGAGCGCAAGCATTCCCAACACTATAATGGCTCCTCGACGTTGGGTACGCGAGAAGGCCTTTCTCTGATACCCGTATATCTGCCACAGCTTCTGGATGACTAGCTCTGTCACTACATCTTGTTTGTGTTTGACTCGCTCGTCCACCAGACCTTGCTTCATCATCGTACTAAGCAACTGTTCAAGTGAGGTAAGCTCTGCGGGAGTTGTGCCGAATGTAAGACTGATCATGTTCTCGGTGATGAACCTAGCGGTGTCATTTGCATCGAGGTCACCCGGAGGGAGGAAAAAGAGCGTCTTGTAACACTCCATGAGGTGTGTCTGGACGCCTTTCCCCTCGTCGTTGTTGCTCTTCGTCCAGATAAGTCGGAGCATTCGCCGGATACCGTTGCGTGCATTAGGGATCTTGTATGCATCGATCTTGGTGAAGAAGTCCATTGCCTCGATAACCTCGCTCTTGTTCTTAGCTGAGAGAAGCTGCGTCACGATGTCAGCTGCCTCGTTCACGATTCCGGCAAATTTCAAGGCGTCCATGTAGTACTTTCTCCCTTTTTGTAAGACGTCCATCTTCTGGGCAGTAGCAGCTTCTTCCTGGAGTTTATTGGCTAGAGCCTGTCTCTCTTCTTCGGTCATTTCGTCAAAGGCCTTTGGTTCTTCTGAAGCGGCGTTCTCCGCCTGGGTTGCATCCTGTAGCAAGGATTCATCTACCGTTTGTTCTCCTGGGGTGAGATTTTCCCGCAACGCCTCGGGTGGTTTCAAGGCATTGATCTGGCCCTCGAACATTTCTAGACGCTCCGTCATGTTCTTCATCGACAGTAGCTTCATATCCCCGGGTATTTTGTCGAATGGATGTGTTTCCACGAGTTTTGAGAGTAGCTTGATAGCATTCCGACGAACGTTGCTGCTTTTATCTTCCAGGCTCCGCGCTGCCAACTCAGCAGCCGTCTGCCGCCGCTTATTATACTTATGTTCAAGGTCGCAGAGTTTGACGTATACTTGAAGGACTCGGCACCGACAATACGGATTGATGTCGAGAAATCTTTCTTCGAGAACATCAAAGTAGAGATTGATATGATTTTTGTAGGTTTCACTCCGTTCATCGCCAGACTGCTTGCTGAGCATAGCGATCAAGTTACCACACACATCAATCATGGCGCAGCGCAAAGTATATGACTGCAGTCGGGTCAGAATTGTCTCATGACAGGTGGGCTAAATCAACACGTACTTCGCTGTCAAGCAGATTTGCAAGCTGCGCCATCTGTTTAATGACAAGATGTGGCAGCAGCTCCGAGATCCGGGTCAGGAAGGTTGAGATGGACTTTGGGCCCTTGAGATCTGTGCTGCTGAACTCTTTGCTGCTGACATCACGAAGGACTTCTTCCGTGAGCTGCGGATAGTCGTATTGCTCCGCCAGTATCTGTAGAAACTCGGCCATGGGTTCTGACAAATGCTCAAAATAGGTCAGACTTTGGTTAATAGACGTTTGAGCAGCTGGAATATATGTCAGTGTACTGTGTTTGTTACGCCAATGACGACTTACTGTAAGCGTGGCCATGGTGCTTGACTGCAATGCACAGCACCCTGAAGCAGTGCATGCGTATCGCATTATTCTTGACTCTCGCCTCGTTCTCCAATATGTAGTAGACAGGCTTTGTAAAGAGGCCAATGAAGGTATCTCGTTCAGACGTTGTGACAAATATGCGGCCAAGCTTGAGCTTCAACACCTTGCTGATCCTGTCTAGAGCTGCTTCGAGCTGTGCCGATGCATCCCAGACGTCGTCTTTGCCGGACTTGGACTTGGACTTGGCACCCTTTCCACGACCTCGCGCTGCGGGCGCCGAGGCCGATTTTTCCAGCGCTTTCGTCTCGACGGCGGATATGGTCCAGCGGAGGAGGAAGGCGTACATCTCCAATAGCGTCTTATAATGCGGCACCGCATCCTGGTCATCCTCTTTGTCCGCGTGCACGATGTCGGCCTGCGTGGAAAGTGAGGATACGATAATGTCGAGGATCTTGCCAAGCGTGGCTGGAGGTATCTGCGAGGAGAATCTGGATCAACAATCAGCGGCCGAGTTCTGTTTCACCAGTTCTGGTACATGCAGGAAAGGCAGGCACGCACTTGAGGAGGAATTGCAGCGTGTCGAAGCAGGAGCTGCGAGTGATGGCTTCGGGGCTCTCTGCGAGGGCATCGAGCACGGGATTCAGCTCCGAATTGACCAAGGCCGCCGAATTCAGCAACTCTGGCTCATGTTCGCAGTCCTGCAGCGCTTGTGGCGCTTCGGGCGTGGCTATCGAGGCCGGGTCGTTGTCGTAGTTCTTGATGGCCTCGTTGATGTCGAAGTCCACGCGCGAGTCCATGGTGCGCAGTGCAGAGTCGCAGGCGAGGAAGGAAGCAGACCAACAAGCAAACAAACAAACAAACAAACAAACAAGGAGTGTGAGAGGAAGTGGACGGAGGGGCGCGCGTCTGCTGTTGGCTGTTGTGCGCGCCAGATGTGATGGCGGCCGCTGTGTTTGGCGGGCGGCGGGCGGCGGGCGCATTGTTGTGAATTAGCCGAACGCGGCGTAGCGCCGCCTGCGGGACCCATGGTTCGATGCTGCAGGCGCGACCCGCGTGTTTATATTGGCCGCCGCCCGGGCAAAGCACCACCACAGCAGCAACAGCAGCAACAGCAGTGACAGCAGCAACAGCAGCAACAGCAGTGACAGCAGCAACAGCAGCAACAGCAGTGACAGCAGCAACAGCAGCAACAGCAGTGACAGCAGCAACAGCAGTGACAGCAGTGGCCGCACGCAACGCGCCCACAAGCATGGCCAAAGCCCGCGTGCCGCTGCAGCGCCGTGCCGACGACGTAGGCATCCACCAGCATCATGATCATGTCGAGGAGCAACCCGAAGAGATGTTGGACGAGAGCGCCGACCCGCTCGAAGAGAGCGGGCGCACTGTCGACACGAGCGAGGAGGAAGAGGTAGACCATCTCGTGGCTGAGGACATCGAACGCTTCGAGAACAGTTTCGTCGGCATCAACAAGCGCTACCGAGTCCTCAACCGCATCGGAGAGGGTGAGTCTTCCATCGGCCCGGACTGCAGCCGGACGGCTCGACTAACAGGAGCTTGCAGGCACCTTCTCAACCGTATACAAAGCTGAGGACCTGGAGTATTACAAGTACGAGAACCGCTGGGACGCCGACGAGCGCGAGCAGCGCAAGTGGTCGTCGCCCGCGAGCAACTCCAAACGGTCGTCGCGGCGGCCTCACTATGTGGCCATCAAGAAGATATACGTCACCAGCAGTCCCATCCGCATCTTCAACGAGCTGGAGCTGCTCTACGACCTGAAGAACTCCGACTCGGTATGTCCGTTGATCACCGCCTTCCGCCACCAGGACCAGGTCGTCGCCGTGCTTCCCTACTTCCAGCATCAAGACTTCCGTGATTACTACAAGGACATGAAGGTCTCCGAGATGCGTCTGTACATGAAGAGTCTGCTCACTGCACTGCGATCAGTGCACCAGAAGAAGATTCTGCATCGTGACGTCAAGCCAACCAACTTCCTCTACAACAAATGGCAGACTCGAGGAGTCCTCGTCGACTTCGGTCTTGCCGAACGGGAAGGCACCGATTCACACCAGTGCAACTGTACCCTTACGTCCGATGAGCGCCGCTACAGGATTGCGCACAGCGTCTATGCTCAGAATCAGCAAGCTGGACATCAGACATCCAGCTATCCAAAGAACGACACGCGGAGTAGCCGTCGGGCGAACCGGGCTGGTACTCGTGGCTTCCGCGCCCCAGAAGTGCTTCTTAAATGCACACAGCAGACTACCATCATCGACATGTGGAGCGCCGGCGTCATTCTCTTGACGTTGTTGACTCGGCGTTTCCCCTTTTTTCACAGCGCCGATGATATCGACGCCCTCTTGGAGATTACCACAATTTTTGGACGCAAGAAGATGAAGGAGGCCGCCCTGCTTCATGGCCAAGTCTTTGAAACGAACATCCCGAGTTACAGCGAGCATGGCCACAGTCTCGAGAAAATCATTTTGTGGTGCACAGGCCGCACCGATGCCGACAAGAATGCCCCAAAGAAGGAGCTAGACGAGGAAGAGAAGGAAGCGGTGGCGTTTTTGTACCGGCTTTTGGAATGCGACCCCGCTAGGCGCATGACGGCAGACGAGGCTCTACGACACCCATTCCTCACGAAAGCATACGAGGACAGCGAAGCGGACGATGACATGGTTGACCTAGTCGAGGTGTGAAGAGTTGTACGGTTTATCATGTCTATTCACGGGGGATTAGTCAGCGCATTAAGCGGCATGGGATGGCGTACTGCCTCTAGGCACGGTATCTGGAGTTGTTCTACCTTTGCATTTAGGGATGGCGGGCTTGTTGTTGTTGCGATACCCTTCAGCTGTTGTATGAAATAGGCACACGTTCAGAGTATTGATTCCTGATACAGATAATAGCCAGGCGGTTGTACTTGGTCAACCGCTTGCCGGGCTGTCTCAAGCGGGTCGATAGGAGTATGTTACATGTCAGGGTACTACGGTACGGTCCGCGGACGCCCAATGCTAGTATTTGAGAAACGGCTCTTTTGTACACGATTATCTTACAGATGTCATGGCACAGGTCTGGCAAGCCGCGATGTCTAGGTCGTCTGCACCCTTGCATCCTTGACCTTTGCTTCGGATATCTCCTCTTCTTTTGTGTGTCGCCCTGGCGGAAGCCGCCGCTCATTGTTCGTAGCAGCCTGGGCGGCCGCCCCTCGATGAGGCTCTGTGTTCCCTCCCTTCCCCTTTGATTCCTTGCTCAGCCGGGCGTCTTGCTCAGCCAGCCGCACGTTGGCCATGGCCTCCTCCAACGTGGGGATGTCGACGCCCTGCTTCCTCGCGTGGGCTAGCCTCTGCATACTGGTCTGCCTTCCGTTGGCTGCGCTGCGCACATCCTTGAGTAACCGGGCCCGGACGCGCATGTTCATACGTTGTTCCTCGGTGAGGACAGGGGGTCGGTTCTCGACAGGCTCGCCGAAGGGCGCGACGATGGAGGTGACGACGTGGCGGACGTTCTTGGAGGTGCGCCAGCCGCTGGCGATGCGGACGACGTCGCCTTGGACGAGGGAGTTGTTGGGGTCGGCTACGAGGTGGGTTTGCTCCGAGGGGAAGTGCTGGATAGACCGTCTGTTAGCATGCGCTGCTCCCTTGACCGCGGCCGACGCACCTTTCGAAACCTCTTGTTCCACTCCTGGCCGGCGACGCGCACTTTGACGGTGCGCAGCATGCGGCCTGCCGACACGACGACGCCCACATGCGAGCTCGATATGAGCTTGCGGACTATGGGTGCGGCCTGCTTCGACATGGCCGTGGAGGTGGCCGCCGAACGGGCGCGGGGATGGTGACGGTGGAGGGCACTGCCAGGTGGGAGACGGCAAGCGAATGCGTCTCGCGGGTCGAGCGGCGGCGAGCGAGAGTGGAAGATGAATGCTATCTATCTAGTATCGTCTATAGACTCTACTTGGTTGGTTACTTGGTATCCCACGGTGCCCTCCGCTGAAAAGTGAGCCCTGGCAAGGGGCCAGTGCGCCAGCCGCACGCCGCACGCCGATTGGCCGGGCGCAACAGCTACTGGCCAGATAATGGTTTCCAGCTCCCGCGCCACGTATATACCATACCGTCTTGTCCCGCTGCTCAACCGTCTCCATGGACTGAATCCGTGCCTGCTTAGCCTTCGTTCGTTGCCCTTTGTAGTGCAATTCGCTGGTGTGAGCGTCGTTGGACACAATGCTCTTGCGGATAGTGTTGCTGAGTTGCCTGGCGCTGGCCGTGCTGGCTGCAGAAGACTTCTATAAGGTACGACTCGGCCGCATCCCCCACCCAGAGCGGACCATGGCTAACGTTGGCTACAGTTGCTCGGCCTCAAAAAAGATGCCAGCGAGCGAGAGATCAAGAAAGCATATCGATCCCTCAGCAAAAAGTACCACCCAGACAAGAACCCGTACGCGACACGCCTCCACCCGCCATGTGCGAGTCGCATAAGCTAATCCAAAGCAGTGGGGACGGCACGGCGCATGAAAAGTTCGTCGCCGTAGCCGAAGCATACGAAGTGCTCGTCGACGAAGAATCCCGCCGCATATACGACCAATATGGCCATGAAGGCATAGAACAGCACAAACGAGGAGGCTCTCCGCGCCAGCACCACGACCCCTTTGATCTCTTCTCGCGCTTCTTTGGTGGTAGCGGTCACTTTGGGCACGGTGGCGGCCAACGACAGGGTCCAGACATGGAGCTCCGCGTCGCCGTCCCGCTCCGGGACTTCTACAATGGACGCGTCACGGAATTCGAGGTGGAAAAGCAGGCCATCTGCTCTGCATGCGAGGGCACAGGCAGCGAGGACGGACACGTGGAGACGTGCGGAGCGTGCGGTGGACGTGGAGCACGCATTCAACGGCAGCAGTTGGCGCCGGGGCTGTTCCAGCAGATGCAAGTACAGTGTGACAAGTGCGCCGGAAAGGGAAAGACCATCAAGCATCCGTGTCCCGTGTGCGGCGGGAGTAGAGTGGTCCGCGAGCCAGAGAAGCACGAGCTGCACATCGAAAAGGGCATGCCGCATGGCGTACGCATCACCTACGAGAACGAGGCAGACGAGAGTCCCGACTGGGTGGCTGGCGATCTCATTGTGCATCTTGTCGAGACAGACCCACGGATGGGCCAGGCAGATCACGAGAGGACGGACGGCACCTTCTTCCGACGCCGCGGCAAGGACCTCTTCTGGCGCGAAGCACTCTCCCTACGGGAAGCATGGATGGGTGACTGGACGCGCAACATCACGCATCTCGACGGGCACATTGTGCAACTATCCCGCAAGCGCGGCGAGGTCGTGCAACCCCACCAAGTCGAGATCATCGCGGACGAGGGCATGCCGGTTTGGCACCAGCAATTGGAGAACAACGCGGAGCAGCAGTTCGGCAGCTTGCATGTCGAGTATGTGGTTATACTGCCAGATCAGATGGAGAAGGGCATGGCCAAGGATTTCTGGAACGTGTGGGAGAAGTACAGGAAGAAGAGTGGGAAGGTGCTGGATGAAGAGTGGGGCAGGCCCAAAGAGCCGATTGTCATGCCAAGTGAGGAGCATGATGAGTTATAGCTATTACGGATACAATGAAGAGACGTGTATAGTATGGGGGTATGCTTGTTATGCTAGTGGGGTTAGGTATACCCGGAGTTTCTTGGAGTATCTGATGACTGGGAGAGGGGCGTAGAGTTCATGGATCAGGTTCGAAGATCCAAGACTGCACGCCATTTGATCGTTGCTTGAATCTTCTGGGGCGGAAATAGATTAGGGCTTCCAACTTTGCGACAGGTGACGTGCTGTCCGCATCTACTATGGTGCATCCCATCGTTCCTGGCTCAAGGCTACACAGCGATAGCAGTTGCACGTCGATTACATTCCTACTCGTCATGGCGAAGCATAACCTGGAGCTTTGTGACTTCGTCTTGGTCAACAATCTCTCCGGGCTGTGTGATGGCTGCAGAATGAAACCATGAAACGTGGGTCTGCTGTCGTAGGGTCATAATGTTGGTAGATCGGACGCCTCCACCGAGTATGAAGGTGATTTGGCCATTACCAAAGTCTTGTTGGAGCCGAGCAACTTGAGCAGCGCCAGACATGGCGTCCCGTTGTCCTCCACTTGTGAGGATGGAGGTGAAGCCACAGCCGATGATGCGATTCACTGCTTCGGTCTGATCTGCTACCTGGTCGAAGGCTCGATGGAAAGTACACGGAAGCGGTGCAGCCATCTTGACCAATTCACGGTTTCGAGCCTCGTCAACGCGGCGTTGCTCATCCAGAATACCGAAGACGAATCCACTAGCGCCTGCCTTGAGTTGCAAAATGTCCAGCTTCATCTGGTAGTAGTTCAAAGTCGTGTAGCAAAAGTCGCCTGGCCTGGGTCGGATCATAACGTTGACAGGGATCGCGGTCGCCTTGCGGATCTCTGCGAGAGCTTCCAGGGAAGGCGTGACGCCGCCAGCAGCGTAGTCGGCGCAGAGTTCAATCCGGTCGGCGCCCGCGTGCGCCGCTGCAAGCGCGGAAGCGACGTTGAAACAGGCAATTTCGAGCATCGCAGTGATCTTCACAGTGAAGCAGACGGGACGGTCGAGGGAGTGCGAGACCAGGCTTCGATGGGTGGGTCGAAGCTGTGAAGGATGACGTCAATCCAAGCGCAAGCATGTGAAAGTCGAGCCCCAAACTTCGTGACCCCGTCTCCCGTCGCCGCATCTCCATTGATTGCTAGACTACTCTGATTCCCTCGACAACTTCTCTCACATTCAAGCCATTCACCATGGAGAATCCAGGTTTGCCTTGCCCTACTCCCCGATGCGCGCCACAATCGACTCACAGCTCCCAGTCAAGGAAATCACCGGCGTTATCCACCTTCTCACACAATCGCCACCTTCGATACAACGCGACACGATAGAAACATACTTTACGCCCAATGCCTCCTTCACACACCCCTTCTGTCGGACGGGAAGCTGGGACAACTCGCGATTCTTGATCTGGGCGATATACCGATGGTATAAGATCTTGAGCCCCAAGATTGAGCTTACGGTGAATTCCGTGGGTAAGTAGCGGACCCCGGGGGCTCCTATCTGCCCAATTCTGAGGGCGCAATTATGCGCGGCATCTGAAAACCCTCTGGCACTCTCCGGACCGTGAGCTAAAGTGCCGCCACAGCGTACGACGAAACAAACCTCCTCCTCTACGTCAACATCTCCCAGGTCTTCAGTATTTGGGTTGTCCCATTCCATCGCGCGCCCGTAAATCTCACAACCGTCTTGAAGCTCAAACACAACCGCGGGGACCGGAAATACTATATTCAGAGCCAAGATGACCTGTACCAGACAGACGAGTTCGTCAAGTTCGTCATTCCTCTGAGCTGGATACTGATATGGTTGTGGCAATTCTGGTCGGCCGGGTTTTGCCTGATAGCTGCTGCCGTTTTGTGGCCAATTAGTCTAGTAGAACAGTGGATCTGACAGGAGAAGGAGCTTGGAAAGAGCACAAAACCGCAGAGGCGGAGCAGAGACGGGGGCTTGCTTGATGGTATTGAGTTGCAAGATCTTGAGCAAAAAGCCACGGTCAATAGCTAATAGGGCGGTTTTGCTTCGTCTGGGACTTTGCGAATTACATGTCAAGGTCCGGAAGCAACAGATGCGATAGACAGAAGCCTCCTCGGAGTGGATCTGCCTGGTTGTGCAGCTTCTAGGAAGCTCGAGCTGTTGTGAACCAGAGCCGAGTAGCTACACGGTAGATCGTTAGTTAATAATGTTCTATTAATAGAGTATAGTTTTTTTTTTTGCGACTAAGGGCTTTCTAATAAAAATATTATAATAATAGTAGTTATCCCTTTTACTATTATTAATATACTAGTAGAAAAGTGTTTTAAGATAGTATTAATAAAAAAAGATTAGTATATTATAAGTAAGCTACGTAAGCTTAGTAGGCTTAGTACACACACTTTAAGTAAAAAAAATCTATACATAAAATATGTGGTAATAATTAAATCTACCTAGGAGTAGAATAACAAAGGCTTTTATCTTAAATAATATAATAAAAAAGTAGTGCCCTCTATTTAGTAATTAAAAAGTTCGTAAAAAAGTATTACTAATCTAAAGTGCAGCCCCCTTGCTTACGTTATCCTTAGCTATTTTTCTTTTTAGGACTAGCGCGGTTTTAAGTGAGGCTATATATATAGCCTACCTATATACCTACCTTATATAGGTATTACTACTATCTTATATTTAAATTCTAATTACTACTATTATCTTATATATAGTATAATAATCCCTATAGTGCCCTTACACTATAGTAGTAATTATTAAGCTGCAGCTTAACTATTTATAGCCTATCTTTAGGGCGTTATTAATAACGCCTATTAATAGACATAGTAGATAGGCCCCTATATCCTTAAATACTATATATTAGAAGCATAGATGCCTTCTTTAGAGCGTTACTAATATAACTAATAGTAACAATAACACTTACCTATAAGTTACCTATTAATAATAGGCGTAGTAGAAGATAAAGAATAACTACTACTTTATTTAGTAGTATATAGGTTATATCTTATAAGATAATAGCCCTCTAGTACTACTATAATAGTTTCTAGAAGACTAACTTACTTATAAGTAATATAGCTCTCTATAGTTAATAATTATAGGCTTAGCAAGCCTTTTATTTTTATTTGTTTTTATTAGGCTATTCTTACTAAGAGAAATATTAGCTAGCTATAGTAATTGTATATTATATACGCTTAGTTATTAATTATATTATATTAGTTTAGTACACGATATCTATATATATATATATTAGTAACTACTTTATACTTATATACTATAAGTATATATAACGCGTTAACTTGCTTATAGATAGTAATACTTATTACTACTATAGCTCTCTACAAGTATACACTATAGGTTTAACTACTTTTTAGTAACACTACTTATTTATTATATTATTTACCTTACTATCTCTACTATATTAAATTTATATACGCTTAAGAAGTTAATACGCCCTACCCTTATACCTACTAAGGCAGCCAAGCTAAAAAGTATATATATTAATAAAGCGGCAATACTATAATATATTAAGACGCTAAAAGGTATAGTTAAAGAGATAGGTATATAGTACCTAAAAGGCCTACTAAATCTACGCTAGATATAGATAGATTTCTAAATTATCTAACTTAAGAAGCTTAGCCTATAGCTACTATATAAGTAGTTACCTAGTAATATAATATATATAGCTAAGCTCTATAACCTCTACCTACTAAAAAAGGACCTTAGGGCTAACTATAATTTTACTATCTATTACTATGTGTAGTTAACTTTTATTAAAGAGAATAATAATAAGAGGTATATGCACTAGTACCTCTACCTTATTATTACTTATAACACTATATAGATGTGCTAGTAATAATAACAATAATAATAATAACAATAATAATAATAACAATAATAATAATAACAATAATAATAATAACAATAATAATAATAACAATAATAATAATAATAATAATAATAACGCAAACTAAGTCCTTTAAAAGGATAAGCAATAAAAGAGATAAAAGAAGCGTGTGTATAGCGACGCGACGTAGAGTAACCTAAGGGCAATTGCTAGTATCTATAAAGAGATATAAATAATAAACCATTTGTGAAAAGTGGATAAATAGATAAGAAGGTAATCGAGTTAGTATTGTTAAACTGGTTGATTTATTTCAATAAACTGGCTACCTAGCAATCTATATACAAAATAATTTAGACTAACGAACACTTAGTTTTGTATAGTTTAATTATGCCTTTAACTTTTATGCGTGCTAGTGTTTTAAACTAATGTTTAAACTAGTGTTTTATATGCAATAGTGTTCTATACACGAGCTATTATTTTACATACAGACTAGTGTTTTATATATAAGCTATTATTTATATGCACACTAGTGTTTTATATCCAAACTAGTGTTTTATATGCGAGCTATTATTTTATATGCAAACTTTATTTTACTATTACTTAGTTATAACGTTAATAATAAACGCCTTATTTTAGAATAATTTATTACTCCTTAGTTTATTATACGCTAATGTATTTTATATTATAAAACAAGTCTTTTATATGTTATATTTGTTTTTTTGTAATAAGTAATTTAATATATATAATATTGCCTTGTTTAGTATATTCTTTTTAGCAATTGCTCAAAATTGTTAAAGCGCTTAATTGCGACAAGTTTGTCAAAAGTTATTAATTTAGAAAAATTAATTACGAGCTTATTTATATTACGATAGCGTATTTTATAATATTTATTAGGTTAGTTTTATATTATATTTTGTTTTTAGTTTTAAGTAATTTAATACATATAATATTAGATTTCTTATAATTATCTTTTAGTAAACTTTTTGTGCGTTACTTAAAGTTAACTTTGGCTTTAATTATAACTTATTGTTAGAATAATTATTTTCGTTATTTTTAGGTAGCTTATAGTTATTTATCTATTTATATGTAAAAAGTAGATAAATAGATAAGAAGGTGATCGAGTTAGTATTGTTAAACTGGTTGATTAATTTTAATAAACTGGCTACCTAGCAATCTATATACAAAATAATTTAGACTAACGAACACTTCGTTTTGTATAGTTTAATTATGCCTTTAACTTTTATGCGTGCTAGTGTTTTAAACTAATATTTAAACTAGTGTTTTATATGCAATAGTGTTTTATATACGAGCTATTATTTTATATATAAGCTATTATATGCAAACTAGTGTTTTATATGCAAACTAGTGTTTTATATACAAACTAGTGTTTTATATGCAAACTAGTGTTTTATATACAAACTAGTGTTTTATATGCAAACTAGTGTTTTATATACGAGCTATTATAAACTTTGTTTTACTATTACTTAGTTATAACATTAATAATAAACGCCTTATTTTAGCATAATTTATTACTCCTTAGTTTATTATACGCTAATGTATTTTATATTATAAAACAAGTCTTTTATATGTTATATTTTGTTTTTAGTAATAAGTAATTTAATACGTATAATATTGCCTTGTTTAGTATATTCTTTTTAGCAATTGCTCAAAATTGTTAAAGCGCTTGATTGCGACAAGTTTGTCAAAAGTTATTGATTAAGAAAAATTAATTACGAGCTTATTTATATTACGATAGCGTATTTTATAATATTTATTAGGTTAGTTTTATATTATATTTTGGTTTTAGTTTCAATATATATAATATTGGATATCTTACAATTATCTTTTAGTAAACTTTTTGTGCGTTACTTAAAGTTGACTTTGGCTTTAATTGCAACTTATTGTCGGAACGACTATTTTAGTTTATTTTTAGGTAGCTTATAGTTATTTATCTATTTATCTTTTATTATAACAGCGAAATTCTAACATGTTATTTTATTATTTATTTTGCTTACTAATATAGTTTTAACAATTATTATATATAAAGCTCACGTTGCCAATACATTGCGAAGTTAAAATATTGTTATTTCCCCATTGTATTTTTGTAGTTTTTTTAACTAACGAATTTTCTATAAATAGGTTTTTGTTGGATATAATATGAGATGAACTACCTAAATCAAGTATTAAATTAGGGCTTTTTGACTTGGTAGTTATAAATACCTTAGTAGTTTTTAATACTTGTTTAGGATTTCTAGAATTAAATTCTAGATTTCGGGGATTTCGATGTCCTTTTCTCGAATTCGTTTGTTTTTTATTTAGGGTAGTTAATAATACCTTTTTAATTTCCATTAGTTTAGATGACTCAGCCATTTTATCTAACAGCTTTCGATCTAGTCGATCTGACGGACATTCGGATTCACGATTTAATAGATTTTTATCTATTTTTTCATCTTTTTTAGATTTGAAATCGTGATTTGTTTTAAACCATTTAGGTTTATTTTCACGATGTAAATACCAATACTTATTAGTAAAGTGGGTATTTGTTTTACACTTATTACAAAATCGTTTAGACTTTATAACTTTGTGTTAATTCTGGAATTTAGTGTATAAAACCTTAGTTTTATCACTATCCAAGTGCGTCTAACGACGACTTTCATCAATTAAATTAGAGAATAAATTCTCTAGATTAATCTTTAAAGAATCATCCCGAAATAATTAAGTTACTAAAGTAACAAACCCCTCATAATTAGGAGTTAAATTATTTAACACCCAGGCCACAATAACCTGTTTGGGTGTTTTAATTAACTTATAGTCAAGATTTGTTGTTAAATATTTAATTTTATTAAGGTACTCCTCCATTAAATTAAAATCTAACAAGGTACTATTAAATAACTCCTTTAAAAGAAGAAATTCAGAATAGTAACCTTTAGGAGAATAAAGATTCCCCAAACAAATCCACATCTCATTAGCTGTAGATAAATCCTTAATATGCTGTAAAGGACCATCTTCGACTAATAAAGTAATAATTAATTATGCTTTTAAATTAATATCTTTCGACACTAAATTAATTGCAATATTATTACCACTCTAAATTGCAGCCATACAATTTTCTATTATAAGAATAGAAATAGCCCTAGGCTTCCGCATCTTATAGTTGGAAATACCCTTAAGTATCTCCTGCTTAGAGATAGAAGAAATCTTAGAACTCATTGTAAATGAGATTGATAGGACAAAAAGAGCTCAGAAATCTAAGAAAAATGAGGTATTTATTGAAAAATTAATAAGGCTTGTCGAAATTGCCTAAAAAGGTAATGAACTAGTCCAGCTAGTAAAAGAGCTCAGAAAATTCTGAGAAAAATAAGGTATTGGTCAAAATATCGATTTTGCCAAGATAGCTTAGTAAGCTAAAAGGACTAGACTAGCTAGCATAAAAGAATCAGAATCTCAAAGAAATTCTGAGAAAAATGAGGTATATATCGAAAAATTGATAGAAGAATAGCTTAGTAAGCTAAAAGGTAGATAATAATAAATAATAAAATTGTTAGAGCGCCGGGCTCATAACCTGTAAAAAGTAAATAAATAGATAAGAAAGTAATCGAGTTAGTATTGTTAAACTAGTTGATTAATTTTAATAAACTGGCTACCTAGTAATCTAAATACAAAATAATTTAGACTAATAAACACTTAGTTTTGTATAGTTTAATTATGCCTTTAACTTTTATGCGTGCTAGTGTTTTAAACTAATGTTTAAACTAGTGTTTTATATATAATAGTGTTTTATATACGAGCTATTATTTTATATACAGACTAGTGTTTTATATATAAGCTATTATATGCAAACTAGTGTTTTATATACAAACTAGTGTTTTATATACGAGCTATTGTAAACTTTATTTTACTATTGCTTAGTTATAACGTTAATAATAAACGCCTTATTTTAGCATAATTTATTACTCCTTAGTTTATTATACGCTAATGTATTTTATATTATAAAACAAGTCTTTTATATATTATATTTTGTTTTTTAGTAATAAGTAATTTAATACATATAATATTGCCTTGTTTAGTATATTCTTTTTAGCAATTGCTTAAAATTGTTAAAGCGCTTAATTGCGACAAGTTTGTCAAAAGTTATTAATTTAGAATAATTAATTACGAGCTTATTTATATTACGATAGCGTATTTTATAATATTTATTAGGTTAGTTTTATATTATATTTTAGTTTTAGTTTTAAGTAAATTAATACATATAATATTAGATTTCTTATAATTATCTTTTAGTAAACTTTTGTGCGTTACTTAAAGTTAACTTTGGCTTTAATTGCAACTTATTGTCGGAACGACTATTTTAGTTTATTTTTAGGTAGCTTATAGTTATTTATCTATTTATCTTTTATTATAATAGCGAAATTCTAACATGTTATTATATTATTTATTTTGCTTACTAATATAGTTTTAACAATTACTACGCCTATAGTTACTAATCTATTACTAGCCTAACTAGTATTCTAGAACTATCTTATATAGGCTAAGGTATGCCTTCTACTTTAACCTATTAATAGTTTTCTAGATAGAGTAGTACTTTAGTATAGCCTTAGTAATAGTAGCAAGTAAATAGGGAGTATACTTTTAGGCGGTGTTAACCGCAATTTTAGCATTAGGGCTTAGAAGAATAGTAGGAAATAAAGTAGTAGAAGTTTTTAAAGTTAACTTTAATATAGAAATAAAGTATTAGTGTAGCTATAGTATATATATTAAAACTATATTAGTAAGCAAAATAAATAATAAAATAACATGTTAGAATTTCGCTATTACAATAAAAGATAAAGAGATAAATAACTATAAGCTACCTAAAAATAACGAAAATAGTCGTTCTAACAGCAAGTTGCAATTAAAGCCAAAGTTAACTTTAAGTAACACACAAAAAGTTTACTAAAAGATAATTATAAGAAATCTAATATTATATGTATTAAATTACTTAAAACTAAAAACAAAATATAATATAAAACTAACCTAATAAATATTATAAAATACGCTATTGTAATATAAATAAGCTCGTAATTAATTTTTCTAAATTAATAACTTTTGACAACTTGTCGCAATTAAGCGCTTTAACAATTTTGAGCAATTGACAAAAAGATTAAAAACAATATACTAAACAAGGCAATATTATATATACTAAATTACTTATTACTAAAAACAAAATATAATATATAAAAGACTTATTTTATAATATAAAAATACATTAGCGTATAATAAACTAAGGAGTAATAAATTATTCTAAAATAAGACGTTAACGTCACAACTAAGTAATAGTAAAACAAAGTTTGTATATAAAACAATAGCTCGCATATAAAACACTAGTCTGTATATAAAATAATAGCTCGTATATAAAACACTATTGCATATAAAACACTAGTTTAAATATTAGTTTAAAAACACTAGCACGCATAAAAGTTAAAGGCATAATTAAACTATACAAAACTAAGTGTTCGTTAGTCTAAATTATAGGTAGCCAGTTTATTAAAATTAATTAACTAGTTTAATAATACCAACTCGATTACCTTCTTATCTATTTATCCACTTTTCACACTAATTAACTCTAAGTCTAACTCCCTATAGAAAGAATACTTAGGCAATAAATCTAATAGTAAACTACCTAATAAAGTCTTCTAGAACGCTAATAATTAGAAGCTACCCCTTAACTATTAGCCCTTACTCTAATCTACTAGTTACTTAACTTATTTTATCCCTAGGGGCACCTTAAGCTACTAAAATAAGTAGCCTAGTTTTCTACTAGTTAAGTAGCTTCTTAGCTAGCCTACTATATATAAGCACCTATTACTTTTAGCGCTCTTACTTTTAGCTATTCTCTCTCTAGCTAGCTTACTACTAATTTAGTAGCTATTTAGCTATTGCGCGCATAAGGCACCTTTTAGCACTTTTACCCTATTATACTAGTAGCCTCTATAGCTTTATAAGCTACTCTACCCTAATTAAAAACTATATAATTAAGTTAATATATTTTTTAAAACGCTTTTTTATAGTACTAGGGAACCTTATATAATATAATTGCGCTAGCGCGTAATAAACTAATTAGAAATTTTTTAGCTAACTATATTTTTATATAGTGTTAGAGCTAAGAATACGCTCTATTAGTAAAACACTAAATACTAAGATATAGTTTCTAATCTAGTACTAATTTACCTTTAACTATTTTTCTTAATATCTCTATTAAATAGCACCTAAATTAAAAACTAAGACTACTACCAGAACTATAAGGGCTTATTACCCCTATTCTAGCCCTCTTTAGCCCCAAAATAGTGCTAGTTATATTAAAAATCTGCTAAAACACCCTATTTTTATATACTTTTCTTCTTATTTTTAGGCCGTAAAAGGGGGGTTATATAATAGTACTTGCTAGCCTTCCTACAAAGCACGCCCTATTACCTTTTTTATATACTCTATTTTCCTTATATATACCTTTTACCTTTCTAAAAGTGCCTTTTTTAGTTAGTGTTAGTATAGTAGTTAATGTAGGCCTATACCCTACGCTGCCCTCAATATAAAAAAGGGTCCCCTACGTCTCTTTCTTATCTACTATCTTAGAATAGTATTAATTTAACTAGCTCTTTTAACTATTCTAGCTATCTCTAATAGGTCAGCCCTATAAAGCCGTGCACTATCCTTACACAAACTATAGAAAGTTATTATATGTAATTCTAGACTAGCTATTTTACTAACTATATTAGAAAAGTTTTTCTACTTAACTATGCGTATAGTGCGCAGATATATATAGACTTACGCAAATATACTTATTTTTATATAAGTAATTTACTAGCACAAAAATGCTTAGAAATGTAAAGATATGCGCAGACTTACGCAGATATATAAAAATAGTCCAAATAAGTAATTTTTAAAGCTTTATAACCTTTTTACTAGTAAAGCTATAATTTTAATTTTTTAATAGATTTATAGAGAAAATACTAGTCTTTAATTATTTAAATTAATAATACTATTCTTATTACGTAATTAGCTAGTAATTAATAAAACACTCTTTATTTTATTAGTTATTATATATATTGCAATAAACTCTTTCTTCTCTTTACTTTAGTTTTTGCCCTTATAATTCTTATTACTTTTATTTCTAGTTATACGTTTAAGCTTGTATAGTATATTCTCTATATTATACTATTATTATGTTATAAAGGCTATATCTCTTTTACTAATATCTAGATACTAAAGAACTATCTTATACTTTAGAATGTAACGCGCTAACCCTATTTATTAACCCTACCTTAAAACGCTTTTCTGTGTATATAACAGTAGGAGGGATATCTGCTGTTATTGTAATATTTTTATTAGAAACCCGTTAGTCGCAAAAAAAAAAAAAACCACCATACTTTAGAATTTAGAAATATAAGGCGTAGTAAATTAGTTTAAAGATATTACTAATAGAGTACTTAAAGATAAGCTTTAGAGACCCCTCTAATAATTCTTTTAGTTTTATAAGGTCGCTAAATCTCTTAGGATTATTCTTAACTTTACTTACCTAATTGTCTATACCCTAACTAAATTTAATAATAGTTATGGTTTTTTTTTTGCAACTAAGGGGTTTCTAATAAAAATATTATAATAATAGTAGATATCCCTTCTGCTATTATATACATAGAAAAGCGTTTTAAGGTAGTATTAATAAAAAAGTTAGCGCGTTATAAGCTTGCTAAGCAAGCTTAGCGCGCCTACTCTAACTAAAAAAAATTATATATAAAACTATAGGTGACGCTATATTGCTATACTAGTTTAGAGTTAGGGAAAAAGATAAAATAATAGCGCTGACGCCGTAACTAGTATAACACTTTAACTATTATCTTCTTTACTATTATTTCTAAAGATATTACTAGAAGTAATAGCTATAATTGTGAAAAGTGGATAAATAGATAAGAAGGTGATCGAGTTGGTATTGTTAAACTGGTTGATTTATTTTAATAAACTGGCTACCTAGCAATCTATATACAAAATAATTTAGACTAACGAACACTTAGTTTTGTATAGTTTAATTATGCCTTTAACTTTTATGCGTGCTAGTGTTTTAAACTAATGTTTGAACTAGTGTTTTATATGCAATAGTGTTTTATATGCGAGCTATTGTTTTATATGCAGACTAGTGTTTTATATGCAAGCTATTATATGCAAACTAGTGTTTTATATGCAAACTAGTGTTTTATATGCAAACTAGTGTTTTATATGCAAACTAGTGTTTTATATACAAACTAGTGTTTTATATGCAAACTAGTGTTTTATATGCAGCTATTGCAAACTTTGTTTTACTATTGCTTAGTTGTGACGTTAATAATAAACGCCTTATTTTAGCATAATTTATTACTCCTTAGTTTATTATACGCTAATGTATTTTATATTATAAAACAAGTCTTTTATATGTTATATTTTGTTTTTAGTAATAAGTAATTTAATACATATAATATTGCCTTGTTTAGTATATTCTTTTAGCAATTGCTCAAAATTGTTAAAGCGCTTGATTGCGACAAGTTTGTCAAAAGTTATTGATTTAGAAAAATTAATTACGAGCTTATTTATATTACGATAGCGTATTTTATAATATTTATTAGGTTAGTTTTATATTATATTTTGGTTTTAATTTTAAGTAAATTAATACATATAATATTGGATTTCTTACAATTATCTTTTAGTAAACTTTTTGTGCGTTACTTAAAGTTAACTTTGGCTTTAATTGCAACTTATTGTCGGAACGACTATTTTAGTTTATTTTTAGGTAGCTTATAGTTATTTATCTATTTATCTTTTATTATAATAGCGAAATTCTAACATGTTATTTTATTATTTATTTTGCTTACTAATATAGTTTTAACACGTCCCCGTAAGCAATATATGCTTTATTTAGGATATTTTTCTTATTACTACTATAGTTTTAACTCTTTTATTTTATATTAAGATTTTGAAATATATAGTTATAGGTATTATTATTAAGGGCTTTTGTTAATATATCTGCTAGTTGTTCTTTTGTAGGTATATAGTCTAGATTTATTATTTTTCTTGTATTTTTTCTCTTACGTAGTGATATTGTATATTAATATGTTTAGTTTTACTATGATGTTCAGGATTAAATGCTAAATCAATAGCAGGTTTATTATCAGAGAATATAAAGAAATTAGGAGTTTTTATATTTAATAGTTTATTAATTTCTAATTGTTTATATATATTTATTAAATAGGTGTATTCTTTTATAGCTTCTTTTAGAGCCATATACTCAGCTTCACATGTTGATAAAGCAGTCGATTTTTGTAGTTTACTAGCCCAACTAATAGGTGTTCTATTAAAGGTAAATATATAACCAGTAGTACTTTTTCTAGTCATTAGGTCGCCGCCCCAGTCAGCGTCTGTATATCCAATTAAGTTAGGATTATTATTATTATTATTATTATTATTATTATTATTATTATTATTAAAGTATAGGCCTAAGTTTGTTGTTTTATTTAAATATTTAAATATTCTATTAACAGCAGTGTAGTGTTGTTTATTAGGATTTGACATATGTCTAGCGCAATTATATACACTAAATGCTATATCTGGTCTTGTATGAGTTGTTAGATAGATTAAACTACCTATATATTATTGATATAAATTAATTTCTTCTAAAGAAGCTTGTTCAGTATTTTTATTTAGTTTAATTCCTGGATCGCTAGGCGAATCAATTGGGTTTAGATTTAGTTTATTATATTTTTTAAGCATATTATTAACATATTTAGTTTGTTTTAAATAAAGTGTTTTTTCTTTTCTATTTCTAATAATTTCCATACCTAGAAAGTAGCTAGCTTCCCCTAGGTCACTAACTTCTAGCAATGTATTTAATTTAGTTTTTAATATAGTAATAGTTTCTAGACTTTTACTAATTACTAGTATATCGTCTACATAGACAATTAGGAAGATTTTTTCTTTTAAATTAGTTGTTTTATTAGTAAAGATTCCTTGTTCAGCAAAGATAGGATAAAAACCTAGTTGTTGTAATTTATCTTTTAGGTATAGATACCAAGCTCTAGGAGCTTGTTGTAAGTCATATAAAGATTTATTTAATTTACAGACTTTATGTCTAAATTTATTAAAACCAATAGGTTGTTCTATATAGATTTCAGAATCTATAGGGGCATGTAAAAAGGCGTTTTTAATATCTAATTGATGTATTTCAAGATCTAAAAAACAGGCAAAAAATAGTAATAGCCTTATAATTTCAATTCTTGTTGTATTAGCAAAGGTTTCTAGATAATCTAAGCCATAAATTTGACTATAACCTTTTACTATCCATCGGGCTTTATATTTTATTAGATTATTATTTTTATCTGTTTTAATTTTAAAAACCCAACGACCTTTTAAAGGTTTTCTATTGTTAGGTAAATCTACTATTTCCCAAGTATTTTGATTATTTAGTTGACTAATTTCTAGTTCCATAGCTTTTAGCCAATTATCTTTATCTTTACTATTTATAGCTTCTTTGTAGCTAGTTGGTTCATTATTTTCAGTTATTAATAAGGCTAGTTCATCTATTAACTCATCTGAGTTTTCTAAAGTTATTCTTTTAAAGTTTTGCCTTGTATTATAGGTATTAGAAATGATTCTTTTATTATTATTATTAATAGTAGTATTATCAAGTAATATATCTGGACTTGATTCGCGAGAGCTTATATTATTCTCGTTATTATTCTTGTTATTATTCTCGTTATTATTTAAATCTAGATTTTCAGAATCTATAGATTGTTCTGTAGTATTGTTATTGTTATTATTATTTAGGTTATTGCCTAGGTATACATTATTATTACTATTAAATAGTATATCAACTTCTTTAGTAGAGTCGTTATTAAAGTTATAAAAGTAATTTTCAAGAATTTTAGCATCTCTAGTATACACTAGTTTATTATCTTTTAGATCTAATATTTTATAATTATAGTTATCATAACCTACTAGTATACCTATTTTGGCTTTAGGTTCTAGTTTTGTTAATTGTTGTTTAACTAAGTAGTAACTTAGTGAGCCCCAGATTTTAATATTATTATAGTTAGGTTTCTTTTTATAAAGTTTTTCATTTGGGCTTATAAAATTTAAATTACTATGTGGTGTAATATTATATATATACACTGCGTTTTCAACAGCGTATTGCCAGTAACTAGTTGGCAAATTACTATAGAACAATAAGCTTTTAGCTGTTTCTATTATAGTTCTATTTATTCTTTCAATTAAACCATTTTGTTCTGGTGTATATGGCGGATTAAATTGGTGAATAATACCATTTTGTTTATTAAATAGCGTAAAATTACTATTAGCAAATTCCGTGCCATTATCGGTTTTAATAATTTTAATTTTTCGATTGCTTTGGTTTTCAACTTTTGTTTTAAAGTCTTTAAAGGCTTCAAACGATTCTGATTTATGTCTTAATAGTTTAAATTCTAATTTTCTAGTAGCAGAGTCTAGAAAGAATATAATATATTTATAATTATTTTTGGAGAGGGTAATAGGCCCACATAAATCAATTACTATTTTATCTAAGTAATTATCTGCTTTAATAGTAATTTCTCTACTGTTATTATTTGTTAGCTTAGCTTTTATACAGCTAGAGCAATTAATTTTATAGTTAGTAGGTTTAGTTATACCTAGTATTTTACATATAACGTCTAGATTTTTATGTCCAAAACGATTGTGATAGAGATATATTAAGTTCTCTTTATAGTTACTAATAGTTTTATTTTTATTAATAACCTTTTTAGCAAATAGAATGTTATCTGTTACTATATTGTCTATATTTATTGTATAAAGATTGTCAATTAGAGTTGCTTCTAATATTGTTTTAGTGTTCTTTTTAATTATAGCTTTGTCTTTTATAAAGTTTACTACAAAGTCTTTTTCGACTAATTTCTTTACTGATATAATATTTACATTAAATTCAGGCAAATAAAGACAGTTATTTAAAACTATCTTAGTATTATTTTATATAAAGCTCACGTTGCCAATAAATTGCGAAGTTAAAATATTGTTATTTCCCCATTGTATTTTTGTAGTTTTTCTAACTAACGAATTTTCTATAAATAGGTTTTTGTTGGATATAATATGAGATGAACTACCTGAATCTAGTATTAGATTAGGGCTTTTGACTTGGTAGTTATAAATACCTTAGTAGTTTTTGATCCTTGTTTAGGATTTCTAGAATTAAATTCTAGATTTCGAGGATTTCGATGTCCTTTTCTCGAATTAGTTTGTTTTTATTTAGGGTAGTTAATAATACCTTTTCAATTTCCATTGGTTCAGATGACTCAGCCATTTTATCTAACAGCTTTCGATCTAGTCGATCTGATGGACATTCGGATTCACGATTTAATAGATTTTTATCTATTTTTTCATCTTTTCAGATTTAAACTCGTGATTTGTTTTAAACCATTTAGGTTTATTTTCAGGATGTAAATACCAACACTTATTAGTAAAGTGGGTATTTGTTTTACACTTATTACAAAATCGTTTAGACTTTATAACTTTGTGTTGATTCTGGAATTTAGTGTATAAAACCTTAGTTTTATCACTATCCAAGTGCGTCTGACGACGACTTTCATCAATTAAATTAGAGAATAAATTCTCTAGATTAATCTTTGAAGAATCATCCCGAAATGATTGAGTTACTGAAGTAACAAACCCCTCATAATTAGGAGTTAAATTGTTCAACACCCAGGCCACAATAACCTGTTTGGGTATTTTAATTGACTTATAGTCAAGATTTGTTGTTAAATATTTGATTTTATTGAGGTACTCCTCCATTGAATCAAAATCTAACAAGGTACTATTAAATAACTCCTTTAAAAGAAGAAATTCAGAATAGTAACCTTTAGGAGAATAAAGATTCCCCAAACAAGTCCAAATCTCATTGGCTGTAGATAAATCCTTAATATGCTGTAAAGGACCATCTTCAACTAACAAAGTAATAATTGATTGTGCTTTTAAATCAATATCTTTCGACACTGAATTAATTGCAATATTATCACCACTCTGAATTGCAGCCATACAATTTTCTATTATAAGAATAGAAATAGCCCTAGGCTTCCACATCTCATAGTTGGAAATACCCTTAAGCATCTCCTGCTTAGAGATAGAAGAAATCTTAGAACTCATTGTGAATGAGATTGATAGGCCAAAAAGAGCTCAGAAATCTGAGAAAAATGAGGTATTTATTGAAAAATTGATAAGGCTTGTCGAAATTGCCTAAAAAGGTAATGAACTAGTCCAGCTAGTAAAAGAGCTCAGAAAATTCTGAGAAAAATAAGGTATTGGTCAAAATATCGATTTTGCCAAGATAGCTTAGTAAGCTAAAAGGACTAGACCAGCTAGCATAAAAGAATCAGAATTTCAAAGGAATTCTGAGAAAAAGAGGTATATATCGAAAAATTGATAGAAGAATAGCTTAGTAAGCTAAAAGGTAGATAATAATAAATAATAAAATTGTTAGAGCGCCGGGCTCATAACCTGTGAAAAGTGGATAAATAGATATGAAGGTGATCGAGTTGGTATTGTTAAACTGGTTGATTGATTTTAATAAACTGGCTACCTAGCAATCTATATACAAAATAATTTAGACTAACGAACACTTAGTTTTGTATAGTTTAATTATGCCTTTAACTTTTATGCGTGCTAGTGTTTTAAACTAATGTTTGAACTAGTGTTTTATATGCAATAGTGTTTTATATGCGAGCTATTGTTTTATATGCAGACTAGTGTTTTATATGCAAACTAGTGTTTTATATGCAAACTAGTGTTTTATATACAAACTAGTGTTTTATATACAAACTAGTGTTTTATATACGAGCTATTATAAACTTTATTTTACTATTGCTTAGTTGTGACGTTAACAATAAACGCCTTATTTTAGCATAATTTATTACTCCTTAGTTTATTATACGCTAATGTATTTTATATTATAAA
Organism: Laburnicola sp. R22_1; assembly: GCA_014281115.1. Lineage (NCBI taxonomy): Eukaryota > Fungi > Ascomycota > Dothideomycetes > Pleosporales > Didymosphaeriaceae > Laburnicola > Laburnicola sp. R22_1. The sequence goes on along the minus strand of JACONQ010000001.1, from coordinate 2,481,334 downwards.
ACAAGTCTTTTATATGTTATATTTTGTTTTTAGTAATAAGTAATTTAATACATATAATATTGCCTTGTTTAGTATATTCTTTTTAGCAATTGCTCAAAATTGTTAAAGCGCTTAATTGCGACAAGTTTGTCAAAAGTTATTAATTTAGAAAAATTAATTACGAGCTTATTTATATTACGATAGCGTATTTTATAATATTTATTAGGTTAGTTTTATATTATATTTTGGTTTTAGTTTCAATATATATAATATTAGATTTCTTACAATTATCTTTTAGTAAACTTTTTGTGCGTTACTTAAAGTTGACTTTGGCTTTAATTGCAACTTATTGTCGGAACGACTATTTTAGTTTATTTTTAGGTAGCTTATAGTTATTTATCTATTTATCTTTTATTATAACAGCGAAATTCTAACATGTTATTTTATTATTTATTTTGCTTACTAATATAGTTTTAACAAATATAAAAACTCCTAATTTCTTTATATTCTCTGATAATAAACCTGCTATTAATTTAGCATTTAATCCTAAACATCATAGTAAAACTAAACATATTAATATACAATATCACTACGTAAGAGAAAAAATACAAGAAAAAAATAATAAATCTAGACTATATACCTACAAAAGAACAACTAGCAGATATATTAACAAAAGCCCTTAATAATAATACCTATAACTATATATTTCAAAATCTTAATATAAAATAAAAGAGTTAAAACTATAGTAGTAATAAGCAAAATATCCTAAATAAAGCATATATTACTTACGGGGACGTGTTAAAACTATATTAGTAAGCAAAATAAATAATAAAATAACATGTTAGAATTTCGCTATTATAATAAAAGATAAATAGATAAATAACTATAAGCTACCTAAAAATAAACTAAAATAGTCGTTCCGACAATAAGTTGCAATTAAAGCCAAAGTCAACTTTAAGTAACGCACAAAAAGTTTACTAAAAGATAATTGTAAGAAATCTAATATTATATATATTGAAACTAAAACCAAAATATAATATAAAACTAACCTAATAAATATTATAAAATACGCTATCGTAATATAAATAAGCTCGTAATTAATTTTTCTAAATTAATAACTTTTGACAAACTTATCGCAATCAAGCGCTTTAACAATTTTGAGCAATTGCTAAAAAGAATATACTAAACAAGGCAATATTATATGTATTAAATTACTTATTACTAAAAACAAAATATAACATATAAAAGACTTGTTTTATAATATAAAATACATTAGCGTATAATAAACTAAGGAGTAATAAATTATGCTAAAATAAGGCGTTTATTATTAACGTCACAACTAAGCAATAGTAAAACAAAGTTTGCAATAGCTCGTATATAAAACACTAGTTTGTATATAAAACACTAGTTTGCATATAAAACACTAGTTTGAACATTAGTTTAAAACACTAGCACGCATAAAAATTAAAGGCATAATTAAACTATACAAAACTAAGTATTCGTTAGTCTAAATTATTTTGTATATAGATTGCTAGGTAGCCAGTTTATTAAAATAAATCAACCAGTTTAACAATACCAACTCGATCACCTTCTTATCTATTTATCCACTTTTCACAATTACTTTGCTAAGACCTTACTAAGTTCTATACTATTCCACGATAGTATAGAGTCAACACAAACTATTTTTAATAGTCTAAATAGGCCAATCTATTTAGAATCTACTTCTACAGGCTGCCTACAGGTTGTTTTATTATGCCTAGACTTGCCGCTGCGTCCACAGCGCTATTAAGCAGATTCGCCTCCATTAGCGCGCACTCTCTTCTTTGTCTTTTACCTATTACTGCGCGCCCTAAACTCCTTTAGAGTGGCCAGCCACTGGCCCTCTTTAGCTATAAGGACTCCTTTACGCTGTACTCGCTTTTTTTTATGTAATTTACATCGCGTGGCGGCCTTATTAGTAGCTTAAAGTTTGGCGTTGCGTTTAGTCATTAACACTAAAGAATGCCCTATTAGCTTAGCGCCTTTAATAAGCTTTTCCACCGCCTTAACTATATAAGTTAGGAAACTATCTACATGCCTTTAAATCCTCTGCTTAACCAGCGTTAATTGCGACCTAAGTTTTATACTATTTCGCGGAGTTTGCAACTTCTATAACGTACTTTGCACTCGAGTCGGACACTCCATCGAGTCGGACACTTTGCCAAGACCCCACCAAGTTCTGTACTATTCACGATAGTATAGAGTCAACATGAACTATTTTTAATAGTCTAAATAGGTTAAACTATTCAGAATCTACTTCTATAAGCTGTCTATAGGTTTTTTTATTGTGCCCAGGCTTGCTGCAACGTCCACAGCGCTGTTAAGCGGATTCGCCTCCATTAGTGCGCACCCTCTTCTTTGCCTTCTTGCCATCACTACGCACCCCAAAGTCCTTTAGAGTAGCCAGTCGCTGGCCCTCTTTAACTATAAGGACTCCTTCTTGCTGCAATCGCTTTCTTTTATATAATTTACGTCGTGTGGCGGCCTTATTAGCAGCTTGAAGTTCGGCGTTGCGTTTGGTTATTAATACCAAAGAATGCCCTATTATCTTAGCGCCTTTAACGAGCTTTTCCATCGCCTTAACTATATAAGTTAGGGAACTATCCACATGCCTTTAAATCCTCTGCTTAACTAGCGTTGATTGCGACCTAAGTTCTGTACTATTTCGCGGAGTTTGCGACTCCTATGTACTATCGCGAATAGTACAAAGTGGAGGCGTACGCAGGCGGACGTCAAGCTGCGATATCACAGCTTCTAGGTCGTGGGGCACTAGGCCAGCACCTCGAAAGCCTTCTTTGATATTACTTTTAGTAAATAAAGCCTTAAAAGCAGCAATAAAGTAAGGCAGGAACTCGATTTTAGTAATGTGCGTGATGTGGTTGCGTATTAAATCCTTAGCTTGGCGCCTATATGCCTTTTTTAAAGGCGCGAAACAGCCCACATTAAGTGGCTGCAAGAGGTGTGACGAATGCGAGGGCATACAGAGAGTAACAATATTGCTCTTCTTATAATACTGTTCGAATTCGAACGAGTTGTAACTCTTATAGCTGTTAAGAATAAGCAAATATGTTATGCTAACAACACACCTCTTTGTATACTTATTAAAGTGCTTTAGCCACTGTAGACTAAGCTTATTTATTGTCTAGCTGTTCTTAGAGACTGCAATAACCTAATTATAAGGTAGATCCTTCTCCTTATACTAGGCGGAGAGGTGGTGCTTGCCTCCAAAGATAATAAAGGGTGGAATCCACCACCCCGTCGCATTAATGCCTTGGATAACTGTTGTCCACTCCCTATTGCCCTGCTGCACCTGCTTTGGCCGTCCTTAACGCTTAGAGCCTGTGACTACTGCTCTAGTTAATATTATGCCTATTATTAAGCCTGCTTTATTAAAATTATAGGTGTCCTTGTCTAGGATACTATATTTGGCCTTTATGTTCTCTACAAGCCAGAACCAGTCTTGTATTACCTTAGGATCCTTCTAGAGAGCTCTCTTGTAGTCGTACTTTCGATTAAACTTAACTTTAAGCTCTGGCTGGCGCTTAACAAAGTTATAAGGCCACCTCTGGCCAACTAGCTTATAGTGGCGTGCAGCTAGTAAAGAATTAGCCATATCTTTTATAGCATCGAGCTAAGGCGGAAATCCTTGCGCGTCTAGGTCGAGTATATGCTCTACAATCGCCTGCTCCTCTCTTATAGTAAGTCTTATTTTGTTAGGTGCGCAGTCGCGTCTAAACGTCTTTCTAGCGCGTTAGTCGCTAAGTGTACTTTAAGAGACGTTGTAGATAGCTACAGCGCGTTGCTAAGAGAGTGTCGCGTCTTATTTAATAGCCTAGATCGCAAGCTGTATACGCGCTTCTTTTAACGCTGGTAGTTTATTATGTGGTTAAGGCATCGCGTTATACTATTGCTGATAGTACGTTTTGGTGGGGTCTTGGCAAAGTGTCCGACTCGATGGAGTGTCCGACTCGAGTGCAAAGTACGTTATACTATTGCGAATAGTACAAAGTAGAGGTGTACGCAGGCGAACGTTAAGCTGCAATATTACAACTTCTAAGTTGTGGGGCACTAGGCCAGCACCTTAAAAGCCTCCTTTAATATTACTTTTAGTAATTAAAGCCTTAAAAGCAGCAATAAAGCAAGGTAGGAACTTAATTTTAGTAATGTGCGTAATATGGTTACGCATTAGATTCTTAGCTTAGCGCCTATACGCCTTCTTTAACGGCGTAAAACAACCCACGTTAAGTGGCTATAAGAGGTGCGACAAATGTGGAGGCATATAGAGAGTAATAATATTACTCTTTTTATAGTAATCCTAGAATTTAAGCAAGTTGTAACTTTCGTAGCCATTAATAATAAGCAAACGTGCTCTACTAATAGTACGCCTCTTTATATACTTATTAAAGTGCTTTAGCCATTGCAGACTACGCTTATTTATTGTCTAGCCATTCTTAGAGACTGCAATAACCTAATTATAAGATAGATCCTTCTCCTTATACTAGGCGGAGAGGTAGTGCTTACCCCTAAAGATAATAAAGGGTGAGATTTACCACCCCATTACGTTAATGCCTTGGATAATTGTTATCCACTCTCTATTACCCTGCTGCACCTGCTTTGGTCGTCCTTAACGCTTAGAGCCTGTGACTACTACTCTAGTTAATGTTATGCCTATTATAAAGCTAGACTCGTTAAAATTATAGGTGTTCTTATTTAGAATACTATACTTGGCCTTTATATTCTCCACAAGCTAGAACCAGCCTTGTATCACCTTAGAATCCTCCTAAAGAGCTCTCTTATAGTCGTACTTTCGATTAAACTTGACTTAAAGCTTTGGCTAGCGCTTAACAAAGTCATAAGGCCACCTCTGGCCAACTAGCTTATAGTGGCGTGCAGCTAGTAAAGAATTGGCCATATCTTTTATAGCATCAAGCTAGGGCGGAAATCCTCGCGCATCTAGGTTAAGTATATGCTGCACAATTACCTACTCCTCTCTTATAGTAAGTCTTATTTTATTAGGTGCGCAGTCGCGTCTAAACGTCTTTCTAGCGCGTTAGTTACTAAGTGTACTTTAAGAGACGTTATAGAGGGCTGCAGCGCGTCGCTAAGAGAGTGTCGCGTCTTATTTAATAGCCTAGATTGTAAGCTATATACGCGCTTCTTTTAACGCCAGTAGTTTATTATATAGTTAAGGCATTACGTTATACTATTGCTAATAGTACGTTTTAGTAGGGTCTTGGCAAAGTAATTAACTTAATAGAATAATTAACTCGAGTGTAAAGTACGTTAGTAGAATAAGATTGCTAGCAAAGGCTAGATTCTTATTATCTTTCTAACAAAGGCAGTGGTCCTAAGTGTTAACTAGGCAATTAGCTTACTTAAAAAATTTCCTACTAATAATAAGATTATAGTCTCCTATTTTATAGAAAATAAACTATATAGTAATATTATATTTATTAATATTAAGCTAGACTATAAAATAGGTGTCTACTTTTGCGCTTCTCTTTCCTATAAAGTTCTTAAGGGGGATTAGTGTCTTTAGGCAAAGGAGTTTATCTTTAGGCTATTTTTATACTATCTTTATATACTTTAAAGTAATAAGATTATAAGCGCTAGCACTAGTGTCTATTAAGGCTTATAATCTAAAAGCTAACCCTTAGAATTTAATTTGCACTAGCATAACTAGCTAGGGGCCTCTAAATAGCTTAGGAACCTTTACTATCTTACTACTCTTAGGTAGTAATTTTAGTTTAGTATCTATATTTTATAGTTAAAATTATAGTTTATCTAAATTAATTAATTTAGTAGCTTCTATATACGCTACTAGGTTAAAGTAGTCTAGTAGTGTATATTTAAAGCCTTATTATCTAATAAATTACCTATCTCTAAATTAAAATAGTAGGCAATACTAAGTTTATTTAAATTAAGATTGTTCTTTACTTCTATATTTACTTCTATACCTACCTTAGGGTAGTAGCGTAAGTGTAGGCCTTTAAGTTTTTACTATAGCTAAAGTAGGTGTTATACTTTATACACTATGCTTTAGTCTAATTATAGAAAGTTAAAGAAAGGAGTAGGTCTAGAATAGGGTATTTATTTTCTAGTTGCTATATATAAGAGTGTTAATCTAGAAGGTAGTACCTTATAAGAAGTTTTTATATGCGTCTAGAAAGGATTTATTATACTATTATTATAAAAAGTATACCTAGCTATAGTTATCTAGTGTTTAATTACTAGATAGTTAATATTAGGATCTCTTATCTTTTTCTAAAGTATTAACTTAAGACTTCTAGATAATTTAAGTTATAGTTTGTCCTTTTAGGTCTTTTTATCTAGTATACCTTTCCTAGCTAGGCTTTTAAAAGCCTATAGAAATATCTAGGTATTTATTTTATTAGAGAGGAAAAGCTTATAAAACTTCTTATATACCTATTAGAAAGTAAAGAAATTATAGTAAGTCTCTTTTAGAAATTTAAAAAGTACTTTAAGTTTATAATCTTCTTAGAAGGCCTAATTTATTTAATGCTAATTTTGCGCTGCCTCTTAACTTAAAGGCGCGCCTCTAAGGCGGCTAAGAATAGCTTCTATAATGTTATCTTAATCTTTCTTAATATGTTTACAAGCGAGCTGCGAATACAAGTAAGCTGCGAACTCTACTAAGTCTCTAAGCCTTTCGCAGCATATAAATTTACAACGCATTAATATTTTATTAATATAATAGCTATCCTAAATTAAGCAGTATCTATAGAAGCCTTCTTACACATGCGCGAGTTGTGCCTAGGCTCCCTACAGCGCCTGCAGCGCGCAGAAGCCTGCCGGTTCGTAACTAACTACGCCTTGCCTTGCCGTATTTCTTCCTCTAGTTGCTACTTAACAGCCTTTTAAGCAATAATATCCTCTCCCTCTGCCTTTAATAGAGTGCCTCGCCTTTAGATCCGCTTCTTTTTACGCTGTTTACGCGTTATAGCTGCCTTATTTGCCCTTTATAAAGTAGCTATCTCCTCGCGCATAAGCACTATTAAATACGCTATTCTCTTAGCGCCTTTTGTAAGCTAATTAAGCGACTAAATAACTAAAGTAGGAGAGGATCCCTAATACCTTCAAATCCGCTCACAAACTAGAGTTAACTAAGCGCCTAGCTTGCGTACGTTAGTGTTGCAGACTGCTATAGGGCCTCTAGTAGGGCTACTAGCGCTAGCGCTAGCGATGGTATACGAAGCTTAATATTAAGCTTTAAGAGCACTACTTCTAGATTGTGTAGGACTGGCCCAAAGCCTTAAAAGCTTATGCAGATATTCTCCTTTATAATTAACTAGTTATAGGCGGCGTAAAAGGCTAGTAGAAACTTAAGCTTAGTAATATAGTTAATATAGTTGCGTATTAGGCCCTTAATCTAGCGCCTATACGCCCGCTTTAATAGCGAGAAGCAGCCTATATTAAGTGGCTGTAGGAGGTGTAACAAATATGGTGGCATGCATAGAGTATAGATCTTATTCTCCCTATAGATCTCCTAGAATTTAAGTGAGTTATAGCTCTTATAGCTATTAAGTATTAGAAGCTAACGCGCGCCTACTCTACGCTCTACTATATACTTAATAAAGTGCCATAGCTAGGCAACACCAAGCTTGTTTGTAGTCCACCTATTATCGCTAAGACTAATAGTCTAGTTACCTAGTATATCGTCGCCCTCGTACTAGGCTAAGAGGTAGTACTTGCCAGCGAAGATAACAAAGAGCGAAATTGCCTACCCAGCAGCGTTAATACTATAGATTGTTGTCACCCACTCATAATTGCCTAGCTAGATCGCTTTTGGCCAACCACATCTCTCTAAGCCTATAACAACTAGCTAGAAGGATATCTTACCTATTAGAAAGCCAGTCTTGTTAAAGTTAAAGGTGTCCTTATTGCAGATACTATAGGTGGCCTTTATACGTACTACTAGCTCAAACCAGGCCTATATAGCTATTAGGTCCTTGCAGAGAGCTCGCTATTAATTATAGGCTCTATTAAATCGCGTTGTAAGGCTGTCTATTCGCTTAACAAAGTTTCTAGGCCACTACTAGCCAATATAGCCTGCGCTACGCTTAGTAAGTAGCTTATTCGCTATATTTTGCATAGCACCTAGAGTAGGCGCAAAGTCTTGCGAATCTAGGTTAAGTATATGCTTAATAATAACCTCCTCTTATAGCTTAGTAAGCTTCTTTAATTTAGGCTTATAATTACGTTACACAGTAGTTCCAGCGCGTTAGCTGCGAAGCGTGCTTTTAGGAACGTTAAACGTCGCTGCAGCGCGATTAACACTCTAGATCTAATTCTAATTAATAGCTAAGATAGCTAGGAAGATATTTACTTTGTTATAGGGCAATTAAATAAGTGTTAGTTAAGCCATTATAGTTAATAGGTAATGCGTTATAGAAAGTTAGTAGGGTTTGCAGCTCGCTTATAAACATATTATTATTATTACCTTAGTAATAGTCTGCATTTATATAGATCTTATTATATATATTCTTTAGCTAATCTTTAATACTAAGGCTAGATTAACCTTTTCTATAGTAATTATTAATATTAGGTAGCTTTATAGAGTGTTTTAGCTTAAATACACTAAATAGAGTAGTTAAACTATGTCTGCCCTAAGGTATATTAATCTAGGCGCTATTAGTAAGCTTAGTTTATATATATTTTAGGACTAAAAAGTAGTAAAAGGTATTATTCTATTATAAAGTAGGTAGTATAAGCTAGGATAGATATTATAGTATATATTAGGGCGTGGCTAGGTAGAATAAGCTCTACTTAGCTACTTAAAAGTAGTATAAACTATATAGTAGATTAAGCGTTTCTAAGCTAAGGGGTTTTAAAAGAACTTAAGTGCGGTACTATAGATTATAACTATCTTTAATAGAGGGGAGAACTTTCTTAAGGCTAAATAAGCCTTATCTAATAGCTACTTAATTAGTAATATTAGGCTAGAAGTAGAAATCTTTTAAAACTATATATACTATAGTATAAAGTGTTATTACCTTAAGTATAGTAAAAGCTTATTTAAATATATTAGCGCACTTACATAAAGCCTAAATAAGGACTTTTTATTTAGAGTTTTTTTAGACTTTATAATAGCCCTAGTTACTAAATCTAGGGCTATTTTTAAAAATAGGCCTTAAGAAAAGTAATATTAAGGCTAAAGCTAATAGGTAGTAAGTAACTATCTTATTTATAAACTATACTAGATTAATTAGTCTAGCTTAAATTTTTCTATAAATATATTATACTTACTAGTAGTTTTAAGTTTAGCTTTGCCTTAGTGCGTAAGCTACTAAAGGTCTATTATTAAAAATTTATTACTTAGTTAGTCTACTTTAAGTATAGTAATAGAGTAATTATGTGGCATTAAATTAACTACCTAGGGGTAGCATAATAAAGGCTTTTATCTTAAATAATATAACAAAAAAGCAGAGCCCCTACTTAGTAATAGTAATTATACTATGTATTATAAAGGATTTCTTTAGGGTAGACCTTTTTTAGTAGTTTAATAATGCTCTTTTTTTTTATAAGGCTAGGGGTAGAGTAACTAGTCGTCTAGAGAGTAGTTATTAGCTACTTTCCGCGCTTAATAAATAATAGCTTACTAGTAGAGTTAAGTAGCAAAATCTTGTTAAGGTGAGCGTTATATAGACTATTATTAGTAGGGTGTAGGCAAATATCTACTTTTATAATATTAATCCTAGAACTATCTAGGGGTAGAGAGGATATAGAGAATATTTTAGAAGTTTCTTAGATTAAAGAGTAGTGGCTTACTATAGTATAGGTAATAGTAAAGTTAAGTAAAGTAAAGGGTTATAAAGAGAGTATAGTAAAAAATATCTAGAGTAGTAGGTCTTATATAGCGTGTAAGCTAGCGTATAGTCTAAGCTAAAAAAAAATTAGGTAAAAAATAAAGTATAAAATAAAATATATAAAACTTTAACCTCTATATTACCTTTATAGCCTAACTTTAATCTCCTAGCTCTATGCCTTATACCTTTACTATAATAGTGCTAGAAGGTAGTTATTAGACAAGTTAGCTCTATAGAGTGTGGCGTAGTAGTTATTATTTATTAATTATTATTTGTGTCCGTACACCGTACGGGGAAGGGCACCTAAGAGTGTTAAGGTTTTAATATTGCCGCACGATGGCATTACGTAGGGATCACGTGATGCCCATGCGCCGCAAGATCTTCTCCTTTCTATCCGCACCCTCTCTAGAGACAAGCAATTAATACCAAGTCGTTCTGTTATGTTATTTCCTTTTCCTCGTACGATCGCCCCGTACACCCTCCACGCTTGCTAGTATAGAGGATTAGAATTCGATGTCTATACAGCTAGCTGTAGAGTACCCATTTAACAATTTATGTTTAGAATATTAGAACTTCTAGGGTAGCCTTTTTAAATAGACTTTAGTATAGTGTAATAATTGCCTAGTATAACTAGTAACTAACAAACTAATATACTCTTACTAACTTATAGTAAGTAAAAAGTATAGAAGTAGTCTCTTAAATAGACCTTAGCGTAGTATAATAACTATCTAGTATAAGTAGTAACTAATAAACTAATATATTCTTACTAACTTATAGTAGGCAGAGAAGTTATATTAGTAGTTTTAGAGACCTTAGGTAGTATAATAAATATCTAGTATAACTAGTAACTAACCTAATACACCCTAACCTACTTATAGTAGGTAGAGAAGTTATATTAGTAGTGTTATAGACCTTAGATAGTATAATAACTACCTAGCATAACTAGTAACTAACCTAATATACTTTTATTTACTTATAGTAGGCAAAGAAGTTATATTAGTAGTTTTGTAGACCTTAGGTAGTATAATAACTACTTAGTATAACTAGTAACTAACCTAATACACCTTTACCTACTTATAGTAGGTAGAGAAGTTATATTAGTAGTCTTATAAACCTTAGCGTAGAACTACTACCTAGTATAACTAGTAACTAATAAACTAATTATTAAAACTATATTAGTAAGCAAAATAAATAATAAAATAACATGTTAGAATTTTACTGTTATAATAAAAGATAATGTTAAAACTATATTAGTAAGCAAAATAAATAATAAAATAACATGTTAGAATTTCGCTATTATAATAAAAGATAAATAGATAAATAACTATAAGCTACCTAAAAATAAACTAAAATAGTCGTTCCGACAATAAGTTGCAATTAAAGTCAAAGTTAACTTTAAGTAACGCACAAAAAGTTTACTAAAAGATAATTGTAAGAAATCCAATATTATATATATTAATTTACTTAAAACTAAAACCAAAATATAATATAAAACTAACCTAATAAATATTATAAAATACGCTATCGTAATATAAATAAGCTCGTAATTAATTTTTCTAAATTAATAACTTTTGACAAACTTGTCGCAATTAAGCGCTTTAACAATTTTGAGCAATTGCTAAAAAGAATATACTAAACAAGGCAATATTATACGTATTAAATTACTTATTACTAAAAAACAAAATATAACATATAAAAGACTTGTTTTATAATATAAAATACATTAGCGTATAATAAACTAAGGAGTAATAAATTATGCTAAAATAAGGCGTTTATTGTTAACGTCACAACTAAGCAATAGTAAAACAAAGTTTGCAATAGCTCGTATATAAAACACTAGTTTGCATATAAAACACTAGTTTGTATATAAAACACTAGTTTGCATATAAAACACTAGTTTGTATATAAAACACTAGTTTGCATATAAAACACTAGTTTGCATATAATAGCTTATATATAAAATAATAGCTCGTATATAAAACACTATTGCATATAAAACACTAGTTTAAATATTAGTTTAAAACACTAGCACGCATAAAAGTTAAAGGCATAATTAAACTATACAAAACGAAGTGTTCGTTAGTCTAAATTATTTTGTATATAGATTGCTAGGTAGCCAGTTTATTAAAATTAATCAACCAGTTTAACAATACTAACTCGATCACCTTCTTATCTATTTATCTACTTTTACATATAAATAGATAAATAACTATAAGCTACCTAAAAATAACGAAAATAATTATTCTAACAATAAGTTATAATTAAAGCCAAAGTTAACTTTAAGTAACGCACAAAAAGTTTACTAAAAGATAATTATAAGAAATCTAATATTATATGTATTAAATTACTTAAAACTAAAAACAAAATATAATATAAAACTAACCTAATAAATATTATAAAATACGCTATCGTAATATAAATAAGCTCGTAATTAATTTTTCTAAATTAATAACTTTTGACAAACTTGTCGCAATTAAGCGCTTTAACAATTTTGAGCAATTGCTAAAAAGAATATACTAAACAAGGCAATATTATATATATTAAATTACTTATTACAAAAAAACAAATATAACATATAAAAGACTTGTTTTATAATATAAAATACATTAGCGTATAATAAACTAAGGAGTAATAAATTATTCTAAAATAAGGCGTTTATTATTAACGTTATAACTAAGTAATAGTAAAATAAAGTTTGCATATAAAATAATAGCTCGCATATAAAACACTAGTTTGGATATAAAACACTAGTGTGCATATAAATAATAGCTTATATATAAAACACTAGTCTGTATGTAAAATAATAGCTCGTGTATAGAACACTATTGCATATAAAACACTAGTTTAAACATTAGTTTAAAACACTAGCACGCATAAAAGTTAAAGGCATAATTAAACTATACAAAACTAAGTGTTCGTTAGTCTAAATTATTTTGTATATAGATTGCTAGGTAGCCAGTTTATTGAAATAAATCAACCAGTTTAACAATACTAACTCGATTACCTTCTTATCTATTTATCTACTTTTTACACTAATATACTCTTACCTACTTATAGTAGGCAAAGAAGTTATATTAGTAGTTTTATAGACTTTAGGCAACTGCCTAGTATAACTAGTAACTAATAAGATAAAATTTCTACTAATTTAACTGCCTATAGGTAGTGTTTTAAGAGAGGAGTAAATATTATATTATTATTTATAGCTAAATAAAAAGGTTATTAGAATAATATAAGAGTAGTATACAGTCTTATAGGACTAATCTATTAGGAATGGCTAGAATAGTTAAAAGAGCTAGTTAAATTAATACTATTCTAAGATAGTGGATAAAAAAGAAATATAGGGGGCCCTTTCTTAGATAGAGGGTAGTGTAGAGTATAGGCCTACGCTAGCTATATACTAACACTAACTAGAAAAGGCGTCTTTAGAAAGGTAAAACGCGTAAATAGGGGGAAATAGAGTATAAAAGAAAGATAATAGAGTGTGCTTAGTAGGGAGGCTAGTATAGGACTATTATAACTAGTATATAAGAATAGTCTTATAAATAGTTAAGTATACCTATCCCTTACGCTAGATAAGTATCTTATAAATAGAATAGAACTTTAGCATAGCTATATTAGTAGTAGTAGCGTAAAACTATAGCGTATACTTTTTAGTAATAGTAAGTACTTTTTTAGAAATAATATTAATACCTAAATAGATAGTAGGGCGTAGAGAGGCGGTAGGAGATTTATTAAGGATAACCTTAATATAGTAATAGAGTAATAGTATATTTAGTACGTATTACTTTTATCCTGCTTATAAGAAATAGTATATACTTATTAATATAGTAAATATTAACTTATATTATTTATAATAATCTAGATAGTAGGTTTGCAATAATTAGAATAGTAAAGGAAGAATAGCTTATAGCATTGCTACGCTAAAGTTTTATTCTTCTTCTAAAGTTCTAACTATAGCCTCTTTATAAAAACTTTTTATATAGAAGCTTTACACTAAGACTACTAAGCTCGCTTAGTAGTTTAAACGCGCTTTTTTATAATTACCTTTTTTACGCTCTTTTTAAATACTAAGTAGGGGGCTTTGCTTTATAATTATATTATTTAAGATAAAAGCCTTTGTTGTCCTACCCCTAGGTAGATAAATTAACGCTATATATATTAAAATAAAGATTTAGTATACTAGGTATTACTAATATTATAAAAGACTTATACACTATGCGTATAGTAAACTATAGTTACGCTACTATTAGGTTATAAGTATAATAACTAAACTATAGTTAAGCGTCCTATTATCTACACTACTTCTATGGTTACGACTTTGCAGTCTACTATAGCTCTCTAATAGTCTACTAGTTAAGATATAATATATAACTTAGTTATGCCTAACTATTTATTAACTACTATTATTAATACTACTATATAGAAAGTTAATAATAAAATTATTATTATTTTATATATATTTTATTACTACTACTATGTACTAGATACTAAATTTTAGTACCTTTTATTGTACTTCTCTCTATGTATAGTGCGGACTTAACCTTAGTTAGAATCTCCACACAATAAAGATTTTTAATAGAAAGTTATTATAGACAAACTAGCGCGTAGCTCTATATTATTTATATTATAATTAACTAGTTACTATAGCAATTTAAGCGATTTCTTACAATACAAAGTAACACACTACTAAAGAAGCAATTGTCTATAATCTAAGACGTCTAAATAAGATAGGACTTTATATATAATATATGTAAGCGCGCATTAAAGCTTTAGGCAAACATTAATATATAAGAAAAAGATTATAATAAAGATAACTAGAAGATTAAACGCTTTTGCTTATAGTAATACTATAGAGGCAGACTTTAAAGATAGTAAGAAACTTTAACTATTAGTCCTAGAATAGTTGTATTTTAAGTTAATTACCTTTATACTCTAAAAGTTTAAGAAGACTATAAACTTCTTAAGTAAAAACTAGAAACCCTAGGTCCTATATATCTAGCTTAGAAGGTTTTATTTTTACGACTAAGGTGTTTCTAATAAAAATATTATAATAATAGAGTACTACTATTATATATATAGAAAAGCATTTTAAAGTATTAATAAAAAGAGGTTAGCGCGTTATAAGTAAGCTAAGTAAGCTTAGTAGGCTTAGCGCGCACACTTTAAGCAAAAAATCCATATATAAAATATAATAAAGCTATATTACTATACTATAGTTTAGAGTAGAGGGAAAGAAGATATAAAATAGTGCTAGCGCTATAACTAGTATAACACTATAACTATTATCTCTCTCTACTATTATCTTTATAAATTGCTAAAAGTAATAGCTATTATATTAGTAGGTTTATGCTACTTATAAAATATATACTAAGTAGAAGCTTATATATACTAAGTAGAAGCTTATATATACTATAGATAAACTAATACATTATCTTTTTATTAAAGTTAACCGTAAGGAGACTTTTACTACTATTGAGATTATTTTATTTTCTACTATCTTCCTAGGCCCTAATACTAATGCTTCTATTAACGCCGCCTAAAAGTATACTCTAATAATCTATCTACTTAAAGTTGCTAAATCTATACTAGAATACTACTTTATCTAAGATATTATTAATAGAAAGTAAAGGGTATATCTTACTCTATATAAGGTAGTCCTAGTGTACTAGTTAGACTAGTAATAGATTAGTAACTATAGATATAGTAATAAATATAAAAACTTTCTATTACACCTATAATACCTTACGTTACTATATATTAGAAAGGAGATAAATAAGGGCAGAATTAAAAGTAGTAAAAAGAAGATAAAGGTATTTATTAATAAGTTACTAGAGGAGCAGAGTGTTATATAAATACGCTAAATCCTTTTAGTTATAGCGTTAGATAGTAAGCGCGTTATATAAGTGTGCTACGTAGCAACGCGTAAATATAGTGTAATTACCACTAATAATACTAATAAAGTAAGAGTTAGTTTTCTATACACGCTTTAAGTAACTTTTAATAAGTATTAGAGCGCTTATAAATATTAGGCAAGTGTATAGTTTATTAAAGATCTTTGTTATATAGAGATTCTAACTAAGGTTAAGTTCGCACTATATATAGAGAGGAGTAAAATAGAAGGCACTAAAATCTAGTTTCTAGTATATAGTAGTAGTAACAAAATATATATAAAATATATATAATTTTATTATTAACTTTTTATATAGTAGTATTAGTAATAGTAGTTAATAAATAGTCTACTATCTAGTATAACTAAGTTATATATTATCTCTTAACTAGTAGACTATTAGAAAGCTATAGTGGACCTACGCAGAGTCGCAACTATGGGAGTAGTGTGGGCAATAGGACACTTAACTATAGTTTAGTTGTTACGCTTGCGACCTGTAGGTGGTAGTATACGGCTCGCTAGTTATAAGAAGAGATTTACTATAGAGAGAGAGTAAGATAAAATAGTTAGGTTAGTTACTATTATTATTATTATTATTATTATTATTATTATTATTATTATTATTATTATTATTATTATTATTATTATTATTATTATTATTATTATTATTATTATTATTATTATTATTATTATTATTATTATTATTATTATTATTATTATTATTATTATTATTATTATTATTATTATTATTATTATTATTAAGAAATTATTATTATTATTATTATTATTATTATTATTATTATTATTATTATTATTATTATTATTATTATTATTATTATTATTATTATTATTATTATTATTATTATTAAAGAAATTATTATTATTATTATTATTATTATTAAAGAAATTATTATTAAAGAAATTATTATTATTAAAGAAATTATTATTATTAAAGAAATTATTATTATTAAAGAAATTATTATTATTAAAGAAATTATTATTATTAAAGAAATTATTATTATTAAAGAAATTATTATTATTAAAGAAATTATTATTTATATAATATTATAAATTAACTCTAGAGAAGAAAGTGTATAGTTTATAAACTATCCTTATTAAAAATCTTTATTATGTGAAGATTCTAACCAAGGTTAAGTCTACACTATACATAGAGAGGAGTAAAATAGAAGGCACTATAACCTAGTACCTAGCACATAGTAGTAGTAATAAAATATACACAAAATAATAATAATTTTATTATTAATGTTCTACACAATAGTATTATTAATAGTAGTTAATAAATAGTCTACTATTTGGCATAATTAAGTTATATATTATCTCTTAACTAGTAGACTATTAGAGAGCTATAGTAGAGCGTAGAGTTATAACTATAGTTTACTATATACATATTATATAAGTTTGCCGCTTATAATATCTATAATACTTAAAAATTCTTTTCCTTTAATATATACAACACTAAGTCTTTTAAATCTAACTCTTTAATATATATAGTAAGCTAGCTTTCTAGCGTCCTAAGATTAAGTTATCTAATACCTATAGTTAGACAGCTGCTAGAGAATTTAAAACTAGCATAGACAACTAGCTAGGCAACGTTAGCTATCTAGCCTACCTACTATAAGATATAGTTAAGGCAGGCCTACTAAAGAACTAAATTAATTATACTATTCTAGAGGTTATAACTAATAATCTATTTAGGCTATATACTATCTTTATATAACTCTAGATTCTTAAGTGTAAGACTATTCTTTTATATAGAGGCCTAAGTAATAATATAGCAATATTTATATAATAATAATAGCTCTTTACTATTGCGTTATTAGCAAGACTAGAGGATAGACTAAGATATAGTAGTAGGCAACTATTAGAGAGAAAAAGAGTGTTTTTTATACGTTGCTAGAGTACGCGCATATAGCTATAGTAGAAGAAGCTTCTAATAGTAGTTAAGATCTTGCGGGCGTATAAGAATAATAAAAAGTAAGAGTAGTAGCGTAATAAGAGTAAGTGTAAGCAGTGGTAAGAGGAGCATAGAGATAGGCGGCGGCGAGGTTCTAGAGGGTAGTATATAGTCTATTTACTAGTTATAAGAGGAGATCTACTATAAGAAAGTAATAAAATAGTTAGGTTAGTTACTATTATAATTGTTATTATTATTATTATTAAAGATCTTCGTCGTGTTAAGATTCTAATTAAGGTCGAATCCGCACTATACATAGAGAGGAGTAAAATAAAAGGCACTAAAACCTAGTACCTAGCATATAGTAGTAGTAACAAAATATATACAAAATAATAATAATTTTATTATTAATGTTTTACACAGCGGCATTATTAATAACGGTTAATAGATCGTCTACTATTTGGCATAACTAAGTTATATATTATCTCTTAACTAGTGGACTATTAGAGAGCTGCAGTGGACCTACGCGAAGTCGCAACTGCGGGAGTAGTGTGGGTAATAGGACGCTTAACTATAGTTTAGTTATTACGCTTATAACCTAGCAGTAGTGTAACTATAGTTTGCTATACACATAGCGTATAAAGTCTGCCTACTCTTATAATGTTAGCGACGCCTAGTACACTAAATCTTTACCTTTAACTTATACAATACTAAGTCTTTTAAATCTAAATACCTCTTTATTATATGTGGCAATATAACACCTTTCTAGTGTTCTAAGATTGCGTTGTCTAATATCCGCGGTTAGATAGCTGCCAAAGAATTTAAAACTAGTATAGACAACTAGTTAGGCAATATTAGCTATCTAGCCTACCTACTACAAGATAAGGTTTAAGAGACAGGGCTACTAGAGAACTAAATTAATTACAATTACACTATTCTAAAGGTTATATCTAATAATCTATTTAGGCTATATATAATCTTTACGCAACTTTAAATTCTTAAGTGCTAGGTTATTCTTTTATATAAAGATCTAAGAAGAGATATAGTAATCTTTATAAGAAAATAATAGCACTTTACTATTATATTGCTGGCAAGACTAAAAAATAGGCTAAGATATAGTAGTGGGCGTCTATTAGAGGAGAAGTAAATATTTCTTATATATTGCCAGAGCGCGCGCGCGTAGCTATAGTAGAAGAAGCTTCTAGTAGTAGTTAAGATTGTGCGGGCGCACAAGGATAATAAAGAGTAAGGGTAGTAGTGGTAGTAGGAGTATAGAGGAAATAGGCGGCAGTAGTAAGATTCCAGGAGGGCGGTATATAGCTCGCTAGTTGTAAGAGGAGATCTACTATAGGAGAGTAATAAAATAGTTAGGTTAGTTACTATTGTGATTGTTATTGTTATTGTTACTACGAAAAATAATATTAAAGAAATTATTAATTACGTAACACGGTGGTTGGTTAAACAGTCGGCTCGGGATTATATTATTATTATTATAGCGAAAAATATTATTAAAGAAATTATTAATTACATAATATAGTGATTAGTTAAATAGCTAGCCTGGGATTATATAATATTATAGATTAACTCTAGGGAAGAAATAAACTGTCCTTATAAACTATTATTATATTAGTAGAGACTAGGAGTAGACTATATTTTTAGGCGCTAGACTAGAGCGGCCTTTCTATCCTAACCTACGTAGGCTTAAAAAAAGGGGGGATTAAAAAGAGTAATTAACACTAAATAAACAATGCGACTATCTAGCTTATATATAACTAGCTCTTTAGTTTTCTAGATTAAATAAAAAATAAGCTTATTAAAGAGTTAAATAATATTAGATAGTTAAAACCTATATAGACTGCAGCTAAAATAGAATAAGAGAAGTTGCGCAAGTATTACTTAAGAATGGATAGAAGAAAGAGTTTCTTATTTAACTATATAATAATATTAGATTCTTTATAAAAGCTTATAGCTTTTTCTCTAGGGTTAATTTGTAATATTATATAATTCTAGGCTGGCTGTTTAACTAACCACTATGTTACATAATTAATAATTTCTTTAATAATATTTTTTACTATAATAATAATAATAATAATAATAATAATAATAATAGTAACTAACCTAACTATTTTGTTACTCTTTTATAGTAGATTTCTCCTCGCAACTAGCAAGCTATATACTGCCCCCTAGAACTTTGCCACTGCCTATCTCCTCTATACTCCTTTTACTACCGCTTACCCTTACTCTTATTATTCTTATGCGCCTACAAAATCTTAACTACTACTAGGAGTTTCTTCTGCTATAGCTATGCGCGCGCGCTCTAGTAATATATAAGAAATATTCTCTTCTCTTTTAATAGTTACCTACTACTATATCTTAGTCTATTTTCTAGTCTTACTAATAATATAATAGTAATGAGCTATTATTATTAT
Organism: Laburnicola sp. R22_1; assembly: GCA_014281115.1. Classification (NCBI taxonomy): domain Eukaryota; kingdom Fungi; phylum Ascomycota; class Dothideomycetes; order Pleosporales; family Didymosphaeriaceae; genus Laburnicola; species Laburnicola sp. R22_1. The sequence goes on along the minus strand of JACONQ010000001.1, from coordinate 2,461,258 downwards.
ATAAATATTACTATATTATTACTTAGGCCTCTATATAAGGATAGCCTTATACTTAAGAATTTAGAGTTGCGTAAAGATAGTATATAGCCTAAATAGATTATTAGTTATAACCTCTAGAATAGTGTAATTAATCTAATCCTTTAGTAGGCCTGCCTTAATTATATCTTATAGCAGGTAGGCTAGATTAGCTAATATTGCCTAGCTAGTTGTCTATACTAGTTTTAAATTCTCTAGCAGCTATCTAACTATAGGTATTAGACAACTTAATCTTAGGACGCTAAAAAGCTAGCTTGCTCTATATATTAAAGAGTTAGATTTAAAAGACTTAGTGTTGTGTGTGCTAAAGGGGAAGAATTTTTAAATATTATAAATATATAAGAGGCAGACATATAATATACGTATAGTAAACTATAGTTATAACTCTGTATAGCTCTACTATAGCTCTCTAATAGTCTACTAGTTAAGAAATAATATATAACTTAGTTATACTAGATAGTAAAGTATCTATTAACTACTATTAATAATACTATTGTGTAGAACACTAATAACAAAATTATTATTATTTTGTGTATATTTTATTACTACTACTATGTGCTAGGTACTAGATTATAGTGCCTTCTAATTTACTCCTCTCTATGTATAGTGCGGACTCGATCTTAGTTAGAGTCTTCACATAATAAAAATCTTTAATAAAAGCTTATAGTGTATAAGGTATTTTTTTATAAATAAAGCTATATTCCGCAACTATACTATAGTAAAAAAGAAAATCTAGCTATAGCCTATTTTTCTGTGTACTAGTTCTATAAGATAGATACTATATAAATATATATAACTAAGTTAATAATGCGCTTATTATGTGGCACCCTATAAGACTATTATATATATAGGCAGGGTTAACTTAACTATAGTTTAGAACTATTATTAAGTAGTAACTTATCTTACCTATATAGGCAGTAATAAGGTTAGAGTGCTTATTACCTATATAAAGAGAGCCTAATCCTACTACTATCTTATACACCACCGCAACTAATAATTATAGCTAAATTAAATAAGATAAAGATATAACTATACTATAAAGTAAAGTTTAACCTTAAGTATGCCTAATCTACTATAGACCCTTTCTTGCATCCTTAAAACTTAATTAATAAGCTTATAATTATTGCTAAAAAGAAGCTAAAGCTTAAGATAGCTAATAGCAATAAGCTTCTAGTTAAGTTACTTATACTAGATTGCTACGCAATGCATATATATAGTCTGTGCCGCTATTTGCTAGCTTAGGTTGTGTACATATTAATAATGCGCGCAGGGACTACTTAATAGACTAAGGCAAACTTAGAATATATTATATAGTAGAGGAGGAACCTAATAAGACTACTTAATACTATAAATAATAATAAGTTTCTTTAGAAGCTAAGAAAGTGTAATAAGGAAAGTACTAAGTAGTTAAACAATGTTTAAAAGCTATTAAACTAGCTATAGGTAGTAATTACCTATAACCGTGTTATTTCTAAAATTAAAAAGTTCCTTAATTATGTGATTTGACTATAAAGGGTCTGTGGGTCTTAGTTAAGACTGTATAAGGTATTATAATTATAGCTATTTATTATAGTTATATACTAATAGTTGCATAGAATAAGATATAAAAGATCTAGAATAAGTATATATACTACTAATAGTTCCTAAAGTATTTTAATTACTATAATGGCCTAATAGCTAGGGACTCTACTCTAGTCTTAAATACTAACCTAAGATAGTTATAAGGCAGTAAATAGTTTTAAAAGCCTTCTTTGCTATCTAGTTTATAGTCTAGTAGCCTTTTTACCTGTTAAAACTATATTAGTAAGCAAAATAAATAATAAAATCACATGTTAGAATTTCGCTGTTATAATAAAAGATAAATAGATAAATAACTATAAGCTACCTAAAAATAAACTAAAATAGTCGTTCCGACAATAAGTTGCAATTAAAGCCAAAGTTAACTTTAAGTAACGCACAAAAAGTTTACTAAAAGATAATTGTAAGAAATCCAATATTATATGTATTAATTTACTTAAAATTAAAACCAAAATATAATATAAAACTAACCTAATAAATATTATAAAATACGCTATCGTAATATAAATAAGCTCGTAATTAATTTTTCAAAATCAATAACTTTTGACAAACTTGTCGCAATCAAGCGCTTTAACAATTTTGAGCAATTGCTAAAAAGAATATACTAAACAAGGCAATATTATATGTATTAAATTACTTATTACTAAAAAACAAAATATAACATATAAAAGACTTGTTTTATAATATAAAATACATTAGCGTATAATAAACTAAGGAGTAATAAATTATGCTAAAATAAGGCGTTTATTGTTAACGTCACAACTAAGCAATAGTAAAACAAAGTTTGCAATAGCTCGTATATAAAACACTAGTTTGCATATAAAACACTAGTTTGTATATAAAATACTAGTTTGCATATAAAACACTAGTTTGCATATAAAACACTAGTTTGCATATAATAGCTTGCACATAAAATACTAGTCTGCATATAAAACAATAGCTCGCATATAAAACACTATTGCATATAAAACACTAGTTCAAACATTAGTTTAAAACACTAGCACGCATAAAAGTTAAAGGCATAATTAAACTATACAAAACTAAGTGTTCGTTAGTCTAAATTATTTTGTATATAGATTGCTAGGTAGCCAGTTTATTAAAAAAATCAACTAGTTTAACAATACCAACTCGATCACCTTCTTATCTATTTATCCACTTTTCACATTACCTTTAGCTAAAGTTTAGCTACGCTAGATATTAATTATAACTTTGGCCTAACTTAAATAAAATAAGAAATATACCAAAGTACTTCTATTGTTAAAAAGAGTAATAGGTTTAATATACTAGCGTAGTAAAAAGTTTATTAAATATCTTATCCCTAACTTATATAGGTTATAAAAAATATTCTACCTTTTTACGCTCTTTTTTAATTACTAAGCAGGGGGCTCTGCTTTTTTTGTTATGTTATTTAAGATGAAAGCCTTTGTCGTTCTACCCCTAGGTAGATAATTTAACAATACAGACACATAAAAAATATTCTAGTAGTGTAGATTTTATAGGTAGGTGTTAAGCGTGTCTTTAACACTAGTAGAAATATAATTAGGGGATTAAAGGCATAATCTTACTACTTAAATAATTTAAAAGTTTATAATAGTTAAGTTTATAATAGCTAATAAGTAATTTATAAAGTTATTAGATTTTAATATAGAGAAGAATAATTTAGAGGAAACAGTGCTATTAGATAAGAGCAATAATTTATATAAGCTACTAGCTAATAAGAAGACTATTAAAACTATATAAGGTTCTAAGATTTTAGATAGCAAGCTACTAACTTCTTTCTACTAGGGGCAGCCACTATAAAAGTAGTTAAGGCCTTAGCGCTACTATAATATTAGCAATAATAAGATATAATAAATATATATATGTGGCGTTATTATATCTACCTAGGGGTAGGATAATAAAGGCTTTTATCTTAAATAACATAATAGAAAAAGCAGAGCCCCCTGCTTAGTAATTAAAAAAGGCGTAAAAAGGTAATAAAAAAAGATAAATATATATATTAATAGTAAAATAGTATTAATTTTACTTTTACTTAGATTTCTTTTCTTATGTAGCATTAAATTAACTACCTAGGGGTAGCACGACAAAGGCTTTTATCTCAAATAACATAACAAAAAAAGCAGAGCCCCCTGCTTAGTAATTAAAAAGAGCGTGAAAAAGGTAATGACAAAAAAAAGCGCGCTCGAACTACTAAGCGAGCTTGGCAGTCTTGGCGCGGGGCTGCTCCCACAAGCAAAATCTTCACTAAGAGGCCACTTAGAACTTTGGGGGAGATACTTTTCTTATATACCTTTAAAAAGTAACTAAAGTTACTAATTTTATTACTATTAATTTTATATAATATAAGTTACGCAACCCTAATAGATACTTTAACCTAACCTATACCGAGAAGTCTATATAATCTAACCTAACCTATATCTAGAATCTATACAATCTAATCTAACCTATACCTAGGGTCTATATAACTCTAATCTAATCTATACCTAGCGTCTATGCGACTCTAACTTAACCTTATACCTAAGCTGGGTACCCTAAACCTATTTACTAGCCTATGTGTGGCGTTAATTTATCTATCTAGGGGTAGGATAATAAAGGCTTTTATCTTAAATAATATATTAAAAAAGCAAAGCCCTCTACTTAGTAATTAAAAAGAGTATTAAAGATCTTTATTATGTGAAGATTCTAACTAAGGTTAAGTCCCCACTATACATAGAGAGGAGTAAAATAAAAGGCACTAAAATCTAGTATCTAGCACACAGTAGTAGTAACAAAATATATATATAATAATAATAATTTTATTATTAACTTTCTATATAGTAGTATTAGTAATAGTAGTTAAATTAAAAAGATATTAAAAAGTAATTATAAATATATATTAAATAACATAATTATTAATAACTATTATAGAATAATAAAGGCTTTTATAAATAAAATAATAGAAAAAGTAAAGCCCTTTACTTAGTAATTAAAAGAAGTATTAAAAGATAATTATAGTAATTATAATAATACTCTATACTCTTATATATGTGGCGTTAATTTATCTACCTAGGAGTAGGGTAGTAAAGGCTTTTATCTTAAATAATATATTAAAAAAGCAAACCCCCTACGTAGTAATTAAAAAAGTATAAGAAGATAAGTATAAAAATGTGTATTTAAACTACTAAGTAAGCTTAGTAGTTTTAATACAAAGCTTCTATATATAAAGTTTTTATAAAGAGGCTATAGTTAGAACTTTAGAAAAAGGATAAAACTTTAGCGTAGTAACACTATAAGCTACTCTTTCTCTACTATTCTAATTATTATAAACCTACTATATTAATAGGTATGTTTTTATAAGTAAAATAAGAGTAATATATACTAGATACACTATTACTCTATTATTATATTAAGGTTATCTTTAATAAATCTCCTACTGTTCCTTTACACCTTACTATCTATTTAGTAATTAATAATATTTTTAAAAAGTACTTACTATTACTAAAGAGTATATACTATAGTTTTATATTATTACTATAATTACTATGTCCGGCTAATATCCCTCTTAGCAAGAATAGCCTAATAAAAACAAATAAAAAAATATTATTACTACTAACATAGCTATACTAAAGTTCTATATTATTTATAAAATACTTATTTAGCGTAAGAAATAGATATACTTAACTATTTATAAGGCTATTTTTATATACTAGTTAAACTAGTAGCTAGTTTAGTTTATAAAGAATAATAGTAACATATTCTATTAGTAGCCCGGACAGATTAGTCCGCCGGACAGTTTTTGCCAAGACTACAACACTTCACTATAAATCATAATGTCTCAACAACACGACGCGTTATCATCTAATTAAGAAGGCAGAATTAAGCTTGCCCTTCACGCCTATTAGAATAAGCAAATTTCAAGCCTGCGACGCGCTACTACAGCATATAATATCCCAAAGTCTACACTAAGCGATCGAATTAACGGAATCACCGCCCAAGCAGATACACGATCAGGCATGGCAAAGCTCACCGCGACCGAAGAGCAGACGCTCATACAGTATATCCTCGACCTAGATTCGCGAGGATTTGCACCCTGGCTAGGTGAGGTAGAAGATATAGCCAACAAACTGCTAGCTGCGCAGCACAGAGACCCTGTAGGACAATGCTAGGCTTAGCGCTTTGTAAAGCGCGTACCTAAGCTTAAAATGGCTTTTAATTGAGCGAAGGACTAACAGAGGATACAACAGGAAGATCTAGAGGTTATAAACGCGTGGTTTCAGCTAGTAGAGGACACAAAAGCTAAGTATAGAGTGCAGGATAAAGACATCTATAACTTCGATAAGACAGGCTTCTAGATAGGAATTATTGGCTTAATAAAGGTTGTAACTAGTTTAGAAAGACGTTCTCGACCTACGCTTGTTTAGCCAGGCAACCGCGAGTGGGTCACAGTAATTCAGAGTATTTGCGCTGCTAGGTATGCTACCCCGCCCTTTATTATCTATAAAGGGCGAGTCTACATCTTAGCGTGGTATAAGGAGACTAGTATCCCCCGCGATTAGAAGCTCTCAGTCTCTGAGACCGGCTGGACTAATAACGAGCTTGGAGTCGCGTGGTTGAAGCACTTTGACGCGTATACAAGGCCGCGCATAGTGGGGTTATGGAGGTTACTTATTCTAGATGGCCATAAGAGCCACTACTCCCAGGATTTCAAGGATTATTGCCTAGAACAGAAGATCCTAACACTCTGTATGCCAGCGCACTCATCTCATATCCTCCAGCCGCTTGATGTGGTCTGTTTCGCGCCACTAAAGCTGAAGTACTCCCAGCGTGTGCGGGACTTGGCGCGCCGACGCGTCTTTTATATCGACAAAGAGGGCTTCCTACTGGCCTTTCGCGACACGTTTTTTAATATGTTTACACTAGAAAACTGTAAGAAAGCCTTTAAGGCCTCTAGGCTTGTTCCTTTAGATGCGTTAGTAGTAGTAGATCGCCTTGATGTGCGTATTCACACTCCACCTTAGGGTACCCCACCGGATACACCATAGCAAGCCAGGACCCTAAGCAATACCCTTGAGTTTAGATCCTAGTCAAAGCTCGTACGCGACTCTTTTATTCGGTCTCCACCCGATGCTAAATCGAGCTACTCACAGCTTATAAAAGGTGCTGAACTTATGCTCTACCATGGTGTACTTTAAGAGACCCGCATTAAGGAACTTAAGGAGCAAATTAAGGTTCTAACGAAGCGAAAAACGCGTAAAAGAAAGCGCATTTAGAAAGGTGGGACGCTAGGCTTTGCTTAGGGAGCAGATTTGGGAGTAGAAAGCCCTTCTATTAGGGTGAAGTTGTCGAAAAGGGCGCGAGGTAGTGGTGAGGGAGAGGCAGGTCCCTTAACACAACGCCGCTGTGGGAGGTGCGGAGAGCCTGGGCACAACGCAAGGACCTGTCAGATAGATAAAGAGATAGAGGAGGAGTCAGATGTTACCTTTAGCGGCTTATTTTTAGATAGTGTTGATAGTAAATCAGAGTGATTTTATTATAGGTTACTATAAGGCCAAAAATGACGGTTTAACTTTATCTTGCAATAGTACGCACTCAGTGACTGAAAATTAGATAAAGTACTACTTAAGATATAGTATGCTTCACTGCGAATCATAATAAGTATACTATATATTGCCTACGTATAGTATGGTAGATAATATATCGTATATTATAGGGAGTCTTGTTGTAAGTTCGTACTGCTAAGAAAGACTCCTTAGCTTTGCGCGGCTGCTGCAGCCGCGCAAAGAGGCTGCACGACGTAAAAAGTAGATTAAATAGTAACTTGGTATATTGTAAGTTATAGTAGGTTATTATGAGTCACTATGAAGTAACGTTGGTGGTGTTCTATAATGAGTTATGAGGGACCTCGAAGTTGCCAAGAAAAACTGTCCGGCGGACTGATCTGTCCGGGCTACTAATAGAATATGTTACTATATTTCTACTTTAGTATATATAATTACTTTTTATTAGTACTAGAATTCTCTAGTAAGGAACACAAAAAAAGAATAATAAGATTTTTATTAATAAGCTTTAGTATAGTAAAAGTATTATATAAATCTATAAGATTCTTTTGGCTATTATTACTATTAAGTTAGCTTATCTAAGTAAGTATACCGCGTAGCGGCGCGAGCGCGGATAACTAACAATAGTAGTAGTAATAAGTAGAGTGTGGGCAAGATGTAAGTACGTTTAGAATTTAAACTATTATTATAATATTAGATATTTAATATTAGTTTTTAATTAGAATTAGGTGCTATATATAGTATATATAACTTTCTATTTTAATATACTTTAACCTTAAACTAAAAGAAGGTTAAAAAAGATATTTGGCAAGCTAATATACTCTTATATATATTATTAAATTATCTACCTAAAAGTAGAATAATAAAGACCTTTATTTTAAATAATATGTGTTATTAAATTAACTATCTAGTAGTAGAACAATAAAGGCTTTTATCTTAAATAATATAAAAAAGTAGAGCCCCTACTTAGTAATTAAAAAGAGCGTAAAAAAGGCAGTTATAAAAAAAGGGTTTAAATACTATAATAAAAAAAGGTAGAGCTTTTACTTAGTAATATATCTTACCAAGTAATTTAGTATACTTATTTCTTTCGGATTCGACCTTAGTTAGAATCTTAACACGACGAAGATCTTTAATACTTATTTCTTTTTTATAATATATTAAATTAATTTATCTAGAAGAAAAATAATAAAGACTTTTATTTTAAAAATATAATCTTAATTTAATCTATTTAAAAGTAAATTAATAAATACTTATATTTTAAATCTAAGTAAGGAGTTTTGCTTTTTTATTCTATTAGTTAAGATAAAACTCTTTATTATTTTACTTCTATATTAGAAAAAGTTTTAAGCGAGCATAAGTATCTAGGGCACCTAAGCGGCTCTAAGCACGCCTACGCATATCTACACACTAATTATACTTAAAGTGCACTAGTAATACTACTTTTTTCTTAGTATACGTATAAGGTTGTGTAAAGATGCGCACCTATACTACTAGTATACCTAGGGCACCTAGTACATAAGAACACTTATAGCACCTAGGGTACCTAGGGTATAGTTTATTTTTTTGCGACTAAGGGGTTTCTAATAAAAATATTATAATAATAGTAGATATCTCTCCTACTATTATATACACAGAAAAGCATTTTAAGATATTAATAAAAAGGGGTTAGCGCGTTATAAGCGAGCTAAGCAAGTTCAGCGCGCTTAGCGCGCCTACTTTAACTAACAAAATTCACATATAAAACTATAGATAAGGCCATATTACTATACTATAGTTTAGAGTAGGGAAAAAAGAAGTATAAGATAGTACTAGCGCTATAACTAGTATAACACTGTAACTATTATCTCCTTTACTATTATTTTTAAAAATTACTAGTAATAGCTATAATAGTAGGTTTGTGCTACTTATAAGATATATACTAGGTAGAAGCTTATACACTATAGATATACTAACGCTTTATTTTTATATTAAAGTTAACTTTAAGGAGACTTCTACTACTTTGTTTTCTACTATTTTTCTAAGCTTTAATACTAATACTACTATTAAGGCCGCCTAAAAGTACGCTCTAAAGCTTTATCTACTTGCTATTATTACTAGGTCTATACTAGAATACTACTCTGTCTAGAGTATTATTAATAGAAAGTAGAAGGTATACCTTACTCTATATAAGGCGATTCTAGTGTACTAGTTAGGCTAGTAATAGATTAGTAACTATAGGAGTAGTAATAATAGATATATAGAGTTCCTACCATAGTTCTTTATATTGCTATTAGTTAGGAAGGTAGTAATAGAGGGTAGGATTAAGGGGAAAGAGAAGA